>CAXKVI010000004.1:14098944-14116444 GCA_964058755.1 Campiglossa producta | reverse complement strand
CAATAAAAAATGTGTAGAAAATATGCTTACAATTACGTTTACTTATTTGCTTTTTGAAAGTAGCATAGACTTATAAATGTGTTTAGGTAAATGTTGAGGGATATGCAGCTGTTGCCGCAATCGAGTAATAAAATGGTATAAAAAGTTTGTGTAAGTATAGGTTGCGGGATGTGCCTCTGTGACCACTCGGTGGGTTCTCTATATAGTAGCTTGAAAGTTTTAAAAAACGATTCATTCAAAACAATTTTTTTTGGATTTTAAGTTTGTATTAAAAAAATTAAATATGTGCCTAAGAGTATGCACTGTAATATTAACATGTAAGTAAAGTCAGTGACGAATTTACGAGTAGAATTTTTAGGAACTTCTTCCTTCAGTCCACGCTTCATTCTTTAGCACGAAAATTCATAGCGAAGAAAATCTAATAATAATACCTTCAATCGTAACTGATATGCGCCTTAAAGTATGCAACCGTATTAGGTACCTACTACATTGAAATGTTAGAATTGGATGATTTCTTCCCCTACCAACCAATAACTATTATTAAATAGTGAGTCTCCCACGAATCAAGGAGGGCTTACTTTTGAGCCTTGCTTTAATTACTTATTCAGTAATGAAGAGGTCTCAGGCTGCATGCTTTTAGGCGCGGTCGTTTTTCCTTACGAAATCCATTTATATGCGATTCTGTTGGTATTGAACTACAAAAATTTGTGAATTTCACCTGGCCAAAGGGTAAGGCGTGGTTAAGTGCTAATAAAAAAAATTTAACTATTGCCTACTTTTAGGTACACTTGAAAAATTTGTTAATATCTTAAAAAAGCTTTTCTGAAATGTATGGTGTTGTGTTTTTTTTTCGCTTTTAAGTGATTTCAATGTAAAAACCGAAAAATTTCTTATTCAGAATTGGAAAATGATTAAAATAAATTTCGAAAAATATTAAATCCAATTCTCGCATCAACTATTATTTTCCCAAAAAACATACTTTCAAAAAAATTATCTTGGCAGCGGTGGGATTCGAACCCACGCCTCCGAAGAGACTGGTGCCTTAAACCAGCGCCTTAGACCGCTCGGCCACGCTACCGTTATGGCGGCCGCATGTCGCGTGTACAGCCGCCTATGCGATTGTGATAGCTGTGGCAACATAACAAAATGAAAAAGAACAACGTGACAAAGAATACTATAAATATATTTTTTTTGTTGATAGAAAATATTTACATACAAACAAACTAACAAAAAAAAAAAAAAAAACAAGCCAGTAAATGTGTTCATACTTAAGTGCTCATAGTAGATCAACCAATTGCTGTTAGCTAATGATAAGCACGTTGTCAGACACTAATTGAGCGCATGAGCTTTTTAAATTTTTTTTTATCACATACATATTTTTATTTGCTTTAGTAATTATTTTTAGGAGCTTTTGTTTTGTTTACTTGCGCGGTAAGTACATAAGTGCGTAAATATTTCGGTTCATATCTTGCACGTGTGAGATCATATTAATTTGTGATTTCAATTTGACTGGAAGTCTATAATTTATTATTTATTTTTCATCACATGATCTTCAATCACCTATACCGAATACAGGGCATAGGATGTTATGTAGGACTAACGCTGATTGTGAAATAATTTTAGGTCGATGCCTCTGAAAATTAATGACATCACATGACCTAACATCATATGATATGATTTTGCTAGACAAAACATCTTATTGAATACAATAGTAAGTTCAGTAAAGTTCATATTTAATCAAAATACATCACATGACAACACATCATATGACTTTCACATGATTACACATCATATTATGCGGCATCGTATGATGAACTATCATTCATATAACGAAATAAGTAATACAATCACTCACCGAGGACAACATTGTAACAAAATAAGTTCCTTATAGATGACGTGACATGATGACATGACTCAACATCATATGATGTTTCTATGTAGGTAAATATTTTGGAACTAGTTGTAATTTTTTCAATTTCTAGGCAGATTTGAAATCCTAGTATTCATATTTAAAAAAAAAAATTGTTTATTGCTATATCACATCAGCCCACAGTTCCCAAAACAGTCACAGGTTGACAGAACAGTCACTTCTCACAGCAGAAACCCCAGGACATCGTCATGGATATCTGCGCAGTAGAACCACCCGGGGTTTTACTCCTGTCACGGATTGTTACTTTCAGTGTATCACTGCTAACAACAACAATAGGCCACAAACCAACATATCAAGTCTTGAGTTATTTAAATAAATCATGCGATGTGATATCAGTTTGATATTATCAAACTATTTTCCGAGCAATGATTAAATTGTAGCTTTTTTAACAAGTTTTTCAATGGGCTGTATATAATATTGAAAAATCTCAAATTATTTTTTTCGTGCACATGATATTTTATCATATGACTTTTTATCACATGATAAAAAATAGTACGTATATTTGACAAAGAATGATTAAATTGCATCTCACTTTATTTAGTATGCTTCTCTTAATGCTGTATGATAATGATAAATGTGACAACATTTTTTTCGGGCAAATGATATTATAACATATGACTTTTTATCACATGATGTAAAATTAAAAGCATAACATAAGGATTTGCTAATTAAAAAATTCAAATTTTTTAAATAATTCAAACTTTAAAAAGTCAAGGAGCTCTTAAAAAATCGTAACAGTATATCTATTTCTTCCAAAAGCTTGTCGTTTCCAAAGTTCCTTTCATGCCACCTTCTACATCACCTCTATACTGCTTTTGTGAGTATGACATCATTGAATAAAATTTTTTTAGTATACAAGCAACAACTATTTATTTCACGTAGAAGCTGTTTGTCTTATGAGCATTTCGTTGCATTTCAAAGCACATTCAAACAAATTGTTCGCCAGAAGTATAAAAACAATGAAAGCATTTGAACATTTGGGTGCCATAACGAAGCAAATAAAAAAAAGTAGAAAGAAGCATACGTAATAAGAACAAACGAACTTTGAGTTGATATTAAGAAAGCATCTAAGGCTCGTTGAAAGTATATACTCGTATATGTCAGAGTAGGCTAGCCAGCCAAGGTGATGCCCTTTGTACGTCGACCATTTTGCAATCGAGCAAAGTCGAAGCAAGTGATGAGGTAGCTTGAGGTGTGAGGATACTATCAAAAGATAGTCGTCATCGTCGTCGTCGTCATGAACGACCAGTGTGGAATGGCTGTCATGAATACGACGATGAGGTGCACTTTAGAGAACTGCAAATAAGTACAAGGAAGAAGAGTATTTCATATGAACAAACATATTGCAAGACATTGCCATTTTGCTAGCATCACATCCCTTGCAAGGGTGATTTCATTCATAATTCATAGCTTTCGAAGGAACACAAAATGCCGTGAAAGACACACAAGCATAGGAACATGTAAGGTGGTATAGATACATTGTATGTGAACATCACATGATGTGTGTGCAACAGCTGGCATTTTTGGCAATAGACGCGAGCAACTTACGCATACAAATTGCTTAACAAATATATGGGAGCAAACATTTGTAATATCAAGAGGTGATTTGTTGAATGGTAGGAGGAGTAGGTATCATTATTTCGGCGTTCGTCGAAAATAATATAATTTTTATGCATTTGAATTTGCTGACATACTTACATATAAGCACACATGCAGATTCGAATGGGCATCACATCGCTAATTCTCATATTGCATAGCATGATGTTGCACTATTTGCTATTGCGAGGCGACACAAATGATATCAATAAATTTAAAAATTCTTGCATATGCACGTACTTACTTACTTAGGTAAATATCTATACAAAGCAAATGTGGAATGCATAAGTGCATCATTAGATGACTGCGAAGCGTAGTTAGACAATTTTTGAAATATCGAAATTTGCCAAATGTTTTCTGCTATGAATTTAAATGACCATAATAACGAAGCAATCACGTATGTGGCACATAAGGTAAAGGAAGAAGTCTGAGGTACGTGGTTTTAGAATTTGAAGTCGAAGAAATTAAGAAGCCTGCTAACTTGCATCATATGACTAGGATCATATGCAAAGATCAAAATCGTTGTCTCATGGAGATCTGTTTTTTTTTATCATATCATATTCTCATAAATGGGTATGCTACGAAGTATACCCGCTTTCAAAAAAGTTTGAGATCGAATAATTTTACTAAAAAATTGATCTATGTATTATGCTATCAGTATTCCATATGATATAATATCATGTAACCAAGAACATAATCATATGACATTTTTTTGTCTAATTTGGTGGATCAATGACACTTTCTAAAGTTAAGTTTGCTAGGACCCTAAAATATCATATGATACATAGTTAATTAACTAAAAAGCAACTGATATTTTTATGTAGACAATGTGATGTGCGATGTAATGTAGGTACTAAGTATCACCTGATGTGTAAATTTTCCTCAAATAGTATTTGTAATATGATATCGCATCAACTAAATATTTTAGAGGAGACTAGGATCATATTCAAAGACTGAAATTATTGTATCATAGAGCTCTGTTTTTTTATCATATGATAGTCTCATATCATGTGATACAAATTCATATGATATATTAGTATCATAGAGCTTTGTTTTTTTATCATGTGATAGTTTCATATCATGTGATACAAATTCATATGATATATTAGTATCATAGAGCTCTGTTTTTTTATCATATGATAGTCTCATATCATGTGATACAAATTCATATGATATATTATCATGTGATCAAGAACATAATCAGATGAAATTTTTTTTTCTAATTTTATGGATCACAGAAACATTCTAAAATTAAGTTTGCTAGGACCCTAAAATATCATATGATACATAGTCATATAACGAAAAACGAACTGATATTTTTATGTAGACCGTATTCAGATATACATACAAGAACTTATGTGATGTTCCAAGTATCACCAAGTATCACAATATGTCACTGCATTACTAAAATAGTATGTGAGATATGATATCGTATCAAATAAATAAATATTTTAGAGGAGAACTTTTCAGCCGAAAACTCAGAAAGTTGTATCCCATTTGACGCCGTAGGGTAGAAGGGGGCATATTTGCCACTGTTTTTTTTTTTAAATTGCAGTGAAGATCACATCAGCAATTATTTCATTTTTGTTCATTTTATTTTTAAAAATTTTCATTTTCTCATCAACCACTTTCATATTTCTTTTAAAAAGCACTAAAAATTTTAACAATTAACGCCCACTCACTACCAACTTACTCATTAACTCAATCAAGTAACAATTTTGCTCAAGCATCACTCAACAACACTTCGACAGCCTATTAAAACTTGAGCACCTACTTTCACTGCAAATAGTCGCCGCTTATTAGTACGCAAATTATTCTATTTAGCAGCCATTTCGAATTTGCTCATTATGAGTTGTGCAATTTCAATTTAAAAATTCATATGCAAATTTCACTTAATTATTTTACACGTGACTTAAAGCAAAAAAAAAAAGAAACATGCAACTTTGCCACAATTAATACAACACCGTTGACAATGACAGCAACAGAGCAGAAAAGGGAGGTATGAGCACTAGCGCTCAAGTGGCGCCACTACAACATCGAGTTGAGAATTTTAGGTTTGAGAAGGTGCAAACGAAGGAAGAAAACATGTGCAAGTGTGGTTATGTGCGAATTTGAACTTAACTGCTTAACAGCTTTTTGCTTGGCGTTCATACGTAGAGCACTCGTACACGATTTTGGAATTTTATTTGCTAGCCTTGCTGTATCCTTTTCGGCAGGTAAAATAAGCAGCTAGCAACATTTTTAGGCCTCTACCTTCAATGGCTGTGAAGTGCTTTCTGTTTTTGCCGTCGCTCTTGAAAGTTATGCAATAATTGTAGCAAATTTCGTGCTGTAGTGAGGTGAGCGCTTACCATTGCTCTTGGAGTTCGCAAACTAACGATGGACGTATGAATCGATAGGAAACGATTGTTTCGCCCCTTTTATGGCTAAACTGTAGGTCTGTATATAAAACTATAACAACTTAAATTAAAATAAAATAAAAAAAGAAAATTGAATAAAATAAAATAAAATAAAATAAAATAAAATAAAATAAAATAAAATAAAATAAAATAAAATAAAATAAAATAAAATAAAATAAAATAAAATAAAATAAAATAAAATAAAATAAAATAAAATAAAATAAAATAAAATAAAAGAATATAAAATAAAATAAAATTGAATAAAATAAAATAGAATAGAATATAATAAAATAAAATAAAAAATAAAATAAAATAAAACTTAATAAAATAAAATAAAATAAAATAAAATAAAAAATAAAATAAGTTAAAATAAAATAGAATTTAATAAAATAAAATAAAATAAAATAAAATAAAATAAAATAAAATAAAATAAAATAAAATAAAATAAAATAAAGTAAAATAAAATAAAATAAAATAAAATAAAATAAAATAAAATAAAATAAAATAAAATCAAATAAAATAAAGTAAAATAAAATAAAATAAAATAAAATAAAATAAAATAAAATAAAATAAAATAAAATAAAATAAAATAAAATAAAATAAAATAAAACTTAATAAAATAAAATAAAATAAAATAAAATAAAAAATAAAATAAGTTAAAATAAAATAAAATAAAATAAAATAAAATAAAATAAAATAAAATAAAATAAAATCAAATAAAAAAAAATAAAATAAAATAAAATAAAATAAAATAAAATAAAATAAAATAAAAAAAACAAAACAAAATAAAATAAAATAAAATTAAATAAAATAAAATAAAATAAAATAAAATTAAATTAAATGAAATTAAATTAAATTAAATAAAATTGAATAAAATAAAATATAATAGAATAAAACAAAATAAAATAAAATAAAATAAAATAAAATAAAATAAAATAAAATAAAATAAAATAAAATAAAATAAAATAAAATAAAATAAAATAAAATAAAATAAAATAAAATAAAAAAATAAATTAAATTAAAATAAATTTAAATTAAAAAAAAATAAAATTAAAAAAAAATAAAAAATTAAATTAAATAAAAAAAAAATTAAATAAAACAAATTAAAGCAAAATAAAAAAGGAATAAATAAAAATAAAGTAAAAAATGAAAATAAAATAAAAAATAAAATAAAATAAGAAAAAAAAAAAAAAAAATTTGTAAAAAAAAATAAAACAAAAAAAAAATTTAAAATAGTAAAATTCAATAAAAATAAAAGAGAATAGAATACAATAAAATAAAACAAAACAAAATAAAAAAAAAAAAAAATTAAATAAAAAATTAAACAAAACTATCGAGCGCATTAGTAATGTCATCGATAGCTTGCAAAGTCTACTCTCCATCTACCTTAACACATCTCCCGCACCACTCTCTCCTCACATCCTGAACAAAATTTCGACACTTGCATGTTACCTCCTTCGATTCTTGGGCTGGCTGGCGCCACTTGAGCTCAGCAGTGCAGAAAATTTTTCCGGTGTTAAGCACCACTCTTATGCGCACTTACAATTTTGCTCACTCCAATAACAATTCCCTATTTATGATTGTTGCTTTGCTGCTTTAGCAGTTATTGTTTCCATTTTTCAGCATTAGCGTTCATCCTTTGATTGCATCCGAGGCTTGACTACAGCCGATATGGGGTTCATCGTCAACGTGTTTTAAAGGCGTGCCGTTTAGTTGGTTGAGAGGTTGTAACAACAACTTTATCTCGATGAACGACAAACTAGAGAAGTGGTGAGAACAACAATTAGTATTTATACAAACAACAAAAAAGGACATGCACAACAGTGAAAACAAGCTCCAACCTTTTGCTGAGCAATAAAAGCTCTTCAACTCAGCAGCAGCCTTGTTGGTTGTAGTTTTAATTGCTCTGACATAATTAAAAGGTGCCAAAACTTAAAATCACATCAAACCAGCCTCTCTGTTTTTGTTTCGTTTTTATTTCGCTGGCACTTCAGCTCAAGAGTCCTTCTAGCCGCTTAACTAATGGTAACTGCTTTTTGTCTTCGTGCAAGGTAGAGAAGTGTCTGAAAAAAGTTTAAAGTGTCATAATTCGTGGAACTTTTTTTTAATATATTTTTAAAATATTCTGAGTATTACCGTTATGTAAAAACTTTATTAATTACTTAAACATTTTAATGTGTTAAATTCTCAGTCATCGGCACTACCACGAAGACTTTCCGAAGTCCAGATGAGTGTTGTCGCTAAACTCTGGTCAGCCCGTCTTCCGCGTGAGCTCTTTGTTCGGCCTCGTCGCGTGTCATATCATATTCTCTTGTTATATTTGGAATACGGGCGAAAATACCTTTCATTTGATACCCATATTGGCATATCTATCTCCATATGTATTTAAAAAAAATTGGGATAGGTGACAACCCTGTAAACCACCCTAAGTGGCAACACCCATGTATATAACCTTAGAATCAAGTTGTCTATATGCCAAAATTTATCCAAATCGGCCAAGCAGTTCCCGAGATATACGAAAAAATAAATAAATTGCGGTTAGGTGGCAACCCTAAGTGCCAACCCTGCGTGAAATTGTCATATTTGGAATACGGCCGAAAATACCTTTCATTTGATGCCCATATTGGCATATCTAGCTCCATATTAAAAAAAAAATTGTGCTAGATGGCAACCCTGTAAACCGTCCTAAGTAGCAACACCCATGTATTTAATCTTAAATTTTATTCAAATCGCTCAAGTAGTTCCCGAGATATACGAAAAAATAAATAAATTGCGGTTAGGTGGCAACCCTAAGTGGCAGCCCTGCTTGAAATTGTCTTATTTGGATACGGTCAAAGATACCTTTCACCTGGTACCCATATTGGCATATCTAACTCTATATTAAAAAAAAATTGGATCATGTGGCAACCATGTAAGCCGTCATAAGTAGCAACACGCATGAATTCTGCTCTGTCTACAATTTGTACAATGTTAGCTAGATCCTAGAATTTCACCTCCGATTTGATTTGCACAGCTAAACATCCTGGTTAAAACCACCTACGCCTGAAAGTCGGCTAAATTTTATATTTCCGTTGCATAATTTCCGTTGCATCATAAGCCATTTTCCCAAATTTTACTCTCAATCAAAACTTCATATCGAAAAATTATGTAAAGAATATGAAAGTTGATGTATGTACCAAATTATATTATTATAGCGAAATCAGTTAATTAGATATGGACTTTTCAATATTTCCACCTCCTTTCAATATAACTTTTATGAAAAAGTAGGCGTGGTCGCGAAGCGATTTCGTTTATTTTCTATAGCTGAATTTACCACAACAATAGTATGTCCTCTACGAAATTTCGTTATACTAGCATAAACTGTTCTGAAGTTATTAAGAGTCAAAATTTTAAAATTTCTTCAAATATACGTGGGCGGTACCACGCCCCCTTTTCAAACATTTTTATAAAATCGACCTTAGAACATCTAAATCAATACATATTGCAATTTTATCATTGTAGCTGCTTCTAATATTGAATTAACCCATTTTATACGTTTTTCGAAATTTTCGATATCGAAAAAGGGGCGTGGTTATGGTCCGATTTTACCCATTTTCAATAGCAATCTATTCTGAACCCAAATAAGTACGCATGCCAAATTTGGTGAAGATATCTCATTATTTGCTCAAGTTATCGTGTTAACGGACAGACGGACGGACGGACGGACAGACGGACGGACATGGCTCAATCATATTTTTATTCGATCCTGATCATATTGATATATGGAAGTCTATATCTATCTCGATTCCTTTATACCTGTACAACCAACCGTTATCCTAACAAAGTTATAATACCCTGTGTACAAGTACAGCTGGGTATAAAAATTCTTTTCACAAAAGAGCACGATTTTCACATTAAGCGGAATTGTGGAAAAAGCAGTGCAATAAGAACTTGTGAGAGCACGTGCTGCTGCAAGTTCTTATTGTGTCCAAAATTGTACTACAGTTATTATAAAGCTCGCTTGCTAAAAAAACTCAAGTACGAAAGTAATAAAAATACATAAACATCAAGCCAATTATTTACAAAATGAAATTACAGCGACGAGTGATTTTTACGCGGAATTCAACGGCAACGCACAACACACATTAGTTGGCAACGCAGCTGCGATGCGTGAATGCAACACTGTACACTGCACTAAGCAGCTGAGAGATAAAAAATAAATACAAAGAAAAAAATAAAAATGTGCCAAAAAAATGCTGAAAGTTTTAAAAAATGAAAAGAAATAAAAAAGAAATGAGTAAAAGTATCTAATACCTAAAAGTAGCTGAAAATATTTACGCACAACACAAAAGTCACTTAAATTTGCTGCTCAAAAGTTATCTTTGAACAAAAAGCACATCAGTCAGCAATGCTAGTGACCAAAGCAGGAGGATGACCAAAGAATAGCAAGTGAAATTACAAAAGCATAACAGAATGAGTAGCAATTCGAAAGATTTACGCTTAATGCGCGAACGCACTTAAATGGAGGAGCACGTGTGACTAGGAATGCTGCTGCTGTTGGTCGAAGGGAAGTGCTGTGCAAGGTGGAGCAAAAATGCATTTGAAGACAAAAGAATATCAGTGTGTTTGTTAGATGGTAGTTGGAAAATTTATTGTGTTTCAAAATATTGGAATGCGAAGGGATGCGTTCTTGCAAAAATAGTTGCTTAGTCTTTGGAAAGTAGGGCATAGCTGTGAGAGATTTCATGAAAGAAGATAGTATCTATATGATCTAAAAAGACTACTGAAGAGCTCACAAAGTATCGCTGTAAACAGGTATAACGCTTACATCAACTTCGATCTACTAATGGCTTGGTACTACGAAAAATCAGAAATAAGCTCTGAGTATCTAAATAAGTTGCACGAACAGGTTGAAGAGCAAATATCAATACTTTTTTTCTCTCGGTTATGTATTTTCCAATAATAAGGGCTTGATACCTGTGCTGTTATACCTTTCCTGATGTAATAGTCGGAATCGTCCTCAATGTCGAGATAAGATTAGATGGCTCTAGGAGTCTTTTAGAGAAAAGTTCTCCAGATTATTTATGGTTCTGTAATAATTTCGAGATAGTAAGGAACTTTGTATACCTGGGAAGCAGCATTACTACCAACAACAATGTAAGCCTGGAAATCCATCGAAGGATAACTCTTGCAAGCAAATGTTACTTTGGACTTAGTAGGCAATTGAGAAGTAAAGTCCTCTATCGACGAATAACACTCATCTGATGAAGCGGCTTTGGGAGTATTCGAGAGAAAAATTCTTCGAAAGATTATCGGACTCCTGAAAGTTGGCGACGGCGAGTACCGAAGAAGATATAATGATGAACTGTATAAGACTTACGCAGACGTCAACATAGTTCAGCGAATTAAAACCCAACGGCGAATGAACGAAGCCGACTCGGCCCAGAAGGTATTCTTATCGGAACCCACCGGTGGACGTAGGAGAAGAGGGAGAGCACCACTCATATGGCAGGACCAAGTGGAGCCAGATCTGAAAACACGCCGTGTCTTCAATTGGAGCCAATTGACTCAACAAAGAACAGAGCATGAAGAAGCTCCAGCCGAAAGGGTTTTTCTATCTACACCCGAAGTCGCACCAGAGGAAGGAGAGGGTCTCAACTGAGATGGAAAGAATAGGTGGAGGGTGACTTGAACTCGCTTGGCGTTTCCAGTTGGCGTCAGTTATCTTTTTCTTTCGATATTGTGATTTTGGCATTCCAACGGGCATACCAATTCTAACGGTTGAAGAGTTTCTAGGCTTGGAAGTTCCCTAAGCTGTACAACAATAGAACATTTCCCAGCCAACCAGAGGAGTTCGCACGGTCATCCGATAGGACTCCCTAAGGGAAGCGCTTACCCTCTTAAAAGGGCTCCCAACAGAGCGTATCGGACGGACAAAAAAGTTCCTTTTGGAATGTATGAGGTTTTTCAGAGTCCCAAAATGCTCCTAAAAGACACCAAACGGACTCCCAAATCACTGCTCTTCGGAGTTTTTTCGGAATCCTTTTACACATCGATTTTGGAAGGTTCCATCGAAGGAATATAGTTTGCAACAGCCGACACAAAATCGATAAAATAAAACTGCAAATGAATCAGAAAATTTGTTTAACAGCGGAAAGAGCTCCGACCAAGAAAGATCTTACAGAGGAAAGGTGCTAGTTTAGTCCAGAGAGTGTCTTGTTGCAGGGAATGGCCGGATAAACGTTTGTGTAAGACGTCTATCGATGCCAGAAAGTCAATGTTGAGCCCTGTACGATATTCGAAAAATCATGGGAATATATCTGAGGTTTGCTTTTGCCTTATCATGGCTTAGGTTCCATCGTGACACATCAAAATGCTAAAAGAGTGAAGTGGTCGGAGGACCAAGAAAAATCTTATTAGGAGCGGTCCTAGTTGAATCCAAAGAGCGACCTTGTGCGCAAAAACTTTTCGATAAGACTTTCATGGAGACCAGTAGGCGTAAAATTAAGGCGATAAAGTCAAGGTCCAGCCAATGTCTTTTTGACAGCGATCGTGGTTCCGATGCAACCTTGGATTTTTGCCCGGAGACTATTGATTTTGGAGATATAGTCCCTTCAGAATATTTCTCCACTTACCAGGCGGAAGTATATTGTCTCAATCTCGCTACAGGAATTGGCCCAAAAAGGATACTCGGCCTCAAGGCCATCTTTTCTATTCGCATCCCGCAAGCAACTAACTGAAATTGTGTTCCTTTTTTGAGCCACCTTACCCGTGGCTAGGGTATCTGCAAAGCGTTTAACTAGTTATATGGAGTTCAAAAAGCCAAAAAGTGCTCAAATGTGCAACTAAATGAAATAAGGAAACTATAAAATTACACGCATAACGGCACTTTCGCTAAAGCACGCGGGTGGCGGGTGTTGCTAGAGATACCAAAAGGACTTTTAATGGCGCTCCACACACACACACACACATCCAAGTAAAGAAATAAAAGATGTAGGTACAAATGTAATGGAGGATATGTGCCCACACGTTTCAGCAATAAAATCTGACAGTTTCAAAGTGTCTTTCGCCCTCCCACAACCTAGATACCAACGAAAAGAGTACTTAAGAGCTTGTGCGTTTTACCAGCACATATGAGGTACCTTGGTTGATTTGAAAGTGAAGAAAAAAAATTAGTGCAGTGGCCGGAGAAGCCAAACACCCCCACAGACATTTGGCAACCGCATGGACGGGTAAATTTCGCAAAACAATTTTACTTGATCAAGCGTGTGGTGAGGTGGTGACTCAAAAAGTGCGCACTACTGCCATTCAACCGCAATTTGCCATAATTTAATGTCAAGCAACGCTAAATGACAGTAATTGCAATTGTTTAGCGAGACCGAAGAGAGAAGTCAAGCGCTGCGGCGACACCCACAAGGTGCAGAAAAGGGTACAAATGTTTCGACAGCTTCGACTATTCTCGGTATACAATATTTAAGTACACATATTTATATGCAAAAACAATCAAAATTTACATATTTATGACAGAACATATATGTAGATCTGACATTTCTGAAATTTTGCACAAAAACTTGCTTTGCACTGCACTTTTATGCTTCCCAAAGCTCGAACACCCAGTTGCTTCGTAAATTCTTTACAAAATTTCACAATTTCCATTGGAAAAAATTTCAAATTCATGCAAATTGCTGTAGGAAATTGACAATGCACCATATTCCATAACCTCATTTCTACATAACCTCACTTTAACATAACCACACTCTTTGCATACCCACCATACACACGCCCAGCGTTGCATTGTAGGCGGTGTACACTGTACAGCGTTGCATTAGCTCTACGTTTGTTATTGCATGTTATCATTACGTGTTGACAGGTGTTGGTGCATGCTTGTCAGTTTATTGTCAATGAGCAATTTTATCTAATTCTCCACTTTCACGTTCTCTCATCTCCTCACTAGCTTTGAAGGCCAATAAAGTTGATCGAATTAGAATTTCAATTATCTTACAGTTGGTTATTCATATTTTCAAGAGTTTTCTAGTTTGTACTATGTGTGAATGGGACAGAGATAGGTGCGAGAAGAAATTGCAATGCTTACCGTAAATGCATTAATTATGGTAACTGAAAGGGGACAGGAGAGCTCAAAGAAACGACTTCCTTCCACATCACCAGTTCTGGAGTATGGAAACATGAATTTTTAATGACAGAAGTCTACCAAACACAGAATGAAAACGAGAAGACATGCCTATAACTCTATTTAATTTTTTTTTTTTATTTAATCTATTCTTTTTTTTTTTAATAAATTTTTTTTTTATTTTAATTTATTTATTTGTTCTTTCATTTTATATTTTCTTTTATTTTATTTTATTTTTTAATTTAATTTATTTTATATTATTTTATAACAGTTTATTTTCTTTGTTTTTATTTATTTAATTTATTAACTTATTTTTTATTATTTATATTTATTTATATGTTTTTTTTTTACATTTTATTCTTTCTTTTATTTAATTTTATATTTTTTTAATTTTATTTTATTTTATAGCATTTTTTTATTTTATTTTATTTAATTTTTTTTTATTTTTTTTTTATTTTATTTTATTTTATTTTATTTTATTTTATTTTGTTTTATTTTATTTTATTTTATTTTATTTTATTTCATTTTATTTTATTTTATTTTATTTTATTTTATTTTATTTTATTTTATTTTATTTTATTTTATTTTATTTTATTTTTTTTTTTTTTTTATTATATTTTATTTTATTTTATTTTATTTTATTCTATTTTATTTTATTTTATTTTATTTTATTTTATTTTATTTTATATTATTTTATTTTATGTTATTTTTTTTTATTTTTTTTTATTTTATTTTATTTTATTTTATTTTATTTTATTTTATTTTATTTTATTTTATTTTATTTTATTTTATTTTATTTTATTTTATTTTATTTTATTTTATTTTATTTTATTTTATTTTATTTTATTTTATTTTGTTTTATTTTATTTTATTTTATTTTATTTTATTTTGTTTTACTTTATTTTATTTTATTTTATTTTATTTTATTTTATTTTATTTTATTTTATTTTATTTTATTTTATTTTTATTTATTTTATTTTATTTTATTTTTATTTTTATTTATTTTATTTTATTTTATTTTATTTTATTTTATTTTATTTTATTTTATTTTATTTTATTTTATTTTATTTTTTTTGGTTTATTTTTCTTTTTTTAATTTGATTGTACTTTTTATTTTTTTAATTTATTTTATTTTATCTTAACTTATTATTTTGTATTATTTTATTTTTATTTAATCTGTTTAAAGTTAATTTAGTTTAATTTGATTTAATTTTATTTTATTTTTTTATAGTAGCTCACATTTTTTTAATTTAATTTCAAATCTAGTATAAAACTACAATCAACTTAATATGAGAAAGCATATCCGAAACTCCTCCTAATTGCTTTAGCCATTTACAAAAACTTGTGTGACATATTGTACCAAGTAATCAAAAGAGTACAGAGAAAATTAAACTCGAGTGCAACCAAATTATATTAATAAGTGGCAGGTATATAATAATTATTTGTGGCATGATTCCTTTGTATAAACTCAAAGCACAAAGAGGCACGCATCTTTAATAATAACTAATACGCTTAGGCGAAAATGCGGTTAGTGCAATTTTGAAGTTTGTCAAAGAAACAGTGAAATTTCCAAAAGAATGAACTTGCAAAAAAAAAGAGAAAACACAACATCAAAACCAAAAATATTTAATAATAATTCGCTGTTGACAAGTAAGCTGCAACTTGCAACAAAGGCAAGTTGCATGCGCTTCTATGCCAGCATACATAAATAGTTAGAATAGTGCGCTGTTATTAAATGTGTGTGTGTGTCTATGGAGTGGCATGTGTACGTGCCACAAAAGTGTAAGTTTGCCAAACATGCAACACCCTACGATTATATGCAACTGTGGCCTGTGTTGAAGCAACATTGGAAATCAAAAAAAAAAAAAAAAAAATTAAATGAACTCAACAAACTGCGCCACATCACACAAAGGTCTAAGCAAATAGCGTTTGTTCGTGCGTGTTGCAAATCTCTAATTTCTTGCCACAAGATACCGCGTCGCATGAAATTTTTTCTTTACAAAATTCTTTTTTTTTTGTGTTTTTGCTGTCCTCCAAATTAATTTTGCCCTCCCTTTATACCCAGTTGTAATATACATCTCCAGGAGGTTTCAATTTGTTGTTTTTTTTTTTTTTTTTGTTTTATTTCATTTTCTTTTATTTTGTTTCATCTTTTCATTGTATTTTATTATCAATTTTTTATCTTATTTTTTTTTTGTTTTTTATTTTGTTTAATTTTTCATTGCATTATGATTTATTTTATTTTATTTCTTTTCATCTAATTTGTTTATTATTTTATTTTATTTATTTTTATTTTATTTTATTTTATTTTATTTTATTTTATTTTATTTTATTTTATTTTATTTTATTTTATTTTATTTTATTTTATTTTATTTTATTTTATTTTATTTTATTTTATTTTATTTTATTTTATTTTATTTTATTTTATTTTATTTTATTTTATTTTATTTTATTTTATTTTATTTTATTTTATTTTATTTTATTTTATTTTATTTTATTTTATTTTATTTTATTTTATTTTATTTTATTTTATTTTATTTTATTTTATTTTATTTTATTTTATTTTATTTTAGTTTATATTATTTTATTTTATTTTATTTTATTTTATTTTATTTTATTTTATTTTATTTTATTTTATTTTATTTTATTTTATTTTATTTTATTTTATTTTATTTTATTTTATTTTATTTTATTTTATTTTATTTTATTTTATTTTATTTTATTTTATTTTATTTTATTTTATTTTATTTTATTTTATTTTATTTTATTTTATTTTATTTTAATTTATTTTATTTTATTTTATTTTATTTTATTTTATTTTATTTTATTTTATTTTATTTTATTTTATTTTATTTTATTTTATTTTATTTTATTTTATTTTATTTTATTTTATTTTATTTTATTTTATTTTATTTTATTTTATTTTATTTTATTTTTATTTTATTTTATTTTATTTTATTTTATTTTATTTTATTTTATTTTATTTTATTTTATTTTATTTTATTTTATTTTATTTTATTTTATTTTATTTTATTTTATTTTATTTTATTTTATTTTATTTTATTTTATTTTATTTTATTTTATTTTATTTTATTTTATTTTATTTTATTTTATTTTATTTTATTTTATTTTATTTGGAAAGGGCAGCACTGCCCTTGTATTCGTTTTCCACCGAAGTTTGACTTCCTTACCTATCTTCTTTTTTATTTTTATTTTCTACATTTTTTTCTTTCACATTTTTTTTCTTTTATTTCATTTTGTTTCACCTCAGTGTCACATGAGTGCCACTTTGTTATCCGAAGTTTAAATTACACATGTGCCGCACACATAAACAAAACGAAGGCCACTACCAACACTGTCTGCCCACTTGCCATTGACTGCATAGAAAGTCTTCTTTTCTTTTTAGTGAAAAAGTGCAATAAAAAAAATGTTCATTCTTGTATTCACCTCACATCGATTGCACCTTTC
>CAXKVI010000004.1:14070348-14090348 GCA_964058755.1 Campiglossa producta | reverse complement strand
TTGAAAAGCTTTCTAGAAATAAAAGCTCAAAGCTTAGTTTATAAAGCTTCGGAAATAATGATCTCATGTTGACTGCAACTGCAAAAGCTTACCAAGCTTTGTATATGTATATGAAAGCTCAAAAGATCAGCATAAGGCTTTTGCAACAATGTTCTTGACCTCTTGCTTGGAAAGCATATTCAAATGTTTGCAAATGAAAGCTCAAAAACTCGGTTCAGAAGCTCTTTCTATAATTATCTCTTTGTGACTGTTACTGCAAAGTGTTAAGCAACTTTTTACATTTTGAAGCTTCATGCTCAGCTCAGAAAGCTTTTGAAATAATAATCTCTTATTAACTGTTATTGCGACAGCTAAAAAAGCTTTTTACACGATTTTTAAGATTGAATGCTCAAAAGCTTATCTCAGCACAATTTTTTTCTCAATATTATCTTTTTGACTGTTACCAGTAAAGCTTTTTTTGAAATCAATGAAGGCAAAGCTCAAAAAGCTGCTGAAATTTTACTCTCTTGTTGACTTTTGCTGTGAAAGCTGAATAAGCTTTGTACAAAGCTTCGTTTAATATTAGGTCGTTTTGACTGCTATTAAAAGTCTTTAAGTAGGTTTTTCAAGTTGTTATCAAACTTGCAATATTTTTATAGAAGTTTTACGAGCTTTTATATTCCAAATTCTAATCCACGATGCAAAATTTAATATACCTTGATGCACAGTACCTCATCTTAGCTGATTTCCCATTAGTCTAGCAACAAATCGCCTATAAAAAATGCGAACACGAAAGCTCCAAAGCTTTTGTTTTTTTAATTTTTGTTAATATTATTTAGTTATCAAAGTTTTAAATTAATATTTGCTTAATCAAATGAGACATAATTAAGCTCGAATGCTCTCGCTCCCCTTAAAGCTTAACCCCTCACTCTCAAGCAGAAAACAATCCTCCAGTTGATTGACATAGTAAAAAGTTAATTAGATTGCTGGGCACTACCAAAAGCGCAACTTCCTTTTGAGGTCATTGTAACATTGGAAATCAAAACAAAAACAACAACAGCAATATCTAATAATGTTGTTGTAATTTTTACGCCATTTTGCTCACAAAATTTTTGTCATTTAAGCGACGGAAACATGTCGCAAACCTATCAATTTCCATCGTTTGCCATCTGTGGTAAAGACGGTCAATTACGATTTGTTGAAATGGGGTGCGTTCTTGTTGTTGTTGACTTCTAAGACGGCTAAGACATTATTGATAATACTTAGAACTTTTGTTTTTCGATTCTGGTTTTTTTTTTGCTTAGTTTCATTGCGTTGCAGCCCCCTTTTATGGTCACTTTGTTTGCTTGGAGTATTTTTGTTAATGATGATTAGCAGTTTTGTTGCCACAAAATGTTGCAAGTTCTTATTATTATTTGAGGAGCGACACATTTAAAGTTTCCCAAAAAGGTAGAAGAGCAAAACACTTGAACTTGATTTTCAACTTAATTTTGTGTGCTTTTTTTATACTTATTTTCTTTTCTTCTTTTATGTGCTCAAGTTTTTCCTTAAGTACGCTCTGTCACATTTGTTTTTATTTGGTAGATCCTCTTGCGTACATTTGATGGCCATCATTAAAAGCATCAATGGTTGACCTCAAATAGAAGCGAGTGTGCGTGCACGTGTGTGTGTGAGTGTGCTATGTGTATGCGACATGAATTGTTAATAAATTAAGTGTGCTCATTGGGGACTCATTTTGAAATGGCAACAACAAAAATAACAGACAAATACTACCTGCCTCTTGACATGCAACATACGATTTTATGTACTACACATTCAAGATCTCTGGAGACTTGAAGCTCATACGTGCTAGGCAACACCTTGTTCCACCCACTTTTCAATGGCCAATACGCTTACTACTATAATATGCTGAACTTGCAGTTGTTAGATGGGGTTCAGTCCACGGTTGAAGGGTTAAGGTTGATATCTTCTTCAAGCCAACCCAAAGCTTAGTGAGAGTAGATTTAAAAAAATGTCTCTCTCTGTGAACTGTAACTGAGATAATCCTCGATTCATGTTTAAAGCAACAGCAAAGTTTTTTCTGTGGAATGACCCATTTGCTCGTATATATGCTTACTTTTTCCTACCTTCGCATCATAGTTCTAACTCCACTCTCGTTCGAGACTGTTCACTCCCTTCTTCAAGACCTTTTACTTTCGCATCTTTATTGCCGCCACACGCTCATTAGAAGCATAAAAATGCGTTCATTTGTAAGAGTAGTTCATATCATTAGCGACATTTTTTCATATCGTAGAGGAAAGAAGCAACCAAGTAAGTACTTCTGCGGCATGTTGCATGTTACTGTCTCAATGCAACATGTCAATAATCATAAAGCGGCAAATTTAATGACTCGAATCGAATGCTATTCGTGTTAAGAGCTCGCCTAGTGGTTGAAATTCAACCACAAGAAAAACCAAAAAAAAAGACCAAAATATTTTTACCATATTTTTTTTTATTGCATTTTATATTTTTAAAACATTTTAATTTTTTTTTTTCAATTCATTTCACTTTACTTTATTTTAATTTGTTTCTCTTTTATTTTGATTTTTTTCAAACTTTGAAAATTTTTGTGGGCTTTTGACCAATTTCAAACTTGTTGAAGGATCTTGTTAAGCCGCTTTTTATTGTATTGTTGGGAAATTATTCTTATATATTTAAATATTTATACATTTGCAAATTTTTTATATCATACCAACTAAGATATTTTCAAGTAGGGTTGCCACCTTATCGCAGTATATTTGTATATCCGGTACTATCTCGAGAACCGTTTGATGGATTTCAATGAAATTGGCTTAATTCTAAGATTTTTCCCTTCGGTGCTGACACTTGGGGCGGTTTATAGGGTTGCCACCTATCTCAATTTTTTTAAATATGAGGCAAGTTATGCGAATATGGGTATCAAATGAAAGGTATTTTCGGTGACATACCAAATAAAATGTTTTCAGGTAGGTCTGCCACCTAGGTTTGTCATCTCACCGCATTCTATTTTTATATTTGTATATCCGGTACTATTTATCTTGAGAACCGCGTGACCGATTTCGAGGAAATTTGGTTGGCTCTAAGACTTCTCACTTGGGTATTGCCACTTGAGGCGGCTTACAGGGTTGCCATCTATCTCAATTTTGGGATCATTTTGGGGTAATTTTGGGATCATTATGGGATCACTTTGGGGTCATTGTGGGATCATTTTGAGGTAATTTGGGATCACTTTCTGGTCATTTTGGGATCATTTTGCAGTCATTTTAGGATCCTTATGTGATTATTTTAGGGTAGTTTTGGGATCATTTTAGAGCCATTTTGGGGTAATTTTGTGCCATTCATTTGGGATCATTTTGAGGTCATTTTGGGATAATTTTATAGTCATTTTAGGATTATTTTGCAGTCATTTTAGAATCATTTTGTGATTATTGTGAGGTAGTTTTGGGATCATTTTATGGCCATTTCGGGGTAATTTTTTGGTATCATTTTGAGGTCAATTTGGAATCACTTTGAGGTCATTTTGGGATCATTTTGCAGTCATTTTAGGATCAATTTGGGATTATTTTGGGGTAGTTTTGGTATCATTTTAAGCTTATTTTGGGGTAATTTTGGGTTCATTTTGGTATCGTTTTGGGATCATTTTGAGGCCATTTTGGGATCACTTTAGGGTCTTCTTGGGATTATTTTGAGGTCATTTTGGGATCATTATGGGATGATTTTGGGGCCATTTTGTTATTTTTTAGTTTTTTTTTTCAGCTTTTCGCCAAAGAACAAAATTAGTTCCATGAATTAAATTTTTTACTGCAACCGCTTGTTAACAAATTGTTTCCGTTCACTATTTTCTAAGAAAGTAGTTGCTGATTGCAAAACTTATCGCAATTGTTTATCAATATACCAAGACGTTGGTTGCCTTTTGTTGTATGAAAAATATTATCTTTACATTTCCGATTCGTGATATGAAAATTGCTTGCCAATATTCAACTGATTAAGCCAACTGCAATCAACGGTGGCGAACAATGAATGAACAAAATCTTAGATGAAAACAAAAATCAAAACATGCAACAATGCAGGCAGTGAGATTTGAAGTGATGGGAAGGTCCTTACATATCTACAGTTGCGGGAAAAGTATTAGTAGTGCTTAAACTAATACGCTTTGAATATAATACAATTGTAACAGATCTCTGCACATCAGAAATATTAAGGAAAAATACATAAGAGTGTTATTACAGCAAGTTTTTGAAATTTTTTACTTCTGCCTGTATGTTTGTACGCGCTTCAATAAAAAAATACTTTACAGAATTTAAAAGTTTCTTCATCGATGCTTTTCTGGAGATCTCTCTTGGAATATAGATTACATTTTTTGTATGTTTTCCGAATATATCAGCGGTTATGTCAACTTTTTTAGTAGTTCACTCTCTACGATGACGTACTACCAATATTTTGAGCGCAACTGTACTTATTTTCTTTTAAGAAGACTAAGATCAGAAACTGCAGGATCATTTGCACAATAAATGTAAATATTTTACTAAGAAATCAACAGCAAAGTAAAGCGATAAGTAAAATTTGAAACAAAAAACGCAACGAGAAACACGGGAAATAACTATTTACAAAAGCCGTCGAGTAGGATGGAAACATTTTTTCGCTTTTATGAAAATTAATAAACAAAAGTGCACAAATAATAATAAGAAGGTAAACAATAAGCAAAAACAACAACAACAAATTGCAACAATTGAATGCATAAAATTTCAATAAGCGCCAGAAACAATTGGAAATCTTAGGAAGCAACACTAAAGATTGTTGTCTGGGAGAGAAAGGTGCAAGTATAGGGGTATGGGTGGATGGGGATGGATGGAGATGGACGGGGATGTTGATTGTTACAAGCATTTAAAATATCGAGACTTGCTAAAATCAATACCAAAATATGATAAAAAAATTGATATCAAAACTGAGAGATGATACGAGTATATCGGCTGCTGAGTGGATGCCCTTGCGGCTTAGGGGTTTAGAATATGCCCGAAGTAGACATACCGGTCGTAAGAGGCGACTAATGTGCAGATATGTTTCGGAAGTCAATATAGTCGGCTGCATGATAGAGCCCTCTACCTTAGCTCTTTTAGGTGGCATAGCACTTTCTTTAAAGAAGTTTTTCTGAAATCGATCGTTTTCGAACAAGAATATAGGATAAGGATATCCAACGCTGATCCTTCGATATATCCTAAAACGAGACTCAGACATTTCGTTTATACACTCATAGCACTTCGAAGAGAACAGAGAACTTGCTATTACTCCTTTCTGGGCAGCGATTGGGCATTCAACAAAGTAGCGCCTGGGGCTGTAGAGAGAGTACTGATTGGTTTAGGAAATTAGGTGGATTTGGCTAAGTGCTTTGTCAAGCTAGTTGACTATAGAACTGTCGTAGGGCAGTATTATGGGACCTCAAAACGGAAAAGAGTGTCCCGGGGTATGCCAAACGTAGTTTTGACGGACCTTTAAGTCAGTGACTGCGTACGACGATGACCTTACACTACTGTTGCTAAAGGTCTTTCAGGATTGTGTTTCTGGAGATTGGCTACGGGCTCTCGTCAAGAGTTATACATTACCTTTATGATATGTTTGTCCTTGATAGTACTGTCTGATAAGGTTCGATATCTTGGAATTATTATCTTTGGACACCTAGGGCGGAAGACATTGTAAGATGGGCTACGGTCGCCTGGTACTACTGCAGGTTGGTTATCGAAAAGAGCCAGTGCCTCTAGCTAAGAGGTGTACAGTGGCTTTATAGGAGGGTCAGAGCTAGATGCTTCAAAATAAACATTCTCAGCAGGGAAGACTGGGAGAGGACGGATCGGTGTCCCGCTGAATTCTCAGCAATCGTGGACGCCGCGCCCTGGATAAGTAAGCGCGTTCGGCGAGGATATCGTCAGTGACAGCCAAGCGACCATCAAAGTTCTTGGTTCTTACTCGTTCAACAGAACCGCGTGAACCTCACAAGGGTACCGGGATACAGAGAAACTGAAGGAAACTGTAGGGCAGACGAACTTGCTAGCCAGGGCACAGCCAAGCAGGTTTTTCGGGATAAAGAGCGCTGAGGTATGCCGTTTGCCACATGTAAGCTAATGCAGGCCAGAATGGGATCATAAAAGTTCTAGACACATTCACGCCCTAAGAAGGAGAGAAAAATCTCAATATTGATAGGTGTATTAACTGGGCACTTCCTTATTGGTAGGCACGTAGAAAGGCTAGGTGTGGCCTACCGACGATGCTGTAGGAGTTGCAAAGATGATGATGAGGAAGAGAGCTCCCTTCCTGGATAGCCTACGTCGGATCGTGGAGCTGGATATAAAGGACTTATTGACCTTCATCAGTTCATCTAAATGGTTCGAAGAAGAGTAACGGTGTCGGTTTAGGAGTGTCAGTCTCGGGATTCTGATATGTTGAGAATCCCAAATACTCAGGGGATTTTCCATATGGCTGAGTTCCGGGACTGACTTTCCTAGTGTTGGTGGTATCACAAGGGGCCTTTGAAAACTGGACTAAGTGTGCCTCTGCGGCAGCCACTTGAACCTAACCTAACCTAGTGCCCTATCAATGCGGTATATACTATCTAATGGATACCTAAAGTGGAAGACAGGGTGAGGAAGGCTTCGGGTTCCATTTACTACTGAAACATATCGGAAATGGCAATGGGGACCATATCCATTCCTTCAGGCTAATTACTACATCTAGTAGGATTACTCTGGTTACATCAAAAAGTGGTTTAAAAATGCTTTTTCAAACGGGGGTCGCCCTCGGCATTGGTCGACAACCCTCCGCATGTCTCTTGTAGTAGGGATCAGACAAATTGTGCATGGCTCAATATAAGTTCAACAATTAAGAGGACTTCGATCGATCACATACCCAATTCCTCGGGATTAGCTGGCGCTGCTGATGAATGTCTTTCCCTTCAGTACTGACATCCCTAATGAGCGCAAAATACGAGTAGGTACCTTCTACTTTTGTTGTGTTCGCTGATGCTGCTGCTGACTTGTGGCAACGTGCAACAAACGCTCACAACATGCAACTTGGGAATTGTTTAGGTAAATCGTTGATATTTTTCGCCTTTTTTTTGCTTGTTTCCCTGTTGTAGTACTTGATTAACTCTTGCGGTTTCACAAAAGAGTTGTGGGGAGCTACTGAGTTGCAATCTGGCTACCGCAGAAATATTTTGTGTTTTTTTTTTTTGGTTTTGTTTTATTTAACTTTTCATTGGCAACATTTGGTATTGACTGTTTAAGAAGTTATTGTTGTTATTTAGCAGTTTTTGAAGGAAATTGCAAGAGCAAATATGGTGGGAAATATATTGAGGAAAATTAAAATAAAACAAAGAAGCTTAAAAGTTTTGTATTGCTTTTGGTTTGATTTGTTTGAGCGGGGAAAATTTTATTGTAAGGGAGGGAGCCTATCTCCGATTAAGGTGAAAAAGTAGAGCAACCCTGTCTGAAAATATCTTCGTTAGTATATGCCACATTTGATCCAAATCGCTTCAGCCCGAAGGTAAAAATGGGGCTAGATGGCAACTCTAGGTTGTAATCCTACCTAGAACTTTTTTTCTTGAAATACGAAATTAAAAAAAAGAGATAGGTGGCAACTCTGTAAAACACCAGAAGTGGCAACTCCCAAGTACAAAGTCTTAGAATGACGCATACTATCTAAATGCCAAATTTGAACCAAATCGTTTAAGCCGCTCCTGAGATAGTTGTCGATAAACGAAGGAATAAAAAATGCGGTCAGTTGACAGCCTTAGGTGGCAATTTTACTTGAAAATATCTTAGCTGGTATAAGAGCCAAAAATACCTTTCATTTGATACCACTATTAGCATATCTTGCTTAATAGTAAAAATTATGATAGGTTGCAACCCTGTAAACATTCCCAGGTGGCAACACCCAAGTAGAAATTTAAGAATGAAGGTAAATTTCATCGGTCATCCGGTTACACAAATTATCATTATTATTATCATTATCATTATCATTATCATTATCATTATCATTATCATTATCATTATCATTATCATTATCATTATCATTATCATTATCATTATCATTATCATTATCATTATCATTATCATTATCATTATTATTATCATTATCATTATCATTATCATTATCATTATCATTATCATTATCATTATCATTATCATTATCATTATCATTATAATTATAATTATCATTATAATTATAATTATCATTATCATTATCATTATCATTATCATTATCATTATCATTATCATTATCATTATCATTATCATTATCATTATGATTATCATTATCATTATCATTATCATTATCATTATCATTATCATTATCATTATCATTATCATTATCATTATCATTATCATTATCATTATCATTATCATTATCACTATCATTATCATTATCATTATCATTAACAATATCATTATCATTATCATTATCATTATCATTATCATTATCATTAACATTATCATTATCATTATCATTATCATTATCATTATCATTATCATTATCATTATCATTATCATTATCATTATCATTATTATTATCATTATCATTATCATTATCATTATCATTATCATTATCTTTATCATTATCATTATCATTATCATTATCATTATCATTATCATTATCATTATCATTATCATTATCATTATCATTATCATTATCATTATCATTATCATTATCATTATCATTATCATTATCATTATCATTATCATTATCATTATCATTATCATTATCATTATCATTATCATTATCATTATCATTATCATTATCATTATCATTATCATTATCATTATCATTATCATTATCATTATCATTATCATTATCATTATCATTATCATTATCATTATCATTATCATTATCATTATCATTATCATTATCATTATCATTATCATTATCATTATCATTATCATTATCATTATCATTATCATTATCATTATCATTATCATTATCATTATCATTATCATTATCATTATCATTATCATTATCATTATCATTATCATTATCATTATCATTATCATTATCATTATCATTATCATTACCATTATTACTTTCACTATCACTATCTCTTTTCCTCTCCCTCTCCCTATCCGTATCCCTTTTCCTCTCCCTGTCCTTTTCCCTATCCCTATCCCTATTGCTACACCTAACCCTCTCCTATCCATGTCACTAACCCTAATCCTAGCCCCAACCCTAAACTCAACCCCAATCCCAACCCTATCCGAAACTCAAGCCCTCACTCTTAATTTAACCCTATCCTTTGGGTAATGAACTAAATTATGAATATCAGATTTACCATCATGTTCTTGGAGGCCGGAGGGTTCCGAAATATCCTGTGAGATCAAGCTCTATTAAAGTGCAAGGAAAAAATACCTTGTCGAGAAAAATTTTCTTTATCGTATGAAGAACTGAGGCGTTCGAGTTCTAAAAATGTGGCCTTAGAAGATCCCTCAAAGCATTGATCTTAAATCGTGAAACGGTTTCAAAACCTCAAAGACCTGAAAGTCGATAAATGAGATGACAAATAGAGTCGTGATGTGCAACACGATGACCGTGTTCCGTCATTCTCTTACCTTTTCCTTAGTTCTCTTTGTGGTGTAAAACTCCAAACATCTCTGTACGCGAAGAAAATAAAAGAGAGACCCACATCATACTATAAGACCTTTTAGAGCTCATGATATGCATATCGGTTTAGCCTTTTAAAAGCACATGGTAGTACCACCTCCACAATTTAGGTATCCTTCGGCATTGGTTAAATGACCTAATTCACACCAGGCTTGAAAACTTCCGTCATTAGTCGACATTTTTTTATCGAATATTTTTTGCTGGCTAGTAGCAGTGGTCCGGTTGACCTTTTCAACTCACCGTAGCGTTCGCACACTCTGTTTTTTTTTTGTTACGACCAGAGCTTTCAGAGAGCAAGTGTGAGCGCTAAGTCTTTCATTGACGTTCAGCTTTTCTTGTTCCACGATTTTTGGATCATAGCGTCGATTGAGTTTCATCGTTGCAGCAAGAAAGTGGTCCCAGCTAAAGTTAGGTCCTCAAACGTGCTGACAACTTAAAATTTGAAAGCATATCGTCTATCTATCGAAATATGGGTGATCTCCCCTGTAGGGAAAATCTCTAGTTCAGAGCTAGTTCGCTTCTAGTGCGTTCCGAACCAGTACTAGTTCGCAAACTATCTTTTTTACATGAAATCAACTGGCGAATTTAACATGGCGATGTCCTAGGCTGGAACTAGTACAAAATTCGACAGTTTGGATCTAGTTCGTTTATTGGTACTATTTCTATAGTTCTGAATATAAATTAAATACAAAAACTTAAATTCAAATACGAATCCAAATGCCTTTTAAAGACTCCTCAAACGCTGGTTTCGAACTAGTGCAAATATATACACTAACGGGGTTATTCTTATTGGCCACTTTATATCTAGTTCTGAACCAGAAATTTGTGTCACTAGTGCCTAAGTTCCCTGCAGGGTCGTTAATTTTTCGAACTTGTAGCAGCCTTGCAGCTCTTTGAATCTTGTTCTGGATATCACAAAAGTTTCGTCTTCGGACGTATCAGATCAGGCTTCATTCGTTAGGCGAGTTATAGTCGTTCGAATATAAGACCTAAGATACCTTCACGGACTAAATATTTCCCTGACTTTAAAGTGGCACTTTTCTGTATCGTGCTTTTCCAGCATCGGGTGTCCCTTGTACGCCTCATTATTCTTCACAATCGCGTGGACTTAAGACTCAGCAAAACCAGCCTCATTTTAAATAATTATGTAACAACAAAGAATGCTCTTTCATTCTTCTTATAAATGAGACCTCATAATTATTGTTTTTTTTTCCAAACCTGCTTTACCACACCTCCCAAACCATTTATTTAGACAAAACGAAAAAACTGTGTCAATTATTTTTCCTTCTTCATCTTCGCAACACTCTCCTTCCAGTAGCAATAAAATCGCTAAAATACATCGTAATAAAATACTCCTCTTTTCCTAATGTGGTACCAGTTGTCAGAATGGTTTTGGGGTATTAATTTAATGTGACATGCTGCAATGTCATGCTGGTTCGAGTTTTTGCTGGCGCCGTATTTTTAGCATTTTCTTATTATTATTGTAAATAATTTGCAAATAACCCACCCTTGAAAGAGACAAAGTGTCAGGAAGTTACGCGACCAAAAAAAAAAAGAAAAACAAAAACAAAAAAACGAAGAAATTGAAAGCAAGTCATTTAGCGCATTCATATTTCATATTGTATGTTTGAATTTAAAAAGGTACTTATGCATATAATAATAAGTAGGTTATTTAGTAACTTTTTTACCTCAACCCTCTTTTTCATTGTTTCTCTTTCGCCCCTACTCCGCTTTTATGTTAAGTAAGTTAATGTGTCAAAAGGTGAATTTTCCTGCTCGCACTCAAATTGCCTATCTTCGTTGTCTAATTTCTCTTCAAATTTTTTATACTTACATACCTTGAGTTCATTTACTTTTTAGGTTATGTTATAAAAAAATGAAAAGGTAGCTTTTTATTTTGACATTTTTATGTCAAATCGACTGTTTTAGGTTTTTTTTTTCTTGGGATCATTATTTAAAAGCCTATAATAATGGAAAATTACTACACTTAGAAAGACAGTTATTATGGTGTTGGAGAAACTGGAGAGAGGATAGATAATATTAAGGGTATTCACAAAGTGGGGCAAACGGACTGGAAATGGAGTAAAAAAAAACATAGTACTAATTCCCTTAAAATTTGGGGTAGTAAGATTATTATACTCACAAACTAATGTTTGGGAGCTTGGCAATGATTGTAAGAGAGTCAAGATCAGAAATGAAAGAGGCATTCAAATCTAAACTGATGGCTCCACGACGAACTTAGGTGAGTGGTCTGGAATCTACTCCGATTCCATTATTTGGATTCTCTCAGAAGACTAATGTATTGGCACTAAGAAGCTCAGTTTGAGGAACTGAAACATTTTATATTTCGCGTTCACCCACTAAAGAGCTGCCACAACGAGGTACATATTTACAGGATTAGACGGCTTAAAGGGTTGCCACCAATCTCAATTTTTTTTAATATGAGGCAAGATATGCCAATATGAGTATCAAATGAATGGTACTTAGGCGATATACCAACGAAGATATTTTCAAGGAGGGTTGCCACCTAATCGAATTTTATACAACTATTTCGGGAAAGGTTGGAACAATTTTGATCAAATTTTTCATATACATTATTATCTATGTGGTTAGCACTAAGATTTTTAGTTTGCTGTTGCCATCTCCGCTGGGTTGCCACCTATTTTAATTTTGTTTAAGTACTAAGGAAGATATGCTTATATGGGTATCAAAAGATAATATGGATGCAATTATTAATTCTAAGATTTTCTACTAAGGTGTTGCCACTTGGGGTCTTTTACAGGATTGCCATCTATATGAAATTTCCACAAATTTGGTGAGTTATACTAATCTTATAACTTTAAACGAGCTAAACAGACTATCTTGGGAACCGCTTAAACGATTTGGATACAATTTTGAATATATGTAGATAGTATGGTTGATTCTAAGACTATCCATTTGGGGGTTGCCACCTGAGGCCGTTTACAGGGTTGCCACCTATCTCAATTTTTTTTTAATTTTGTAGAAAAATCTGCCCATATGGATATCAAATGAAAGGTATTATCGCCGGCATACCAACTAAAATATTTTCAAGTAGGGTAGCCGCCCAGGGTTACCAATTTACCTTATATATACATTCATATTTGGATTATTTTAGGATCATATTGAGATCATTTAGGGGTCACTCTGGGATGATTTGGGGCTATTTTGAGATCATTTTGGGTTCAATTTTGGATTAGGTTGGAACAATTTTCGGGTAATTTTCGGATAATTTTGGAGTCATTTTGGAGTCATTTTGGGATCATTTTGGGAATATTTGAGGGTCCTTTTGGGGTCGTTTTGGGATAATTTTAGGATTATTTTGGGAATATTTTTGGATAATTTTGGGATCATTTTAGGTTGCATTTACGGATATTTTTCGGATCACCAGGTACTAGATAGTAAAAATATTCCCCGGCAGGGGATGCACATAGTATATCAGTGTTGCCTCTTAGAAGGCTTTTACAGTGCTGTCACCTATGTATATGGAAACAAGATATGACAAGGAGGGTATTAAAATAATAGCAATTACGTCTTCAAGGTAGAGCTACCAGCTGGAGTTATGTATATACATACTTAGACATAGTAGAGTCGTCCTATAAGTTCATGATAGAAGAAAGCGGGAGTTTCAAAGGGAGTCCCTAAAACGTATGATAGCATTACATTGTCTCCGCTATAGCCCTAGGCTTCAAAATAACATGCTCTTTCAATGAGCTCTTGATGTTCCTTCTATATTATTCTAGAAATGCTGACATACTATTGAATCATCATATTAACCTCTTAACATAATTTATATAGACTTCTAAACGGTAATAACCTCTTAAGTGGTAGCATGTGTCGTCAGTTCAGCTGGTCATCTCTCAAGCTAACAAGTCACTGCGAAAGCCTTCAACTTCAATTTGCTTGTTATGGCAAGTAACCGGCAATCTGACCTTAACCTTTGAAGATGGATTGCAATGTAAACAAACTCTTTAAATCGTACCTCAAATCTTAAACTCTTTCAAAAAGCAAAACAGACGCTTTGTGAAGTATTTCCGGCGGCTTGTCACTTTGAGTGGCAATAAGTCACGTCATTTTGTGTAGGAAAGCTAGATCTTATGGTATTTTATGTGATGGAAATCTATAAATATGCAGAACAAAGCGGGAAGAGCTGTCAGTTCGAAACGTAAACACGCCGAATTAGAACATAGAAAGTTTGTAAATTTTTTGATTTATTTCTTGTGAATAAATCATTTTATCCGAGATGCCTCTCAACTCAGTTTTCCTTTACATCTCTCTTCTCTTACTTATCATCGTGGGATGTGGCACTTATTTGGTAGATCATTCTGGTGAGATCGTGGAAGCATATGATGATGAAACAACAACAAACGCAGATTCGCAGGCAAAGAGCGGGGAGCAAGAGCTAAATGAGCTAGGCCCTTTACAACCGGAGGACGTAGTTCAACCATATAACATACTTGTTACGAGGCCATTGCCCCACTGCCCAATTGGATATGTTTTGGCAAACAGACGATGTCATAGTAGAGTGAAGACGGGAGAGAAGGAGAATCAGGAGGATAGTTCAAAAAAAGTATAGAAAATAAAATTGGGAATTTCGAAACAAGCTGTGATTATTTAAAAAAATATATTTTTACAATTTTTTTGTATAAATTTAGGTTTAAATTGTTAAGTTTGATTAATAAAAAAAAATAAATAAAAACCAAAAAAATATTTTACAGAACAAATCCGAAACTGGACAAACCCGTTCATAATTTTGAAAAAGGAAACCGAAATTATCTTAAAGAACTAACACGAAACTGGATCAAAGTCTGTATTAATTCTCAGAAAAGAAAGGGAATTTTTTTTATCGTTATTAAGTTATGAAGAACGAAACCGATTTTTGAAGAATCAGAAAAACTGAAACAACCCCGAAACCGAATTTATTTCCTAGAAAAAAAAAACGAAACTATAACAAAATCAAATTACAGTTTAAAGAACGAAACCGAAATTAATTTTGAAAAATGAAACCGTAACTGGAACAAAATCGTACCAAATTTTGAAAGAAACCGAAATTAGTTCTGAAGAATGAAACCGGAATTACTTCAAGGAACTAACCCGAAACTGGAACCAAACTGATTATAAGGAAGGAAACCGAATTTTTTTTACGAATTAAAAACACTGGAACAAACCCGAAACTATTTTGGAGAACGAAACCGAAACTGGAACAAACCCGAACCTATTTTAAAGAAGGAAACCGAAACCGAAATTATTTTGGAGAACGAGACTGAAACTGGAACAAACCCGAATCTATTTTAAAGAAAGAAACTGAAACTGGAACAAACCCGAACCTATTTTAAAGAAGGAAACCGAAACTGGAACAAACCCGAAACCGAAAATATCTTGGAGAACGAAGCAGAAACCGGAACAAACCCGAAACTACTTAGAAGAACGAAACCGAAAATGGAACAAACTTGAAACCGAAACTTCTTTGGAGAACGAAGCCGAAACTGGAACAAACCCGAAACTACTTTGGAGAACGGAACCGAAAGTGGAACAAACCCGAAACTATTTTGGAGAACGAAACCGAAATTGGGAAAAAGCCTGAAACTATTTTGGAGAACGAAACCGAAACTGGAACAAACCCCCAAACTACTTTGGAGAACGAAACCGAAACTAGAGCAAACCCGGAGCAATTTTGGAGAACGAAACCGAAACTGGAACAGACACGAAACTATTTTGGAGAACGAAACTGAAACTGGAACGAACCCGAAACTATTTTGGAGAAAGAGGCCGAAACTGGAACAAAATCACAATTATTTTAATAATAATTAAGTCATGAAGAACGAAACAAAATTTGACTTTGAAGAGTAAAAGAGACGAAACCGGAATTAATTCTAAAGAAATAAACCGAAAATATTTTCAAAAAACGGAACCGAAACTGAAACAAATACGAACTATTTGAATCGTAATTATGTCATCAAGACCAAACAAAATTTAATTTCAAAGAATGAAGAAGACTGGAACAAGCCCGAAACAGTAATTTTTTTGGAGAACGAAAACGAAACTGGACTTAATTTTCAGGAACGGGGCGTGATTTACCAAAGGAACGAAACCGAGAACGAAAAAATTTAATAACGAAAGCGAAATAAAAACAAACTTATACCAAAATAAATTTAATAGAACGAAAGCGAAGCATTTTGCTGCAGAGAACGAGACCAAAACTTGAAAAAATTTAGTTTCAGATAAGTTCTGAGAGATGCTGTGCTGTTTTCCGGGGCTTTTAACAACACAACCAAACAAAATTTGTACCCATTAGTCATTGAATTAGAAACATTTTCTATAAATCTATTTTAGGTATCCTATGCATAGTTCATGCCTCGTTGGATTGCATTTATATAATAATTTTTTTCCCCCAAAGCTTTGGTCATCTCGAATGCAGTCAATCAAAGTTTAGTATCATTTTTAAGCGCAAAATTTTCCATTTTTTTACAATTTCATTTCCTCTCTATTCTTTGTTTATATACAAAACACGCAGGGGCTTAGAATTTTTAATTTTGAAGGGGGGGTTATAAAAAAGTTGTACTTAGGTTTCAAAAAGTCAAGATCAAATTTTTTCACTCAGGGACTCTTGTATGCTCTTTACTGATCTCCCAGACTTGAGGAGCATAATTACGTTGATCCATGAGTCCCACAACATAGCCCCCTCTACATTTTCGACGCCCATGCCAATAATGTAAACAAAAAAAAATACACTAACAACTTAATCAAAGCAGAGATTACAAATTAAATACCAAGCTTGGCGTGTTAACACAAAATATTAACAGGCAGACTCAGAGTCGCTCAGTGCAAAAGTGACCGTTAAAGGGCGAACAACGCGATGTCTCGAAAGCGTTGTCGATAGACAAAGCGAGATTAAATGAATAAATAATAAAGTAAATACGAAAGCAGAAAAAGTTAAGTGGTGAAGTATAGTGCAATACCAATAAAGAGAACAAAAACAGCTATTAAAAACGAATCAACCAACTGCTTGAATAAATAATTAAAAAATAAATAATAAAAAAGTGTAGATAGAAACAACATACCAAAAACATATACAAAAGTAAAAACAAAAAATTTAAAAAAAAAATTCCCACAAAAAAAATTAAATCAAAATCAAAGATGCTATCATCAACAAATTTATACACATTATTGTTTCTATTTTTGCAATTGCTAATTGCAACAACGTCTCAGCAGAGCGTTTTATTGCAGCTGCGAGCAATAGAAAACACCACAACTACAGTAGCTGAAGAAACAAAAGCGAATTCCACGTTACAACCGACGCCGGTGGGCGCAACAATAACAACGACAGCGACACCAGAAACAGCGTCGTCCAAAATTATAGCAACACTGAGAAATAATGTAGTGCTGCCAAGTAGGGAGACGGAGATTTTTGAAAAAAATGGTAGTTATTATAGAATGAAAGTAATAGACGGCTGAGTGGAAAGTGGCACTTTTTTCAAAAATGGTCTAAGAATTGGTTTAACGAATTTCACATTTCGTAAAGGGCATTTTAAACTAGTGGTGCCTAAACTTTTTTTCATTATAGACCCTTTTTTTCAATATGGCTGGTTTCGACAATTAAAACAAGTCCAAAGTTACTTTTGAGAGTTTAAGGCTAACTTAGACCCCCTTCCCTGGACTGCTCAAAGAACAAAAAAAAAAAAAACTAATGGCGGCGATATACCAACAGGTTATCATAACCTCTAACGAGATTTTAGCCGAGCTTCTCTTTCCAACTTGTGGTGTGTTGCTTTTTGAGTTTTTCCTACAAGTTGGCGGGACCTACAGTTTTTTGCCGACTCCGAACGGCACTTGCAAAGCAAATGAATTTTTTGCTGAGAAGCTTCTCATGGCAGAAATACACCCGGAGAGTTTGCCAAACTACTGCCGAGGGGCGACCCCGTTTAGAAAAATTGTTTTTCTAAATAATTTTTGATGTTACTTTTGCCGGGCATCGAACCGCCACGGCGGCCGCAACTAAATTAAGTAAGTTGCATCGGCTGGTCTGTGTCGGTATAACAGGTGCAATGAGAACGTGCCCTGCTGATGCTTTAAGTGCCCTTGTGGGAATACCTCCCTTCCCTATTCTGATAGACAAGGCAGCCACACTTGCTGCTTGAGACTTCTAAATATTTCTGATCTAAAAATCGGAAACATGACAGGACATATGAAGATAGTCAAGAACTTCATAAACTCTCCTATATTGCAAATAAGTGATGCAATAACTCCTACGCTCACGAGCACGCGAAACTTTTGGGTTTCAATCGTATATCGAGTGCTCTGGGAAAAAGGGGACCCATATGCTGAATCCGATTCGGAGATTTTGTATACGGATGGATCGAAGCTGGAAGATGGTAAAACGGCAGCTGGTATCTATGGAACAAACTACAAAAAAATCGGTACCAATGGGTAGCTAACCCACTATTTTCCAAGCGGAAATCTATGCAAAAGAAATCTTTGGCAGAGAATGCCTCCGAAGAGTACTATCCCCTAAGCGAATCTACATTATGTCGGACAGTCAGGCCGCCCTACGTGCCTTGCAGGCAGCATTGGCTTAGCAACCTAGGACAGAGGCCGGCTCAAAAAAGTAAGATCTAAGAACCCTCACTGGGTATTATACGGGACAGTGTAGTCTACGTTATCACCTGAGTAAACTGAATCTATCAGATACAACAATTTGTCGGTTTTGCGAACTGGACGATGAAACGCCGGTGAATGCATTGCGTTAGCAAGAAAGAGAATTTGCTACCTAGGTGGTGTCACTCTCAATCCGTTCGTGATATGGAATAAAAAACCTGAGGAGGTGCTTAAATTTATAAAGATCCTCCGTATGCAGCTAAAAGGCTGATAGGTCACACAATAGATCGTACTAATGGTCGCGGTGTAATAAGGCCTTATAATAATAATAACAACTATTCCACTGCTAGGTCCGATACTGATCCCATTACATCAACTGTGGCATTTTTTGAAATAAGTTCTTAGATAGGAAGATCTTACATTCTTCGAAGATGTACTGACATAGGTACGTCGCTTTCGTACCCGACCGTAATAATATTTTTTTTTCGTAGCTATCACAAAAATCGCCGTGAAAGTATTTATGAAGTGTTGTCGAGTATGAAAATCATTATTCGAATATAATTCTTGGTCACTCCGGTGCTTAAATCGGACTATCATGGGAACACACGACCCGCTATAGAACGATCTTACCCTCAGCAGTATATAGATTCCTTTATCCGAAGCTAAAAATTACTAATCCATTTCAATTATATTTCTTTTATCTAGTAAAAATTATCTTTCCATCAGCCAATGAATCAGATGAGGAAAGCCAGTTCGATGTGTATGGTCTAAAGACTACACCAAAACCAAAGGAACACAACAAAATAAATATTACGAATAATACGACGAATGCCGCTGATGAATATGAGTCGTTAATTGACACGACAACAGTTGCTACGATCATCATGGAAACAGGCAGCTTGAACAATACTGCGACTAGTAATTCAACAGTCAAATCACTTGATGATCGTTTGGGTATCTTAAATTTGGCGCCACGCTGCCCAGATGGTTATGTTATAGTGAATCAGCGTTGCCATCAGCGGGCTTGATTTTAAGAAATTGTAACTTGTTTTAATTTAACTAACTTTTATCATTAAGTTATATTTTTTTATATTTAGTGTAAGAGTATACGAACTATAAAACGTGTAAAATAATAGTTTTTTTTTGTAAAAAAAACGACCAGTCGAATAATTTTTATCAAATTATTCTTTTGAACTTTTGGCGAAAACAAGTTGAAGTTGAAATACCAACTACGAGGATTGCAGTTTCGATCTTGTTGAAGGATCTTGTAAAACCGCTTTGTATTGTTGCTTAGAAAGAAATTTCTAATCACCTTTACTGGTCATCGAACCCAACAATATAAAGTTTGAGATGAAATTCATCATGTAATAATTATTATCCTTAATATTTATCCTTAAACAATTTCCTTCTTTTCACACCAATTTTCTACAACGTCGTCCCACATAAACGTAACCTTGCGGACAACGCGGTAGAGTCTCCAGCAAAATAAAGCGATTTTCCGGTGTTGCCACAGTTTTATTTCTGGACATTTCAATATTTGTATCCAGTGTTGCCAGACGATTTATTAAGTATTGATTGAGCGCTGTGGTCACCTGCTCTTCACGAGGATCTTTCACTATTAAATTTTGCTCTACATTGCTTAGATGCGAAATTGAGCTTAAACGGCTGTTCGGTGAAGCTTTGGGGTCTGAAAAGATGATCTCTTTTTAACTAGGATTACAATGAAAAACCATCTCAAAACAATCTCACCA
>CAXKVI010000004.1:14020348-14067848 GCA_964058755.1 Campiglossa producta | reverse complement strand
TATTTTATTTTATTTTATTTTATTTTATTTTATTTTATTTTATTTTATTTTATTTTATTTTATTTTATTTTATTTTATTTTATTTTATTTTATTTTATTTTATTTTATTTTATTTTATTTTATTTTATTTTATTTTATTTTATTTTATTTTATTTTATTTTATTCTATTTTATTTTATTTTATTTCAATTAATTTTATTTTATTTTATTTCAATTAATTTTATTTTATTTTATTTTATTTTATTTGGTTTGTTTTATTTAATTTTATTTAATGTTATTTAATTTAATTTTATTTTATTTTATTTAATTTTATTTTATTTATATTTATTTTATTTTATTTTATTTGGTTTGTTTTATTTAATTTTATTTTATTTCAATTAATTTTATTTTATTTTATTTTATTTGGTTTGTTTTATTTAATTTTATTTTATTTCAATTAATTTTATTTTATTTTATTTCAATTAATTTTATTTTATTTTATTTTATTTGGTTTGTTTTATTTAATTTAATTTAATTTAATTTAATTTAATTTTATTTTATTTTATTTTATTTGGTTTGTTTTATTTAATTTTATTTTATTTAATTTTATTTTATTTTATTTTATTTTATTTTATTTTATTTTATTTTATTTTATTTTATTTTATTTTATTTTATTTGGTTTGTTTTATTTAATTTTATTTTATTTCAATTAATTTTATTTTATTTTATTTCAATTAATTTTATTTTATTTTATTTTATTTGGTTTGTTTTATTTAATTTAATTTTATTTTATTTTATTTTATTTTATTTTATTTTATGAAAATCTGTTTTTTTGAGAAAAATTCACCCACGCGCTGCAGGAACCAGACAAGCCGACATATGTTTCGATGATACTGGAATTACATCTCTTCATGGACTTTTCTTCCCGGCATTGTGAGAGTCGAACTCACAACACTGTAGTGACTTGTATGCTAGAAGGTCTAACACCTTAGGCCACTACCCAGCTTGAAGGTAAACCCTTCTCAGTGTCCATTTATGCATATATTTATACTTCCATATAGAACATTTCTTTAATTTCAATGCTAACTTATATGAAAGATTTGCGAATTTTTTTAGGACTTGGTGTGAACCTATGAAAGAATTTTCTATGCTTAATGCACGAATATTTTTTCATTTAAACATTTAAACTCTTTGTTGCTTTTGACTTGCATAAATGGACACTGAGAAGGGTTTACCTTCAAGCTGGGTAGTGGCCTAAGGTGTTAGACCTTCTAGCATACAAGTCACTACAGTGTTGTGAGTTCGACTCTCACAATGCCGGGAAGAAAAGTCCATGAAGAGATGTAATTCCAGTATCATCGAAACATATGTCGGCTTGTCTGGTTCCTGCAGCGCGTGGGTAAATTTTTCTCAAAAAAACAGATTTTGATACAATCCCGAAAATTGCTTCACAATACCGTCGGTATTTACAGCAATAGACTACAAGTCAAAAGCAACAAAGAGTTTATTTTATTTTATTTTATTTTATTTTATTTTATTTTATTTTATTTTATTTTATTTTATTTTATTTTATTTTATTTTATTTTATTTTATTTTATTTTTTTTTATTTTATTTTATTTTATTTTATTTTATTTTATTTTATTTTATTTAATTTTATTTAATTTTATTTAATTTAATTTAATTTTATTTTATTTTATTTTATTTTATTTTATTTTATTTTATTTTATTTTATTTTATTTTATTTTATTTTATTTTATTTTATTTTTTTTATTTTAGTTTTATTTTATTTTATGTTATTTATTTTATTTTATTTATTTTTAATTTTTTTTTAATTTTATTTTGTTTTATTTTATTTTTTTCTATTTTATTTTGATTAAATTTTTTTTTTAATTCGTTGATTTTACAAAATCAAGTTTAGTCGTTATTATAGTCTTCCACAGCTGGGTATATAATTTTCGAATCGACATCAACTTTGTCTTTGAATAATTAATTTTTCCTACTGAAATATGGAAATACTTACATGAAATAAAGAGCACTCTTGGGATGCGATAATCGTTAATTCATTAGCTACAGTTACGGCAAAAAGGGGTGCGCTACCTACTAAATGTGGAAAACAACCACTTAAAAGCTAAGGAAAAACTAAACGTATTAATTAGTAGTTCAGCGAAGCTCAAAGCGGCGAGTATTCAGTAGAAATTGGAAGAGTGAAAATCAAAAAAAAAAAAAAATATTATCGCGCTTTCATCTCTTCATCAACATTTTTTTTACTCAAATATGCCGTCACATCGCAAAACTAAAGAAAATAATAAAAACAAAAAAGTTACAACAAATCGTCCAAACTGGCTTAACATAATCGTTTGGATCACTTTCATCATTTTGGTGTTAATTCAAACACACGGCTATGCCTGCACCAAAGGTCGAGTTTTTGCTGGAGGACGTTGCCGTTACTCGGCTGTAGCAAGAGCAAATTATTGAAATTTATAAAGTTAAGTTAGTAGTTTTTGTGTTGTTAATAAAACTTGAAAATGTAATTAAATTGCAATCTTTTCACATCAAGTTGCAAAAAAACCTTTAGTGTAATATAGAGATAAAGAAATAAATGTTGTAAATAATTTGTATTGAATCAATTCGATTTATAAAAGGAGAGTTGATAAAATGCTATATCTATTGTGAATGTGGGGTGTGTCAATGCTCATTGTCTCATTCGAAAAATTTTATTAGAGAATCTTACAAGTGATAACCAGACCAAATGAGCTTCTGCCATGAAAATGCTTTTACCTTCAGTAATATGCTCTCGAAGGCTGTCGTCTCTCTACCGTAGCATCAGAGTATACCAGCAGACACCTCGGTATCACACCCCACAGAAAATACAGTACTTGACCAAAGGAACTCGAGGTAGATGACGTTCCTCGGCGGCGAAAAAAGTTGCTGGAATTTGCAGTACGACATTCACAGAACGGGACTTGATACAGAAGCCAACCGACATGTGGATGTATTTAAGGGCCTACCTGTGAACCTTTAGATCAAACGCCGATATTACTAGGTGCCGGATCCCATCATAGTGCTTGCGTAGATGTGTCCCTATGCTCCCAGGAGGCGACACTAGCTCAAGCAGTTGTCTACCTGCATAACATTTCATTATGCTCTCCAGCTGTGAGCATTTTTGTCTCGTGATGAAAATGAGTCCCCCTATAAGGAGTTTTGGCAGGTCTGCAACTGATCCCAATGAGTGCCAGCAAGTCCCGGTGATTATATCGGCGACGCGTAGTTCAGGATCGACTAAGCAATTGCCATAAACGTTTCATTCTCTTGCGACTGAATGAGCAGCAAAAATTGTGCATGGAATCGGAAGTCACCCTTAAGATTTTGGGATGAGAGACAATAGGCAGTTTGTGGGCGCCTACGTCGATTTCTAATTCCATGCCTACTTGCGCTGTCTAAGTCGTGAATAGTGTTGCCAAAGACTTTGTCGGCGACAATGTTAGTTCCGAACGGTGAAGAATTCGGAAAGAGTGTTTGGAGAATGGCGCATCCTGCCTTAGAAGTATGTCACATGGTCGCTCCTCTCCCAGTCTGCGCTTCTAATATAGATAATTAGGTTAGGTACGGTACAAGTGGCTGCCGCAGAGGCACACTTAGGCTAGTTTTCAAAGGCCCGTTGTGATACCATCAACACTAGAAAAGTCAATGCCTGAGTTGTTGGGATTCTCCACATAGCAGAATCCCGGGGCTGACACTCCTAAACCGACACTCTTACTCCTCCCCGAACCACTTAGATGACTTGATGAAGGCCATCAAAGCCTTTATATCCAGCTCCGCGATCTGGCTTACGCTATCCATTTTTTTTTGTCAGTTTTGGTTCGCCCACTTCCAGATAATTTGCTTCCTAACAAATCGCCCTTCGACAAATGCAAAAAGTGAGTCCAACTCTATTCTGCCGCAATCTATAATAGGAATGATTATCTCAGACTAGTCATACCACAATCGGTCAGACTGACTGAGTGTTATTTTTTGTTATATATAGATTCTCATTTAGCCTAACGTAAGCTATCTTAGCTACTAGTAAAATGAATGTGCCATAAGGAGAAATTCTGCTTGATTAGCGTGTTTCCCTTACCAGCTCAAGTTTTTTTGGAAGAGAAATAGTGGTCAAGGCTTCATACATACACACAAAGCAGCCTACTTCAGTGTCGTGTCACTGTCATTTCCGATGAATCCATTTGAGCGACGAGCTGTAGTTGATATATTTGAACAAGAAAGCTTTTATTAGACAAATATACCTTCATCCGTATAAATATATAAAAACTTATACTGCTGTGACCTAAAAACCCTACGTGCACCAATACCTGCACACACACACACACACATATACAATTATGTACTTCCCATTTGCTTGACTAGGGTCACATCATGTCCTTGCTGCTCTTGCTACACTTCTAAAGCCTGCTTCCTAACTGTTTTTCACTTCATCGCCAACCAAACATGTAAAGATGGTACATGTATTGTTTTTGCTCGAGTTATGATTACCCTCTAGGGGAGCCACGCTACTAAATATGCTACAAAAACATGATCTAAAGGTGGTTAAGGTTACATATAAGACTCGTGGTTATTGTTGCTATTGGCTGCTTTCGCTGTCAAAGCGCCTTGCCTTCTCTCATAACTTCATTGCCTTCATTAGAAGTACACTCAAAGAAAAAATCGTTCTAAAACGAACGAAACAAGTCCTAAACTGAGAACGTTCGTGCACAAAAGTTTGTCAGTTTTGACTTTACTCGTGAACGATGGTCTTATTTTGAGAACGGATTTTTCAAGAACATGTTTTGTGTTCCATGAACAGTTTGGACTTGATTTATGAACATTTTTAACTTATTCTGAGAACGTATTGGGCTCATTTTAGGAACATTTTGGGCCAAAGTAAACAAAAAATCTAGAAGAAAAATTATTTTTCAGAGTTCTTCTGAATGGCAATTTCTCACATTGTTCTGTGGTTTGCCTCCACCGGGAGTCGAGCTCACACTGCTATGTTTTATGACAGCAATGACAGTATTTTCTCTGTTGGATTTGTTCTGTTAAAGTTGTTTACAGACTAAATGCCTAAAAGTATGCAACGATGTTGTAACGTTCTCGTTATGTGTTCTGATGACAACACCGACCGTTCTATTTCCGATAACTTCGTTCGCATTTCAAGAACCGGGTTGTTATTTTGAGACAGGGTGGTATATTTTCAAGACGAAGTGTTCCTTTTTTAGGACCAAAAAATTAAGAACACGAAAATCTAAAATTGAGACCTGTGGTGCTGCATTTTAGAACGGTGTTTTTCCCTGAGTGTAGATGTGTGATAGGTATTAAGTATCAATGTCCTCGTTGTGGTTGTTGTTACTGTTTTTGCTATCCACACTTGCAGTCGTCGTATTTTGCGGCTGAATGAGTTAATTAAGCACCTCACGACGAGACATAATTCCACGCCATTTATCAGTGGCAAAATGACAGTAGCTAGCTTGCCTACACGGCAGCGTTGTTTTCATGTTTCCAATATGTAACCAAGCACGTAAGTATGTAAGTTTGTAGGTGCCTTGCCTTTGGTAGCAAGGAAACGTGATAGCAACCACATTAAGGCATATTTTTGTGAGCGGACAGAATTTTGAGCAAGTATAGGCTCTACCATAAATGGGAGACCCAATTTTAAGAAGCGGACGCTGACTCGGTGTCTAAGCTGAGCTGTACAACATTTCTCTGCGCTGGAAAATTCTGGGATTCCAGCTAATTTTCGATTTCACCCCTGTGATAGCTGTCTGTCTGTTGTTGTTGTTGTCCTTAGCCGGATATGAACCCGGTACGCTCCTGTACTCCCTTGTGGTACTGCCCGACTGTCTCGGGAGTGATTTGTTATGACCATTGGAACCTTCTAGGTCATGTCATCCCTCCATCCGTAAGGAAGGAGAAGATGGGTAATGAGGGGTGAGAGGCATCATATCCGTAGATCAACCATCGAGTTAGCACGTCATTACCTATGTAGGGGCAGGGCTGTCTGTATTTCTTTAGTGTCCAATACTGAATTTAAAGTGTAGAGGCTCGCATACTCGGTCTCGCATCCAGTTGCTGTTTCCCAAGTCGAAGCTCGGCGTCACGATACCCATTGTTCAGCACCAACATCCAATCCACCCAGGTGTGAGCACACCATTTATCGTTGACTTCAGACTTCTCTCACAAAGGGCGCGTATATTCTTTATTCTAAATCAGCAGGGCTTTCGTCTAACTGACTATTTTTCACTGAAAGATTTACTGCATTCCCACACTTCGTCTTAAATTCGGACCATAGGTCGCATTTTCTAGTCTTCTGTTCACTCTCATTCAAGGTCATTAATCTTTGCACATCGATTCTTTTTAATTATGGATTTCCAATCTATACTCTAGTTTCCAGTCTTCAATATAAAATTTTCAGCCTCAACTTATCAAAATCCAAACTCCGACTATCAGATATTAGTCTTCTGCGAGACTGTACTTGGGTTCGCAGCTTTTACATTTTTCTTTTAAATCCATCATAAGACTTCAAAATCAAGTCTACGGCCTGCATTCAGTCAGTCTACGTACTCTATAGTCTTACCTTTGAAATACTTTTTCTCCAGTCTCCGCTTTCCGATCTCCCATCTTCTCCTTAGAATATACAATTACCACCCTATGGCCTTCAAAGTAGTCTCCAATTTTATCTCTCCTCTTTCCAGACATGTCCGCCCTCCAATTTAGTCTTCTATTCATAGTACACAGTAGCTAGGTCTCCGATTTCCTAACTTCAGTCTCTACGCTATAGTCTTCTATTTCTAGTACCCATTTTCCAGCCTACACTTTCCAATTTCCAATCTCGACTTCGTAATATAAAGTTATCACCCTACTGTCTTCAGTGACCAGCATATAGTCTGAACTTTCTTCTCTTCAGGGCGACTGTGCCCTCTCCAGTGCTTATTCGCCTCTTTCCTTCTCCGTTTCTAATTAAATAAAGATGAGTCGCCAATCTCCAATCTCCATTATCCAATTTTACATCCCTACTGTACTTTCTCCACTCCAGTCTTCAGTATCCACACTCCAATTTTAAGTCTCCGATATTTTCTAGGCTCCAGTCATTATTTACAAAATTTGGCCCCCCAACATGTTACGCCAGTCGGTTCTTTGTTGAGCCAACTCGCGTCAATCGGAGAAACCACTTGTTTTCAGATCTGCCTCCACTTGGTCCTGCCATCAGAGTGGTGGTCTCCCTCTTGTTCTACTTCCACCGGCAAGTAGCGATAAGAATACCTTCTGGGCCGGAGCGTCTTCGTTCATTCGCACCACGTGTCCTAGCCAGCGGAGCCGCTGGGTTTTAATTGAATTAAACTATGTCGACTTTTGCGTAAAGCTCATACAGCACATCATTAAATCTTCTTCGGTACTCCCGGTCGACAAGGAGTCCATAAATCTTTCGAAGAATTTTTCCCTCGAATACTCCCAAAGCCGCCTCATCAGAGGTTGTCAGTGTCCATGCCTCTGCACCATATAGCAGGACGGGTACGATAAGTGACTTCTTAGAGTATTGTTTTTGTTCGTCGAGAGGGGACTTTACTGCTCCTATCTAGTACACACTACATAGTGGAGCTCTTGGCTCATGCGAAACCCATTTATTCGCATTATGAAGGTGCCGTTCACTTAGAGTTTGTTGCCTGCCTCGAAAGTTTCGTCTTCAAAGATTTTTGAGTACAATGCCGTCGACTTTTTTTTAATGTCCTCTTCAAGATAATTGCGAGCCTTCCTCGACTAAGTAAGCTCTCTACTGGACAAGCTCACAAAAAGTTCAAATAAAACCGAAAAACTCAATGGAAATGTTCAACCTTTTTCTTTGTTGTCGCTGAGACAAATGAAATTTGTGCATTTAATTAAGTTGCACAAAACAAGAAACGTGCGTGACACGCAACCCAACACAGACGCATAAACACTCACGAAAATATTTGGATATGCACATTTGGCATGTTGACTTTCAGAAAAAAAAAAAAAAATTACAGAGCATGCTAAGAGCGCGAGGTTGTGTGGGACGGTGATGGAGGTGTTCTGGGTGGCACTTGTGGGTGGGTAAAGCGAATTTTGTTTACTTCTAAGAAATGTCCATGGATTTATGTTTGTGTGTGTGTTTGTTTATGCACCACAGCTCGTGCGCTAGTGCGACACGCACGCATACGTGACTTGAGTGGCACAACAACAACAATATTTATTTACCAGAATTCTATAAGGATAACAACAACAACAACAACAACAGTGCGTTTCTTTGCTGGCAAATTTTGAAGATGAAATGCATTTTGGGTAGAATTTCGATTTGTACGCCTGTCAGACAGTACCGAATTAAATTTATTTCTTTATTTTGGTGTAAATACTGAAGAAGATTTTTTGTTTTTTGTTTTGCGATGAAATTCATGTTAGCTTTATAATTTTTTTAGCACTTTCTTAAGTTGAATGTTTTTTTAAATGCTTTTTAAACAGATGGCAAGGTTTTAAAAAAATCAACATATGACACCTTGTTTTCGTGAATCACGCTAACGATTTTAATAAATTTTTTGAGCAAGTGGTAACCCTTTTTATTTAATTATGAAAAATCAGTTTTCACCATATATAAAAAACACGGACTAATAAAAAATTTGAAAACTTTTGGGCAATCACATTTTTTTCGATAACTCAGTTATCGATAAATTTATCGAAATATATCGAAGTTAAAAAAAAACCCGGGCCCTTCCCCTCTCGTTTGATATCCACATTGTAAAACAATTTTAAGGTTTTTGGACAATCACATTTTGACCGATAACTCAGTTATCGATTAATTTATCGAAATATATCAAAGTCCAAATGAAACCTGGGGCATACCCTTTCGTTTGATAGGTACCTCTGTAAATTGTAGTGAAATTTTAAGGTTTTTGGGCAATCACGTTTAGGCCGATAACTCAGCTAACGATAAATTTATCAAAAAATATATCGAAGTCCAAATGAAACCTGGAGCTTTCCCCTTTCGTTTAATCCCCATATTGTAGGGAAATTGTAAGGTTTTTGGGCAATCACATTGTGACCGATAACTCAGTTATCGATAAATTTATCGAAATATATCGATGTCAAAATGAAACCTGGGGCAAACCTTTTCAAAAACATTTAAGAGTCTATCAACTATTCCGATGGAGCTTTCCGTTTCCATTAATTTAGGAAAGTCGATAGATATTTTAACGACTTTATCGAAATCCTCTCCAAAGTCGATGAAATATCTATCGACTCTGCTTTGTCGGAATAGCTTAGCCTTTCAGAACACCTCCGTCACCAAGAAATTGTTGCCCGGTAAGGCAATGGTAACCGCGAACACGACCGTATCCCATGTTGTTCGAGAAATCATCGCCTGACAATAGGGTAGAGTCGTGTAGTACTCGGAGTAGGGAACAGATCGATGTTACGAGCCGCTTCAAAATAAATATTTTGGCAAATATTGATTACCCAGTCGACGTCCTCATCAAAAAACTTTTAAAATAATAATACGTGGCAACCTTTTTTCCAAACGGGAATCTTCGCCGGAAAAGCTGACATAGCCCTTAGCCTTTCAGAACACCTACAGACTCACTGCCTCGCCAAGATATTGTTGTCCGGTACCATGTTGTTCGAGAAATCATCGCCAAGTTATAGGTTAGAGTTGTCTAGTCCTCGGAGTAGGGAACAGATCGATGTTACGAGCCTCGTCCCAGTCGACGTCCTCATCAAGAAACTTTTATTTCGGACAAAAATAATTTTTTAATTACCAAAAAATATTTGGCAACCTTTTTTTATCGTATTATAACAATTTTTTTTTAATTTAGATTAGCGTGTTGTTGGTTACTGAAAAGGATAAAAATAAAGGTCCGGATTTTTAAGTTTTTATCAAACTTTTTCAAACAAATCATAAAAACTTATAGTGGCCTGGATTTGAGTTCCAGGAGTCCCGGTATGACAGGGACACGTCTAATAGCGGACTGTTTTAGTATCGAAAAAAAATATATCTTAAATTTTCGGTCCCTGGGAGTAAAAAAATGATCCAATCAGCCGACATACAAAAAGGAAAAGAACCAAAATAAAAACTATTTTTGGATTATAAAAACCAGATATTCATCTAAGAAGGGGGCGGGGCGAAAATTCAAAGCTAGCTCAACTACATTCACAAGCGATTAGGGTGATAAGTAAGTTAAGTTCTTACATAATTACATCTCCCTATTCTTCAAAGAAAACCATAGCCAAAAGTTGCGACCAAAAAACTCACGTTCTCTAAGAAAATGCATTATTTACTCTTAGCCAGTGACAAAATGCAACTTACAAATTATGAGTTTACGTGAGTGAGTACGAGCGATATTTTTTCTTTATTTTTTTATACAAGAAAAGTACATCATTTTAGATTATGCATGTGGTCATGCACAAAAACAAAAGTGCAGTTAAATTTTTGTTGTTGTGCGATTAACTTGGTAGCATGGTCAACTGTCACGATATTGTAATTTTTCTTTAAGTACCTAAGTACGCAAGCTTTTCAGGTTAAACTTAACTAAGATAGAGTATAACGAAAAGAAAAGATGTTAAGAAAGAAACATTTGAAGTTGAAGTAGCGGCAAAAACGTGATGAATTAGATTACATGCAGCGTTTGTGACTAATAAGCAGCACTTAAGTAGCACTTAGAGAGCACTTGAGTCAACTGAAACAAGCTTTGGAGTAAGCTGAGTTGGTTTAAGGGAGCTTTGGTAGATAGTGAATGGGTAATAAAACTAAAAACTACTTTTGAGTGAATGGATTAAAGTAATGAATGAGAATTTGGCAAAGGGAAAAAGAAATAAGTTGAAATAATATAAAATAGAAAAAAATAAAAAAATAAAATAAAATTGGAAAGTAAAAATATATAAAAAAATAAAATAAAATATAATTAAAAAATTATAAAAATAAAATATTTTAAGAAAAAAAAATTAAAAATTAAAAACTAAATAGGATACAAAATAAGAAGTAAAATAGAGTAAAATAAAATGATATAAAAAATTAAAATAAAATTTAAAAATAAAAAAAAAATAAAATAAAAATTAAAAATATTGTTAAGAAATATAAAAAAATAAAATATTTTAAAATAAAAAAAAATAAAAGTAGAAAAAATTGAATAAAATAAAAAAAATAAATAAAATAAAATAAAATAAAATAAAATAAAATAAAATAAAATAAAATAAAATAAAATAAAATAAAATAAAATAAAATAAAATAAAATAAAATAAAATAAAATAAAATAAAATAAAATAAAATAAAATAAAATAAAATAAAATAAAATAAAATAAAATAAAATAAAATAAAATAAAATAAAATAAAATAAAATAAAATAAAATAAAATAAAATAAAATAAAATAAAATAAAATAAAATAAAATAAAATAAAATAAAATAAAATAAAATAAAATAAAATAAAATAAAATAAAATAAAATAAAATAAAATAAAATAAAATAAAATAAAATAAAATAAAATAAAATAAAATAAAATAAAGTAAAATAAAATAAAATAAAGAACAAAATAAAATAAAAAAAGCTGAATTAAATAAAATAAAACAAAAAAATAAATTAAAAAAAAATAAAAACATAATAAAAAAAATTAAATAAAACAAAATAAAATAAAATAAAATAAATTAAATTAGGTAAAATAAAATAAAAAATAAAATTTAATTAAATGAAATAAAGTAAAATAAAAAAATATTAGAAAAAAGGACGTGCGGCCCTCGGGGACTGCCGCGGTAAAGCTATTACATATCACTTTTTATCAACTTATGCAATTATAGTATTTATGAACACTCAATGAGCATATTTATGTTTTTAGAGCAGTACAGCCTTAACCTGTTAACAGTATAGCCTATACAGCTCCAATTTTATGTAATCGGCCTGTTGCTAACATTAGTACAACGTCATACGCCTAAATGTAGGCAACGCTTATATTTATTTTTGTCAAGTTATGTTGCTAACGCCGAACATTTTAACATTGAAAAAAGTCCGTTACGAACTTTTTTAATATTAACATTTTTTTCATTTCACTCCCACCGCCAAGGCCTGCGATAAAATCTATGCAAAGCTTAAAAAAAAAAATATATATATATATAAACATGTAGGAACCCTTACAAAAAAATGTCGGCAAAGAACTAACCACCTTTGCAGAAAGTAATTCGAATGGGAAATTACTTCTATGACCGTTCTAATTTCTGTGTCATGGATTTTGGTAACCAACTGACAAAGTTATCCGATGTTATATTCTCAGGCCGAGTAAGCCTTAGTCCTTTCTTCAGATATTTGGCTCAAATACTACTTTCGAATATTTTTTTTCCCTCAGTTCTTAGTCACTCCCTTTGAAACCAATTCATATCATAATTAAATAAAGCTGTAATTCGTGTTCCACATACCTCTGAACAAGTGTGTCTATAACCACAACAATCTGATTACCAATGTCCGGCTGCAGGGTACAACTTCATTAGTAAATTGTCTGAAGAGATAAGATATTAATGTGACCTCTAAACCAGCTATGGCGAACTCATAAAAGGGCTAGTTGATAACTTCGAACTTGCATACATACTTGTGACTCAGATAGAAAATGATATACAAAGCAGTTTTGGGGCTGTGCCTACTTACTGCGTTAAGTACAGCACTGGTGCTAAGTGGCAAGGATCTTAATGGCGAGACTAACAAGATCGTGCCGATGAAGAAAGCAGAACGTTGCAATGCGGCCAAATGCAAGTTACCAGCTTGTCGTTGTTCGGGATTGCGCCTGCCTAGCGCTGAGTTCAAAAGACATGAGAAAGAGATACCACAGGTATGTAAGGGGAAGAGGTTTGATCTGTACACATACTCTAACTCATTTCTCCTACCCCAAACAGCTTGTCACAGTCACCTTCGACGATGCCGTGAACGCCATCAACTATGTCTCCTATCAGCAACTCTTCGAAGGACTCGTGAATCCCGATAATTGCTCGTCACGTGGCACTTTCTTCGTCTCACACGAGTACACCGATTATACGCTCGTCAACGCACTCTATCAGCAAGGTCATGAGATCGCTTTGCATTCGGTGTCGCATGGCACTGGCACCGACTATTGGCGTGAGGCGAGTATCGAGCTTATTATGGTTGAATTTGGACAACAAATTGAAATGTTGGAAACATTTGCAAAAATCGAGCCATCCGATATACGCGGCATGCGTTTGCCTTTTCTACAATTGGCGGGTAATAATAGCTTTGAGGCGGCGCGGCGTTTGGGCTTGCTATACGATAGTTCATGGCCGACGCAACGTTATCGCGAGCCCGCAATGTGGCCTTACACGCTCGATTATCGTTCGGTTCAGGATTGTCAAATTTGGCCCTGTCCCAGAGCAGCCGTGCCTGGTTTTTGGGTAAATCCGATGGTAACATGGACCGATACGCAAGGATATAATTGCGCCATGCTCGATGCTTGCGTGTTTCAACCCAAAGATGATGTTGAGGCTTTGTTCAATTGGATGTTGGAGAACTTTAATAGGCATTATCAGGGTAATCGTGCACCATTTGGTGTTTATCTGCATGCAGCTTGGTTTCAGCGTGGACGTCATCACTTCGAGGCGCTAAGAAAGTGAGTAGAAATGTGAAAAGTTGCGAAACAGCCTGATGAGGTACTTTTAGGAGTCCTCTTTCGAGTCTTTAAATAAAATAAAATAGAATAAAAAAAAAAATATTAAAAAAAATAAATTAAAATTAAATTAAATAAAACAAAATATAGAAATTAAATTAAAAAAAAAATTAATAAAAAAAATAAAAAAAAAAAAAAAAAATTAAAAAAAATAAAAAACAATAAAATAATTTAAAATTAAATTAAATAAAACAAAATAAAGAAATTAAATAAAAAAAAATTAAAAAAAAACATTAAAAACATTAAAAAAAAATAAAAATAAAAAAATAAAATAAAATAAAAGAAAATGACTAAAAAAATAAAAATTAAAAACATTAAAAAAAAATAAAAATAAAAGAATAAAATAAAATAAAAGAAAATGACTAAAAAAATAAAAATGAAATTAAATTAAAAAAATTTAATAAGAAAAAATAAAATGAGAAAAAAAATAAAATAGAATAAGATAAAAAATTAAATAAAACAAAATAAAATAAAATAAAATAAAACAAAATAAAAAATAGCTAAAAAAAATAAAAAAGAAATAAAAAAGAATAAAAAACAAATAACAAAAAAAAAATTAAATAAAAAATAAAACAAAAAAAATAAAATAAAAGTAAAAAATGATAATAATAAAATAAAATAAAATAGAAAACAAAATAAAAAAAAATTACTTAAAAAAAATAAAAAAAATTAAATAAATAAAATTAAAAAAAATTAAATAAAAAAATGAAAAAAATAAAAATGAAATGAAATAAATGAAATTAAAAAAAAAAAATTAATAATAAATATAAAATGAAATATAAATGTAAAAATAGAATAAAAAAAATAAAATAAAAAATAAAATAAAATGAAAATAAAATAAAACAAAGTAAAAGAAAGATGCAAAAAATAAAATAAAAAAGAAATAAAATGAATTAATACAAAATAAAAAAAATAGCTAAAAAAAATAAAAAAGAAAAAAAAAACACAAATAACAAAAAAAATTAAATAAAAAAAAAATAAAACAAAAAAATAGAATAAAAGTAAAAAATGATAATAATAAAATAAGATAAAATAAAAAACAAAATAAAAGAAAATTACTTAAAAAAAATAAAAAACATTAAATAAATAAAATTTAAAAAAATTAAATAAAAAAATGAAAAAAATAAAAATGAAATGAAATAATTAAATTTAAAAAAAAATTTATAAAAAATATAAAATGAAATATAAATGAAAAATAGAATAAAAAAAAATAAAATAAAAAATAAAATAAAATGAAATTAAAATAAAACAAAGTAAAAGAAAATAACAAAAAATAAAATAAAATAGAAATAAAATAGAATAAAATAAATTAAAACAAAATAAAAAATAAAAAAGTAACAGAAAAAAATAATAAATTGAATAAAATTAAAAAAAAATATTATAATAAAATAAAATAAAATAAAATAACTAAAAAAATAGAAATACAATGAAATAGATAAAATAAAAAAAAAATATAAAAAAATAAAAAAGAAATGAAATAAAAATGAAAAAAAATAAAACAAAATAATAAAATAATAAAAGAAAAAAAAAATAAAATAAAAGAAAAAAATGAAATAAAAAAATTAAAACAAAAATAGAATAAAAAAACATAAGAAAATAAAATAAACTGAAGCAAATAATAAAATTTAACTAAAAAAAAAAATGAAAAAAATGAAAAAAAAATTAAGAAAAAATAATAAAACAAAAAATCAAATTAAATAAAATAAATAAATTTAAAATAAAATAAAATAAGGTAAAATAAAAAAAGTAGAATAACTCAAAAATATATAAAAAAAAATAAAACAAAGTAATATGAAATGAAATTAAAAAATAAAATAAAATGAAATAAAATAAAATAAAATAATGGATAAATATAAATTAAAATAAAATAAAAAATTAAAATAAAAAAATTAAATAAAACTAAATAAAATAAAATAAAATGAGTCGACTCAAAAAGTCTCTTCACACCCTCTAGCTACATTCCAAAAAAACCTCATTTACTCCACAGATTCCTCGAGTATGTCAACACGCTGCCCGATGTCTATCTGACCACAGTCTCACAAGTGGTTGAGTACATGCAGCAACCAAAGCTGGGCAAACCACTCGAGAGCTGCGCGAAAAAACCAAAAACCACGTGTGTGAAACGCAATTGTGGACTGAGAAAAATGGAAACGGATGAAATGCGTTATATGAGCGTATGTGATAGCTGTCCCGAAGTCTATCCATGGTTGGGCAATCCACTTGGACTGGCGGAGGACTAAAAGGATCCAAGAAAAATTGAAAACTTTAAAACTCTCCAATTGCTTTAGAATTAATAATATCGACTTTGATTGAAGAAGAGACAAGAGAGGAGTGACATGAGCTCAAGAGTGCTGTGATTGAAAGAAGTTGTGAGTAGGCAGAGGTGGGGAAATGAGCACGATAAAAATATTGAAGACACAAAAATTTTATGTTTAAAAACTGATTCAAAATATACTTGAAATAAATTTAAAAGGGCGTGATGTATGTATGCAAGTATGTAGTATAGGAGCTACAAGCATGATGTAGTAGGTAAGTTTGAATAAGTAGATAAGTTTTTGTTTAGAAGTTCTCTCCTTTAGTAACAGAGTAGAAGAAGAATTATGACACGTGTGCTTGTGTGAAGGTCCATTGAAGCTTTGAGACTAACATACCTGTGTTGAGTACATAAGTTAAAAAGTCTGCCTTGCTTATTCAAATACACGCCCGACGCTCCATCCAACTTTTTCAATATTCTTGAGCATGCTTTGTACTCGAAAATCAAATCATAACCAAATATAAAGTGGTAAAGTTTTAGAGTATCTTTGATTTTTTGTTTTTTGAGCACACTTTATTTATGCTAGGTTCAAAGGTCATTGATTTGTTAGAAACAAATAAAACTTATTCACACTTAACCGCAAAGTCAGTGGTAACAAGATTTGTGAATAAACACTTGAACGAGTAGCCAAAGAGAGGAGAGGTGAGTGAATTGAGCAGTGAAGTGGTAAGTGAATAGGTGAGTATGCTTGCATACGACTGAGTGAGTGATGAAATAGTGTAGTGTGATTTTTATTTGCGTCTATCGAAGTAGGCACAAGTTGATTGAGCAGACAAGTCAATTGGTGGCCGAATCAAATATATTTAAGTTGTATCACATTTTTGTTTGCTTTGGTCATTTACTTCGTCCGAGTTCGGTGCACAGCTTCATTTTTTGTGGCAATAACAGCCAAACTCAAGTGAGGACGAAGAATGAGAAGTACAATCTAGTCTAAGGTGATGGCACTGATTCGACCATAGCAGCCTGCATTTCCCAGAGCGCTTTCTGCTTTTTATGATTACCCGCAGTAAAACTCTCAACCCTGCCAATTTTGTTATCGCCATACTTTACCGACCAAAGTATATCCGGAATAAAAGAAAAATTTCCCGAAATTCTATTTCAAGTATGGTAAAAGTTGGCACGGAAGTCTAATATGATGAGTTTAACTTTGAGCTCAAAAATGGAGTTTTTCTGGTCCACCTAATGGTCGATATCTTGGAAACGGCTTCACAGATGAGCCTGAAACTCGCTGCTTGTGAAAACTCTCATCAACACCTTTCAGTTGATACCCATATCGCAAAAACACATTCTGGTACAATATCTCAGGAACCACTCAACCGACTTTGTACAAACTTCACACAAAAGATCTACTAAATAGTCTGAACAAACCCTGAAAATTTGGTTTGGATAGGTGAGCCCGTTCTTAAGTTATAAAATGACAACAAAAAATGACAACGGAAAATTATCCCAAAATGGCCCCAAAATGACCTTAAAATGATCCAAAAATGATTCCCAAATGATCCCAAAAACACCCTAAAATGTAGCCTAAAATTATCCCAAAATGATCTAAAAATGTTTCCAAAATAATCCTAAAATAATCCCAAAATTACAAAAAGACCCTCAAATGTTCGCAAAATGACCCAAAAAATTTTCCCAAAAATTATACCAAAATGATCCAAAAATGATCCCAAAATAACTCCAAAATGATCCGAAAATTACCCCAAAAATGTTCCAAATTAATCCAAAATTGAACCCAAAATTATCTCAAAATAGCCCCAAAATTATTCCAAAGTGACCTCTAAATCAACTCAAAATGATCCTAAAATAATTCAAATATGACTCCAAAAATATCAAATACAAATACAATACGGTAAAATGGTAACCCTGGGCGGCTACCCTACTTGAATATATTTTAGTTGGTATTTCGGCGAAAATATCTTTCATTTGATATCCATATTGGCTTATCTGACTCCATAATTTAAAAAATTGAGTGGCAACCCCCAAGTGGATAGTCTTAGAATCAATCATACTATCTATATGCCAAATTTCATCCAAATCGGTCAAGCAGTTTCCGAAATAGTCCGTATATACTGCGGTAAGGTGGCAACCCTACTTGAAAATATTTTAGTTGGCATGTCGCTGAAAATACCTTTCATTTGATACTCATATTGGCATATTTTCCGACAAAATTAATAAAAAATTGAGATAGGTGGCAACCCCAAGTGGATAGTCTTAGTCTGGATATACAAATATACAAATGTACAAATATGCAAATATACAAGTTTAGTTTAAAGCATATTTGGCACTCACTAACTGCTAAGGCTCTCAGCTATGAACACAATTTATTTGAAGTTTTCATACTTTCATACTTGAAAGTTACTCATACGCCGTGTTCTGATAAACGGATTTTGGTAGATAACTCCTGTAATTATATAGCTAGAAACGTGAAATTTCATAACTATTGCTATTTTGTAATGTGGAATGTCGATATTAAAAATCAATCCGATTGGACCAATATAACACATCACCCCCATATAATTGATAGTTACGACAATTTCGCTATGAGCTAAAGTTAAATTCATACAGGCTGTACTGGAATCAAACAGTGAAAATCGTGACGCTTATTCATGAAAAGTATATAGCCTTCGGCACAGCCGAAGACAGCTTTCCTTACTTGTTTTCCTTTCACTTCACTTCATACCTGCCACACTCTTTCTACGACCCCATTTTGTTCTCTTGTATACCTTTCATTTGATACAAATTATGTCGACAAAAAGTAGATTTTTTTGGTGTACCATATACTGAGCGAAATATCCGGAACCCATTTAGATATAGAAAATCTATTGAAACAACTTCTTCACCTTCGTAAGCCTTTGTCTCCTCTTCGTCATCCTCTTTTCCTCGGCCTCCATGCCTATATGTCATGTCCTTTTTCTATCATACATGGTTAGGTCAAGCCCTTATCTCTATTGGTAATTCAGGTAGAGTTTTTTCCCTCTGTCCGTCTTCTTAGCCTCAGTTCCTCACGCTTTGTTATTTTTTTTGACAAACTAAGTGAATTTTTCCATATAAAATTCTTTTAAAAGAAATTTTTCATAGGTACCTCACTTAAAATTAATATATCTTTTGATGATAATCAAACCGATTTTAATAAAACAAAGTCTAGGCACTTCCTAAGCTTCAAGCTGTCCATTAGTGAAAGTCTCATAAAAATCCATTTCTTAGTTTCCGAGATCCTCAAGTTCAAACAGACAGACAAACAATTTATAAAAATGGTTCAGATGAACTCTTATATTGCAAGCAATTAAAATTCCGTTTCCTAGTGGGCTTACAGCAGCCCTCAACAGCTTGAAGAACATCCCTTGATGAATTTGTAGACAAACCCGGCACCTATTGCTGCAAAACTCAGCAGTGCACTCAACAAACTACCAGCATAACCTTGCCACATAAATACATGCACACAGTAGTATACTCCCTACAAAGCTCACACACCTATACACTCACTCATAAAACTACAATGAGCACCTACAGTTATAGTCAAATTATATATATTTCATAGTTAACTCATACACATACACAAATAAGTAAACTACAAACTGTCTACGTATGCATCAGCCAGTGTAGTGAAGACCAATCGGATGACGCCCATCTGTGCCGAAAGTCACGTAATGGGGCGTTACCTAACCTCGTTTATGCAATATGTTCGTCGTCATTCGTGTGCTAGAGTTATTCGTGCGCAGATGGCGGTGCAAACAATAAGAAGAACAATTACAAAAAAAAAAAAATGTTTTAAAAAACCATAAAAAAGGAATAAAACTATGCTCCTAAACAACAACAATGCTTATTTTACAAAACTACTACTCCCATGTTTTGAGTCGTGATGCAATAGTTTTACTATGCTGTCAGTCAAAGTGCTACGTGTGGTATGAGCAACTTTTCATAGTCACTACTCTCCTTTATACTCAGTCAGCATCGTAGGCGAAGACAGCCATAACAAGCACTATAAGGAGTATTTCATGCATCCTTTCAGTCGTGTGTATGTAGGGGACTTGTCTATGTGTATAGAATTGCATTATATTCCAGATACCCTGTAGGAACAAGCACTCAGCAATTGAACTCATTATGGGCGTGGAATAATTCCTACTCTGTATTGCGATGCGAACGATTTTTTTTGCACCAAATACCGCAAATGTCATAAAAACTTTAGGTCGAGCAAGGATCGAGATAATGAGAAAATTAGTGCTAAATCTGGAAACATCGGAAACTTCCCGGCAAGTTATATAATTGAAAAACTAAATAACTTTCCCGTGAGTTTCAGGCTTGAAGCTTGCTTCAAACCCTGATGACAGTTCACGCTTAGAAAATGCCAGATGGTACAATAATCGTGATCAGGGATGGGCACTATTTTATTTTTGAGTGACGAGTGACGAAAAAAAAATAAATTTTTATTCATTATTCAAAAAAAATTGAGTGATGAGTGATCGCTTATTGGTTATTCAAAAAAATCAAATAACCAATTTCGGGATTATTCCGAAACTGTTTCGGGATTATTTCGGTACTGTTTCGGTTCAGTTTCGGGGTAATTTCGAAACTGTTTTCGGAAAATTTCGGAACTGCTTTGGGATCACTTCTGGATCACTTTCTGGATCGTTTCGAAGCTGTTTTTGGGATCATTTTGGTGGGTTTCATCGTAGGCTGGGGTAATGCTCAGCCAATCCAGGATCAAGTAGATGTCCTACTTCCTTTACTAATAAGAACACAGTGATTTAGAGGTGATATTGTAGTCGGACACACACACACACCTAAAGGTATGTATAGTCGGGCAAGGGAGTTGGCGAATGCCGGCAAAACGGCTGGTGGATGTCGGTGGAACGGTTGGTTGGTGCCGGTGGATGTCGGTATAACGATTGGTGAATTCCGGTGGATCGGTGCCAAGTTACTTTATGACCGGGGGATGTCGGCGGAACGGTTGGTGGATGCCGGTGGATGTCGCTGTAACGGTTGGTGAATGCGGGGGATCTGTGCCGACTCACTTTATGGCCGGTGGAACGGTGGGTGGATGTCGGTGTAACGGTTGGTGAATGCCGGTGGATATCGGTGGATCATTTGGTGAATGTCGGTGGATCGGTGCCAGGTTACCGATGACCGGTGGATATCGGTGGACCAATTGATGAATGCCGATGGATCGGTGTCAGGTTACCGATGACCGGTGGATATCGGTGCACCAATTGGTGAATGCCGGTAGATCGGTACCAGGTTACCGATGATCGGTGGACCGATTGGCGAATGCCGTTGGATCGGTGCCAGGTTACCGATAACCGGGGGACCAATTGGTGAATGCCGTTGGATCGGTGCCAGGTCACCGATGACCGGTGGATGGATGTTGGTGCATCCCAAGTGACGCACCACTGGCCTTGTGGACGGGGCAATGATCCAAAGATCACTTCTCCGCGCCCGGTAGACACTACCAAAAGAATCGAGAGCGGAGGGTTGTGCAGGGTAAGGTAGGCAGCTTCTCACAAAATGACTTAGTGGCGCTTGTCTACACTTACCATAACCGCGCTTTCGACGATCAGTAAAGCGCGAAGAATTTACCTAAGTCGAAGTAAATATAAAGCGATCGAGAATTTCATGTATTGATCCGAAGTGGGTGCGCGAGTGAAAACAAGCACTCTGCCTGTTTGCTTTGAGCGGGCGTGGGTGGTGGTAAGGCGTGTGGGTTTAATAACAATGTGATGCTGCATAAAAGCGGCGTTACAACTTACGTTTTTTAGTGATCATTTTTTCAGTGATAGCTAAAATCAAAAACCACTATCACTAAAAATTTGGTGATAGTGGTTTTTGGTTTTATTTATTATTATTTTCGGATCCGGTTTTTGGTAAAATTTTGTTAAATTGAGTTAAAGGAAGTCTTTCTGAATGTTTATGCCAAGTTTCGTTGGAAATCCGCTATGGTAGTGTATTATTATAAAGTCGCCCCGCCACTATTACTAAAAATTTAGTGATAGTGATTTTTGATTTTAACTATCACTGAGAAATTATCACTAAAAAATTAGTGGTAGTGCAAAAATGCCCAACCTTGATTTCCTGCAGGGCATGTATGCAATTGTTCAAACTATCTTTATTCTTGTTATTTCTCCTCCTGCTATTGGTAGGATATTCAAAGAAACTCACCACGATAATACGAATAGTATTCCCCACATATATCTACTCATATAAACACGAATACATTAGCATGTGCCATCAATTCGAATTTTTTTTTTCACTTTTTTCAAACTTTACAAAGCTTATTTTCAAAAATAAGATCATTAATCGGCTGGTACATACATGACCTGTACCGTTCTTAAAATAGCTTCACTTTTTGCAATGCTGCTAAAGAAAGGTATTTCATTGCAGAAGTTTCCTAAAGTCTCCCAGACGTACAAAACAGAAAAAATAACACTGTACAACAAATTTTAAGTTTTTGAAAGTACCATAGGGTTTCTCGACGGTTCCTAAAGCTTTCGGGTGTACTGAATCCGAATCTGAAGTCAGATTTTTTGGCCACCCAAGGTTTTCTCTTCAGGGGGTGGTTTGTAAAGAGATAGTTGTAAAACTAACAAAGTTATTAGAAAAAAAATTAAAAAAGAGACGTTTGGCACTCGGGGACTGCCGCGGTAAAGCTATTGCCTATCACTTTTTATAAAAACTCAATGAGCATATTTATGACTTTAGAGAAGTACAGCCTTAACCTGTTAACAGTATATCCTAAAAATAGTCAACAAAATATTTTATGTAATCGGCATGCTGCTAACATCAGTACAACGTCATACGCCTAAATGTAGGCAACGCTTATATTTCTTTTTGTCAAGTTATGTTGCTGACGCCGAACCTTTTAGCATTGAAAAAAGTCCGTTACGAACTTTTTTAACATTAACATTTTTTTTCATTTCACTTAAACCGCCACGGTCTGCGATAAAATCTATGCAATAGCTTAAACAAATGTTTACTACTACCGAAATCTGAACAAACTACCCTCTGTGGGAGAAATTAAGGTCATCCGAAAATTCTGACTCCAGATTCGGATTCAGCATAACCTATGCTCCAATGATCCAATTTTAATGTAATGCAATGTACAGCTCCAATTTTAATCGGCCTGCTGCTAACATCAGTACAACGTCATACGCCTAAATGTAGGCAACGCTTATATTTCTTTTTGTCAAGTTATGTTGCTGACGCCGAACCTTTTAACATTGAAAAAAGTCCGTTACGAACTTTTTTAACATTAACATTTTTTTTTCATTTCACTTAAACCGCCACGGCCTGCGATAAAATCTATGCAATAGCTTAAAAAAAATGTTTACTACTACCGAAATCTGAACAAACTACCCTATGTGGGTGAAATTAAGGTCATCCGAAAATTCTGACACCAGATTCGGATTCAACATAACCTAAAGCTTTAGAAACCGAGGAGAAACCCTCAGAGATTGAAAATAATTGCAAATTTTTTATCGTATGAATAATGGACCACCCTAATATACATTCACCTACCAAAGTTGCGCTTTGCACCTACTGACTTGTCCATCTTGCACGTCGTCTTATCAACGCCACATTCTCGCCTTCCCCTCAGCTACAAAATTTATCATTATTATTGTTGCTGTTTTTGATGCAGCTTTTGTTGTTGTTCTACCATTTGTATGCGGCTTTTTTAGTGAAGTTTTCTCTCCTCTTTTAACGATAATGACGTTATGTTGTTCGCCTTTGTATGGTGAGCACGTAACTGCCTCATAGTCCTTGCCATTTGAAAAAGAAAAAAAAAAAAAAAAAAATTAGCAGCAAGGTTTTATAACAGGAGCGGTTCAGGGCTACACGATGCCTCTTAACCCCTCTTACCGCTTAAAGACGTCAATTTGAAACCTCATATGCAGCAAAGTCGTTAACCACCTATTATTTCTCTCTTGGTTGAGACCTACCGGCCCCCTCTAGCCGAATTCGTGGGACGAGAGGATCACCTTCTGGGGCTCAATCACCTTTGGCATTGCGGCATGGGCCATACTTCTTTCTGAGAGCTTTTTCTGACACTTTTCCTGCTTCCAAACAACACATCAGGTTAGGTCTGATGAGAGGCTTAACGGGTGGAATCTTTTTTCATATAGAAAGGACTCTACTCAACAGATTCCACGGCTAAAACAGTTAGATGAGTTCCTCGATGTGGGGTGACCTAATCGTGTGCTCATCCAGGCGTGAGGACTTGATTTATCCATTGTCCGGGTTAGGATTATCGATTTCGGCATCTTCCTCTTTATTAAGCAGTGCAGTCGCCTTTATGGGTCTGGTCATATCAGCTCCCTGAACTCCTATTGGAGCATAGTGCCCCGCCAACTGACTTGAATCATATTCTGTTTGGGGCTGCTCCCGTGGCATGATTCCACGTATATCTTCTAGTTCTTTATCCACTGTTCTGGGCCAAACTTTCGCTGGTGCACTAGGTCGTCAGCTTTCCTGTGGACTCCATCGAAATGCTTCTCAGTTTATATTTACAGACGGTCTTCTGAGCGAGTGTCCTGGCCTGGTAGGTATTATCAACGATGCTGAAGACTTTTGGTCTAATCAACTATCATTATTCCTATCAACCTACCTCTCACAAACTCCATGAGCGGTGAGAGGCATCATATCAGCTATTGAGTTTGCACGTCATTACCTAAGTATGTCAATCCACATACTCAAATATACCGCTTGAGTAGCGTTTACCACCTCCCATCCGATGCAATCTTATTCTAATTCGATTGCCCAATCACAAATATCTAGCTTTTCTTTATGATCTCTCAACCATTCGTTGAGCATAAAATCCCAAACTAACAATAAACAACAACAAAACTATTGCCATAAACAAATTCGATTTATAGCAAACTATTGAACAGACATCAGCGGCGGCTATGACTGGTTGAGTGGCAACGCTATCTAAATTACCCTGAGACATCCGGCCAAAAGTAAAGTGAGGTTATGCTGAAATGTTGATACAGAAGAAGAGGAAGAGCAGGAAGAGGAGTGCGAGAAGAAATTGTGTAAGAAAGCTGAAAACGAGACAACAACAAGCAGGGAAAGCTGCAGTGAAAGCTTAATGTCCCAAGGCGACTCGAAAACAAAAAAAAAGAAAGCAAAGTAACTGTAATCAGAGCATCAAAAAACGGAGAAGAAGAGAGTGGAGCAGAAATATGCAAAACTGAAGAAACAACAGGAAGTGACAAAATAAAACCGAAAGAAGCCAACAAATTCTTGGAATAAAGTAAAACTAGCGCAGACTTCAGATCACGCGGCGAGTGTCAAGTCTCACTGTCTCCACACTTCATGCTTTGAGTTGTTTTTGTTATTGTAAGCTTGTTGGCCAAGTTGTTGATTGTGTTATGACAGGAACATAAATATGAACATTCACATCGACACTCGCCAATGGCATAACCATCAAAGCAAATCGACAAGACGACAGCGACACAGAACAACTATTAAACTACTGCCGCACTTAATCCGTTTTGTAAGAAGCTGCAGCAATAACAATAACAAAACTGTTGCACTTAACAACTCCCAGTCACACTGGGATAATTTTACAAAATTCACGAAAATCTCATTTGTGTTGGAATGTCATCAAGCAGCGAATGTTCACACAAACTGAGGCAAACCGAGAACGGAAATGGCAGAAAATGTGAGGACAGCGCAGTGCTTGTTGTGGAATGTTTTTTTTTGCTGTGGCAAAGCCACAATAGGATAATCGTAATGACACTTTGGTTTACGGTGGCCTAAATATAGCTAGGAAGTACTGCGTATGATATTGACTTCTTTGAGCTTTTATGAACTCTGAACTGGAAAGGGATTTATCTATTTATTTTATTTTATTTTATTTTATTTTTTTTTTTTATTTTTTTTTTTCTAATTTTTTTTTATTATTTTATTTTATTTTAATTTATTTTTTTTTTTATTTTTTTTTTTTTTGTTTTCTTTTATTTTGTTTCATTTCATTTTATTTTATTTTATTTTCATTTATTTTATTTTATTTTATTTTATTTTATTTTATTTTATTTTATTTTATTTTATTTTATTTTATTTTATTTTATTTTATTTTATTTTATTTTATTTTATTTTATTTTATTTTATTTTATTTTATTTTATTTTATTTTATTTTATTTTATTTTATTTTATTTTATTTTATTTTATTTTATTTTATTTTATTTTATTTTATTTTAATTTATTTTATTTTATTTTATTTTATTTTATTTTATTTTATTTCATTTTATTTTACTTTATTTTATTTTATTTTATTTTGTTTTATTTTATTTTATTTTATTTTATTTTATTTTATTTTATTTTATTTTATTTTATTTTATTTTATTTTATTTTATTTTATTTTATTTTATTTTATTTTATTTTATTTTGTTTTAGTTTTCTTTATTTTTTTTATTTTATTTTATTTTATTTTATTTCAATTTATTTCCTTTTATTTTATTTTATTTTATTTTATTTTATTTTATTTTATTTTATTTTATTTTATTTTATTTTATTTTATTTTATTTTATTTTATTTTATTTTATTTTATTTTATTTTATTTTATTTTATTTTATTTTATTTTATTTTATTTTATTTTATTTTATTTTATTTTATTTTATTTTATTTTATTTTATTTTATTTTATTTTATTTTATTTTATTTTATTTTATTTTATTTTATTTTATTTTATTTTATTTTATTTTATTTTATTTTATTTTATTTTTTATTGTTTTTTTTTTCTTCATTCACTTAACTTAATTTAATTTTATTTCTTTATTAATTTATTTAACTTCCTAAAATTTCATTACCCTCTTATGGCTTGCTCTTCTTCATTGCATTCACCATCCGCCGGCATATCCGGTTTCCGCATATTTTCAGAGACTTTCCTTATTTACTGCGGTCCTCTGCGCTCTGCGTTGTTGTAGCTGATATCAGACGATTGATTTTAATCAACTTCACACTTGAAGCCAATACCAAACTCTTATTCTGGTTACACAGCTTTCACTGTCAGTACAACAACAACAACTCCTTGCAGTTAATTCGCTTGTCAACAGTTTACCAATCTTTGATGCTCCTAAAAGCGTCGTCGACTTCATATTCTTGGAAATTTACACAGGAAAACATTATCCGTCCTGTCTTTCTTTTGCTCCTCAGCTTAGCAACAACGCCTTTGGTTGCTTTTGCCCATTCGATTTTGTCACTTCGTTTGACTTGTCTCCTCACCATCTCCTAACCTTAGATAGTCTTCTGTACAGCTATAAATTGCCAATAGATATTTAGTTCAGCGCTCTCGTTAACTTATCTTTTATGTTAAGCACCTCCGGCTTTGAACTTTGGTGGTGACACTACAGCAGTTGCTTTTGCATTTTGTAACAGCAGTCCTCCTAATTTCGTGTCTTTCGGTGAATATCCCATTCACTTTTTTTGACGTTTCGCTGCATCCTTATTGACTTTTCGTCTTCGAGCTTGTAAGCGCTGCTCATCCTGCATTGGTGTACTTACCGTCGTCTCCTGTGTCCAACGTCAAGGTCTTTGCTTCGCTTCGTTCCGCTGCATTGCTTATTGTTCTGCGCTGCTTTTCGCTGTGTGACGTCTTTAAGACTGCAGAGTCAATATTATTTAAAGATACTTTCCTAAGATGAAGATTCGATTTCTGTTTGACACGTCTTTGCGCAAAGTGTTGCGACATCTTTGACCTGCCATTCGGGTGTCATTCGAATTAACTCTGTAATTTGAGTACACAGTGAGCAGCGAATGAAGAAAATAAATGGCTTGACTTAAGTTGTATGGGCTAGATACATATATCAGACCGAAGTACCCGCTTCATTTTTGGCCAATTGATACGACGAGCCGCCTCTGGTTAGGGAACCACTCAAATCAATGTAGCACGGTTCTTCTTGTCTTTCATCTTCAAAAATAAGGCATATGTTGCATGGAATACTCGGAAAAGTTTGAGGAAGAATCAAACAAATATTTGCCGGGACTTCTTGGTTTTACTCGGGAACATGTAGAGAATTTTTGGGAATCATTTCAGGAATTTTTCAAATTACATAATTTTGGGACTTTTCCAGGACCACTTCCGGACTTTTTTGGTATAAATTTCGGCCTTTTTCGCGATTGTTTTTGGATCATATCGGAATTGATATTAGGGTCGTTTCGGGACTTTTAGTTTCGATCATTTCGATGTTGCTATCGGGATCGTTTTGGGAATTTTTTGGGATTGTTTTCGGAATCATTGAGACTTTTTTAGATGATTTCGGGACCATTTTCGGAATGGTTTTGGGATCATTTCGGGACTTTTTCCGAATTTTTTTCCGCTAATTTCGGAATTGTTTTCAGAATCTTGTCGGGACATTTTCGGGATTGTTTTCAGAATTATTCGGGAATTTTTTGGAGTCGTTTTCGAGATCATTTTGGGACTGTTTTCGGCATCTTATTGGGAGTTTTTCGGGACTACTTTCGGAATAATTTCGGGACTTGTTTTCGCTAATTTCGGGATTGTTTCCAGGATCTTGTCAGGAGTTTTTCGGGATTGTTTTCAGAATCATTTCGGGACTTTTTGGGTTCGTTTTCGAGATCATTTTGTGGTCGTCTTCGAGATCATTTTTGGGTCGTCTTCGAGATCATTTTGGGGTCGTTTACGAGATTATTTTCGAACTTTTTTTCGGCATCATATATATCATCTATTCTCTTCCAACTTCTGGTAACTTTGCTAGTTAAAGGAAGCTATAACAAGTCGATTTACCGGACAACTGGAAACCATCTCATTCGTGGGATTGTTTTCGGGATCATTTTGAGACTTTTTCGGGATTGTTTTCGGAATCATTGGGACCTTGTTGGGATCATTTCGGGATTGTATTTGGGATCCTTTCGGGACTTTTTCGTAATTTTTTCCCGCTAATTTCGATATTGTTTTCAGAATCTTGTCGGGACTTTTTCTGGATTGTGTTCAGAATAATTTCGGGACTTTTTGGGGTCGTTTTTGCGATAATTCTTGGGGTTTTTTCAGCATAATAATAGAACCTTTTCGGGATTACTTTCGGAATAATTTCGGAATTTTTTTCGGGATCGTTTTCGGATCACTTTTAGATTGTTTTCGGTATCGTTTTGCGACTTTTTTTTTATTATACTGCTACACAATTTGTTCTATTCTCTTCCAACTTCTGTTAACTTTGTTAATTAAGGCAAGCTATAACAAGTAGATTTATCGGACAACTGCAAACCATCTCATTCGGAAATTTTTTTTTTTACAATCAAATTTGAACTCTTATGACTACTAAACCAAGTTAGCCGTTTTATTACAACTAGGACCTTCCGTTCGGAGATAAATTGCAACAAAACTTAATTAAATGAGCTTTAAATTGACTACCTTTGCGAGATATTGCTTTGTCACAACTAGGAAGTCAACTAGCTTGAGCTCTATGGCCACCACTTCCGTTTAAGGTGTTATCGGCGTGTGACTTTATATTGACGGAATGTGGCAATGATCATTTCTGTTTCTTAAGAACCATACTTGCTGCAGAAATTTAAAAAGAATTTGTTGTTGTGTTTGGTTTTGTTGTGTTCAGAGTGGCTGTAGTATAGGTTTACTGCGACCCTTGTCTACATATGAGTTTGAGAATTTTCAAAGCAATGAGTAAATAGAATTTTACGACTCCACATACTGTTATATAAAGGTAGTTATTTCAGCAAGGAGCCAGATAACTCTCAATGTGAGAATTCATTTTTTACGGTGAAACCACATTGAAGGGATCCATTCTGACTGTTCAAATCGGGCATACAGTCGGATGACTGAATGAATGAATACCCCTGCATACTTTTAGGCGCACTCATTTTTCCATGGAAATTAGGTAAATATACGTTGGTGCAGAAATTTTTACCATGGTTAGTCATGGCTGGTATGGTCATTTCCTGCGGGTTGCTTTCTTTTTAAGACTAAGTCTTATTTTAGCGCCCTGACTACAAGTAAATTGTTTCAGCTTCAGTCATCCAAGTTGACCTTAATGTTATCTACACTACAATGTATAGTATCGCACATCAAATGACAATATGTAACCTGAAACAGCGACAATATGTGCAAACAACAACAAATATTGTGCACAGGTAAACTTTTCTGTTGTTGTTGCCTAGTGCAGTCACACTATTTTTATGCCACTTTCTATGACTTTGGCTACGAATAAAGTGGCTTAAACTAACTGGTTGGCTTAACAATGTTGCACATACATATTGCACAAACCTTGCCAGCAATAGGATATCCAGATATCCTTTTGAGGGATCAGAGATTTTGGCGCCTCGCGAAAAATTTTAAATTAATGTGGATATGTGGCTACTAATTTAAAGGATAATTGAATTATAGGCTAAATATAAATTTTTCTTAATTATCCTTCAAGGACATGGAAGTTATGTCCTTTAAAATTATTATCCTTCAACTTTTTCAAAACTCTATGCGTTTTAAAAAATTATATTCTAATAAAATTTCTAAAAATTTGTATGCAAATATTTAAGGATGGACAGGAGATGGGCAGGACATACCTAGCCCAGAAATTGATTTTACAATATGTGTATCAAATAAAAGGTGTTCATGTGGACCTGAGAGTAGTGTAAGTTTTATTGCGATATCTCAATCCGTTTCGGAGATATCGACCAAAAAGATTAATACAATTTACCTGTTCTTTTCATACTTGTATATTACTCATACGCCGTGTAGCACCTATAAAAAGTGCACTATAATGGCAAAGTTTCAAGATATACTAAATATTTTTTGCAGAAAAACATATTTTTACGCAATATGCTAAAATGATTCAGAAATTCCAATGTCCTTTTCTCGTGAATACCTTTTCGAATAGCCTTGCAAAGAATCCTGTTATTCTTTTAAAAATTCAAACGGGGAGAGAGGTCGCCCCTCGGCAGTGGTTTAGCAAACTCTACGGGTGTATTTCTGCCATGAGAAGCTTCTAAGCAAAAACTCATTTGCTTTGCAAGTGCCGTTCGGAGTCGGAAAAAAACTGTAGGTCCCTCCAACTTGTAGGAAACAATTCAAAGCAGCACAGCGCAAATTGGTAAAGAAGCTCGGCGATAATTTCATTGGATGTTAGATAATCTGTTAGTATATCGCCGCCACTAGTTTTTTTTTTTTTAATTCACTGTAGACGTAATATATGAATCGGGGGTCACTCTCTCTCTCTCTAAGGCACTTGTCCACCTAAACTAGCAATATTTTTGTTTTCTTGTTTGGCAGTTTGAAAGTGCCTAAAAGTATGCAGTCTCACACCATCGTTAAAAAGTGAGCCTTTCCGATCAATAATACATGCATGTTATAGTTTTTGGAAAGTTCAATGGGACTACGAGACTAGCCCAAGGGACCCAAATAGGATAGGAATCCAAATGGTGCGGTAAAAATTTCTACTTGCATAGAAGCTGTCGCTCGTTAAAGCAGATATGAGGCAAAAGCAGAGGAACGGGGGAATTGGGAATATTCAAAGGCTTTCGCAAGATCATTCGCATGCATGGGAGCGACATTTTCGTAAACATGGCATACTTTCAGGCGCCTTTGAGACTCAATTTTAAACGAGCGCCTAGAAGAATGTAATTTTGGAAAGTTTTCAGTGGCGGTTCTAAAATTTTAATCAGAGGTTGAACAGTGGGGTACTTTGTCAATTAAGTGACCAAAATTTAAGAAAAAAATGTTAAATTATGGAAAGAATTTACTTATCGTGGATGCTGTTGAAAATGGGCCCCCGTTTTCGATACCGAAAATTTTGAAACTCACATAAATTGACATAACTTGAGTGAAAATTGAGATATTTGCTATTAAAATTGGGCGAAATCGGATGATATCACGCCCCCCTTTTTCGATTTTCAAAAACTTCGAAAATCATATAAACTGGCATAACTTGAGTAAAAATTGAGATAATTGCCAGAAATTTGGTTCACAGGTTACTTTCTGGCCAAAGTAAGTTGCTATGGAAAATGGGCGAAATCGGATGACAATCACGCCCCCTTTTTCGACATCGAAAATTTCGAAAATCACATAAATTGACATAACTTGAATAAAAATTGAGATGTTTGCTATTGAAAATGGGCGAAATCGGATGATAATCCCGCCCCCTTTTTCGATATCGAAAATTTCGAAGATCTCATTAATTGACATAACTTAAGTAAAAATTGAGATAATTCCCAAAAATTTGGTACAGAAAGTAGGTCAAGGTGGGTTGCTTTTGAAATGGGCGAAATCGGATGATATCACGCCCCCCTTTTTCGATATCGAAAACATCGAAAATCACAGAAATTGACATAATTTGAGTAAAAATTTAGATAACTGCCAGAAATTTGGTGCACAGGTTACTTTCTCGCCAAAGTAAGTTGCTATCAAAAATGGGCGAAATCGGATGATATCACGCCCCCCTTTTTCGATATCAAAAACTTCGAAAATCACATAAACTGGCATAACTTGAGTAAAAGTTGAGATATTTGAATGACATTTGGTATACAGATTACATTCTGGCCAAGGTAGGCTTATTTTGCAAATGGGCGAAATCGGATGATAACCAAGCCCTCTTTTTCGATATCGAAAATTTCGAAAATCACAAAAATTGACATATCTCGGTAGCTGAAATGGCAAAAACGATATAATTTTGTAGGTGAATACCCGTGGTTATTCTATTATGATTTTTTGATAAAGTTATTAAAGTGGGTACCACGCATTTTGAAAAATTCGACTAGCCGTAACTTTTAAACTGATTACGGCAGAACGATGCAATTAGGTACAAAGCATTCTAGGATCGTTGGGTGTATATCGATGAAATTGGATAAAATCGCCCTCCAACCACACCCACTTTCGATATCGAAAATTTCGAAAATCACCAAAATTCGGTAACGAAATTGGTTAAAATGATATAATTTGGCAGAATTGGGCCCTTAGTCATTCTATTATGATTTTTTAATAAGATTTTTAAAGTGGGCGTAACAGCGCCCTTTTTAAGGCCCTGGTCATAAGTTTTAAACCGATTACGGTAGAATCAAAAAAATTGCCAAAAGGTATACTTTATAGGGCGAACGAAACTTTCGGTATGGAAAACAGCGCTGGTTATTTACTGTTCGGTTTACCAGAACTTAGACTTCCTTACTTGTTCGGTATGGTTTTTTTTACTATAAACCGAATTCTTTTCATGCCTCTGTATAATTATTTTTTTGCTTCAATCCCCATTCAATTATTTATATTCTCTTGCGAAATAAATAAATTAATAGATAAGGCTTTGATTCGAAAATCAGGTTAAAAATTATACTTTGTGCTTAATAAAATTTTCCAATTCAGCATTCCTTGAACGAATGAGGAAGTGGGCGTTTGAAGTGTTGAAAAGAAATAATATCTTCTCAAGCTAATCAACCTTTTTTTTTTGCTTTCAAATGCAAATTTTTGCAATGCACCAAGGAGCAGCATAACTTATTAGAATAGGATAGCTATGATTTGGAAGGATAGCATTGAAGATATGGATGTAATTTACAATTTCCTTGATGCGAATGTGATAACTTTTGTGCCAAAAAAATTCCCAAATGTGTATAATAAATGCAATCATTGGCGAACCCATAAACTTATGTACATATGTATGCGTGTGTGTGTTTTAAGGATTATGTAAAATAGTAATACATACAGTTACACGACATGCTGTGGTCGCAATTACAAACGCACAACTTGAGTGTAGATGGATAATAATTGCGTGCGTGGCATATATCCGAGAACGCACGACTAAGCAACGCTGTGGCATGCAACGCAATTCAATGAGTTTCAAAAGAAGAAACACTGCTTTGGTAGGCGTCACAATTAGATGTTATCATTCGAAAAGTTTTGCCTCCGCCTTCAATTGACACAGCGATCACGGCTAGCTGATTAGCTGATGATACTCTCTGGTGGCGGAAAGAAAATACAGAGAAATTGCTTACGTTGCATAAAATCAGGCGCAAAGTAAACTCATTTACATTCTAGCACACACACACACACACACACACACACACTTCGAGTTCTGTGTAATTGTCATTCGTATTTGTTTTGTTTAAAATTTATTGCATTTGTGACTTTGATCTGAGATGAAGATGTTTTTAGTTTGGTGTTAATGGCAAAGGCGTTTTGGTATGTGACTTGAAATCGTTGTGTTTTCGCAGCATGTCTTAACTCGATAGGTACTGCTGTTGTTGTTGTTGCTGATTGTCATGCCACATGTATGTAAATGTGATAGCTTTGTTTTTCTCTTCGCAGGCAGCATAATCCAATCAGCAGCAAATAGGATTTTAATTCAAAAGTAGCTGTGTTGCGTTGTTAGGCTTCTTATTGAGTTTTGTGAACATTGTCTTTGCCGGAATTGTTAATATAAGTTTAGGTATAATTTACTGTATCCTGGGTAAACTGTGTATTGATATTTCAGTGGGATTACATCATTGTTACTCGCGATATAGATTCACTATGCCGAGTAACATTGCATTGTGGTCCGTTCTGTAAAGAAATATGGGGTGAGCCTAAAAGTATGCAACAAATTATAAAAAAAAACACAGTGGTTTGGCTCCATATAGTTCTAGGTCATTGAAATTGTGCATACTTGTCATATGTGAGAAATATTTCCAAAATTTTTTAAATCGGTAAACCCGTAGGGGTACCTCTCTTGGACCTACACAAAAAATTTTACTACAAATTTTAGTTTCAACTAAAAGAAAACTTTTCTTCAGGAAATCTATCAAATAAGTTAGATTAGGTTCAGGTGGCTGCCGCAGAGGCATACTAAGGCATAGAAGGCCCTTTGATATACCACTAGAGTTCGGAAAATATCAAACGCCTAAAATTGTGCTAACATCATTTCCAGTTTGCCAATTTTTTTTTAAACAAATTGACAAAGTTTTTTTTAGGCGCTTGATTTGACCTACTCTCGAGATACCACCGACACTAGGAAAGTCAAGCCCAGGAACCGGCTATATGAAAAACTCCTCTGCTGTCGACACTCTCCACATAGCAGAATTCCGGAATTGGCACTTCTAAATTGACACCGTTACTCTTCCTCGAACCATTTAGATGACTAAGGCCATCAAGTCCTTTATGTCCAGCTCCGCGACCTGGCCTAGGCTATCCAGGAAGGGAATTTCCAAAAAGCGCCTTATCACGCCACTTAAAGCCGCGCAGTAGCAGATGAGGTGCTCCACCGTTTCTTCCTTCTCATGATCTTCGAAACTCCTACAGCATCGTCAAAAAGGCACACCTAGCCTTGCTGCGTACCTTTCATCCTTCTAAGTGCGTAAATGTGTCTAGATCTTTTAGGATCTCATGCTGGCAAGTTTTCTTTGGAAATCCTTGGTTGGCTTGACGGAGTGTGTGCTCATCCAGCATTAGTTTGCTTGTGGCGTTTCTTATCACGAAGAACCTCTTGTCCCTGTGTCCCGGAACCCATGTGAGGTTCACGCGGCTCTGTTGAGCCATCTCTTGTAGAGATCGACGACAGCTGAGCGTTGAACTAGTAAAAGCCAAGGGATTTGATGGCCGCTTCGCTGTCGCTATAACGATATCCAATTCGATAGTTCATTTACCTATCTAAGCCGCGTAGTCCATGATTGCAGGTAGTCTGAAGCAGAGCTCAAGCTCCATGTCCTTTGAATTAACCCCTTCTCCAACTCTGCCGCCTAATTTCGAGCCATCGGTGTACATGGAAGTGCGGCCATTAGTAGCGTGACACCGATCCGTCCTCTCCCAGTCTTCCCTACTAGGAAGATGTATTCTGAGTAGCTATCTCTGACTGTTTTGATGACACAGCGATCTGCGCTCAAAGGGAGAAAACTATAAAATCCTCGAATACAGGAGTGTCCAGTAGTAGAGAACTTCGTTCTTACAGTGCAGCTTATACAGGTATTCATATAAGTTACTCTCAATAAATGTCTTGACAATGCAAAAATTGGGTGTGATTTGCTTGTTTAGTTATAATCTCGCCCACTTTTAATACACATTTTTTTTTTAACACAAGTAAGTCAGTAAAAACCTGTTAAGGGCTGGTACTTTCTGCAATCCATACTTCGTGCATCTTCAGCTTTCTCTTAAAACATTCCAAAAGGTAGTATTGCAGCACCAGTTGTCGTTTCTTTATGTCTACCCATTCGTTAGCAAAAAAAATGTTACGTATACGTCGTGTCACTTTTATACAAATTTTGATTGACTTTTCGTTATTAAATCAATAGGAGGAAATATGGGAAAACACTTTTTTCAGGAATCGAATGAAAATATTCCAAACTAACATTTCATTATAATTAGAAGGTGTAGCATGGCGTAGCATAATCAGTTTTTGTCTATCCAAAGTAAAAAAGCATTCTATAATTGGAAATAACTTGATCTCCAAATTCAGCTTCCATATATTTTCTTTACAAACGCAAAGCTTTTAAGAATTTTCCATCAAAAATAAATTAAAGTATTAACTCAGACCGCTTTATAAACTCGATGACAAGATAATATAATTTTCTTAGTTCACTAGAAAAAAGAGCGCCAAAAAAAGCTAAGCAGTATGAGAAATTAAAAAAATATTCTATAAACATACATGTACTTGCTTGCTACTACCCAGCAGCCCAACAAATTTGTTAACGAAATTTGAATCCTAAGCCCAACTACGGAGGAATTTGCGGCTGAGACTTCCTTTACTACTAAAAAAACAGGTCAACTTGTGACCCAAGCGTTGGGTTGATAAATTTATCCTTACTTAGGGCACTCTAATGTTCTACAAAACCTTGTTTTTGTATTTTCAACAAGTCTTGGGAGCTCGAGTTTCAATTCACTCATTCAATTGTAGTAGTAGACTGGTGTTCCTTTCGATCAGTTTGGTATAACGGCGCCTAGAATCTCAAAAGCACTCATACTTGCTGACAACGACGGATATAATGAGCCACAACGCCTAAATATATATATCTAGCACATAATTCCAACACGAATTTTTCCAATTTTTTTACGCTACCCCGCTCCGTCCCAAAAAGGTTTTTCTCTACGTGCGCGTATTTCTTTAACGCCTGCGGGTGTGAAATGAAAACAAAAAAGGCGTGAGTACCAAGTACTCGTGAAGTTTGATGTGTGCTGATTTTTCTCTGTCCTTTATTTTATTTATTTCTTTTGATATTTCTTCTATGAAATATTCCTCATAGAACCGTAGTTTATCAATCAAAAGACGAGTCAAAAATGGCTCATAGACGAGTCAAAAATGGCTCATAGACGAGTCATAAATGACTCATAGACGATTTATTAATGATTCATGGATAAGTCATAAATGAATCATAGACGATTTATTAATGATTCATGGATAAGTCATAAATGAATCATTGACGAGTCACAAATTACTCATAGCTCAATCATAAAAAATGACTGATAACGAGTCACAAATGACTCATAGACCAGTTACAAATGTCTCATAGACGATTCATAAATGTCTTATGGATAAGTCATATATGACTCATAGACGAGTCATAAATTACTCCCTTCCTTTCTTTTCCTACCATTTTCTTGCCATTTCCTTCCATTCCTACACACTACAGCCTACACCCTACAGCCTACCTTCTACACCCTACACACTACACCCTAAACCTTACAACCTTCATATTTCGCGAAACTTTCTTGGATGACCCCCAGCGCAAAGTTGTTTACACATCAAACATAAAAAAAACAAAAATAGCGAAAATTTGTGCAAATTGTGAGTAAATGCTGGGCAAATGTCAACCAAAAAAACCCGAACGGGACAGGGAGGAAAGTGAATTGAATTCAGCTTATCAGTAACACAAGTCGACATGGCACGCAAGGAATGATCTCTTGTTGAGCTCTTTGTTATGCGAACATATGTGAAGTGTGAATTAGATAATTTATACGTTGATGTGTAATTCGTGAGTGCGTGCGTAACGGAAGAAGAAAAAAAGTAGGTAAGGGTTTTGTTTCTATTTCCAAGAATATTTACGATGAATTTTCGGAAAATTGTAATGGAAATATGTTTAGGTAATGGAAAGAGCGCGTTAATACGCCTAAATGTATGCTACGAAATGTGCGTTTTTTTTTTTTGTTGAAATGCGAAAAAAGTTAAATCTAATGAAGTGGAATAAGTGTTTGTGGTAATGTAATGTAATGGTTGGGCGAAGGACTAATCGCATTTGTTTTGCAGCGTTGTGAGAATGAATGGTGGAGGGGGAGTGTGAGTTGATTTGTGAAGATATTCTGTAGCTTTTAATACTGCCTCCTCGTATGCGAAAGGTATTATGGAGCAAAGATAACAAAAAATGGAGTTTAGCGCTCCAAAGTATGCAACACTTTCTTTTTGAATATCGCTTTTCACAATAGAGATCAGAAAAATAGTTCAAATCAAGCGCCTGAAAAAACTTTGGAAATTAAAAAAAAATGGGTTAACTGTGGCAATTATGTTAGCATAATTCTAGGCGTTTGATTTTGAGCTATTTTCCGATCTCACGTAATCAATGTAATTTGACGAAGAGATGAGATTTAAGGAAATTATCAAATATTGTTGCATATTTTAAGACGGCAGAACCCAAATGAATTTCTAGCAACAAATTCTTAGAATACTTCAACTCCACCATTAAAACGCGAATTTTCTCAGACTATTCAAAATGCAGCTGCCGTGGTGTAGAGATAGTGGGCTGTGCTTATCAAACCAGCCCCTCGACAGTAGTTTCGCAAGCTTTTTGAGCGTATATCTGCCATTTAAGGCTTCTGAGTTAAATTTCATTCGTTCTAAATGGCAAAAAACTGTAGCTTCTGCCATCTTGTTATATAGCAGAGTTGGGAATTTTAGTTCATTAAAGTAATAAGAATTTTCGAACTAGCTCACCAAAATGAACTAGTTCATGCAGTTCGTTTTTAGTTCATTTAGTTCAAGTATTTGTTTTAGTTTTTCTTAGGAACTAACTGCGAACCCACGTTTAAAAATGTTGGGAGGGTTCTCAAAAGATGCCTTTTGGCCGCAATAATCCAGAGGCGCATCTTTTGATACCTCCTCCTACACTTTTCAACGTGTGTTTGCAGTTAAATCTTGAAAGAAATAAACACCGCCTTTTGTACGTTAGTTCAAACCCTGCTAACCAGCAGCGGATAAAATCTTGGGAAATTACTGGGTCGCGCTTACCAAAAAAGAGGATAAAATAGTAGGCAATTTTGTTCAGCGAGTAACTTTTTCTACCCATGTCATCATCATCATCATCATCATCATCATCATCATCATCATCATCATCATCATCATTATCATCATCATCATCATCATCATCATCATCATCATCATCATCATCATCATCATCATCATCATCATCATTCATTCTTTACTTTAGCACGCATTTTCGTTTCTCGATATTTTCCAATTCTCCATAAATTCTATAAGTTTGACGAACATTTTACATAGTTCAAGTAGTTCATTTGAGGTTTGGAACTAGTTTCCATTGCCATGATCTAGTTCAATGAACTAATTAGTTCATGCCCTACCCAATTCTACTATGTTAGAACAAATTCAAAGCTAATAATTACAGTTCGTAAAATAGTTCAAAATCAAACGCCTAAAATTATGCTAACATTAATGCCACAGTTTAGCCAATTTCTTTTAATAAATTTACAAAGTTTTTTTCAGGCGTTTGATTTGACATATTTTTCCGATCTTTAGTAATAATTACAGTTCGGAAAATAGTTCAAAATAAAACGCCTAAAATTATGCTAACATAATTTCTAAAGTTTACCCAATTTTTTTAAATAAATTTGAAAAGTTGTTTTTAGGTGCTTGATTTGACCTATTTTTCCGATATCCAGGAATAATTAGAGTTCGGAAAATTTGTCAAAATCAAACGCCTAAAATTATGCTAATATTATTGCCACAGTTTAGCCAATTTTTTTAAAATAAATTCACAAACTTTTTTTTAAGCGCTTGATTTGACATATTTTTTCGATCTCTTGTAATAATAACAATTTTATTTTCTATACAAAAATTAATAAATAAATCTAATAAAAACTCATAAATACCTTTATCAGATTTCACATCCCAAAGGCTCATCCTCACACCTGCTTTTAGTTGCGACACTTCAAAATTATTACAAGAAGACTTGCTATCACTCACTACCTTTAAATACGCGCTCACCTCAATTCGATTTCGCTCTTACATACGCAAAATATTAAAAAAAAAAAAAAAAATTCCCCCAAACTGCAGCTTACAACAAAAGGCACTCAGCATACATACATATCGAATGTACCGCTATACAAGTTGAGGTATGCCACTTTAACGCTTGACATATTTACAACAGAAGACATTCTTTACTTTATCCCACTCCACCTACATACTTCCCATTCATTTATCGTACTCAAATTCAGTTGTTGTACATTTTGTGACCTCATAGCAACATTTCCGCCTTTACCATCAGCCTTTGGGACATGTTTCACACTTCGATTCAAACGTGATTTTGATCCCATCAGCGACGCATTAATGCTAACAACGCAGCAATCACAATCACACACACACACACACACACACTCGCTCACCGAAGAGTACTCGTTTTGCTATAACCACTTTTCGTGTAGCACACTTGAAGGCGTAACGCATTTATATGATTAGGTTTGTGTTTCGATTATGCCGTTAGCACTTTTTGTACTCAATTTCGGAATCTAACAAGCTGTTATCGTATTGCTTCATCACTGGGGACGCTACACATCTAACTTACACGCCATGCAACAGCCATTTCGTCACCTTCAATTCTTATTCTGCTTAGCCGTGCAAATTTTCGGTAGTATTCCAATGCTCAAACATCCTATTGAGGTGGGCTTCCTCTACTTCATTTAGAGTTCCTATCGGTAACTGCTACTCTGCTCCTTTGTAGTTATTTCGTTCATTGTTGGAACAAACACATTCCATTCAACCGCAAGCTGGATCGAGTTATGAGTTCATTTAGCAGCTTAACATATTTTAGAACAGAGTTGTATTGGGGTGCTCCTTGCTGTAGAGGGGTTTTGCCACTAAGCCCCTCGGATTTTTTTTCAAGCCGAAATATCGAAGCGTATTTGATTCCGAAAATGATTCAAAGTAGAATGATTCTGACTCGCTCTGAATGACTCAGATACCCTCAGATATAAAGTATAAATTTTTTTTTTTTGACTAAAACAGAAACTCATACTTACTCCGAAACATTTATTTTAGAAAATTAAAACCTTTCTAATGAATGCAAATTACTTAAAGAAATTTTTTTTTCATTCAGATACCCCCAGAAACATTTTCGGAATAATTCGGACTTTCTCAAAATGATAACATTCTTTTTTTTCAAAAAAAAAGAAACTTTTCGGAATAATTCGGACTCCCTCTCGAAACATTTTCATACTTACTCCGATATATTTAGTCTTGAAATTAAATGCTTGTCAATGATTGCGAAAGAAACTATTTTTGATTCAGATACTCCCAGAACCATTTTCGGTGTAATTAGAACTAAAACAGAAACTTATGAATCATACTCCCTCAGAATGATTCAGACTCCTTCAGAAACATTTTCGGAATTATAAAAAAAGTTTACAACTAAAACATTCGGAATACTTCGGACCCTCTTCGAAACATTTTCATACTTACTCCGAAATATTTAGTCTTGCAATTAAATGCTTGTCAATGAATGCGAAACACTTAAAGAAATTGGTTTTGATTCAGATGCCCTCAGACACATTTCGATATAGTTCGGACTTAACCAAAATTATAATTTTTTTAAACTAAAACAGAAACTCTTCTTCGGAATAATTCGGACTCCCCCCTCCAAACATTTTAATACTTACTCCGAAATATTTATTCTAGAAAATTGAAAAGTTTGTCAATGAATGCGAAATACTTAAAGAAATTGTTTTTTATTCAGATACTATCAGAAACATTTTCGGAATAGTTTGGACCCCCTCGAAAGATTTTCATACTTGCTCCGAAATATTTAGTCTAAAAATGGCTAAAACACTTAAAGATATTGTTTTTGATTCATAATAATAATACCCTCGGAAACATTTGCGGAATAATTTTATTTTACTTTACCGTTTCTCAGAATTATTCAGTTGTTTGAGTTTTTTAGTTACTCCGAAAATTTAAACTTACCGGTAGTCCTAAATGCAATGAAGTCATTGTACTCCGAATTACTCCGGAGATTTACATACGCATGTAAGTTGTGAAGAGCTGTCAGCCTATAAAGTAATATTCCCCCCACTCGTCATCGACTTTCTCCGAAAGAAGTCGCATCACACGTATTGAAATTCCGAATGAAATAAAAAAGCTGTGTTGTTGTTAATTTTCCATTTTTTTTTGCTAAAATCTATTTAGAATGTTCAGCAAAAGCCAATTTCACCGCTGACATTTGGCTTTGTGTCAACAAACGACACATGCTGTCACTAACTGACAGTTCACTTAAGCAAACGATGGCGCCAGTGATTTAATGCCAAAACGAAAAGGCGATACTCACACTAAGTAGTTTGGAAACAAGGGAGAAGAAAGAAATAGAGGCTGGTGATGGCGAAGAAGTCGAGCAATGTAAAAATAAGTCATTAGTAAAAGTATTTCCGAATGACATTTAACAAATGCAACGCTATGTCAAGAAAAGTAAACACATGTATTGAGCGATAAAATAGAACAGGTAAGAGAAAAAGAGAGAAGTTTCGTTGGAGGTTCTGTCAACAGAAGCCCTAAACTAAACCCCACGAAAGTTCTACAAAAACTAGTTCGGAAGTTAGGTACTTATATGGATCCCATAAGCTCTCAGACTATGCTGATACTACCTCTCTTGGGAACACCTATCAAGTAAACTAAGAATTCTCCAGAGTCAAGTGATGAAGAACTTTTTAAATCGTAAACATTTAAAAAGAACCCAATATTTAATACTTTAGTCCTACTGGAAAACATGAGAAGATTGCATAGTCTAAATAAACAATGATACACCAACAAGAGAAAGAAAGTCTAGGATATTATTATGGCTAGCTGACGGCGACACTAATAAATCGTGCGCCACTAAATCGCACAGGTGTCTGCGGGGCGTGCTACCTAGAAATGACATTTCGTTAACGAGCTTAGAGACGACGAGCAAAACTAAAGCTAAGGCAATGGCTATTAAAGCTACAGAGAGAGAGAGAGAGAGAGAGAGTGTAACACAAGTTTAAGGATGCAATCTTATTACAGACATGTAACATATGTGATGTGTGTGTATGCGTGGCACATGTACAAACTGCAAAATGGATCATATATCTTCTTTAGAAAATACGCAACAAAATTGAAATTTAAAACGAAAACCAATAAAAATGCAAACGTCAAACGTGTAAAGTGAGTAAACCTACGCGATGCGGAGGTAGTATGTATGAAGGCGTCTATGGTGGAATTCTCCTAGATCGTGTGTGCGATGTGGTTTGGCGCACACGGATGTCAGCTCAGGCCAGTGCAACATGGCAGCAATACAAATTACCCTAACGACATGCGACTTACGAGCCCGGCACGGAAGTGAATAGCGTAAATGTGTAATGAGTATGTGAGAGAGTTAAAGAGGGCTGCTAAGGTTTTGGATTTTTATGTGAACAATTTTCTTATTAGTTTAGTGTTTAAGGAAAGGAAAGGAAAGGAAAGGAAATGAAAGGAAAGGAAAGGAAAGGAAAGGAAAGGAAAGGAAAGGAAAGGAAAGAAAGGAAAGGAAAGGAAAGGAAAGGAAAGGAAAGGAAAGGAAAGGAAAGGAAAGGAAAGGAAAGGAAAGGAAAGGAAAGGAAAGGGAAGGAAGGAAAGGAAAGGAAAGGAAAGAAAAGGAAAGGAAAGGAAAGGAAAGGAAAAGGAAAGGAAAGGAAAGGAAAGGAAAGGAAAGGAAAGGAAAGGAAAGGAAAGGAAAGGAAAGGAAAGGAAAGGAAAGGAAAGGAAAGGAAAGGAAAGGAAAGGAAAGGAAAGGAAAGGAAAGGAAAGGAAAGGAAAGGAAAGGAAAGGAAAGGAAAGGAAAGGAAAGGAAAGGAAAGGAAAGGAAAGGAAAGGAAAGGAAAGGAAAGGAAAGGAAAGGAAAGGAAAGTAAAAGAAAGGAAAAGAAAGGAAAAGAAAGGAAAGGAAACGAGAGGAAAGGTAAGAAAAGGAAAGGAGAGGAAAGGAAAGGAAAGGAAAGGAAAGGAAAGGAAAGGAAAGGAAAGGAAAGAAAAGGAAAGGAAAGGAAAGGAAAGGAAAGGAAAGGAAAGGAAAGGAAAGGAAAGGAAAGGAAAGAAAGGAAAGGAAAGGAAAGGAAAGGAAAGGAAAGGAAAGGAAAGGAAGGAAAGGAAAGGAAAGGAAAGGAAAGGAAAGGAAAGGAAAGAAAAGAAAAGAAAAGAAAAGAAAGGAAAGGAAAGGAAAGGTAAGGAAAGGAAAGGAAAGGAAAAGAAAGGAAAAGAAAGGAAAAGAAAGGAAAGGAAAGGAAACGAGAGGAAAGGTAAGAAAAGGAAAGGAAAGAAAAGGAAAGGAAAGGAAAGGAAAGGGAAGGAAAGGAAAGGAAAGGAAAGGAAAGGAAAGGAGAAAGGAAAGGAAAGGAAAGGAAAGGAAAGGAAGGAAAGGAAAGGAAAGGAAAGGAAAGGAAAGGAAAGGAAAGGAAAGGAAAGGAAAGGAAAGGAAAGGAAAGAAAGGAAAGGAAAGGAAAGGAAAGGAAAGGAAAGGAAAGGAAAGGAAGGAAAGGAAAGGAAAGGAAAGAAATAAAATAAGCGAAATGAGTTGTTGCTTTGAACGTATTCTTTTCGAACTCGCTGCGAAGGAAATACGCCTATTGTTGAACAACTTTGCGAATTTAATTTTCAATCTAGGCATGGCTGTAAGTCAGCTTGGCAGTCAAAAGATCTTTAGCAAATGCAACAGGCGTGACGTCTCTGGAGATAAGACGCCTCCGTGAGGCAGCATAAGGAGTAAGCAAATAAAGATTTGGATCAACAGAAAAAACTAATAGTGGAAATCACATCAGCTAAAGGTTCACCGAAGCTAAAAGGGGCAAACTTAAAGGAAAGGGTGGCGAGAAGAACTTGAAGAAGAGCAGGGCCTGCGTTCGGGGACAACCTAAGACTCGTTAGTACTAATGAGACGCAAACTTGAAATAAACAAGAGGGAACGCAAGAAGACAAGAGAGTAGTTAGTAGGCGAACTGGTACAAAAGAAGATCGTATTAAGACAACAACAACCAACTGCTAATGCCAAAATCACTCACACTTCAACAAAGCATAAAGATTCCGACTTTCTTTGGCAGCTCAAAGGAAGAGTAGCAGTTGGAATGAAAGCAACCAAAAGGACAGCAGCAGCAGACACCATCATCTACGTCAATGACAGGCGATTTTAATAGAATGTATAATGGAAAATTTATTTCCTTTGGATCTATGACATTGCTGTTGGCCTTAAGTAAAAGAGGGCACGACACACACACACACACACAACTACACATGTGCAAGCCACATGCATACAAATGTAAACTCATAAATACAAATAGTGGGCACAACTGTTGCTGCTCCACGTTGACAATGCAATTTTTTATGTTCTATGCTGCCAACGCCATTGTTATGCTGTTGGGTGGAGGGATGCCCATGGGTGTGCATGTGTGTGTTTGTGCTCAGCTAACAACATTTTCCTGCATTCATTTTATATGTTCACCATTTTAACTGCATTTCAATTGAATTCGCAGCACTTTGTTCTTGTCTTGACGCCCAAGCATGCCTTGTCCAACTCGTCCATTTCCCTAACTCTGTAACTTGCCTTTCCAATCCCATCCCTTACATCCTTTTATACCTCTTCACTTGCCTATTTTTCATTTCATATAATTCTCATTTCTTTCCAATTTCAATTTCTTACTTGTCATCGTCTCCAGACGCTTCTATTAAAGATGTCCTGCTTCCTTGCATGTCTCGTAGCTTGTAAGCCCTAGCGACTGGCATAAGCAATTCGTATTGTTGACTTCTACATATTTTACATTCCATTGTAGTGTTGTGTGGGTGCGCACGCTTTGCATTTCGATGGTAAAATTAATGGATTCTCACTAACTTGTAAATACCTTTCGAGAAATGCCGCTACAGATGGATGACCATGATCCGCAAAGCGCGCTGTCAGCTGAAGCCCAGTGTCCCGTAGGGTGTATACATCTTTTGCCCTGCCACGTGGACTATTTTTTAAGAAATATTAAAGATTTTTCTGTCCATCTTCCCTGAAGAGAGTGAGTGAAATAAAACAATAAATCCAGCTACTAGATGACAAAAGTAAACGAAAAACCGTTTAATAACACTTAAAGCTCTTTTATCCAGCTACCTTCACTATTTGTTACAACATATCGCTATTTAACAAGGCGAATTCATACAGGTTTGTTCGAGCGAATTCAGAGCTACACACACGCACACACTCCTTGTAGCTGAAAATGTCAGGGGGAAATTTTAGTATAGACTCGCACAGCTAGAAAAAAACGGTAGGAGGATAGAGGAGCTTTTTCTGAACACAAATATATAATCTTAGCGTAAGGAGCCTTATATTTACTGAGATAATGGTTGTTGAAGTGTTGCAAATTTGCATGGCACTATAGGTAACTAACGCACAATTTTTAAATTTCACGCATTTTTCCGCATAATGGTACCATAACACTTATGAATTGCATATGATTAACAGAAAATAATATTAATATGTATAAATATTCATCTATTTTCACAAAATTATAAATTTTCAACATCGCACAGCTATACACAGATATTTCACAACAAATTTGTTGTCAAAGAAGGATGCTGCCACACTTAAACAAAAAATAAAAAAAAAACATATTTATATTTATATTTTTTTTATTTCAACACCTTTCCGCGTAGGCGGCCTTCGGCCGCGCTTATTTAAAATAACCCTGGGCTACGCCATCCCATGTCCGGACGCGTGCACCAACTGCGGCTACCGCCGCAGTGAGTACTTCTGCGTAGTAAACCCATTTGGCGGAGTCCGGACGTGTGGTCTAACCGTGGCTACCGCCACGGTGAGTCCTTCTGCGTAGTACACCCATTTATTTTAGTATAGGTGAGGCTTGCAAACCCTATTCAAATACTTAATTGGTGCGCATGAAAAGTATTGTAAGCCTTATTATTTTTTATTAAAATTTTTTGGATGTGACAACACTCTTTCAATGTCAAAAACAGTACATACATATATATACATACAAAAAAAGCGTGCAAAATTTACTAACTTTAACAACGTTTTACCGGAGAACTATAAACCGCCTGACTCTAAGACCTATATATTTGTGATCTGGAGAACTCCCTCTTTCGTTCCATACCAAAAACAGTCCAAAATTCGTGCGAGTCTAAACTAAATCGCACCCAATGTCAGACAAAACAACAACATAAGCAATTTAACAGCTACGATTTGATTTTCAAGGAAGAAGAAGAAACCATATGATGGGAGGATGCCACCTGTAATGAATTCGCCTTGACACGCACGCACACACTCCTTGTGGCTAAAAATGTCAGACAAAGCAACAACATAAGAAATTTTATAGTGTTTATAGCTTCGATTCGATTTCAAGGAAGAAGAAGAAACCATATGGT
>CAXKVI010000004.1:14000682-14020148 GCA_964058755.1 Campiglossa producta | reverse complement strand
TGTTGGCCTTAAGTAAAAGAGGGCACGACACACACACACACACACAACTACACATGTGCAAGCCACATGCATACAAATGTAAACTCATTAAATACAAATAGTGGGCACAACTGTTGCTGCTCCACGTTGACAATGCAATTTTTTATGTTCTATGCTGCCAACGCCATTGTTATGCTGTTGGGTGGAGGGATGCCCATGGGTGTGCATGTGTGTGTTTGTGCTCAGCTAACAACATTTCCTGCATTCATTTTATATGTTCACCATTTTAACTGCATTTCAATTGAATTCGCAGCACTTTGTTCTTGTCTTGACGCCCAAGCATGCCTTGTCCAACTCGTCCATTTCCCTAACTCTGTAACTTGCCTTTCCAATCCCATCCCTTACATCCTTTTATACCTCTTCACTTGCTATTTTTCATTTCATATAATTCTCATTTCTTTCCAATTTCAATTTCTTACTTGTCATCGTCTCCAGACGCTTCTATTAAAGATGTCCTGCTTCCTTGCATGTCTCGTAGCTTGTAAGCCCTAGCGACTGGCATAAGCAATTCCGTATTGTTGACTTCTACATATTTTACATTCCATTGTAGTGTTGTGTGGGTGCGCACGCTTTGCATTTCGATGGTAAAATTAATGGATTCTCACTAACTTGTAAATACCTTTCGAGAAATGCCGCTACAGATGGATGGGATTCGGAAGGCAAAGCGTGCTCTAACTGACTTTGGGTTTGGGTTTATGTGAGAAATTTGGAAAGGAAAAAGAATGTGACATACCAACAGGTTATCAGATAACCGAGCTTCTCTTCCAATTTGTGGTGTGCTGCTTTTAAATTTTTACTTCAAATTGGTGGGACCTATAGTTTTTTGCCGACTCCGAACGGCATCTGCCAAGCAAATGAATTTGTGCTGAGAAGCTTTTTAAGGCAAAAAATACACTCGGAGAGTTTGCCAAACCTCCTGTCCTTTCCTTTCCTTTCCTTTCTTCTCCTTTCCCTCTTCTTTCCTTTCCTTTTCTTTCTTTCCTTTCCTTTCCTTTCCTTTCCTTTCCTTTCCTTTCCGTTTCCTTTCCTTTCCTTTCCTTTCCTTTCCTTTCCTTTCCTTTCCTTTCCTTTCCTTTTCCTTTCCTTTCCTTTCCTTTCCTTTCTTTCCTTTCCTTTCCTTTCCTTTCCTTTCCTTTCCTTTCCTTTCCTTTCCTTTCCTTTCCTTTCCTTTCTTTCCTTCCTTTCCCTTCCTTTCCTTCCCTCTTTCCTTTCCCTTTCCTTTCCTTTCCTTTCCTTTCCTTTCCTTTCCTTTCCTTTCCTTTTCCTTTCCTTTCCTTTCCTTTCCTTTCCTTTCCTTTCCTTTCCTTTCCTTTCTTTCCTTTCCTTTCCTTTTCTCTTTCCTTTCCTTTCCTTTCCTTTCCTTTCCTTTCCTTTCCTTTCCTTTCCCTTTGTTTCCGTTTTCGTTTGTTCTGTTTTTTTCGGGTCCTTCATGGAATATAATAAATACACACAATTCAAAAAAATTACTTACTTTTAGGCGCCTGATTTGGCATGGAAATCCGATCTCTAGTGCTGAGTCATCAGTCAAAATCGTAACCTAATCCTACTCAAACCAAGAAATAAAACTTTAAATTCCAATAAATACAAACAAAAAAGGACAAATAAACCTTAAATGCTATCCCACAATGATTTATACGCTATTACGTGGCCCCAAAACTATACTACTAAATAATTGATAAATCCGTTGATGGCTTTCGCAACTATTAAAAGAAAACGTAGATGAAAAAGTCTGACCGGCGAAGCATTAATTCAGGCAGCAGGCTGCAGCTGCACATTTTGTGGACGAGCATAAAAATAGACGCAGCCAAAGAAGAATACAACACACACTAGAATTCTACTTACACAAAACGAGAGAGACATAAAAATGCACTGTGGGTCATTGGGATGGAATTTAGTAAAACAAATCTAGTATCTCACTAAAGTTTTCAAATTGTTCGCATATTCGCTTTTGGCATCTAACAATCTATAATTCTATCTTATATTACAACAAAAAGTTTTAACCGTTTCGAAAAAGGTTCAAAATGTTATTTTATACAATTTTTTTAAATTAAAATATTTTTTTTCCTAAACTCTTGAAATTTTTACTGGGGTCCTTCTGCAATTTGGAAAATTATTCAAAATATTTCGAAGCTTTTTTTTTGATATAACAAAAAGTTTTGTAAATTTAAAAAAGTGTTTATCACTCACCATTTTCTAGTTATTTGATTCTAAAACAAATTTATGCGCAACACCCCACAGTGCGTCGCTGCTCAATTGCCATTTTTCGTAAGGACTCACGTGTTTTTTCGAAACGCTTCAGTCTTTAATGGGTCCATTGTTTATGTGACAGTATATGGGGCATTCCATGCCAAATCGACAAATTTTTTACCTGACCCCCTTCGATTTCGCTAAAAGTTTGCTCGCGTTTTCTACCCCCCGAAAGACATTTTGCAGAATTTTCTCAAATTTTTTTCCCAAAAGAAAACGGGTTTTTTTAAATGCTCTAACTTTTTCAAAAATCGACCGTTTGGGATAATGTTTTTTTTTTATTTTGTCTTTAAATGTAGTTTTCGGAAAAAAAATAAAAAAATTTTTAAAAGCCCAGATTTTTATTTTTTTTTAACACTCCAACTAATTCTGCAATAAGCTCCGCTAATAACAAGATTCTATTTTTTTTTTATTGAAAACAATTTTTTTTAAACTTGGCTCATTTATGTTTTTATATAAAAAAATTTCAACTTTCGCTCATTTTATATAACTTTTTAATGAAATTTTTTTAAATCAAAAAAAAAAAAAAAAAAAAAAAGGGGTCGGACTTTTTTTTCGAAAAAAAAAAATAATATATCTGGGCTTTTAAAATTTTTTTTATTTTTTTTTGGAAAACTACATTAAAACAAAAATTTAAAAAAATGATCCCAAACCGTAGATTTTTGAAAAAGTTACAGCATTTAAAAAAAAAAAACTTTTTTGATTTGGGGGAAAAAATTGGAAAATTCTGAAAAATGTGTTTCGGGGGGAAGAAAAAGATGGCAAATTTTTAGCGAAATCGAAGGGGGTCAGGTAAAAAATTTGTCGATTTGGCATGGAATGACCCATATGTTGCATACCCATATACTTTTTTTTGGACTAACGAACGCGTTTATTTTACGATGCGTATGCGTGTCAAATGAGCCATAAAAGTGGCGGAAATAACTTGCATACGAGTTGAACGTGTCAAAGTGTAGTTGTAGTTGTAGCAGTAATTGCATACCGCTTTTGGTGGTGAATTAAAGTGCAACTTTTAGTAAATTTCGGCATAAAAATAAAAAAAATTTTACACAGACACAAACATAAAAACTATTATATGGTTGTGGTTATTTGACCAACATGTCCTTTATCTCATTGACACTAAAGTCAAAAGAAGTCTACTTTTAGGAGCACTGAACTCAGTCATATTGAAGTGCATAAATTTTGTTTATGGTATTACGTCATTAAATGGAGTGACGAGCTTCTATTAAACCGCTAACTTCATTTTTAGCGCATTCATATGGGCGTATGCTCATAAATTATATTTTTTTTGCTGTCCGAACATTTTATCCATTTGCAAATTTGTTTCTTTTATAGACTTTTTTTTTGCAAAAAAAACAACTTTTATTCACCCTTAATCGGGTTTGGTGGCGTAAATTTGTTCACGAATTTATTTTAGAGCTCGTATATTGCTCATAAAACGCTAATTTGTTAAGTGGAAGGCAATCAAATTTTCGTATGGCCTCTAACCCCAGTATGAAATAAATCAAAGCGAAAAATAGCTCCGAATCACCCAGAGCCGAAGGATATTAAATCAACATAAAAATAAATATCGTGGCTGTGGTGTGAGTAAAAATGACAGTCTTATCGAAATGGAAATTCCTTTGTCAGTGGATCCAGTAATAGCCCCACTTTTACTTGCTGGCCGATCTCGGAAGTCTATCATTAAAGTCGTTTCGCGTCACTAATCTGTACTCCAAAGATGTTTAGGGTTATAAACACCACCAGACTAAGACATCGAGAATCCCGATTGCGAATCCCGGTAATAGTCCCACTTTTACTTCCTGGCCGATCTCGGAAAGAGTCTAACCTTAAAGTCGTTTCACGTCACTAATCTGTATTCCAAAGATGTTTAGAGTTACAAATCCATCAGTCTAAGACATCGAGAATCCCGATTGCGAATCCCGGACTCCGCACCGTTTTTCCTCCTAAAATCTTGGGTTTAGCTTAGTTCAAATCCCGGGCTTTCGGGATCCCGGCTGTTTCACGGACAGCTGAAATACGTCCAAAAATGTCCGAAAGAGGAAATAAAAGGTTTTGTTTCAGTGAAACTTTTTTGGCATAAAAATAAAAATTTTACTTGGCCCAATCCCAAAATGAGGGCGTGGTCCATCATATTTTTGTACATAACACCTTTTTGAGTTGAAATATCTGTTGACAAAAATAAAATATGGAGTCTCCGCTTTCGATTTATGCATACCGAGGTCAAAACTAGTCCGTTGATACCTCTCCCGAGCTTTTTGGATGGTATCTAAGATAATTCCGAAAACTCCCGGGAACCCGAAATTGTCATTGCACAATACCGAAATCCCGGAACTGTCGAAAAGCTTTGGAAATCTATGCCTTACACCAGACCGAAAGCAGAAGGCTGATAGTGAGAGGTGAAAGATGTCATATCAGTGGATCAACTACCCACTTGCCCAATACTACAAGTCGTACCTTCGAGATGCTTGGTTGTTTGGTTGATGTGACGAGCCCTCTTTGACTTCAATCAGTACCAGTGTCCGATTTGAAGCCCATTTCTTGTGCATATTAACCAATTAATATTGTGATAATAAAATTAAGCAATGTTCACCATATCCACGCCGTTGAGTTTGAAATTCTAAAAATACAAGTGGCTAAACATCCTTAGAATCCGAGAGGCTCCCGGAGAAAGGCTTCCTTAAAATTTTTGTTTCGGTACGGCAGAGCTGTAGACAAGGTCCATGGTCGTCCACCAATTTTTCCGCCCAGTAGATGCATTCGTAATTGTCCCTGTGAACACAGGCAGCTTGCAGGCTAGAATCAGTCGACTGGCGTGTCTGGGCTCAGGATCAATTTTTTTAGCTTAATTTTATTTTAACATTATTTTAGGCTTTCAGTTCAATTTAGGTGGAAGGTTCGATTAGACATGAGAGTGAAGTCACTATGGACTATTAAAATAGGGTTTAAAGTCTAAAACTTGGGATTACTGTCTGTGAGTAATTGATGCTGACCTCCAGGAAGTGTGCAGGTACCACCAAAGACACTTTTTCGAAAAATTAGGCAGTGTTTGAGCTCCTGTCTACTGAAACAGCTCAGCTCACACAGAAGCTATTGTGGCCCTAAGATTCATAGATATTAATTCTTCATCCAACCTCCTAGCCGATTTTAAGCTTCCAACATAGCTTTCCAGCCGTTTCTTCGTTGAACTAAATGGCGCCAATGGCAAACACGGCGGGATCGCAAAGTGGTCTCCACTTGATCCTTCCATTGGAGTGGTGGTGTCGAAATTGATACTCCTTGGCCGGATATGAACCCAGTACGCTCCGGAACTCGCTTGCGGTAATCCCTCCATACGCAATAAAGAAGAAGATGGATAATGAGTGGTGAGAGATATCATATCCGTAGATCAAGCATCGGCGCACCATAGATCTTAAGATCAGTCAAACAAGTTGGACTCATCACACAGACACGTTGCTCTCTTTGTTTACCAAATGATTTAGTCGTCGCTAAGCAAGGGGAGAAACCACATCGGGTGGGGGTGTCGCTTGTTTGGTCAGCGAATGTTAAAAATATAGTTCGGACGATCACAGCGGGTGTATAAGCGCTCTCACTTATGCACCTGCATTTACAAAACTGCCGACTCATGCCGTAGATCAACCATCGAGTTAGCACGTCATTACCCATGAGCATATTAGTCGCCTCTTACGACCGGTATGCCTTCCTCGGGCATAATCTAAACCCCTAGCCGGCCATTGTTAAACAACAACGCTGCCGACACTTTAGACCAGGGGCGGATCTACCAGGGTGGTTTTCAAGTTTTCCGGATCCAAAAAATCATATTTTTCACAGTAATACAGTAAAAAATATAGTAAAAATTATACAAAAATATAGTAAACTACACAAAAAGTATAGTAAAAAATTACAAAAAGTATAGTAAATTACGCAAAAAATATAGTAAAAATTACACAAAAATATAGAAAAATACACAAAAAATATAGTAAAAAATTACAAAAAAAATATAGTAAAAATAAATAAAATCTACACATAAATATAGTAAACAATTACAAAAAAAATATACCGAAAACTACACAAAAAATAAATAAAAGTTACACAAAAATATAGTAAAAAATTACAACAAAAATATACCAAAAACTACACAAAAAATTAATAAAAGTTACACAAAAAATATACCAAAAACTACACAAAAAATAAATAAAAGTTGCATAAAAAATATAGTAAAAAATTACAAAAAAAAAAATATAGTAAAAATACAAAAAAAAATATAGCAAAAATACAAAAAAATATACCAAAAAATATAGTAAAAAATTAAAAAAAAAAATATAGTAAAAATTCAAAAAAAAAATATAGTAAAAGTATATACTTTTTTGAAAAGGCGAGTTTTGAGAAATTGTGAATGAAAAAATCCTGGATCCGCCAATGTCACTCAAATTGCGATTATCTAAATTTAATAAAAATTTGTAATAATTTCCCGCTGAAAATACCGCTAGATTTAGTATTCTGTTGTCTATAAAATTACAACAAATAACCATTCTTACTTCTTCTAACGAGCTTACTCCACCCCTAAGTGCTGTCTCTACCTCGGCCTTCATTAACCCTAAACAAGCAATTTGCGCTTTATTGTCGTTCGTCGACTTAATGTCCACAACACTTTATTAAAACATTAAATAGCTTACCTGCGGGCAAAATAGCCATTGTCACTTGGTACGCTGATACCCAACCAAAGCGCTGGTCTTTCTTTTGCTCCATTTACCGCCAATGTTGGTCCTGCCAGCATTTTAGCATCCACAGTTACACGTGTAACTCCACCAGCTCCATGCGCTCATTTACTCTGCAAGCGACTTTAAGGCTTTTTAATTATTTTTAATGTCCTCACCTGAATGGCTCGCATTGTTGCCATTGTTGTTGGACACTTGCTTAACTGCTGAAATACAATGACAATTAACAAGAAAAGCAACAATTAAAAGAAATTGTAAAAAAATATATGCACAAATCAGGGATTGAGACCGATATCGTAGTCGGAACAGAAAAAAACTTAGAAGAATTAGGAACCGGGATCATAGCCGTAGTGGAAACTGGCAAGAAACTGAGACTAAGCCCCGAATTCGGTAATTTTGTCTCATCTCAAGTTACAAAATTTGAGATTTGCCATTTAAGGTTTGATTTGGACAAAATGGAATTGGAACACAAAATGTCTCTATTAGTGAGTATTGTCTCCATTAGTGAGTAGAGCAGCTTCCAGAATTCAGGGATAAAATTAATTTTGAATAACGAAACCTGGAATTGCAACTGAATCAAGACTCCCGAGTTCTGTAATTTTGTCTCATCTCAAGTCACAAAATTTGAGATTTGTCGTTTGAAGTTTGATATGGACAAAATGGAATTGGAACACAAATTGTTCCTTTAGAGAATTTTGTGTCTATTAGTGATTAGAGACAGCTTAGAGAATTCAGGGGTTAACCCCTGGATATAAACCAAAATCAATATTATTTTTGGGGAAAAAACCAAACCAAACCCGGAATCGGAATTGGAAAGTGAAATTTTTTTAGAGGAACGAAACAAAAACCGGAATCATGGCAGAAAAGATACTTAACTACAAAAAATATGAAAAACGAAACCAAAAACCGGAATTGAAAATGAAACGAAATAAATTTCAAAGAACGAAACCAAACCCGGAATCGAAAATAGAACGAAACTGAAGTTAAAAAAAAAATATTAAGAATGGAGCCAAAATCGGGTTCGGAACCGGAACGATATAAAAATGTTAAAGAATAAAACCAAACCTGGAATCGAACAAAAACTGAAATCTTAACTTAAAAGAAACTGAAAAAAAGGAAAACGAAGCCAACAACGGAAACGAAACTGAAACGAAATAAATTTGAAAAAATTAAAACAAATTGGAATTGAAACTGGAACGAAACTGAAGCTGAAAAAAGTTTTAAGGAAGAAGCCAAAATTAACATCAGAACCGGAACGATATAAATTTCAAAGAATGAAACCAAAACTGGAATAGAACAAAAACCCGAATCTTAACTAAAAATAAACTGAAAAAAAAGGAAAACGAAACCAAAAGCGGAATTGAAATTGAAACGCAATATATTTAAAAGAAATAAAAAAAACTTGAATTGAAACTGGAATGAAACTGAAGCTGTATAAATGTTAAGAATGGAGCCAAAATTGAAATCGGACTCGGAACTGGAACGATAAAAAAATGTCAAAGAATGAAAACAAAACTGGAATCGAACAAAAAATGGAATCTTAACTAAAAAGAAACTGAAAAAAGGAAAACGAAACCAAAAGCGGAATCGAAACTGAAACAAAATAAATTTCAAAGAATGAAACCAAAACTGGAATCGAACAAAACTAAATCGAATCTTAACTAAAAAGAAGATGAAAAAAGGAAAACGAAATCGAAACCAAGAGCAGAAGCGAAATTGAAACGAAATATATTTCAAGAAATAAAAAAACTTGAATTGAAACTGTAACGAAACTGAAGCTGTATAAATGTTAAGAATGGAGCCAAAATTGAAATCGGAACTGGAATGATATAAATTTCAAAGAATGCAACCAAAACTGGAATCGAACAAAAACCGGAATCATAAATGTACCCAAAAAATATGATAAATAAAACGAGAAACCGGCATCGAAACTAAAAGGATATAAATTTCAAAGCATGGACCAAACCTGGAATTGAAGCTCGAACGAAACTGAAAAAAAAATTAAAGAATGAATCTAAAACCGGAATCGTACATGGAACAAAATAAAGCTGAAATTAGTTTTAAAGAAAACCAAAATAAATTTCGAAAAACGAAAAAACAAACGTCGAAGAACGAAACTAAACCCGGAAGGAAACTGAAACCCAAATAAAATTTAGAAGAACAGCACTAGAACCGGAATCGGATTTGGGACGAAACTGAAACCGAAACTGATTCTACTGTGAAACTGATTTATATTTTGAAAAACAAAAAACGAAAACAAAACCAAAACAAAACGTAAATATTGAAGTACGATTTTAAGCCCGAAATGAAACGTAAACTTCGAAAACCGAACCAAAACTAAAATGAATCAGTTGCACTCCCTGCTATAAATTACCCGCAATACAAACAGCCGCACAAAAAAAAATTTGAAAAAAGGAGTAGAAAAGGGAGTAAATAAAAAAAACAGCAACAGTATATTTCTTTGTCTCTTGCAGACAATCTGTCTTTTGCATTTGTTCTCGTTGTTGACGGCAACTTCAATTAAGTTTATGCCTCCTAAAGGATTTATTTTATGACAAGTGATGTTTCTCGCATTTTTTTGGTGTTTTTTTGTGGTTCGTAACTTTTTTTATTACCAAGCACTTAACCAGTCATGTATTTTTTATTTTTCCTTTCTTGCTGGGCTAATTCGTACTTTTTAATCGCTTTGGCTATACATACATTTTTTTGCATTAAAGAAATGACGATTAATTTGCGGTTAATTAAAAGGAATTAATTTGTATGAAATTGTTGGGGAATTAGCTGCTAAAATAAATGAAGATTAGTTGAGAGTTGCGATGAGATGTGATGTAAAAGTGGTAAAAACTTTAACTTTAATTAGAGCTAGCAAATCCGGTATAACCAATAATGACCAAGAGAGTTTTTTGAATTTGTAGGCAGCTGAAGTTGGGACTCAGAATGAAGCTGAAGTTCACGCGCCTAAAATTATGCAATGCTTACTGCTTACCTGTAATATAACTAGAAGTAATCTCTCGATTCAGTTAGTTTGTATGGCAATGGAGAGTCTGTAGTTAGTAATGCTGCATACCTTTAGGCGCGCCTAAAATCACGTCAAAGATTTTATTTCGTGCAAACTTCTGCATTAGCAAGGTTCGAAATACATGGGCAGTATAGCAAAAGTGCTATTTTATTTTATTTTATTTTATTTTATTTTATTTTATTTTATTTTGTTTTATTTTATTTTATTTTATTTTATTTTATTTTATTTTATTTTATTTTATTTTATTTTATTTTATTTTATTTTATTTTATTTTATTTTATTTTATCTTGTTTTATTTTATTTTATTTTATCTTATCTTATTTTATTTTTTTATTTTATTTTATTTTATTTTACTATATTTTATTTTATTTTACTTTATTTTATTTTACTATATTTTATTTTATTTTATTTTTTTAATTTTTTTTTTAGTTTATTTTATTTTTTTTTATATTATTTTATTTTTTTTTTTTCAATTTTATTTTATTTTATTTTATTTTGTTTTATTTTATTTAATTTTTTTATTAATTTTGTTTTATTTTATTTTATTTTATTTTATTTTATTTTATTTTATTTTATTTTATTTTATTTTATTTTATTTTATTTTAAATTATTTTATTTTATTTTATTTTATTTTATATTATTTTTTTTATTTTATTTTATTTGATTTGTTTTTTTTATTTTTTTGGTTTATTTTATTTTAATTTATTTTGTTTTATTTTAGGATATTTTTTTGTTATTTTATTTTATTTTATTTTCTTTATTTTAATTTATTTTACTTTATTTTATTTTATTTTATTTTATTTTATTTTATTTTTTATTTTATTTTATTTTATTTTATTTTATTTTATTTTATTTTGTTTTATTTTATTTTATTTTATTTTATTTAATTTTATTTTATTTTATTTTTTTTTTTTTTTTGTTTTGTTTTATTTTATTTTATTTTTTTTTTATTTGATTTTTATTTGGTTTTTTTTTTATTTTTTTAATTTAGTTTATTTAAATTTTTTTTTTATCCATACTCACACTTTTTTATTGCTCCAAACAAAGAGTCTTACATTTTAACAACCCAAATTATGTACACGCACAACAATATACCAGCTATGTACATTAATTCTTATTCATGTCGTACCCATAAAGTCTTATTAAAAATGGATAGCAACAATTTTCCGTACGAACTTTTAGTGCACAGTTTATTGACGCCTATTTGTATGCAACATATACCACCATAAGCAAGTTGCGTGTAATAAAACTCTTTCATACCTCTACTATATGTAGTGTCATATTTTTCGCTATCTTGCATCTCTCTTTTAAATCTTACTATTGAGAAAAAAAATGTAATTTCGAAAGGTGATCAATAATCATATTAATGTCAACATTAAACAGAATTCATTACACCCAATTGTAGTAAAAAGGTTCACTACCGTAAGCAGAGCAAAGACAATGAAGCATTATTGGCGGCGTGAAAAATGTATACGGCAAATATGTCTTTGTGTAAATAAAAAGATGCAGCAATAATAAGATTATAGCTGCTTACAATTTTCATGTTATTGATAGTAAAGAAATTTGTGTCAACGAGACTTTGTTTTGCGATGGCTTTTTTCGGCGTTGGATGAGTTTATTCCTGCTTTGGCGCCTAAAATTATGCCGGTATTTCTGTTTTTTTTTTTTTTGCTTATGTTCGTAGTGAAAATTTTAGTGCTTTGCCAGAGGCGAGTTCAATGACTTCTTAGCATATAAATATTCATAGACTTAAGATTATCTTGAATATCATATTCGCCTAAAAGTAGACAATGCACTCAAGGAATTAACTGTTAGACTTGGAGCACTTTTTATTAGGCTTTTTGGTATTAAAGATGAAAGGTAGGGTTTCAGTAGAATCGCATTTTAGGATTTATGATAGTTTCGAGCTCATCCCGACCTGTTTAAATATCACAAGCGCCTATGACTATGCAACGTTTAGTAACACTTGCAGTAGAATTGAAACTGCTATATGTTTTTAGGCACACCTACTTCGGTCTCATCTCGAAAATTATCTCCCAAAGTTGCGATTAGTGACGATTTTTCTGTAAGTAGAGTAAGCATTTTTCTGCCTGTCAGTGAATAGGAAAATCATAACTGCCCATCACTGTTCCAGACTCAATCTTGTAGACAATTTTTATATGCTTTTTTTATTCACGCCGTAATGTCCATAATGTTGACTTAATAATTCATAAAATCCCAATACATGAATTGAATTTGTAATGGGCAAGGCAAAATAAATAGCAATACCAACCCTAACAATATAAGGAGGAATATAGTGTCACCACACAAAAATATAAGCGTATTAAGAAAATAGTGTTACAGACTTTAAGTGTTCGTCATCATTTATGCCAGGGCACGCACAACATTGAAAATACAAATTACAATCGTTTTCAGACGTTAACGAGTTGTTGGGTGGTTTAATGTGTTGCTGTTGCAACAAATGAGGGTAAGTGACGGTGTCGAACGCATTAAAGTATGCAATACAATTTAATACAAAATGTGTCGGATCACCCTGTAGTTGCAGCGGAGGGGTGAATTGTTCTGAACTTACTTTTATTCTATAAATTAAATGCTTAGCAAGGGGTGATTGATAAGTTGGCGGTCGAAAAAGGTGACGGAGGGCTTTACTTTAATTTTGATTCATTTTATTTTATTTTATTTTATTTTATTTTATTTTATTTTATTTTATTTTATTTTATTTTATTTTATTTTATTTTATTTTATTTTATTTCATTTTATTTTATTTTATTTTATTTTATTTTATTTTATTTTATTTTATTTTATTTTATTTTATTTTATTTTATTTTATTTTATTTTATTTTATTTTATTTTATTTTATTTTATTTTATTTTATTTTATTTTATTTTATTTTATTTTATTTTATTTTATTTTATTTTATTTTATTTTATTTTATTTTATTTTATTTTATTTTATTTTATTTTATTTTATTTTATTTTATTTTATTTTATTTTATTTTATTTTATTTTATTTTATTTTATTTTATTTTATTTTATTTTATTTTATTTTATTTTATTTTATTTTATTTTGTTTTATTTTATTTTATTTTATTTTATTTTATTTTATTTTATTTTGTTTTATTTTATTTTATTTTATTTTATTTTATTTAATTTTATTTTATTTTATTTTATTTTATTTTATTTTATTTTATTTTATTTTATTTTATTTAATTTTATTTTATTTTATTTTATTTTATTTTATTTTATTTTATTTTATTTTATTTTATTTTATTTTATTTTATTTTATTTTATTTTATGTTATTTTATTTTATTTTATTTTATTTTATTTTATTTTATTTTATTTTATTTTATTTTATTTTATTTTGTTTTATTTTATTTTATTTTATTTTATTTTATTTTATTTTATTTTATTTTATTTTATTTTATTTTATTTTATTTTATTTTATTTTGTTTTATTTTATTTTATTTTATTTTATTTTATTTTATTTTATTTTATTTTATTTTATTTTATTTTATTTTATTTTATTTTATTTTATTTTATTTTATTTTATTTTATTTTATTTTATTTTATTTTATTTTTTTTTTATTTTTTTTATTTTATTTTTTTTTATTTTTTTAAGTATAACATTATTTTTTTAATTTAGTACTATTTGATTTAATTTTTTTATTTTATTTTACTCAATTTTTTTTTTCATTTATTTTATTTTATTTTTTTTTTTTATATTGTATATCTCACGCTACTCTCCCCTCACTCACTCGACTCACTCTCCGACATTGTCCAGAAAGCGGGACCGGCACCAGCACCACCAACATCGGACAGCTATCCATCGTACATCAATAAATGTTAATCCGCACCAAATGGCTTTGGCACACATACCAACACATACAAACATACTTTTAATATAATAGCCAATATTGTTGGTGCGCTTATAAGAATGTATGAGCTAGCAATGGCTACTTTGTTTCATTTAGTTTTTCCTTTTTGTGTCACCAGTTTATTGGCATTTGCACTATGTCTATGAACCCCTCGCAGCAACCGACTTAAGCATGTTACCATACAACACACTCACACCCACGCTTCAACACTTTCTAATGGCCTTTGACACACGCACTTAGAGACGCTTATTTTGTATGTTTGCTCATGCATCCATTCTAATACGATTTAATGTATTTTTATGTAAGTAGTTTCGGGTTCATTGTTTCCACATTATAGTGTGTGCGGCTCATCCCACTTCTAAGCTTCGTTCACAAACAAGTGGGTAGAGTGATGTTATTCATTGCCTTTCACTATATTGTTTTAGCATTAATGCCTGAAAGTATGCCATGAAATTGGTTCACCTTATGACAACAATTATTTTTAGTTTAATGATGACTTGGCCACACTTTATGACTCATTTGTGGTCATGTGCAACAAACTAATTGGTTAATTTGTGGTCATATATTTGGTAGTCATTTTAGGTGTCTTCGAGTATACTTTTTTGTTGTAGAGTTTTGCTTTTCATGGAAACTGCATACTGAGCTCGCTGTGCTACTGTTGATAAGTAAGCGTTTAACCTCATCCAGACCGAAGATGTGCAAAACTGACTCTTGTCTCCCTTGGTAAGGTGCGTCCTTCTTCAGCAATACTGTTTAGAACGGGATTCGCAGGTCGAGATTCGACAAAAGTGTCAACCGACTCGATGTGGATGTCGGTTAGAGGCCGCTTATGATTCCGCAGATCAAGCGGAGCAGTATCAGAACTGCATTATTTTGGCAGACGTCGGCTAATGGCCTTATACATATGTAGTCAGCAACGTTTCTTTATCTTTTCCCCAAGTATTGCCGGCAAGTGACTTGAGGATCTTGTTGCGACCTCGTACCTTTGAGACCATTGCAGACACATGACCAGCAAATGAGAAAGTATTATCCAATGTCACCTCCAATAACTTTGGGTGGCTGACAGTTGGTAGCTTAGTGCCATCAACGTAAATGTCTAATTCGTTTCTCACTTGGTGCGTCGCCGTATATTTAAGCGGTGATATCGTCAGATCTCGCTCGGTGAAAAACCTGGAAAGGTCGCAGGGGTAACTGTTGATTTTCGCACAGAGTTCATAAGTATAGGGGCCCTTCCCCGTCGCCATTATTGTACAGTCGTCGACATATGAAACGATGGTGAGGCCCTCCCGTGGTGGGGGCATCTTCGATAGATAGACGTTAAACAGGGTCGGGGATAGGACACCACCCTGTGGCACCCCCTGTCTAATACGTCTGGGTTTTGATGTAGCGCTTCTAAAGTTCACACACGCCTGCCGTCCATTCAGATAATTAGCGGTCCATCTCTTTAACCCATCAGGGAGTTGTGTCTCAAGAAGATCTTGCATGAACGTAGCGTCGTCGCTGTGCTACTAAAGATTTATTTTATTTTATTTTATTTTAATATATTTTATTTTATTTTATTTTATTTTATTTTATTTTATTTTATTTTATTTTATTTTATTTTATTTTATTTTATTTTATTTTATTTTATTTTATTTTATTTTATTTTATTTTATTTTATTTTATTTTATTTTATTTTATTTTATTTTATTTTATTTTATTTTATTTTATTTTATTTTATTTTATTTTATTTTATTTTATTTTATTTTATTTTATTTTATTTTATTTTATTTTATTTTATTTTATTTTATTTTATTTTATTTTATTTTATTTTATTTTATTTTATTTTATTTTATTTTATTTTATTTTATTTTATTTTATTTTATTTTATTTTATTTTATTTTATTTTATTTTATTTTATTTTATTTTATTTTATTTTATTTTATTTTATTTTATTTTATTTTATTTTAACTCTTTGTTGCTTTTGACTTGTAGTCTATTGCTGTAAATACCGACGGTATTGTGAATTTACAGCAATAGACTACAAGTCAAAAGCAACAAAGAGTTTAAATGTTAAAATGAAAAAATATTCGTGCATTAAGCATAGAAAATTCTTTCATAGGTTTCACACCAAGTCCTAAAAATTCGCAAATCTTTCATATAAGTTAGCATTGAAATTAAAGAAATGTTCTATATGGAAGTATAAATATATGCATAAATGGACACTGAGAAGGGTTTACCTTCAAGCTGGGTAGTGGCCTAAGGTGTTAGACCTTATTTTATTTTATTTTATTTTATTTTATTTTATTTTATTTTATTTTATTTTATTTTATTTTATTTTATTTTATTTTATTTTATTTTATTTTATTTTATTTTGTTTTATTTTATTTTATTTTTTTATTTTTTTTTATTTTTTTATTTTATTTTATTTCATTTTATTTTATTTTATTTTATTTTATTTTATTTTATTTTATTTTATTTTATTTTATTTTATTTTATTTTATTTTATTTTATTTTATTTTATTTTATTTTATTTTATTTTATTTTATTTTATTTTATTTTATTTTATTTTATTTTATTTTATTTTATTTTATTTTATTTTATTTTATTTTATTTTATTTTATTTTATTTTATTTTATTTTATTTTATTTATTTTTTTTTAATTTTTTTTTATTTTTTTCGTTAATACACTTTTATTTTATTTAATTTTATTTTTTTTATTGTGTTTTATTTCATTTAATTTTACTTTATTTTATTTTATTTTATGTTATTTTCCTTTTTTTATTTTTTTTATTTTTTTCTTTATTTTATTTTATTTTTATTTTTATTTTTTTTTTATTTTTTTTTATTTTACTTTATTTTAAATATTTTAGTTTATCTTTTTTTATTTTATTTTATTTTTTTTCATTTTATTTTATTTTATTTTATTTTTTTATTTTATTTTATTTTTTATCTTATTTTATTTTATTTTTTTTATTTTTTTTTTTTTTCATTTTATTTTATTTTTTTTTATTTTTTTTTATTTTTTTTTCGTTAATACACTTTTATTTTATTTTTTTTTATTGTGTTTTATTTCATTTAATTTTACTTTATTTTATGTTATTTTCCTTTTTTATTTTTTTTTATTTTTTTTCTTTATTTTATTTTATTGATTTGATTTTATTTTAGTTTTTATTTTTTAATTTTATTTTATTAATTTTATTTTTTTTTTTACATTATTTTTTTTATTACTCTTTTCCTCTTTCAACAAAGTTTCTTACTGCTAAGCTGAGTATGCAAACAAGTTGATTTTGGCAAGCATCTCTCAGCATTCATCATTTTTCTGCATCACAGTTAGCTTTCCATCATAATTCTTTCGCAATTCTAATGCCTCTATCGTGTCGCTATTACACAACCCCCACACACTCACCCAGCTTCAGTCAGCATTATTAGTATGTATACTCAATGCTGATGTTGTCTTAAAGGATAATACAATAACTATGCATGAAAAATTATATAACAAATAAAAAATGCAGCAACAAAAAATAATTTGTACATCAAATACTGTCACACAAAACATACAAAAAACGCATACAAAAAACACTTGTTCCTTGCTGTTACGCTGGCATGTTTACAATTTCTTTGTTCATACTCATACCACAAGCAAGCAGGTCCTCCAGCGCCACCCAGCCACGGCGTATACGTAACATTGTGATTATGCAATTTTTAAGTGTATTAATGTCTTGTCATGTTTGTCAAGCGCGTGTCAGTGGTATGCTTGTCACTTGTTGTTGTTGTTGTTGTTGTAGCTTCACTTTTTTGTTGTTGTTGTAGTGGATTTTTTTTTTTTTTTTACTTTTCTCTTACTTTAAATGCCCTTTTATTTGCAAATATTTTGACAGTTTTATATGATGCTGACAAAGATTGGGAGAGTTATTGGATTTGTGAGTTGATAAATTGGATAGTAATTTGTAGATGAGCTAAAAGAAAGGGATGTGTAGGGCATTGTAAAAAATCATATCAAATGAGATGTCTTCGAAATCATAAATAACCGGTGGTTTGAATTAAGTTAAATTTATTATAATGACAATTCTAAATAATTTTTCACTAGTGAACCGGTGCGAACCGTTTCATCTTTTTATACATGTTGGCTCACAAATTATATGAGAGTGAGAAAATCTGCATAGTGAGAAATCATTTAGAATCGGCCTGTATATTATCTTGAATCGAATCGTTTTTTGTTTTCAAAATCGTTTGGAACCGCTTTAAATTTTCAAAACAAAGCCAAGCCGGAATACTTACCATTCGAAACTTTTTGAAGCCATTTCATTTTTAAAGCCAACACCGAATACCAAGTAGGAACCGTAACCGTTTAAACCCGTTTCATTTTCCAAAGCCCACCCTAAACACCAAGTAGGAACCGTAGCCGTTTGACACCGTTGGATTTCCCATAGACAATTTCGAAAACCAGGTAGGAACCGTAACCGTTTGAAACCGTTTCATTTTCCAAAGTCAACCCCAAATACCAAATAGGAACCGTAACCGTTTGAAACAGTTCCATTTTGAAAGACAACCCCGAATACCAAAAAGGAATCGTAACCGTTTGAAACCGTTTCATTTCCTGAAGCCAATCCCGAATAACACGGAGGTACCGTAACCGTTTCAAAACCAACCGTTTGTAGCCAAAACCGAAACTTGAAGCATATAGAAATGCTTTACTTTCTAAAACTGAATACCAAACCTTAAACCGTTTCATTTTTTCAAATCGATTTCGAAACCATAACCGTGTGAAAGCGTTTCATTTTGCAACGTCAAACCCGAAACACAAGCCGTAACTGCAAATCTTTGAAGTCGTTTGATTCTCATTGTCTCAGATACGTAACCAGAAACTTAACCGTTTCAAACCGCGCCATTTTTTATATGGAAATCGAAACAGTAATCACTTTAACCGGTTTAATTTTTGCAAAGAAAAAGCGAAATATCTAAACCGGATCTAAGCCGCTTGAAATGGTTTTATTTTTCCAAACCAATAGTGAAACCCAAATCTGAACCGTTTGAAACCGTTTAGTTTCTCAAGGCCAAATTTTTTGTTTCTGTTTTTTTTTAAACCGTTATAATTTGAAACCGTTAAATGTTTTTCTAATGAAAAAAATAGGAATCGTAACCGTTTCAAACCGTTTCAATTTTGAAAACAAAGACAGAAAATAAAATCGTAAACTCATTCTACGGTTTTAAACTGGCTCCTACCGATCATTTTTGATGAGACATATGTAGATCGGGATTAAAGACCCATGTTGTTGTTGCAACGAAAGGTAGCCCTGCCCAAGCTTGTACATACTTATCCTTAGCCTAAATGGTCATCAATGTCTTCTAACGGGAGTCCTAGGAAACTAGCCGTTTCTACAGGGTTGGACCAGAGGAAAATGGGCATTAGAGTGGGATCCGCAGAGCAGGTGAATAGATGGTTGGTGCTATGAGGAGACAACCCGCATGCCGGACATTCATTCGACACGTCGTAGCTCAGCCAGAAAAGGTAGGATAGTCGATAAGACCCATATTAGGCAATAGCTCAAGACAAAGTTCGTCGGCTAAGTGAACTTATGTATAACT
>CAXKVI010000004.1:13920682-13995682 GCA_964058755.1 Campiglossa producta | reverse complement strand
ATACATACTTATTTTATTTTATTTTATTTTATTTTATTTTATTTTATTTTATTCTATTCTATTTTATTTTATTTTATTTTATTTTATTTTATTTTATTTTATTTGATTTTAGTTTATTTTGTTTTATTTTATTTTATTTTATTTTTTTTTTATTTTTTTTTATTTGGTTTTTTTATTTTATTTTATTTTATTTTATTTTATTTTATTTTATTTTGATATATTTCCTTTTATTAAATTTTTTGCTGAAATTCAGCACCTGAGCCCACTGTCCATTTCAAGAATGTTCTTTTCACAGTCCCATTGGCCAAGAAAGGGCACACAATTTGCGCATTTTGCATATGTTAGATGGCTAAAAGCACAACGCAAACAAAGCCCACACATACACACTCAAATACATGCAAAAGCCAGGATCATAAACACACACACCCTTTAACATAGAAACAGATATGTGTAACTTGGTAAATAAACTGCTGATGATACAAAAGCAAACAAGCACGACAAGCAACGACAAAATTTTAAACAAAACAGCAAACAAAAGCTTTAAAAAAAGAACAAGAAGAAGCAGAAGATACTGTTTGCTCATATGCAAAAATCTTTTAAAATTGCAAAGGAATAAAGAAACCGTTTACATTCTTGACATCATGCAGTGTCCACACACATACGCTAGTAACAGCTACTACATAAATAAAAAGGACGCCCCACAAAGCGAACAAATGAGGACTCACTAGAAAGCGGTGAGATGAGCTGAGGTGTGGGGCGCGGGCAAATGAAGCATAGAACCGCTCGAATGAGCAAAGCAAAAGGCAATTTATCATAAATATTTGTCAAGGCTGGCGGGCAATAATAAACAACAAAGATAAAATAAAACCAAAAATAAAAGGAGCATATGTGCGAGAGGGAGGTATGAAGGTCCCTTGATGACCGCAGTGGGAGGCCGAGAATTAAGTTGCAAACGTTGAAATCACTGCCTTGGCTTGTGAACATAGTTATTTTACGGCTCAGTGCACAAGCTGCAATGCATACAATTTGTTATTGTTGTTGTTTTTGTTCTTTTGTATGCAAAAATGGCATTAAGATTTGGGGAGGTGTCTTTGTCGCTACTGCAATGACTTTGGCATACGGTCGCGTATAATGATGCATGTCCTCTATGAGAATGGTATGATAAATGGTTGTAGAGCACACACACAGTTACATACTTAAAAGCTCATTCCAATACATAAAATTAACATATAAATCAGATACTTTGCAAAAAATATGAAATAAAAATAATTAATGCTGTCAAGCAAATATTCTGATTTGTGTCTAACAAGCTGTGAAATTTTAGCGAAAATGCCAAAATTTTGTGCTGAAAAAGCTGCGGTCGTAGGATAACTTTCAAATCTCTAGAGTTTGAGTTTGTATCTTAAGTTGGCAAAGTTTAAGTTTTATTTTATTTTATATTTTTCTGTCTTGGTTTTTTTTATTCAATTTTATTTTATTTAAGTTTTTTGGTTTTATTTCATATAAATATTAAAATTTTTATTTTATTTAATTTAATTTTTTTAAATTTTTTTATTTGATTTAAATTTTTTTTTTAATATTTTATGTTTTTTTTACTTTGATTTATTTAATTTTATTTTTTGTTTTATTTTCCTATTATTTTTCTTATTTTTATTTTTTTATTTTTTTTTTCATTTCATTATTTTATTTTATTTAATTTTTTTATTTTTTTTTTTAATTTTTTATTTTGGTTTATTTCATTTTTATTTTTGTTTATTTTTTTTTTTTTTCTTATTTTTTTATTTTATTTTTTTTTTTATTTTTAATTTTTTTTTTTCTTTATCTAATTTTTTATTAAATTAAAATTTTTTTTTAATTTATTTAGTTTATCTAATTTCTTTCATTTTTTTGTTTGTTTGTTTTTTTATAGTTTTTTATATCTTTTATTGTTATTTATTTTTATTTATTTTTTGTTTGGTTAATTTTACTTTATTTAATTTTTTATTTGATTTGTTTTTTTTTTTTTTTAACTTTTTTATATATTTTATTGAGCTTGACTTTGGATCTTCAGCAGACTAACTTTAATTTTTATTTAAGACAAAAATGTTTTTTTTATTCAATATTATTTTCTTTTAATTTTTTGGTTTTATTGCACATAAATATACAACTTTTTATTTGATTTTTTTTTATTTTTTTGGAATTTTTTTTATATGATTTTTTTTTGTCTTTTTTTTTTTTTTGTTTATTTAATATCTTTTTTTTCTTATTATTTTTCCTTTTTTGTTAATTTTTATTTTTTTTTCATTATTTTTTTTGGCTTATTTCATTTTTTTATAACTTTTTTTATTTTTTTATTTATTTTATTTTATTTTATTTTTTTTTGTTTATTTTTTTTTTATTTTTCTTATTTTTTTATTAAATTTAAATTTTTTATTTTCTTTAGTTTATTTAATTTTTTTATTTTTTTGTTTGTTTTTTTTTATTGTTTTTTTTATATTTTTTATTTGTATTTTTTTTTTTTTTCTTATTTTTATTTATTTTTTGTTTGGTTAGTTTTTCTTTATTTAATTTTTTTTATTTAATTTTGTTGTATTAAAATAAATTAAAAATAAATAAATAAAACAGCAACAAATACCATAAATGTTTTGTGTTTTTTTGTTCTTTTTTTCTGCTATTTTAATTCAATTTAAATTATTGTTTCCTATTTTTATTTGTTTTTGGCTTGGAAGTTTGGTTTCCAGGACTCACAGGTGGCATCAAAATTACAATGAAGAATAAGAAAAAAAGATAGGGTTTCAATACTTTTTTCTTTAATTTTTTCAAAAAATAAATTACACATTTAAAGCCTAAAAAGGTAGTCATACAACTCAAACTTATATCAATAATATTCCAGAATCACTCGATTATACGAACAATCCTTCCCGCCCTTAATTTTTCACGAAAATCTAAAGAAAACTCCAATACAAATGATTGCAGATATACCAAAGAACCGCACCCGCTGTGAGCACGAATTCCATTGGCAGCGAAAATTTCCCACGCATCGCCGTCTCAACACGTTCAACTTCGAGAATTTTACGAGCGCAACGCAACCACTGCGTCACCGTATTCGCTTCCTGCGCTGTAAAGTCATATTCTTCTTTTGAAACTGGTACAGCTTCCTTAGCTTCCTTTGAATCAGTAGGTGCGGTAGGACTTTGACGCAGTAGAACTTTTATACTTTTACTACCATTCAACTGCAACTCTAACGTCGACCAATCATAATGATGACGATAGGCCAGACGACGCTTACGCACCTCAGCACAAACGAGACAACGATCGAAGAGGAATACTTTGGCCGAGTATTTTTTGCGCGAACGATGATGATAGGCTTCGAAATCGGTGGCACGACGGAAGTAACCTTGCGCTGGCAGATTGAGCTGCGTGGAAAAAAGAAAATAATTTTTTGTATAGATCCCCTTAGGCTCTTGTAAGCAGAAGGAACTCACCTCAGCTAGCTCATCGATTGCTGGCACATCTTCGGCCTGATTGACCACTTCGAGTAGACGTCGCATGCGCGTTTCGAGTTTGCACACGGACACTAGTACTGGCTTGCAGCTAATGCCACTTTTGTAGAATTCCTGTGGGAGTGGAGAAAGAAAGGGGAAAAATGTAAGCACTCGGTAGTGATTATTTTCTATTAGGGATTTTCACTTACAGATATAAATTGCTGCAACAACAATGGATATCTGGTCAGTCTTTGTACGGGCTGTACGAGAAAGCTGTCGATGCCCAATTTGTCGTTAATTTGATTTTGCCAACTCTGAAAAGAAACAAAAAGATTTATTGAGTTATTAGTAAATGTAAAATTGCGATCTCTGAGCTAGGCTTATGTACATAGAGCCTACATTGAACTATCTAAGAACCCTTTCAAAATCGACCTCTTTTATAGTCCTCCCCTTTTTGAACTATGTCTTCAGCAAATTTTTCTTCTGGTTACCAAACGTTGTGCTTAAACCTCTGGCTGTGACAGCGAAAATTCTAGGCACAAAGCCTATCCAATCTTCTAGTTACTCTACCCTACCAACCACCAACGGACTTTCCATTGATCTAAACTAGTAGATAGACATTTACTAAGAATCCGATAATGTTCCAACAACTCCATGGCTTCTTCTGAAACTTTTTGTAATGCCTGTATGACACTACGTATTTTCTAGTTTTTTCCTGTATTTTTCTTTGCATTTCTTGTAAATTGTTTTTGTGATTTGTTTTTTTTTTTTTTTTTTTCTATGAAAAAAATACAGAAAAGATATAGGAAAAATTCAGAGGAAACCATAGTGTCATATAAGTATAATGCCTGTATGACACTACGTATTTTTTTTTGCATTTTTACAGAAAAAATCAAATCACAAAATCAATTTCCACAGAAATACAAAAAAAAAATAAAAAAAAAAACAGGAAAAATACATAGTGTCATACAGGCATAGGTAAAAATACTACTCCATTATTAGGGGCCGTTCAAATATTACGTCAGCAGATTTTTTACAATTATTTACCCCCACCCCCTTGTCATCGAAAATAAGCAAAGCGGATACCCCCTCCCCCAATGCTTAACAAGACAATAGATTTAGGATATATCTGTGGTCATAAGCAATAACAGCCTAAGTCGACTTAAGAAATTAGACCAGTTGAAATTTTTGCTGGTGATTTTGAATAGCAACATTGAGACATTTTTCAAGACTTTCATTGGTCCTTTTTTACTTTCATTACAAACAATTAAATCCAATACGTTTGCCTTAGTTATAAAACAGTTTTGTTACAAAAATTCGCTAGCAAAAATTTCAACTGGTCTAATTTCTTAAGTCGACTTAGGCTGTTATTGCTTATGACCACAGATATATCAGATTTACTGATTGCACATGGATAGAAAAGGAAGCCCGCTGAACAAAAATTATCCACATTTTTGTCCTCTTTTTTGGGAAGCGCTATCCAGTACTTTTTTAAGAAATTATCAGAAGATGGTTAGCAGGGTAACTACTGATGACGTAATCATCATCTATACTCCCCCACCACCCATATCATCGAAAATAATGTTTTTAAATTATTTCATTTTATTTTTGTTTTATTTTATTTATTTCTTTCTTTTATAAGTTCGTTTTTGTCTTTTATTTTATTTTATTTTTCTTTATTTTTTCATTTATTTTATACCATTCTTACTTTTTTTCATTTAATTGTTTTTATTTTATTTTTTATTAGGATTTTTTATTATTTTTCTTTTATTTTATTTCATTTTTTATTTTATACTTTCATTATTTTTTATTTTTTTATACTTTTTGAAAATTTTTAATGTTATTTTCTTTTATTTTATTTTATTTAATTTAATTTTTTTAATTTAATTTTTTAAATTTTTTTTTATTTTGTTTCTTTTTTTTATTTATTTATTTTTTTATTTTAGTTTATTTATTTTATTTTATTTTATTTTATTTTTTATTTTTTTATTTTATTTTATTTTTTATTTTTTTTTATTTTATTTTTTTTATTTTTTTTTTAATTTAATTTTATTTTATTTTATTTTATTTTATTTATTTTTTATTTTATTTTATTTTATTTTGTTTTATTTTATTTTATTTTATTTTATTTTACTTTATTTTATTTCATTTTATTTTATTTTATTTTATTTTATTTTATTTTATTTTACTTTATTTTATTTTATTTTATTTTATTTTATTTTATTTTATTTTATTTTATTTTATTTTATTTTATTTTATTTTATTTTATTTTATTTTATTTTATTTTATTTTATTTAATTTTATTTTATTTTATTTTATTTTATTTTATTTTATTTTATTTTATTTTACTTTATTTTATTTTATTTTATTTTATTTTATTTTATTTTATTTTATTTTATTTTATTTTATTTTATTTTATTTTATTTTATTTTATTTTATTTTATTTTATTTTATTTTATTTTATTTTATTTAATTTTATTTTATTTTATTTTATTTTATTTTATTTTTTTATTTTATTTTGTTTTATTTTTTTTGTTTTATTGTATTTTTTTGGTGTTTAGTTTTTTTTTTACTTTTTTCATTTTATTAACTTTTTAAATTTTTTTTTTTTTTTTTTTTTTGTTTTTTAATAATATTGAATAACACTATTATTTACCTGCAACCACTCTCGGTTCTCCTGGCGAAGCTGCATTGATGTCTTTTTGTTCATCATAAATATCACATAACAATAGAACTCATTTTTCTGGAAAATAGAAACAGAAATTGATTAGAAAAAAAAAAAATAAATACATCTATCTATCTATATATATAAAATTCAAATTATGTATCTATATATAGACGAACTTGGCTTCTTCCAAATTTTACACACGCACCTGATATCTTCCAGGGACGGTCACAGGCTAAAAAATATTTTGATATATAGGGGGCGTGGCACCTCCCATACAAATGGAATTTTCCATTGTCCGTATCTCTGGAAGTACGCGGGTTAGACCACTGAAATTTGGTGAGGGTTTGTACGAGATCGATCTCTACCACCTCCAAAAAAATTAGGGATAACGAAAAAGGGGGCGTGGCACCCACCATACAAATGAAGTGCTTCATAGCCCATATCTCTGGAAGTATTTATGTTAGACCACGGAAATTTGGTGAGAGGTTGTATGATATCGATTCTTACCACCTTCATAAAAATTGGAGATAACGAGAAAGGGGCGTGGCACCTCCCATACAAAAGGAATTATTCGTTGTCCGTATCTCTGGAATTATTTATGTTAGACCACTGAAATTTTGTAAGGAGTTATATAATATCAATCCCTACCACCACCTACGGGGACGTGGTACCTCCTATACGAAGAAAATAGAGATAGGGATTCAAGTAGATATAGGGATCGGGTTATAGAAACATGCAGGGAAATAAATTTGTGGCAGGACAACGTCTGCCGGGTTAGCTAGTAATGTATAAAATAAAACTAAAATTTTTTTTAATTGATAAAAGTATTCAGAAAAAATAGGATTAAGTGAGAAAATATAGACTTAATAGATTTTTTGTACTTGAATACTTAATTTTCAAAACCTTTAAATAATCGTTTTTATTAAACGAAATTTTCTTAAAAGTATTTAAGTAACTGAATTGGCTTAAAAAAGCTTTTAACTTGACTAAATGCTTTAATTTTATTTGCTTATGTTTCACAGAGCCAACAATGCCTAATAAAATAGAACAAAAGTCATAAGATATCTCTATAGATTTTCTTCAAGAAGATGTGCTTCTTATTATTGTAGAGACCGTCTTTTTAATTTTATTAAGAAGATTTTCTTTTTAATATTTTAAATGAAAAATAAAATGATATCGCCCTCACCGAGAATCGAACTTACAATTTTCGGAATGATAAACCCAGCTGTTAACCATCAGGCCATCGCTCACTTTTGATTGCCAGCTTCTAATTACCGATATGTGTAGAGCTGTTAATGTTTCAAAGGAAAATCTTATAAATATATTTAAGAAGATTTCTTTTTAACATTTCTAATTAGGAAAAAAAGAGAGAGAGAGAATCGAACTTACAATTTTTCGATTGCTAAACCCAGCTGCTAACCATCCGGCCATCGTATACTAATAATTGCCTGCGTCTAACTACACCTTTGTACTAAATGTATAGTTTTTTAATAAGAATTTCTTCTTAGAACCAAAAAGATTTCCGTACAGTTTTTTCTTCGTTTGCACCGTTGCGACTACCCCTTTGCCCAAAAGCTGATCATGAAGACAATCTTATTAATTTTATTAGGCATTTTTGGCTCTGTGTTGTGTGTATGTGAATACTAAAACGTGTTAAGTAAAAAAAACAAACATTTTATAAAATATGCTGATGGCGAAGCCACAACCAACTACGAATACAAAATATAAAATACAAAATAAATATTTATTGAAAAAAAAAACAAAGCTAAAGCTGAATAAAGTCTTTAGGCAAACGTGACAAATGAACGAATTAAATGAAATCTAATAGGGCTTAAAAAATATTTTAACCAGAAGATAACTTGCTAATAAATTTAAGTATAAACTAAGTGACTGTATATTTCTTACTCAATCGCTTAAAAACTATTAACTACATACTAACATATGTATATATATCGTAGAGCGATATGTAGCTAAGTTTTAGAGCTACAACCACGATATACCCTGCAGGGCACTCAGGCACCAGTGACACATATTTTTGGTTCAGAACTAGATATAAAGTGGCCAATAAGAACTAGTACGTTAGTGATTACATTTTCACTAGTTCCCTGCAGGGAACTCAGGCACTAGTGAACAAATTTCAGGTTCAGAACTAGATATAAAGTGGCCAATAAGATCTACTACGTTAGTGATTACATTTTAACTAGTTCGAAACCGGCGTTTGAGGAGTCATTAAAAGGCATTTGGATTCGTATTTGAATTAATACCAGTATTCTGTAATTCTGTCTCATATCAAGTCACTAAATTTGAGATATTTCATTAGATACAATTTTTGTGACTTGAGATGATTCCGGTATTCTATAAGAGAAAGTCACAAGAAATCTACCATAGCCCCTCTCTCGCTCATTTTAAGGTGTGGTGAATACAAAAATTGCATAAATTTTAAGTAACCCATTTGACACTCGCCCTATAGATGTCGATGTAGCCCTGGCGTTAAGCGTCCGGATTATGACGCGGAAGGTCGCAGGTTCAAGTGCCTGCCGCGAACAATAAATTTTTATTTTTTTAATTTTATTTTTTTAAATTTAATTAACTTTTTTTAAACATATAAATACTTCTAATTCGTAAATTCACTTTTTTTTATTTTATCAATTTTTTAACAATTTTTCTTTAATTAATTTCGTTTGTTACCTGCCTTCAACCAGAGGACAAATTAGTGACTCTTTATTGAGACTAGATATATGAGGCAGCTTACTGAATACCAATTTGTATCAAATATGAAATAGACCACGAAATGTCTCTATTAGTGACTAGATACAGCTTACAGAATTGAGGTATAAGTTTTTGTATTTAATTTATATTCAGAACTAAAGAAATAGTGCCAATAAACGAACTAGATCCAAGCTGTCGAATTTTGTACTAGTTCCAGCCTAGGACATCGCCATGTTAAATTCGCCAGTTGATTTCATGTAAAAAAGATAGTTCGCGAACTAGTACTGGTTCTGAACGCACTAGAAGCGAACTAGCTCTGAACTAGAGATTTTCCCTACAGGGTACATATCAAAAACAGGTGTATTTTAATTTTTGGCGCTTTAAAAAATTACTACTCAATATCACTTTCTTATGTTAATTTGCACGTGATGCCTCTTCTATTCAGCCGATATTTTGTATGCGAAAAACATAAATAAGTATAAAACATATCGACGTGCCATACGAAAACTAACACTTTTAAAATTTTTTACGAAAACTAACACTTTTCAAATTCTGTAAGAAGACTAACACTTTTATCTTGTGTCTGACGAAAAATAACACTTTTAATTTGTGTCTGATGAAAACTAACACTTTTGGCTAGTACATTTTCTTCAGAGAAAACCTGAAAGTGTTACTTTTCGTCAGACACAAAATTTTTGGTGTTAGTTTTCGTATGGCACGGCGATATGTTGTTGTAGTTCAATTAATATTCATATCAGCTAAACTTATACGATCAAATTTTTTTGTTTTAAACTTGCTTTGCCTTGCTCTGGATTGAAAGTGTCGCCAAGTCCGAAAAATATTCAATGAAGATAGTTAAATTGAATTAATTATACCATAAAAATATGGCTTCGAATGAAAATACAACAAAAGCTCGATGAGTTAACATTCGACGGGAATACCGCCAATAAATCACCCATTCTCTCATCGTCACCACGATGTGTTTTCTAACACCTGCGTTTGAAGGACCAAAAAAATGTACGAGGACAAAGACTTATTATGCTAATTGAATGCCAGCGAGTGGTTTAAATGTTGTTTTTTTAACATTGCTATAAAAATGGCTATTATTTTTTATGTTTAGTATTTTATTTCATTTACGTTGCATGGCTAAAACAACGAGCCTAAATTTTAAACCCGCCTAAAGTATAAAAAAATTTTTTAACTTTTTTTGTACATTAGGAGGATTCATCAAACCTTATAAACACCTAAATACAGTCTAAAATTTTTGTTTTTTTTTTTTGTTTTTTGTTTTGAATAATTTTCCAAGTCATTGAATTTTGCCCACAAAACTTTTGTGTGCGGCATAGCTCAGCGGTAGAGCTATGTCGGCTGTCATTCAGAGCGCCTCGGCTTGAGTACTGCCAACTGCCGCAATTTTCAAATTTTTATTTTATTTTTAAAACTTTTTAGTATAAAATTAAAACTTTTCGGTTTAAAATTTTTTGTGTCGTTTTCATTTATTTTTGAAAGTTATTTCAAGTCATTACACCCACAACATTTACATATCGTCGCTCGCTTGCCAGAAGCATGAATGTGCCAAAATTAAAATTTTGTAAAATCGTATTTGAAAGTTTTTGGCTCTCGCTAAACTTGAGATTTTAGTTTTTGACATAAATATGTTTTTGCAAGTAATATTCTTTTTCCCCTTATATAGTTTTTACTTGAATATTCCTTTAAAACCTGCCAAGTAATTTTTTAAAAATTTTCGTTGCGCCAGAAGCATGAATCTGTAGCACATTCATGTTTTTGGCGCAAAGAAAATGTTGAAAAATTGTATTCCTTTATAATTTTAAAATTTTCGTTGCGCACACGAATGTGTAGCAAAATAGTTACGTATATGCCATGATGTCTTTTGTTGAGCGCAACATATTCATGCTTCTGGCACAACGAAAGTTTTAAAAAATTTGGAAATTCAATGTTTAGACTTTTTTGTTGTGCCAGAAACATGAATGTGTTGCATATTCGTTTTTCTGGCACAATTTTCTAAGATTGAACTACGCATTCATGAAAATGGCATTGCAAATTTCTGGGGGTTCCTAGTACTTAGGAAACCCAGGAAAACCCAACTCAATTCTGGAAAATTTGCACGTTCATGCCTCGGGCAAGATGCAGAGGGTATGATGCAGAGTCTTGACTCAAAACCCTGCCAACGAAAAAAAAACATTTTTCTTTAAAAAAAATTTAAGACATTTCTGTTTTAAAATTTAAACCCTTTTCATTGTCTTGAAAACTGGTTTAGCTTCAATATAAGACCAAATTTTGTTTGGGTGTTTCCATGTCAAACCGTCAGATAGTTGAAATAGACCCGTTCCTCTTCTTCTGCCTCTCTACCCCTCTTTTCTTATATGAGAATAAATTTTGCTTGGGTTATTCCACCTCAAACCGTCAGATAGTTGAAATCGACCCCTTCCTTTTCTTCTGCCTCTCCACATCCCTTTTTTCTTTTTTCCATCGTCCTTCTTCTCCTTCACCTCTGCATATTCCAATTCTTCATATAACCCAACCAGTCAAACTGTTGGTCTTTAGTTCTAACAACTTCTCTCATATCTGCGTATAAGTCTCACACAGCTCATCTTTAAATTTCCTTTGATACTCGCCCTTGGCAACGCGGGAAGGACCATTCATCTTCCGCATAACCTTTCTCCTGAGGGCTATTATTTAATCTTGACACAGTCCGTGAGTCCAAGTTGTACATCATGACAGGTATGCTGAGAGGCTTCTAAATCGTGAGTTTCAATCTGCGAGAGCGGACTTAACTTCTCCATTGCTCACTTAGTCCAAAGTCACACTTTTTGTCAAGAGTTATTCTCCCAGACGGCTTGATAGCCTTCATACAGTCATCTAAGTGGTTCGAGGAGGAGTAACGATGTCGGTTTAGGAGTGTCAGTCCCGGGATTCTGTTATGTGGAAAATCCCAACATCTCAGGTATTTTCCATATGGCCGGCCAGCCGCTTCAACCTAACCTAACCTATTCTCCCTTGAACTTCTTGGCTGGCATTGATTCCCGAATAAACTCAGTCTAGATTCTTTGATTCATAACAGTAGATACTTCATTTTGCAATGAGAAGTTGCAATCTCCACAGAACGAAGCAGGGCTATGAGAAAAGCCGAGCTTCCGATAGCATGCGAAAGTAACACACTTATCTAAAGCAGGGCCGGGCAAAATTGGAAGTGAGGGTGTATTAGTAAAAAAACGGTCATCGCACCAATCAAATTATGTTATCTATTTTTGCTCCTTTGCTAGTGAGCAAACAAGAGAGTTGTTGTTGAGTCATTGCTTTCAACTGAGCGACTGAGCTCACACAACCGCAGCAACAGTTTCATTGTTGGGAGAGGCCAAGCAAAGAGCATAATAATCTATGTGAATTCGGTTTTCAGATTTACAGACAATTGTGCTACTACGTGCCTTGATCTGGTCTATGTACTTTTAATAAAGTCATTCATTTACCGACAGACAGACAAGTCTGCATCAAATATTTACTTTTCGATTTAAATGCCTCAACGGACTCCAACTACTCCGCATGCAAATACGCTCAAAGGCAAACTTGCACAAACTCGTATCTATGCACTTGCATATTTGCATAAAAATTCTAGGCTCTATTTCTCTATGATATTCAAATGAAAAATATATGCACCAGCAGCTCTGCTCACCTCTTGCGTCTAAGCGCCACACAACAAACACATCTTCCGCTTGCTCCAAATAGCAAATATGCCGCCAGTAGTAGGAGGAACATTTATAAAACCATTATCTCAATTGTCGTTTGTCGTTTTACAACATTTTATCATCATAATTTAAATGAGTTTATGAGTGTGCAAATCTTTGTATGTTTCACATACTCATAGAGTTAGGCATTAAATGGCTAGCATAACTGTAATTTGCATACTATTTATTGCACAAACAATACCACACTCTATCACACTCAATGCACTCAAATCTCAAAGAACCATACCCACTTAACTCATTTCACATGCACTGCAGTGCATTCTATGATCTATGAGTATTTGCTCAACAATTGAGTTTGCAATTAGAGAGTGAGAGGCGTAGGATAATTTATATATGGAAATATTTCTTCTATGTAGTTGTTGTTTACTTTGTATTTGACGCCTAATACACAATGCAAAATTGTTAAGCAAATACTGAGCGACTAAATGAATGAGTGCTTTTTGTAGTTAGCTAAAGAGATTTGCGTATTTTCTATTTTTGGCTGTGAATTTTTTTTGTTTTAGTTGGTGTAAAAATATATGTTAATATTTGATTTAAAATCATTTCAACTGAAAAGGTGGGGTTGATCAATAGTTGTGGCTAACTCAAATCGTTGCCCCTTTCACTTTTCTCTTACTCTTTGTAAACTTAAATTTATAAACTATTCCCATACGTCTAGTACATCTGTGATGTTGTTGTTGTTGTAGCGAGGTGTAGCCCTGCCTAAATGTCAGACAGGGTCACCCGAGTGTATTGCTCTTGGTCGGGTCGATATAAGAAAACGACCCGGGTCGTTTCGGCGCGATGGGTACAGCACAAGTAATGGTACCGTTCTCGTAGAACCGGCAATACAAGATCGACACGGACAGATGTCCATTGATCATAAACATGAAGATCACACAATTCATTGAGATATCGAATCCATATCGGTAAGAGCATCCGCGGTTATTATTTCGTGGTAAAGTTTAGAGCTGAGCTAGACAATGTACTCTTTAAGCGGACGAGATCCTCGCCGAAGTTGCAGACCATGCCCAATAGTTCACAATTATTGGCGTTTCATACAAGAAGGCCACAAAATTATTTCTGATAATCCCAAAAAAAATCCTGAAATTATGTCGAAAAAGTTCTGATATTATTCCAAAAACAATCTAGACAAAGATCCAAAACGATCCTGAAATGTTCCCGAAATTATTCCGAAAAATGCTCGAAATAATCGTTAACGGATCAAAAATGTTTCAGATGGTCTGATATTATCTAGATGGCCCTGATATTATCTAGATAATGTTCTGAAACAATCCCGACAAAGTGGAAAAATATTCCTGAAATGTTCCTGAAACTATTCCAAGAAATGATCGAAGAAGTCGCGAACGGAACAGAAAAAGCCCTGAAACTATGTCGAAAAAGATCTGAAATTATCACGAAAACAGTTCAGGCGAAGTTACAACAAAATGGTCCTGAAGTGGTCACGAAATCGTTTCGAAAAATGCTGGAATTATGTCGAAAAAGTTCTGAAACTATCCCGAAAACAGTTCAGACAAATTTCCAAAATAATTCTGAAACTGTTCCGAAATTATTTCGCAAAATACTAAATGCATTCGCGAGCGTATCACAAATTTGTCTGATAGTCTACAAAAAACCCTAATGTTATCTCGATAAAGTTCTGAAATTATGCCGAAAACAATTCAGACAAAGTCCCAAAATGTTTCTAAATTGGTCCCGAAACTATTCCTAGAAATGCTCGAAGAAGTCGCTAACGAATCAGAAAGAGCTCTGAAACTATGCCAAAATCAATCCAGACATAGTTCCAAAATTATCCTGAAATGTTCCCGAAATTATTCCGAAAAATGCTCGAAGTATTCGCGAACGAATCACAAATTTTTCTGATGGTCTACATAGAGCCCTGAAATTATCGAGCAAAGCTCTGAAACTATCTCGACAAAATGCAAAAATGTTTCTGAAATGGTGCCGAAATTACACCAAAAATGCTCAAAGTAGTTGCGAACGTTGGACGGCCAAAATCGCCTAGGCGGTTAAAGGCTATTTTATATGAGTAAGTCGCGAACGTATCAAAACTTTCACTGATGGTCCAGAAAAAGCCCTGAAATCATATCGATACAGTTCTGCAACTATTCCAAAAACAATCCCGACAAAGTTCCAAAGTGATTCTGAAATGGTGGCGAAATCTCGAACGCATCTAAACAGGAGAGATAATAAAAGTAAATAACGACGAAAAATACCATTTTTCAAATTTACTACATTTTTCTACAAATGTCCCACACCACACATGCATTAAACAGATTGCTTTTTTTTTTGAAGATAGACAATATATAATATATTATGAACGTTCGCGAAGGCATCGAGGCAACTGCATCTGAGAATGCAACAACACTCATTCGCCAATGCATTCGCGAACGGAAAAGTGGAACAAGTTTGGTACGTTCTTTTTCGCGAGTACGAACAATTGAGACTTTTTTTGTGTGTACTCGTTCGCGTATGCGAAGGCAAATGATTTTTTTGATGTTCATGTTGGCTAGTACCTACATATATGATTTATTTATATGTTCGTCGAGAGAGGACCTACATAACTCCTCAATGGTCTATTCAATCCAAGGTATCACTTGTTGGAAAAAAGTTATTATATTCGGTAGGTATAATCTAACCCAACATTTATGACTTCTAACGAAACTCTCTAATCTAATAGAGAGTCGGCATTAAAACTCATGATACGAACATTTCTGGATTGAGAAAAGTTTTCTTACTCAAGGAGAAAAGGGCTCACATGGGGGAAACCACAATAAAAATAAAAGCTTTACCTCTGCACGTGTTTCAAATCGAAATTAATATTCATTGTCCACAAACAAAGAGAGCTTTTTCACATCCTCTACCTTTAGCAAAAAAATTGAATGTACATTAGGGTGGATCGACAAAAAAAGTTTTTCCAGTCCACCCCTACAATTAAAGATATTTTGAAGGCGATTCCAAAAACAAAAGTTTTTTTGCCAGGCCCCCTCTCCCCCCATCGCCCATCGGCTATTTACTTTTTTTGACACTACGGCGCCATTTTAAGTCTGATTTTAATGAGCCGTGATGATGTGATGTGATGATGTGAAACCAGATACCGACGATCACTACTAGCGTGGCAAAAAAAAAAAAATTTTTTGGAATCGCCTTCAAAATATCTTTAATCCTAGGGGTGGACTGGCAAAACTTTTTTTTTGTATGGGGACCGATCTGCACTAATGTACATACTTCCACGCAAATGTACATTTACAACACCTGTCGTATTAACTAAATACAATCACGCAACTTCACCCATTTTTTCCTACGAAAATTCCCATCACCTTTACAATAATTTCATTAAGGCAATTTAAATGCATTTATGCGATGCGCAGTTCCCCGACGTGACATTGTTTATTTGCAAATGAGTGCCGGAGCTGTGGGATTTTTTCTCATAAAACTCATATCATATTTAGTTAAAATCACTTTTCAGTTAAGTTTGTATCATGCATAGACTACTTTTTCTCTCATATGAAATGCAGACTGTCACACAATTTGGTAAGTTGATGTACGAATCTCTTCTGACCCATTGATCTATATTGTTTTTGGTGAAAGTACCTATGCAATGGAAGCATTGAGTATCTGAATTACGTTCGCGAATGCCAAATTTATGTAGTCTTGAGGTGAAGTGGTGGAATATCTGTGGTCAGGGGCGGATCCACGGGGTTGGTTTTCAAAAAATAAAGTGAAAATTCCTCAAAAAAGCTACCCAAAAATATAATAAAAATTTATCAAAAATAAAATAAAAATAAGGAAAAAATTATAATATATATACTTTTTTTTTTTCAAAAATGTCCCCAAAAAAAATTGAACGCCCCTGCCCAAAATCCCGGATCCGCCACTGTCGGTGGTATATTTTAAATAAATTACTAAATTACTAAAAAATTACTAAATTATATATTTGATTAAAAAAATTATTAGCCGTCAACTTTAAATTCAAAATATTTGTCTGTCGACTTATGTAATAGTACATTTACACCGCACCAAATTTGGCGAATACAAATAAGTCAGTTCGACACCGTTCACACTGGCAAATTTACATTTGGCTTCAGCTTCCCTGTAAGAATCTTCTACCAGGACAAAAAGCCACCGAAAGAAAATGCATTACTGTGATGATTTAAACACCTGTAGAGTAATAATAAAGGACGAGGCTTTTGTCTTTTCTTGATAGAATTGGCCCATTTTCTTAAAAAAAAATTGTTGTTGCTATTTTGAGAATGTGTGGATTATATTGTTTAGAAAATGAAGTTTGGAAGGGAAAAAGCGCCAAATTTGCAATTTTTCGCCAAATAATTACAATATTATGAGCCAAGCTTGCAGAGCTATGGGGTATAATTAATTTAAGATAAAAATAAAATTAGAGACTGTTACTAATGTTTACATACAAAAGTGTGTTTATTAGGCTGGTCCAAAAGTATTTTGTAAGTATTTCTATGAAACTTAAAAAAAAAAAAAAAAACAAGTAAGGAAGTCTTAGTTCCACCGAACCGAACATTAAATACCCAACTTTAGGTTACAGAACGGGATAACAATGATATAGGCCCAAGGAAGATTTACCTAAAAGTTTATACTATTTTATCTATTTATCTTACCGAATTAGGTCATTTTCGAAATTTTCGATATCGAAAGTGGGCGTGGTTGGAGGGCGATTTTTTACAGTTTCATCACGTATACTCCCAAAGATGTCAAATTTCATCGTTTTACCGTAGTCAGTTTAAAAGTTACGACCAGTAGAGTTTTCAAAAATGCCTTCCCAAAAAGGGGGGGGGGGATTATTATTCGATTTCGCCCTTTTTCAATAGCAATCTACTTTGGCCAGAAAGTAATCTGTGTACCTAATTTTATGAAAATTTCTCAATTTTTCCTAAAATTATGGCAATTTATGTGATTTTCGAAATTTTCGATATCGAAAAAGGAGGCGTGGTTATCATCCAATTTCGCCCATTTTCAATAGCAACCTACCTTGGCCAGAAAGTAATTTGTATACAAAATTTCAGGCAAATATCTAAATTTTTAGTCAAGTTATGTCAATTTGTATGATTTTCGAAAATTTCGATATCGAAAAAGGAAGCGTGGTTATCATCCGATTTCGGCCATTTTCAATAGCAAACTACCTTGGCCAGCAACTAACCTGTATACAAATTTTCATATGTCAATTTATGTGATTTTCGAATCCTTCCCTGGTATTGTATGTATATATCAGGGTTGCCAAAGACAATTTATTTTTCCTACCAAAATTTGATAGCCAATATTCCCTAATACTATCAAAAACTTTTTGACGTTTATTGTGGAACACCTACAAAAGAGTAATTTTCAAAAAAAAATAAAAAAATCGTAAAAAAAACTCCATGAAGTACTCAGCACAAAAGTGTTCTTTTGAGGACCATAAAAATTCTCAAAATTTGTAAGAAAAGATTTAGGTGAGAGTTTCTGAAAACTCACTAAAAATCGTAAAATAAAAATATATTTTTGTTTTCAATTATTTTTCAGAAACCCCACCAAAAATTTAATCTAACTTACCAGCTTACGAAATTGGAAAAAAAAACTACCAGTTTTGATAGGAAACGCCGATGTTCGGCAACCCTGTTAGTATATTTCATATGATTGAATTTTTGATAGTAGTTTCGCTTGTTTTAATTAATAGTTCTCCGTTTTAATTAAGAGCAATTAAATATTGTGGCGATTTGCATACTCTCTTATGTATATATGTAGGGGCGTATGAAAAGTACTGATTGAATATATAAAATGGTATAACGTTACTATGCAAATATTATACAATATTTACGAGTTATACGCTTAGTTACAAGAAATGGTTGAGCAATATTTTATGACCTACATTTTTATGTGTTCCTCTACGTTTCGAATCTTCTAAAGACTTGAAACTAGTTCTTAAATGTTCTGAAAACTTATTCTAAGAAAAAGCTTAAAAAGGTATTTTTTCTTATGACAGCTTATTTAAGAAAGTTTGTTCCAAGCTCTGAGGAGATGATCGCTCTCCTTTAGGTTTAGAAATTCAGTGCAATAAAACTGATTGAATCTTTGATTTAAAATTTTCTGACATCATCACACGAATTTATTGGCATATAAGTGAACCCTAACCTCAAAATCTTTTGGCACTTAAATTGAATGTATTTATGTAGTACCAAAGTTTTATTTGCATTTGTTTTGCCAATTATCAGTCATTATTTGAATTTATTTGCTGATATATTTTTTTTATTTTTTTTATTTTTTTGCTGCCTTATGTTTGCCATTCTCATTTTTGAACCATTTTCAAAGTACTGCATTATGTCACCTTATGGCTAAATATAGATAAATGTCACATCACATAACGAGCGAATGAGGCGCCTTTACTTCTGATTATCGCATGTGATGCTATTAATGGAAAGTAAATAAATAAAAAACAATTAACGCTACTTAATTTAAATTAATAACTGTCATACAATTGTAGTCACGGTTGCCACTTTCAAAAAGAAAAATACCAAAATCTCAAAAAAAATACCAAATGCAAAAAAATACCAAATTTTATTTTCAGGTACCTTTTGAAAAGAAAAAAAATGTATTAAACCTTTTATTTTAATACAAAATAGTATTACATACGATCGATACGTGTGATCTGATATTTAGGAAAAAAAAATAACACTAAACGTCGCGTATGAATATTGGATGGTATTTTTTGCGTTCTTTTCGAATATAAATTTAAAAAAAATGACTTTTGATACTTAGAGAAAATTGAAAAAGATTTACCATGACGCGTTTCGGAGTTTCCAGGCCCCAAATCAGATGGCTTTTCGGACACAGAACTACTGTGTCTGCACCGAAGCGTTTAAAGCAATTGCTTTTAACAAATCAGCTACGATGCCCTGTAGTATCCCTGCAGGGAACTCAGGCACTAGTGACACAAATTTCTGGTTCAGAACTAGATATAAAGTGGCCAATAAGAACTAGTACGTTAGTGATTACATTTGCACTAGTTCGAAACCAGCGTTTGAGGAGTCATTAAAATGCATTTGGATTCGTATTTGAATTTAAGTTTTTGTATTTCATTTATATTCAGAACTATAGAAATAGTACCAATAAACGAACTAGATCCAAACTGTCGAATTTTGTACTAGTTCTAGCCTAGGACATCGCCATGTTAAATTCGCCAGTTGATTTCATGTAAAAAAGATAGTTCGCGAACTAGTACTGGTTCGGAACGCACTAGAAGCGAACTAGCTCTGAACTAGAGATTTTCCCTACAGGGATTTCTTAGTAAATTTTTTATAAGCGTGCCAATTTCATACCTTTAGACATAAGGCCGCGACATATTTTCCGTGTATCATACGGAATATGAGTATATTATTAGTAAAAATTTTATAAAAAAAATTTAGACATTTTTATCTAATATTTTTTTTTTTTTTTTTTCAATTTTAATTTAAAGCTTGATCTTTTTCCATGAAAACCATACCTTTTTTGTAATGGACCTCGAAAATTTCTTTAATGAATTGTTATCTTAAACAAAAAAAAAGCACATAAAATGCAATTAATTTATTTCCGAGTTCATATGGTGTCCGACTTCTTTTTTAAAAATTTACAGCTAAAATTCACCCATTACACATTATTTCATGATGAAAAATAAAAATTAATTTCATTTTAAATTAAAAATTAATTTCATTTATATTAAATCGCTTTCTTGTTTGCACCACTTTTTCATACGAAATTTCGGAATCTTGCAAAGTCTTTTTGGGTAGCTTCAAGTTGAGCTAGACACTTGAAACTTGGAACATAGTTCGGAGCTCCATTACAATGCAATGTGAATGAAAAAAGTATCCGCTAGGTGGCGCACGGATCAAAAAATACCGTAAATTCATTTAAAAAGTGAAATTTTGGGAAGCATATTTGAGGAACTTCCCGGTAAGCTAGATTATTGAAAATTTGCATACCTACATATGAACAATTGAAGACAATACAAGCTGTTGTACAAGAAATTCCGCTAGATGTCACACTGGTCGAGATAATTACAAAAAATATTAAAAGACTCCTGGAATTTTGCGATCGACTTTTGACCAACTTCCAGATAACCTAGGAACTTGAAACTTGGCATTAACTTGAGGCAACAGTGACACTACAAATAGTAAAAATCAAATTTCCGATAGATGACACGCTAGTCTATATAATTGCAAATCTTTAAAAGAAAAATTTTTAGTAACTTCCAGATTAGTTAGAGACTTGAAACTTTACACATTTGTCACAACCCGATGACAAGGCAATCCCTCATCAAAACAATTCCGGTAGGTGGCGTGCGGATCGAGATATTTCGAAAACTAATTTGAAGTTGAGAATTTTGTGATCAACTTTTGACCAACTTCCAGGTAACCTAGGAACTTGAAAATTGGCATTAAATTGAGGCAACAGTGACACTACAAATAGTAAAAATCAAAATTCCGATAGATGGCACGCTGGTCTATATTATGCAACTATTTAATACAGAATACATTTAATATTTAACATTAACATAAATATTTAGGAGCTCCATCGATTCGATATGATATCTAAGTAAAAAAAAGCTACCAAATTAGAAAAAAAGTACCAAATCAAAAAAATATCTACCAAATCAAAAAAAAGCACCAAATTCGGAAAAGTAAAAAACTACCAAGTTTGGCAGAAAACTACCAATTTTACTTATTGTTATCTAATTATTGTATATGTAATGATTTAATACAAAATACATGTAAGATTTCAGATTAACATAAATATTTAGGTGCGATTCGATACGATATCTAAGTAAAAAAAAAAAAACAACCAAATAGGAAAAAAAACTACCAAATCAGAAAAAAACTACCAAAATTAATTTTCAGGTACTTATTGTAATGGGCTTAGTGTATATCTAAGTAAACAAAAAAATATTAACAAATCATAAAAAAGTACCAAATCAAAAAAAAAGTACCAAATTCGAAAAAGTAAAAAAAACTACCAAGTTTGGCAGAAAACTACCAATTTTTTTCTCAAGTACTTATTGTAATCTAATTATTGTATATGTAATGATTTAATACAAAATACATGTAAGATTTCAGATTAACATAAATATTTAGGAGCGATTCGATATGATATATAAGTAAGAAAAAAAAAACAACCAAATAGGAAAAAAAAACTACCAAATAAAAAATAAACTACCAAATGAGAAAAATACTACCAAATTTTATTTTCAGGTACTTATTGTAATGGGCTTATTGTATATCTAAGTAAACAAAAAAATATTAACAAATCATAAAAAAGTACCAAATCAAAAAAAAGCACCAAATTCGAAAAAGTAAAAAAACTACCAAGTTTGGCAGAAAACTACCAATTTTTTTTTCAGGTACTTATTGTAATCTAATTATTGTATATGTAATGATTTAATACAAAATACATGTAAGATTTCAGATTAACATAAATATTTAGGAGCGATTCGATATGATATATAAGTAAACAAAAAAAAAAAAACAACCAAATAGGAAAAAAAACTACCAAATAAAAAAAACTACCAAATCAGAAAAAAACTACCAAAATTAATTTTCAGCTACTTATTGTAATGGGCTTATTGTATATCTAAGTAAAACAAAAAAATATTAACAAATCATAAAAAAGTACCAAATCAAAAAAAGTACCAAAATCGAAAAAATAAAAAAACTACCAAGTTTTGTAGAAAACTGTGAGAACTTGGGATGCAAAAACTCTCCGTACCGTTTTTGTATGCAAATTATTCGCATGCATTTCTATCCTATTAAAATTTGTTTTATCATGCTGTGGCTTCTCCTGTCATTTAAATTTAAATTGGATATTGTTTTTTCAAGTTGTTCACTATAGCTTAGCTTCGCTTGATTAATCAGTTGACGTTGAACTCTAATAAGCTCTCATCACTTTGGCACTTAATGAACAACTGCACAATAGACTTACGAGTCTGTTCAAGCATTACAAGTAGTTTACATGGGTATTCAAATACAATAGTGCACATGTTGAAACTCATATATCCGTATTATCTTTCTGATTTGTTGTATGTACAACACGTCATCAACGTGAATAGCAAAAGTGCATTTTTACAATTGTTTAACTTTGTTATTGGAAAATAAAAAAAGAAATATAAGTACAAACGTGTCAACACAAAAGCAATAAAAACAACCACCAGAAAAACCAAAACTTGGATAATTATGATACAAACAAATTGTTAATTAAAATTGCTTGTAAGCAAATCAAAAGTCAGTGAACAGCCTCATTTGGAAGCTAAATCGACAGAGAGGTATTTGCTTAAAGTGGAAAAAATATGTTTTTGTTTTTGAAAATTTCCATCGGAAAATGGCTATGAATAGTTGTTAGAACAAGCAACATAGCCAAAAGTATAAAAAAGACTCGCCTAGATACCTCATATAAAAATCCATACACCCTAATGTACTAGATTGATATTGCTTTTCATATTTATAATTTACCAAACATCACCTGATTTCCTGAAGTAAAAAGTTAATATCAGAAAACTATACCAATATTAAAAGTCGATTTACTCGGGCATGACCCGTCTAAAGACAATTTTTAACGACTCGATTGAAAATTAAAAAAAAAAAAAAAATTTGTCACCACCTCAAAAGCAAGTTAAAAAATAAATCAACAAAACTTAAAATGTTTACAGAAACAAGAAAACTGTACGTGACGTCATTATGCCGTCAAATCGACTATTTCAGTCGAGACGATCGATCGAATTGAGTTACAGAAACGGAGTACAGTCTTTAAAATCAAAACTAGCAATAAATTCCAAAGGGTTTCTCATCGGTTTCTAAAGCTTTTGGGTGCGCTGGATCCGAGTCTGAAGTCACCCTCGGTTTTCCTTCCAGAGAGTAGTTTGTTCCGATTTCGGTAGTAGTAAAAAATTATTTTTTTTTTTAATTCACACAGGCTGTACTGGGGATCGAACAAGGAAATAGCTCGAATCGTGCGCCACCTTGCGGAATTTTTTCGACCTAATATTGTCACCGTTCTATTTAGGGATTTGAAGCATGTGTGTGTCAAGTTTCAAGTTTATCTTCCACATACTTCAAAATCGATCGCAATATTTCCTCCGTTTTCAGAGAATTTTAATCATCTCGGTCAGCGCCACCTAGCGGATTATTTGGATTTTTTCTACAAATTTTACTGTCAAGTTTCAAGTCCATAGGGCTCCAGGAAATTAATTAGATGTCAATCGCAAATGACCTATTTGAAACGAATATCTTCGAAAAAGCGATCCTTGCGCCACCTAGTGAATTTTCTTTTATTAAATATGGTATTTTCCAAACTTAACCGAAAGTTACTCAAAAATCGATCGCAATGCCCCCGCAGAGCTTTTTCAGAGCTTTAAATTATCTCGATCAGCGCACCACCTAGCGAAATTTTGATTTCTACATATTGTATTGTCATCTTGTCCTGAACTCTATGAAAAGTTTCAAGTAACTAAGTCACCAGAAAATTTGTCAAAATCGATCGCAAGATATCAAATTTCAAACGAATTTTCGAAATAGCTCCATGCGCCACCTAGTGAATTTTTTTATTAAATACTGCATTTTCGCCGGGTTCTGAAAAATGTGTCAAATTTCAAGTCTCTAGCTTACTGGGAAGTTAATCATCTGTTTCTTTGAATGATTTTAAATTATCTCAATCAGGGCGCCATCTAGCGGAATTATGTGTGCATAAATGCATATTTAAGATTTTCAAGTGTGCTTCGCTCATAAATTATGTTAATTTCAAAAACCATTATGCACTTGACCAAGAAATGTCTAACTAATAAACAAAGAAGCACAAAAAAAATAATTTTTAAATATAAAAATAACAAATTAGCATAATTAAATAAGAATAAAAATCATTATTCTGAATGAGTTTACAAGTTATGGTGTGAAGCTTTTGTAGTATGTAGACAACCATCAAAATGAATTATTGATGAGCTAACAAAGAAGAAGAAGAAGAATACGTCAATAGATGATGGATTATTTTTTAGAAACAATGAGGATAAGTTTTCTTTGGTTAAATTAAGAAAACAACTCACAATTTAAAGAAATATTGAAAATTTTTAGAGCTTTAGAGCTTTTCAAGAGAGCTTTTGAAAGTTAAAAGCTAGGCTTTCAATTGGTTGTTATTTAATTTTCACGACAAAATTAGCCCTCTAAGAATCCATCGCCAAATGAAGACTAACAATTTATTTTAGGGAATTTTTTAATAATTTTTCACTATCAAAAAAAGCTATTATTAGACTGTGCTGCGCTTTTTTTTTGTTTGTTGAAAAAAAATATCCAAATTTTTAGTAAAAAAAATTAACAAAAATTACCTTCAATCTTGACACAATTTCCTATTTAGCAAGCAACTACATTCGTATTTTGTCCAATTTTCATCTACTCAACATTTTGGCAAAAAGCTCAAGCATTGTGATTCAGCCGATTAACATTTTTGCTGCGATCAATGGCCGATATTCGCAAATGCTTTTGTTGTTTGTTTTGATCTTGTCGTTTTGTAAATAGACAATGACAGCAACATATTGCAAGTTGGTTTATTTTTTAAATAATTTTCTTTAATGGTTTTGTCTTAACAAAGATACATACATACATACATATTAGACTGAAAAAAATGTTTTGAAAATGTATTGATACTATTTTTAAGAATAGCAAAAAACCGGTAAAAGAAAAGATCTTGAAACTAATTTTTAGAGGTCTTAAAGCGGTCACACAGAGAAAATTTAGCTGGTGATGGATAAGAATTGACAGTGATTTGGTCATATCAACCAAAATATAGTTATATCAACCAAACTATCTGTTGATTCAACCAAAATGAGGGTTGATTCAACCAAAATGTGGGTTGATTCAACCAAAATGTGGGTTGATTCAACCAAAATCACGGTCAATTCTTATCTATTCCCAACTCATTTTTCTCTGTGCTGGTTTAAATTTTCAAGGATTGATCTCACTTTTTTTTAAGACTTCAAAGCCATTGCAGTAAAAAATATTTCTACACAAATTTTTATAGGAGTTTAAATTCAAAACAAAAATATTCTAAATTAAAGCTTTTTCACACTAGACAATAAGTATTACTATATATCTATGCTTTTCTGTTCTAATGATTTACTTTCAAAATTTTTCAAAAAATCGTCAAACAATGTTGAAAAAATTTAATACAAATTCTTATAGAAAACATATTTTTTTTGGCTCAGTCTAATATATATGTTTGTTTAAATGCCAATTATAATTCTTTACATGTTGCTTGTATTTTTTTGACACTTTTAATTATACTCATGACGTATCGTTGATCGTTGTTTTCATATTTGGCGTAGACTGCAAGTGTTTTTCAAAACAGGGACCGAAACAAATAAGGTATTTATAAAAAAAAATTGCAGTTTAAGCTATATTTATTATAACATCATTTCATAGAACAAAAATTGGCCCCAGGAATGGAATTAAAGCAACCATTTTATTATAAAACTCGAAAATAAAATCCAAATTTAAATTTTTTTTAATCAATATTTTTTTTTTGTTATAAAAAATAATTTTTTTTTGACATTTTTTGAATCGACAAAAATAGTACTTTTGTTGCGCATAAGATAAAAACATTACATTTTTTAATGTAGTAATTTTGTATTTCATACTTTTTTTATTTTTTTCCTGCACTGTATATGGATCATTCCATACCAAATCGACAAAATTTTCACCTGACCCCCGATTTCGTAAAATTTGCTATCTTTTTCTACCCCCCGAAAGACATTTTTCAGAATTTTTTAAAATTTTTTTCCCCAAATCAAAAAAAGTTATGAACTTTTAAAAATTTTTTTTAATGCTGTAACTTTTTCCAAAATCGACCGTTTGGGATCATTTTTTTTAAATTTTTTTTTTCGGAAAAAAAATAAAACCCAGCTATATAAATTTTTTTTTTTTTTTTAAAGTTCAACTTTTTTTATTTTTAAAAAGATGTGCCGACAATCGCTTCTATTTTTTTTTGAATGAAAATTTTTTTTTTTAAACTTGGCTCAATTTTGTCTTTTTTTTATTGAAAAAAAAATTTCAACATTGGCCATTTTATATAACTTTTTCCGAAATTTTTTTCAATAAGAAAAAAAATAGAAGCGATTATCGACATATCTTGTTATTATCGGGGCTTAATGCAGAATTAGTTGTAGTTTTAAAAAAAATAAAATTAAAAATAAAAAAGGGTCGAACTTTTTTTCGAAAAAAAAGTTATAATCTGGGCTTTTAAAAATTTTTTTTTTTTTTTTTCGAAAACTAAATTTAGAAACAAAAATTAAAAAAAAAATGATCCCAAACGGTCGATTTTTGAAAAAGTTACAGCATTTAAAAAAAAATCGTTTTTTTTAAGTTCATAACTTTTTTTGATTTGGGGAAAAAATTCGAAAAAATTCTGTAAAATGTCTTCGGGGGGTAGAAAAAGATAGTACATTTTTAGCGAATTCGAAGGTGGTCAGGTAAGAAATTAGTCGATTTGGCATGGAATGACCCATATAAACTCACTTACTACATCATAGTCTAAATTTAAAATATACTACTTAAAAATGAATTAACTAATGCATAATATGTATGCATATGCAAAATGACAGATTTCAAAATATTATCTCGCTACTGCTCAAATTTTCAAAGCAAACCGCGTTATACTAGATATGTATTGAAGAATTGGGCAATTAACAACAAATAAAAGTGATGTGAAAGGAACATATGTGAATTCGGGTGAAAAAAAAAAAAATATGTATATAGAAAGTAAATATGGGTATATTAGTAAAAGTAAATCAAAAATTAATAATTTGTTTTTATTTTTTTATAAATTTTTATTTTTGTATTGTGAATGAAGCTGTCTTTTGGGACTGTTTTTATTAACTTTATATTAAGGTTTTTGGAATTTTTCAAAAAAAATTGTAGGTAACTTCCCCTTGACCTATACACTTGAAACTTGGAAAATAGGTTAAATCAAAAAAAAATCCGCTAGGTGGCGCACCTATCGAGATATATGTAAAATGCATTTTTTATTAACTTTACGGTAAGCTGGAGGATTCAAACTTGCTACATACATCAACAATTATTGAAGACAATGCAATATGCTGTAAAGAGTTCCGCAAGATGGTGCAGTGATCGAAATAACTATAAACCACTGAAACAAGGAGGGATCTTTCGATCGATTTTTCCCAAACCTCGAGACTCGAAACTTGCGTTAAATCGCAATATTTGATCCAAAAAAATATCGCTAGGTGTCGCAGGGATCGAGATATTTGCCAAATTTGCTTGAAATGTGACCCTTGTGCTCGATTTTTAACTCACTGCCTGGGGACTTGAAAGATATCATACAGTTTATGACACAATGACAAAATAATTTGTGAAAATCCAAAGCTCCACTAGGTGGCGCTCTTATTGAAATAACTCAAAATCGCTATCTTCATGCCTATTTGTTCTGTAAGTGTTTCTCGTACACGGCTAAAAAAATTAACGTAAATTTTAAACCCCTATAAAGTTGAATAAATTTTTCAAACTTTTTTGTACAATATTTCAAACCGTCTAAACACCTACAAAGATTTTCAATTTTTTTTGGTTTCGATTTAAGATCTAAATAAAAAAGCAATCTAAATTTTTTTTTTGATTTTTTTGAATGTAATCGAATTTTGCCCACAAAAACTTCATGTGCGTCATAGCTCAGCGGTAGAGCAGTGGGCTGTGAGTCCTCAGCGTTTTCGTTCGAATCCTGTCAGCTGCCACATTTTTTTAGTTTTATTTTATTCTTAAAACTTTGCGGTTTAAAATTAAAACTTTTTGGTTTGAAAATTAAAAATTTTCGGTTTAAAATTAAAACTTTTTGGTTTGAAAATTAAAACTTTTCGGTCTAAAATTTAAATTTCTAGGTTTGAAAATTCAAATTTATTTTTGAAAGCTTATTCAAGATTGAATTTTGCCAACAACATTTATGTGTGCGATGTAGCTCAGTGGTAGAGCAGGCGGGCATGATGCGGGGAGGCTTGGTTCGAAGCCCCGCCAACGGACAAAAAATTTATTTTATTAAAACAGTTTAAAACATTTCTGGTTTATAATTGAAACCCGATTCATTTAGCCAATCTTCTTGAAAACTGGTCCAGATTGAATTTGAAAGAAAATTTGGTTTGGTCATATATGTATGTATGTAGTCCAAAAAAGTTTAAAATTTAGGTTGCAATTTTTAACCGTGTATGCATACGTTTTCAATCATTAAAAAACTTATATTTAAAACAAAATAAATCCCATTTCGGTGAAAGTTGGCAAATACTTCATTAAGCTTTCAGTGCACGTACAAAAAAAGATTGTATGTAGATTGATTGTGTGACTTCATAAAAATGCAACAGACGTCATAATTTATACTTAACAAAGGTGTAGGTACCTATGCGTCTTGACTATATATGAAAATATTGTAAATTTGTTTGTTACTTTTTCCACTCCTTATTTTGAACATTCTTTGCATAATTTTTGTCTTTGCTGCCAAGATTTTTTGAATGGCATGTACAAGGGTCACTTAAAACCAGAAAAGTTAAGTAAATTTGTATATTATTAAATAAGCTGTTTATTTTGAAAGTTATTTAAGTTCAATTTTGGAATTGTGTTTTTTTTTTCTCAAAAATGAACTTAATCGTTTAAAATATTAATATTCTTGTTATTATGTCTTCTTCGCTTCATTTTGTATTATCTTAACATTTTTCTCTGATATTTTTCTGTCATCAAAAATATGTAGAGATATCTTCCGCCCCTTTGTTTTGATTGTTTAAAGTACAACTTTTTTTTTTGTTTTTTTCTCTAGTTCAAGGCTTTCGCTTTCATGTTACTCATTAACTTTTGTTCTATTCGCTGTCGATTAATATTTTTGTTTGTATAAAAAGCTATGTTCCCATAATACTCTGCTGAAAGGGGTATTTAAAACCACTTTTTTGTGAACACTAGAGTGAGCTCGAAGTATAATAAGAATAGGCAATTTTTTATGTAAACAAACTCCATCGTTAAAAAAAAAATTATAAGAAATTATTTAAGCATCGTTTAATCGGCAGCCCTCTTAACCATCTCTACACATTTCAATTCTTCCAATTTCTCTTCCAGCTGCTCTGATTCTTTCCTTTCTATCACGCGTCTTCCTCTTCATTTCAGTTACCATACCCATATTCTCAACATATCAACAATTTACAGTTTAAAGTAGTCTAGAACATGTAACCGTTTTGGGATCACCCTAGCAAGTGCTTTTTTATGATCTCAACAACTATGTATATGACGATTTTTTTGCTCCTAAGTCGCTGACTATGATCTGGTGCTGTTTTTGTTGTAGAAAAATTATTTTGATTGATTGCCGCAGATTATTTGCATAGATTTAGGCAATTTAGGGTGCGGTTATTCGACGAAGTGCTGATGTGAATACATAAAAATACGAACAGATTTTTTTTGGAAAAAAGAGCTTGTACAACGGCTGTCGATCATTGTAAAACTCACGAACACTTCAATTTACACCACAATCCTGAATCTCAGAAAAAAATAATAAAAAAATATTTAATTTTATATAATTTTTTTTTTTTTTTGTTATTTATTACATTTTTAATAAGTATTTTATTTCATTATTTTTATTTTTTTTTTTTATTTTTTTATTTTTTTTTTTTTCTTTATTTTATTTTAATTTATAGTATCTGGGTGAACTTGCTGGCTCGGTGCTATCAGTTAAGCGCTAACTTTACTTACCCAAAATGATGCCAAAATGACCCTAAAATAATCCCAAAATAATCCTAAAATGATCCCAAAACAACCCTAAGAAGACCCTAGAATGTTGCCAAAATATTTCAAAAGCGAACTCAAAACGACCCAAAAATGATCAGAAAATGATCCCAAAATTACCCTAAAATGATTCCAAAATGATCAGACAATGATCTCAAAATACCCCTAAAATAATCCGAAGATTATCCCAAAATGATCCCAAAATTACCCCAAAATGATCCCAAAATTACCCTAAAATGATTTCAAAATGATCCAAAAATGATCGCAAAATGCCCCCAAAATGATCCAAAATTGCACCCAAAATTATCAAAATAGCCCCAAAATTATCCCAAAGTGACCCCTAAATGGCCCCAAAAACAACAAATACAATACGGTAAAATGGCAACCCTGGGAGGCAAACCTAATTGAAAACATTTTAGTTGGTTTGTCCTCGTAAATGCCTTTCATTTGATACCCATATTGCTCCATAATTTAAAAAATTGAGATAGGTGGCAACCCTTTAAACCGCCTCAAGTGGCAGCCCCGAAGTGGATAGTCTTAGAATCAATCATACCATCTATATGCCAAATTTCATTCCAATCGGTCAAGCGGTTCTCGAGACAGTACCGGATATACAAATACATATACTGTGGTAAGGTGGCAACCCTACGTCCCAACCCTACTTGAAAATATTTTAGTTGGCATGTCGCCGAAAATACCTTTCATTTGATACCCGTATTGGTATATCTGGCTGCATAATTTAAAAAATTGAGATAGCTGGCAACCCTGTAAACCACCCCAAGTAGCAGCCCCGAAGTGGATAGTCTTAGAATCAATCATACTATCTATATGCCAAATTTCATCCAAATCGGTCAAGCGGACATACTCTAAGTCACACCTGGTCCACATTTAGGTCAATATGTCGGAACCGCGTTCGCATATGGAACTAAGAACCCCACCCTGTTAAAACTCTTATCAACGCCTTTCTTTTGATACCCAATTTGCTGAAACCCCTTCCATGTTCACATGTGCTTCACATTTAGGTCAATATCTCGGAATCGGGTTGGCTTACGGAAATAAGAACTAACCTCTGTCAAAACTCGTATTAACACCTTTAATTTGATACCCATATCGTATAAACAGTTCCTAAGGGCACACCTGGTCCACATTTTGGTCGATATTTCGAAACTTATTTATATTTAATAAAAATATACATACAAAGACGACGAGCAAGTTGCTAATTTAAAAATATATTTTTTTTCTGAGATATTTTTAAATATTATCCATTTTTAGTATGCGACATAACCTCAAATAATTTAAAAATATATTTAAAAAATTTCATAGCATTTTTAGAGGTAAACTAAAACGTTTGGTATGTTGGTAAAATAATTTAAATAATTATAAATATAAATTAAATTATTATACTCACATCAATAGTTGTCGCGAATTCATCGAAGAGCGACTTCAAGTCACGCTGATTGCGTAACATTAACGGTAAAATCTGTTTTTCGTGTAGCATTAACATCTCTTCGACGTTGCCGAGTAAGCGCAAACTATTCTCGGCTCCTTTAAGCGCTTCGGGTACATCCGCATGCGAATGCATTTCGCCATAATTTTTCAAACCTTTACGTAATTTATTTACATAATTCGCTTCAGTTTGTATTAGTTCATCGATAATGAAACTGATCTTTTTCGAAGCATAAATTTCGCTCTGATCGCAAGGAAAGAGATTCTCTACCGAGATGGTATCCTCATCCTCGTGACTATAGAAGGAGGAAGAAAATGGGTTTAGTAAATGAGGGACTATCCAGATTATGTTACAGTTTTTATTCAATAAGTTTCTTCTTCTTCTTTTCTAATTATTTTATTTGTAATTTAATTATTTTATATCGGGAGCAATGGTAAAAACTATGAATAACATAAAAACATATCCCTTAGAAACAAAGTAACACTTACTATTCATCACTGAGTATTTCGGGGAAATAGGATGTTTGTGGAATGATGAAATTTTGACTATTACCATTGTTGTTGTATAACAAATTGATTGAATGACGTGCAGTTGTGAGTGGTGGTGATGTTGACATCACCGGTGCAGATGGTATATTCGTTGCAGAGCTGAAACAAAGTGGATAATATAGACACAGAATGGTTATGGAACATTTAGATAAGTAACAGATGAAGGGTAAGATTAAGTCGGTGCTTGAAGCCATAGGCTCCAACAGGAGTACAATAAAATGATGATGAGGATGATGTTGATGTGAAAACACGAGAGTTCAACACTATCAATTAGTCCTAATCACCTAGACCGTAGAACATGCAAATATATAAAATTACACTGTATAACAAAATTGAAGTTTTTGAAAATCCTACAGGGTTTCTCGGAAGCTTCTGAAGCTTTTGGGTGTGCTGAGTCCGAATCTGATGTCAGATTTTTTGGGTCACCTTATACGGCTGATACATTAGCGCAAATTCCGAATTAACTGCGCTTTTGGGAGTTAACTTGAGCATAATCTTCATTATAAACTCCCAAAAATTAAGAAGATTTGAGCAGTTTTAAAAAATTTGCACTGGCAACACTCTGTACATAAATAGACAACAACACCAAGAAACACTAGAAAATTAAGGGTAGCTGACAGATAGGCGTCGCGCTGGTTTCTAAGATCCGACTTTCGACAACTAGATGTCACTGAGATAGGTAAGAATATGGTGCAATAACAACCAAAGTAGTAATTCTCAATGCTGTTAATCTTCAATTTTGTGTGTATCAGGGTAAAATTTGGATCTGATTAAAGAAGATTTATTGGAGATAATCTCCGTGTGTGTATCCATAGCATTAGGCTTTCTCTCCATAGGATGGTTCACTCGTAAAGAAATCGTTAGTTGTAAAAAAAAAAAAAAAAAATCTTTTAATAAATTAGCATTTTTTTCTCGGGTTAAGGAACCATAATTTAATTGTAGTTTTTATATTTGGCGGCATCCATTGGTTTCATAGAGCAAAACATTGGGGTATAGGAAGTTATTAAGAAAAAAAAACTTTCAAAAGTTAAAAAAAATGTTTCAATACTACACGGTTAAAAAAATTAGCCTAAATTTTAAACCCGTCTAAAGTTTAAGCGATTTTTTAAACTTTTTCTTGGAATATTTTAAACCTTCTAAATATCCACAAAGATTTTCAATTTTTTTTTTTTCGATTTAAGATCTAAATGAAAAAGCAGTCTAAATTTTTTTTTTGGTTTTTATTTTTTTGAAAGTCATTGCATTTTGCCCATAAAAACTTCATGTGCATCATTGCTCAGCGGTAGAGCAGTCGGCTGTGACCCCTGAACGCTTTCTTTCGAATCCTGCCAAGTGCCACATTTTTTTAATTTTATTTCAGTCTTAAAACTTTTCGGTATAAAATTAAAACTTTTTGGTTTGAAAATTAAAACTTTTCGGTTTGAAATTAAAACCATTTCGGTCTACAATTTTTGTTTTGTTTTCATTTATTTTTGAAAGCTTATTCAAGATTGAATTTTGCCAACAATATTTATGTGTGCGATGTAGCGCAGTGATAGAGCAGACGGGCATAATGCCCCACCAACAGACAAAAAATTTATTTTATCTTTAAAAAATTGTTAAAACATTTCTGGTTTATAATGGAAACGCGATTCATTTGAATAGATTGAATTTGAAACCAAATTTGGTTTGGTCATATAATTAGTCCAAAAAAGTTAAATATTTAGATTCAAATTTTAAAGCGTGTATAACTTTGAAAATAATTCGAATTTCGAAAAATTGTAAATTACGTTTTTTTTTTGTTCAATCTCGTTGGGTGCATACTTCTCAACTTCATTAAAATACATGTCTTTGGAAAAAAAGTGTAGGTGGTCAGCTCAAAAAATTTCACTCATTATGGTATGAAAAGTATTTTTTCGCTATTCTAAAATATGTTATCAACATGATTAAAAAAAATGTATTGAAAAAAGTATTATTTTTAGTCCAGTCTGAGGCATTGAATCCCGAAGCTTTTTGACGAGATAGTAAAATGCCAATCCCGAGCTCCTGAGATTTCCCAGACACCGGGAGACATATTAAAAGACGCGTTTTGAGCTTGAGGTATGCGTAGTCCGAAAGCGAAGACTCGATATATTTTGCCAGTAACTTTTCACTTAAACAAAAACTTTAATTTCCGCTTTTGAATTATCCAAATCGAAGTCGAAACGCCTATATTAATAACTTTCCCGACATTAATGGACTTTTTCCAGCAGTTTCCTAGGATTATATTTATTCAAATTCCGGGATTTCCGTACGAAAGAATGTTGCGGTAGGCCCGAGAGTCGGGATCGGTATTTCCCCGGCCTCGATGCCTGGGGATGTCTAATAAACAAAGACATCAAATGTAAGGAAATAACATGAAATTGTAAAGAAATTGGTATGCGATTAATTTAAAAACAAGAAAACAGTCCCCTTTAACCGTTATCTTATCAAAGTGAGTATGAATTATAACATTTATATGATTACACGCATGACTAGCGATCAAAAAATGTCCTATTTAACACACAAAATATTCTTTTTTACAACACAAACAATAATATAAACAGAAAGGTTTATCATTGGGAACTTTATTTTTTTTTATTTATTTGACTTATTTTTTGTGAAAATTTTTTTTGTTTTTTTTTTTAATATTCACTGAGATAGACTATATCGATACCAATTTCAAGATAAAATATTTTGTATCACCTGCTTAGTTGAAGCAGTTTTTAAAATAATTATCTGTGATCTTTTAAATCGACATGATCCTCTTTTACTCAGCTGACTATATTCTGTTGTAAGAAGCTAGAGTAAGCCTACAAAGCACTGAACCATATTAATGTTACCCGAACTGTCACTTGAACATCGGTTCATTAGTATAGATGATGAGGCCAAGAAGCCCTTTTTTTCTTTCAACCCCATTTCGTAAAATTCCTTCTTGGATTTCTCAAATTTTTGCACATTGATTATAGACTGCTAAGTGGAAGATCTTTCTATTTCAAAATATTTTTAGAAAACTTCCTGTATTCGTTTTTTCAGAACAATCTAGTACAGCCATCGCCATGTAGTGCCTCAGTCTGCTCACTGCCAATCTACAACAACAACATCTTGCTCTTTGTGACTCACAACAACAACAAACCAGATTCGCAAAAAAAATACCGAAAATCATTGCAATATTATTCTTGGAATAACGTTCATTTTATGCTGGCGGGTTTTGCAACTCATTCGGAGAAAGGACGAGCGTCCAAACAAGTTCTGAGATAGGGCATATTTGAAAAATATTTCGACGTAGAGTGATCTTAGTCGCCGTTATTTGATATGCTGTTTTTTTTTCAATCGTTTTAATTTTTAATTAGGGGATTTTTTTTATAACAAATCGTCGCTCGCTTGCCAGAGGCATGATTGTTTAAATTTTCCAGATTTGAGGTAAAAGGCTCATGTGACTTATATTTCGTTTCCCTACAATTCATTTGTAATGCCACTTCCTGAAAATTGTGCCAAAAAAACGAATGTGCGCACATTCATATTTTAATTTCTAAATTTTTTTTTGTAAATTTTTGGTTGAGCCAGAAAGATGAATTGTGTTACACTGAACCACAGACAGCATGGCGTATACGTAACAATTTTGTTACACATTCGTGCTTCTGGCTCGACGAAAATATTTAAAAGATTAATGTGCCGAATCACGAGAAATATATTTTTGCCAAAGATTCAAAATTTCAAAAATTTAATTTTTCGCACATTCATGCTTCTGGCTAGCGAGCGATGATATTATATTCTTATAGTTATTTTTTTACATTTTTTATGTTCACAATTTTTTAGTAAAACACCACCCAATTAACTCCCAAAACTCACTCTTCTAATTGTTCACTCTTTTGTTTTTGCACTTTTCCATTCACCGCACCATTGTTAGCTGCTGCACTTGAATTGGCTTTGCCATTTGTTTCAGCTGTTGTTGCTGTGGAATTACCCTCTTCATCTAATAATGTCTTTGCTGTTGTTATTTCATTTGCCTTCGCTACTCTACGCGTCGGTTTATCATTTAAAATTTTATTATAAAAATGCAACAAAATTACGGTAAGAAATGGCAATGCGGCCGTCGTGGCTTCGGGCCACGTTAACTGTATGAAACCGTAGAACATTTTCGAAACGCGAGAATGGCGAGGTTGATTTGTTATGGTTTTGGTTTAGTATTTGATTTTTAACGCTTATTTAAAAACTATTTTTTGTTGTTTTTTTTTTAATTTTTTTGTCACATCGCGCTTCCGCCAACATCGATATCTTCGTCACGAGATCACAAACTCAACTGAATGTGACAAGCGGTTTACTATAAATTTGAATAAAGTTTTGCTATAATAATAACAAAAAAAATGTACATATGATCGAGTCGTCATATATCTGAATCTATGAGTGCCAACAAGTTGTTGTTGACATTCACTGGAGCTTCCTATAACAAACAGAGAGCAGATATCAAAACAAAATATACAAATACAAATATCATATATTATATTTTGCGGGTTTGCTCAGCGCATTAGCTCATCAATTGGCCATGCGACAAACACGATCGTTTGTGGATTTTGCTGCTCTTAAAAGCTTACAGCAGTTGACATATGAATTTGCTCAGAAAATGTCACGCTCATAAGATTTATAAATGATCTCCCGCTCTCCATCAATATTTCGTTCTTTTCTCACTCATACTTCCATTTTATGGCAAGTATTTTATCAACCGGTTTATTGACTGCGCGAAAAAAATGTTTTTGCTGTCTTTTGTTTATAAACAAACTAACAACTGCCCGCGACATTGTCTGCGAATACAAGTTTTTTCAATATCTTGACTTCAGCGCCACCTAGCGGATTAATTTTTTTGCAACAGACTTTTTAATTATGGGAGGTATATCAAACATAAGTCCCAAATATGAATAAAATCGAACCATAAATACGGATTTTGTAAATATAGCGACTCCAGCGCCATCTAGCGGGAAAAATATATCCTATGTCGAGAGCACGTATCCAAGGATAAATTTTGTTGTATATACACTACTATCTCGGGAACGGCTACAGCGATTTGTATCGAATTTGGCATATTGATAGTTTGCTTCATTGTAAGACTTTCTACTTGGGTGTTGCCACTTCGGGCGGTTTGCAGAGTTGGCACCTCCACCTATCTTATTGTGCTTAATAATTGGCAAGATATGACAAATTGGGTATGAAAGGAAAGTTTTTTTTTCTTCATATACCAAAAAAGATATTTTCCTGCAGGGTTTCAAGATAGGGTTGCCACCTTACCACATTTTACTTACTCCTTCGTATATCGACCAATATCTCGGGAACGGCTGAAGCGATTTGGATAAAACTTGACACATAGGTAGTTTGCTTCATTCCAAGGCTGTCTACTTTGGTGTTGCCACTTCGGGAGATTTACAGGGTTGCCACCTATCAAACTTTTTTTTAATATTGACCAGGGTAGGGCAATATGGCTATCTAATCAAAGCTCTTTTTGTACGTACACCAACCAACATTATTCAGGCAGGGTTGCCACCTAACCCCATTTTATTTATTATTTCATATATGGACCAATATCTCGGAAACGGCTAAAGCGATTTGGATCAAATTTGGCATGTAGATGCTTAATTTTAAGGCTTTCTACTTTTGTGTTGACACTTGGTTGCCACCTTTCTTAATTATTTTTAAATAATGAACAAGACATGCCAATATGGGTATCAAAAGGAAGGTATTTTTGGCTGTATCTGATATTTCTTAAACAATCCCAAATATGGATAGCATTATCTAAATCAATTTTTCCAACTTCCAAAAATATAGAGCAGATCTCGTTAAGCATAATTTCTTCTGGGTTCATTTTTAACTCTTAATGAAGCTGCGCACCAGCTGTGGTTTGTGGGGATTATGTAGAAAGAGTTTAGGTAGATCTGATGATCTCAACGCTATCAAAAAATTTAAAGTGAAAAAACAGCAACTCTTCCTACAAATTGTCTCACTGAAGTGTTGACACATTTATTCACATACGGAGAGGATAAAACCAATGGGCGTAAACGAAAAAAAAAACAGATACAAGCTTGCCAATCCAGCCTATTCGATCTAAAGATCAGTGTGAAGATCACCGCTATTGACAACTCACATACAATGGAACTCACAAAATAATAAAAAGAAGTATGAAAACTAATGAATAGCGTGATGCAACATAGATTTAGTTAGAATTTGGCGAATTGACTGACTTTTATTTTAATAGCCAGCTAGGCCAGCTTGTCTTTTCTCAAAAGCATGGCTCCGAATTTTTCGTTTCATTTGTGGACATTTTTGGATAATTTTGGGACTTTTTCGGGATAATTTCAGCACTTTTTTGGAATAACTTTTGGAGTTTTTCGGTACCATTCCCGGTACTATTTCCGGGACCATTCTGCACTTTTCTGAGATCATTTTGGATCATTTCAGGACTTTTTCGGGATAATTTCTGCACTTTATTGGAATAACTCTTTCAGTTTTTCGGTACCATTTCCGGATATGTTCCGAAATTTTTCGAGACCATTTTGGACCTTTCTGAGATCATTTTGGACTTTTCTGAGATCACTTTGGAACTTTTTCGACACCATTTCGTCGTGGTTTTCGGGACTTTTTTAGGATCATTTCGGGATAGTCTTCGGAACTATTTTGGGCCCATTCCTGGACTGTTTTGGGATAATTTCAGTACTTTTTCGCGATTATTTCCTAACTTTTTTTTAGATTATTTATTGAATTTTTAGGGACCATTTCCGTATTACTGTTTTCGGGACCACTTTCCCAAAACGGTACCGAAAAAAGTCCTAAACATAACCCGAAAAATTACTCAAAGAATCCCAAAAAGTCACAAAATGGTCCCAAGACCGTCCCGAAATGGTCTCAAAATAGTACCGAAATGGTCTCCAAATAGTCCCGAAAACCATCCCGAAATGATCCTAAAAAATCAGATTTCATATAAAAATTGACAGCTCAGTTGCGATTTTGATATTTCGCGACGTTGACAACAAATACAATAAGTTCACAACATTAAATGATTACCCTTATTGTCTTTTTTGCAGCTTCGTATCTCTGTATGTATTCTCAGTTGAGTATAGTATTCCCACACTCACTCTCATATCTACATCAAAAATATTTCGTAAATTTGAATTTCCATTAAAATTTGTTTGAAATGATGTCACGCTTCCCAAACTACAGCGTAAAAGCCGGCATATTTAGCATCATACAACAAAACTAAAGATCGCAACATGATCTCGCATACCAGCGAATGTAAGGTAATCGCTGATCGCCACGTTTGGCTCGTGACGACAAAATAACAAATGACAGCTGCTGGAGAATTCTTGTTACAGACGCTTTTCTTGCATATATTTTTGTTTACGTTTGATGGCATACAGCGACAGTGACCTTCAGACAATAATAAAAATGTCAATCATTTTATAATTTTTATTTTCTACTTTTTGTTTTGATTACAGTTTTGTTTACTGTAAATATCAGTTTGGAGATTTATGATTTTTTTACATTGATCATATATTCGTGGTAGTGTGGGTAGATAGCAATTTTTTTTTTGTAGAATGAGTAGGTGCTAGCCAAACAAGACTTAGAAGTTAATGTCTGATAGAATTTTTTACAGATTTTGCAGATTTTTGGAGCTAAGTAAGTGAAATTTTAATAAGCAATAAAAAGTGAGACGGAAATGAAAACTCTTGGTTTGCCAGCAGATGTCGCACCAGCCATTTGGAATTAATATACATATGCATATTCACTACCATCTAGGGGAGACTTTCTACTTGGGTGCTGCCACATCGGGCGTTTACAGGGTTGCCACCTATCTGGATTTTTTTTTTTTAATATTGAACAAGATATGCCAATAAAGGTATCAAAGGAAAGTTATTTTTAAACTTATGATAACGAAGATAATTTTCGGCAGAGTTGCCACTTATTTTATTTATTCCTTAGTATATCAAACAATGTCTCGAGAAGTGATTTGGATCAAATTTGACAAATTTTAAATATGAATGAAGATTCTAAGGCTTTCTATTTTGGTGTTCACACTTGGAGGGATTTATAGGGTTGCCATGCTAATATGGGTCTCAAAGTTAAGGCATCGAATCTCGAACATTCGGGATAACGGGATTTTAAAATAACAGTCCCACGACGTGTTTCAGCGGTTTCGTGGTATTTTAACTTTTTATTTTTATTTTTCGGAATCCCGAAATATCGGGATTAGAACAAATACCGACACGAAAATCGGATTCGTCATCGGGTTTTCCCGGGCCCGATGCCTTAATCAAGGGAAAGATATTTTTTGCCGTATAACAACGAAGATATTTTCAGGTAGGGTTGCCACCTATTTATATATCGATCACTACTTGACCTTGTGGCAGTTTCGGAGTTGCCACCTATCTGATTTTTGTTTAACATTAAATTTAAACAAAAAACTGGGGTAGATATATCGAGCAGCCCTAGTGATCGATATGTTTTGAAAATCAATTTTCGGAAGGTAAGTAAAATTTTGCGAATTTCGAAAAACAGCACAGAGCCAACAATGCCTAATAAAACAGAACAAAAGTCATAAGATATCTCTATAGATTTTCTTCAAGAAGATGTGCTTCTTATTATTGTAGAGACCGTCTTTTTAATTTTATTAAGAAGATTTTCTTTTTAATATTTTAAATGAAAAATAAAATGATATCGCCCTCACCGAGAATCGAACTTACAATTTTCGGAATGATAAACCCAGCTGTTAACCATCAGGCCATCGCTCACTTTTGATTTCTAGCATCTAATTACTGATATGTGTAGAGTTGTTAATGTTTCAAAGGAAAATCTTATAAATATATTTAAGAAGATTTCTTTTTAACATTTCTAATAAGGAAAAAAAGAGAGAGAATCGAACTTACAATTTTTCGATTGCTAAACCCAGCTGCTAACCATCCGGCCATAGTATACTAATAATTGCCAGCGTCTAACTACACCTTTGTACTAAATGTATAGTTTTTTAATAAGAATTTCTTCTTAAAACCAAAAAGATTTCCTTATCGTTTTTTCTTCGTTTGTACCGTTGCGACTACCCCTTTGCCCAAAAGCTGATCATGAAGACAATCTTATTAATTTTATTAGGCATTTTTGGCTCTGTGAGCGAGCAAAAAAATCTCACGAAGTTCCTACAGAATTTAAATCACTTTTTATTGAGGGTATTGTGTTTCGACCGCTGAGTGAAAGATTCCCTGTTTCATAATATTTTTCAAGAACGCTCTATTTCAGAATTTTTCCATGACACCGTTTCTCAAAATTCCCTAGAAACTGAAAATGAATTCGAAATACATTTTCAGCTGAGATAGGATTTTTTTTATAATTTTTTTTTTTTTTTTTATTTAGAGACCTCAAAATTTTATGGTGAAATATCCCTCAAAAAGGGTAATTTCCCAAGATCTGACACCACTCTCTCGGTCATATTTGATATAGAAACGACCTATATCAACTGAAAATATATTGAATTTTAGTTCAGATAATGCTTTTTGAAACTTATTCTGGAATAGGGCGGTTTTGGACAAAATTTGTGAAAAAAAAATTTAGCTGGGATTGAGATAGAGCATTTTCGAAAAATATTTTGAAATAGGGTGATTTTCCACTTTCTGCATTTTATACAGTGGTGAATGTGAATGGAAGTGATTGCAATGACTCATGACTTACATAATCAGCCCCTTAGTACCTATTTCAAATTATCGCTATATTAAATTTTTTTGGAAGTAATTAATATGACTTTTTTATTGCTTTTTTCATACATTGAATACGGTTTTTAACTAAATATATATATTTTTAAATATATTACAATATTTACAAATTTTCAGTTTAAAAATATAGCCACTTCTAATTTTAAGGTGGCCATCTATTCCAGTTTCACAAATATTGTTTTTAATTAAATATATTTCTGCGTCATAAACTAAACTAAAAAATACTCTCAAGCAATACTTATGTAGATAAATTAATTTTTTGGTATTTTCAATAATATATAAAAAATTATTTTTGTTTTCTACTAGTACTAAAGATTAAAATTTTTAAAATTATTCACAATAGTTAGTTTGAGAAATTATTAAGAACAATAAATACAAATGGCCACACCAAGAACGCTCAATTCACCGCATACCACGTCGTACGATTACTTGACGCCTCCGATTCCACCTCCGGCTTGGGCAACACCCATATATTACCTATACCACTATCCGAGCTAAAACGATTCGAGTCACGAAATAGTTGCAAGCTCACCGGTTTCCGGTACTGCTGTTCACCTTCGCGCGCATAACGTTCCTGCAACTTTTGACGCTCCTGCATCACATACGCACTAATCATTTCGCGTATCAGCTCCAACCATGTCTCGATCTGTTGTGGATCGGCAGCAAAGTCGCATTCTTGTTGCTTGCGACGCTCATAGAAGAGGGTAAAATGTTTGATTTTCGCAACAATTCCAATATGTTCACATGGATAGCGTCCATGGAAGATCAGTTGTTTACCTTTTATTTCAGTATAAATGATGCATTTATCAAAGATGAAAACTTTACCACGATAGCTGCGCCGGTGGGTGTAGTCTGTGATATTGAAGTCGCTCACTTTGCGGAATTTACCCTGATGGAAGACGTTGAACTGTAGGAGAGAGAGAGAGAGAAGAGTGTTAAATATACATGGATTTTCGGAAAAAGTTTTGTGTTCGTTTCTCTAACCTCATTACATTCGACTATATCGTTGATGACTTCAGATTCGTTGGTTGTTGTGAGCAAAGTACGCATTTTCTTCTCCAAACGACAGCATGATTCAAGTAATGGTTTGATCTCAAAATCGCGATGCTTGAAGAGGGTCTGAAAAGGTAATAAAGAAGGATTATTAGAAGTTTCCCGAGCCACGGTATACGTAGATCACGACCACAACCATGTCGTGACCATTTCTCTGTTTAAGGGCCTCGAGAGCCCCCTCGTTCCGAGTCAAAAGCACCTGCCTCCTCAGCCTTACCGTATCTTCGCCCTGACCAACCCTCTAGTCCTGCTTCCGGAGATACAGGTTCATGAATTACCTCAGGCTCTGCAGGGATGGCAGGAACCCATGCCATTGCCTTTAGCCGAGCCGGAATGTCCTTCACTGCACCCAACCTTTCGGCTGCTACCTTGTACAGTGCAACAGTATTGCACCCTCGCCAGCGAAGACTTTGACCTGGCCGTTACGGTCGCTCCAGGACACGGCTTTCACACTCTTTGACGCAGAAATGCTTTGGAAATCCGGTATCAGATCTTGCGCTCCCGCCACCGCATTCCTGGTACGCGGCGACATCGTGCCCCGCGGTACTCCCTCATATTTTTACAGGACCCTTGTGGCCCTTCTTTTATGTCAGTGCGCAGGGTGATGCCACCTCTCCTTAAGAGGTGCTCCGACTCGAAATTGACAGTCCTTGGCTGGATATGAACCTGGTATGCTGCGGTACTGCCCGAATCTCATGGTAGCGATTTGGTATGACTAGTGGAACCTTCTAGGTCATGTCATCCCTTCATCCATGAGGAAGGAGAAGATGGGTAATGAGAGGTATCATATTCGTAGATCAGCCATCGAGTTAGGACGTCATTACCTATGTGCATATTAGTCGCCTCTTACGACCGGTATGCCTACCTCGGGCATATTCTAAACCTCTAACCTGTAGGGCGCGTGTGTTCAGGTCGTGAGACCCTGCTAAAGACGTTAAGACACCGGTTTCCGTACCGGCGCTTGGGAGCATCAGCTTAACTGCGTTCGCAGGAGCACTGGGACTGGCTCCCACCAAGTCACTCTAGCCTGATAGAAATGTTGAGTTTGCGTCTTTAATATCCAGAGGGCGCGACCCGTAGTTGTCATAGCAACCGGTCCCTCGTTTGACTTTGTTATTGATGATGTCTTCCCTCACTGGGAAGAGGACGAAATTTTTGTTTGTTTCATTCTTGTATTTGTGTTCATCTTGATCGTACAACCCCTCGCCGGGCAATGCCAGCTTTAGGGCGAAGGAAAATTGCCCCATACCACGGTAAGATCGTAGTTACTCCCTGAGGTGACCCTGTGTCAGAGAGGCTCCGTTTGAATTCGTCCAAGATTTACTTATCGGCTGCAAATATTCAATGGGTACGATGCCACATAACACACTGAGCTGGGGGGATGTAGATCTTTGTCATCACGCCAGCGAACAACTAGGTTACCCTCGGAAGGCGGAGCTACCATCACACGGGTAACATAGACCTGCGGATATCGACTACGTCCTCGTACCGCTGCAAGGTGACCACCCGCCACTAGAGCTCTAGGTTTCAAAGTTATAAACTTCTATATATGATTAAACAAATAAACATAGTTAAGGTTTGTGTACTAGGTCAACGTTTTAGAACCCAATACTACCTGGACGATTTTCTAACGGAAAATCTCTTAAAGCCCGCTTTTTCAGTGCAAGTTTAAACTACAGTGCGAGTTTAAACCCCAGTCAACTTTCTCTGTGGTTCAAACTTTCACTGAAAAACCGGGTCTAAGCCTTAAAAAATGCTTTAACCTAACCCGAGAGTATTTTCTGTGCTTGCCGTTGTTCGACTTACCGTTATAAATTGTTGCAGCAGCAGAGGATATCGTGCCATTCGTTGTATGGGTTGAACCAGAAAGCTATTTATGCCCAGCTTGTCGTCCAATTCATTTTGTATGCGCTAAGGGGTTTACAACTTATTTTAGAAACTCTTCAAATAAATTAAGTTTGTAATGACATACCTTAAAATAGTTCTTATAAGTATCACATAATTTGAGCGAACGTTGCTTATTCATTGTAAATATTACGTAAGAGTAGAAGTAATTTTGCTGTAAGGAGAAGAAATAATTATTACCTGTATTGCCATCTTCAGGGACACACTTTAATTAAAACCTATAGATTTGAAATACTATGTATTTGTTCACAAATCCTTTACTCACTTCAATATAATGTTGAAATTCATCGAACAATCGTTTGAGATCTCTTCTATTAGAGTGTACCATTGGCAAAAATATCTCCATATGAAATTCATAAATTTGACTTATATTGCCCAACAGCACATATTTCTTGCCACGCAAGCCAATTGGTAAGTCTTTACGCGCAAATATATTGCCATAATTCTCCAAACCAATACGTAAATTCTGCACATAAGTTTCCTCCGTTTTAATGAGTTCATCTAGTATGGGTTTGATATGTTGGGAGCTCTTATCGCGCAGCTCAGCCTCAGTTTCCTCTTCATGATCGTCACTGAAAAAAAAAAAACAGCGGAAAGAAACATGAGAAAAGATAAATATGTTATAAATAATAAGTTGTAAAAAAATAAAAAGAATATAAATTAAGTAAATATAAAATAAATAAAAAAAAAGTTGAAGTTTACAAACAACAGAGGAGGTAGACGACGCCAGTTGCAAGATAAGAAGCGGGTGTGTACGCGTCTTGCAGCTTATCGTCGTTACTGAGATAGCGAGCTGGTCGCTCGAATAGCTTGCAAAATTTAATTTTATTATTGTTTTTTTCTATTAAGACTAATTGTAGCAAGTCTTTACTTTTCTTATTTTTTTACTATTTTTTCTGACGCGACTTTCTTATCAATTCCTTGCTTTCTCTCGCATGACTCATGGTGTACCATTATTCCCTTATTTTTTCATTCAGCTTATTTCATCTAACTTTATTATCATTTAATATTTATTCTAATAATAATTTTTTTATACAATTTAAACTTTTTCTATTTTTATTGTACATATATATTATTTACCTTGGATGATAGAGCGATTTACATTTACCGATGTTCGCATGATTTTTGACTCCAATTATTTCAGTCTTTGGACGCGGTGTTGAGCGGTAGTTTCTGCAAAGAAAAGAAAAATAAAGAGTTAGAATGGAAAATAAGAGAGTAAACTATGAATTCAGAAAGGTATCTTATGTATCGAGGTCCTTCGAAAAAAAGAAAACGATATGTAATAACCGAAAAAGATTATGTTTATTTATGATTTTTTTTTTAATTTTTTTTTCAATTATTTTTTTTTTTTTTCATTTCTTTATTTTTTTAAAAATTTTTTTTTCATTTCTTTATTTTTTTAATTTTTTTTTTTCATTTCTTTATTTTTTTTTCATTTTTTTTTCTTTTTTTATTTTTTTTTCTTTTTTTATTTTTTTCATTTTTTTTTTCTTCTTTTATTTTTTTCTTTTTTTTTCTTTTTTGTTTTCATCATATTTTTTTATGGGTTATGTTTTTTTTTAATTTTTTTTTATTATATTTTATGATTTATTTTTTATCTATTTTTTTATTTTACTTTTTATTTATTTTTATTTTTCATTACTTTTTATTTTGTTTTATTTTTTCTTTATTTTTTATTTGGTTTTATTTATCTTTTTCATTTACTTTTTCTATTTGATTATATTTTTTTTTTAATTAAATTTTTTATTTTATTTATTATTTATTTTACATACTCATTTAATTTTTTATAATTCTTTTTCATTTATTTATTTTTTATTTTTTCTTTTCTCTTTTTTTTATTTTTGTTTTATTTTCTTTTTTTTCATTACATTTTTTTAAAGGTTATGTTTTTTTTTATTTTTTTTTCATTATATTTTTTATGATTTTTTTTATTTTTACTTTTTTTCATTTATTTTTTATCTATTTTTTATTTTATTTTTTATTTTATTTTTTTAATTTTTTTTTATTTTTTTTTTATTTCTTTTTATTATTTATTTATTTTTTTTTTTATTTATCTTTTTCATTTAATTTTTCTTTTTGATTATATTTTTTTAATTAATTTTTTTTATTTATTATTTATGATGTTATGTGTTTGTATTATTTTTTATTTATTTTTTTTTTCATTTTTTTATTAATTTTATTTTATTTCTTTTTAATTTAATCCTATTTTCTTTAATTTATTTTCTTTTTTCATTAAAGTTTTTTTATTATTTTATTTTACTTTATTTTATTTTATTTTTTTAAACTTGTTTTTTTTAATATCTTTTAATTTTTTTTTTTTTTTTAATTGTTTTTTTTTTTTCTTTTAAGGGGTCGTGCATATATGACGTCACGCGATTTTTGGTAGTTTTTGACCCCCCCTCCCCCCATGTCACACCCAGTCACAAACGCCAGACCACCCCTCCCCCTCGAATGTCACATCACACCCTTAATAAATATAAATTCAATATTTATTTGACATGTCACATTTCGTCACAAATCGCAGACCCCTCCCCCCTCAAAGAGCGTGACGTCATATATGCACGACCCCTAATCAGATAATTCTATTGTTGAATTTTTTTATTTATTCTTTTTTATTTCTTTTTTTTAATTTAATTTAATTTTCTTTTTTATATTCTTTTTTATTTTTTTTATTTTATTTTATTTTCTTTTATATTTATTTTTTACTTTTCTTTTTTTTTAATTTAATTTTATTTTCTTTTTTATATTCTTTTTTATTTTTTTTATTTTATCGAATTCTTTTTATATCATTCAATTTTTACTTCTTTTATTTTATTTTGTTATTTTTCATTAATTTTTTTTTCTTTTTTATTTAATTCAGTTTTTTTATTTATTTTATTTTATTTATTTATTTTTTTTTTAATTTTAATCCTTTTTTTTGTTTTTTATTTTTTTTTTTTCATTGTATACCGTTTTATTTTATTTTACTTTGTTTTATTTTGTTTTTTAGTTTTTTTAATTGTTTTTTTTTTTATTTTTTTAATCAGATAATTCAATTCTATTGTTGAATTTTTTATTTTATTTCAATTTATTTTTTTTTTTCTAACTTGTTTTTTTTTTTATTTTTTTTTATTTATTTTTTTTTTATGAAAATGTGTTTTTTTTTTAATATTTTATTTTGATTTTTATGCTTTTTTGTTTTTTTTTTATTTTATTTTTCTTTTTTTATTTTATTTTTCTTTTTTTTTAAATATTTTATTTTGATTTTTATGTTTTTTTGTTTTTTTTTTTTTATTTTATTTTTCTTTTTATACCTTTCATGAACATGAAATGGTATTATAACTTTGGTCCGATGTTTGTAAATATGAGAAGAAGAAGAGATAGACCCATCAATAAGTATACCGAAATGATCAGGATGACGAGATGAGTTGATTTAGCCATGTCCGTCTGTCCGTCTGTCCGTCTGTCTGTCTGTCTGTCTGTCTGTTTGAACGCAAACTAGTCCCTCAGTTTTTGAGATATTTGGCTGAAATTTGGTATGCGGCCACCATTTTCCAATATAGGAATCATTTGTCGGAACCAGCAAGATCGGACCAATATAACATATAGCTCCCATACAACCGATTATTCCGATAAACGGATTTTGGGCTATAACTCCTGTAATTAAACACGAAGGAACGTGAAATTTTATAAGTAATGCTATTTTTATATGTGAAATATCGATGCTGAAAATCATAGAGATGGGATAAATATTTCACATAGCTCCCATACAATCGATTATTCCGATAAACGGATTTTGGGCTATAACTCCTGTAATTAAACACGTAGGAACGTGAAATTTTGTAAGTATTGCTATTTTTATATGTGAAATATCGATGTTGAAACTCATAGAGATGGGATAAATATTTCACATAGCTCCCATACAATCGATTATTCCGATAAACGGATTTTGGGCTATAACTCCTGTAATTAAACGCGTAGGAACGTGAAATTTTGGACGTATTGCTATTTTTATATGTGAAATATCGATGTTGAAAATTATCGAGATTGGATAAATATTTCACATAGCCCCCATACAATCGATTGTTCCGATAAACGGATTTTGGTAGATAACTCCTGTAATTATATAGGTAGGAACGTGAAATTTTGGAAGTATCGCTATTTTTATATGCGAAATATCGATGTTGAAAATCATTGAGATGGCATAAATATTTCACATAGCTCCCATACAATCGATTATTCCGATAAGCGGATTTTGGGCTATAAGTCCTGTAATTAAACACATAGGAACGCGAAATTTTGGAAGTATTGCTATTTTTATATGCGAAATATCGATGTTGAAAATCATTGAAATGGGATAAATATTTCACATATTCATATTTCATACAATCGATTGTTCGATAAACTGATTTTGGTAGATAACTCCTGTAATTATATCGGTAGGAACGTGAAATTTCGTAAATGTTGCTATTTTAGAATGTGGAATGTCGATGTTAAAAATCAATGAGATTGGACCAATATAACACATCGTCCCCATATAATCGATAGCTTCGATAATTTCGGTATGAGCTAAAGTTAAATTCACACAGGCTGTACTGGGGATCAAACAGTGAAAATCGTGACGCTTATTCATGAAAGGTATTTAGCCTTCGGCACAGCCGAAGACAGCTTTCCTTACTTGTTTTATTTTATTTTTATTTTTTTTTATTTTTTTTCTTGTTTTATTTTTATTTTTTTTTTCTTTTTGTAATTTTATTTCGATTGTTGTATTTGTGAATATTTACTTTATTTTATTATTATCTTATATTTATAGTTTTTTTCTTTTATTTTATTTTCTTTTTTTTCTTCTCTTTTTTTTTTACTTTAATTATATTTTTTTATTTTTTTTTTCTTTGATTTTATTTAACTTTTTTTAATTTTTTTATTTTATTCCGTTTTATTTTTTTTTTTTTTTTTGTTTTATTTTACTTTCTTTATTTTTTCTTATTAATTTACTTAATTTATTTTATTTTACTTTTATTTTCTTTTTATTTTATTTGTTTATATCAATTTTTTTTAATTTTTTCATTGTTTTATTTTCATTTATTATTTTTATTTGATTTTTATAATCTGATAATCATTTCGTTGTATTTATGAATTAAGAAGTAAGCAGTCAACTGTCAGCATATAACATTCACAAAGCTATTTATTCGATATCGCATACCTTCGTTTTGTCCTGTCTTTTGTTTCAATATTGCTATTAATTCCATCAATGTAGAGCGCTAATCAAATTTCAATGAGTCAACCACTCAACATTGTCACTCAAGCACATACATGCAGTACTTGCATATGGTCAACATTGCACTGTGGCACCTTTTACAGAAACTTGTCGAGCATTAAAATATCCCGTTAATGGTTACAGCTAAAAATATTTTCTAAAGTTTTTTCTTTAATACTCAGTTTTGAATTTTTACCCCAAAAATATTACCCTCTAATCTAGCCTTTGCCTTAGATTTGATTTCAATACAAATTACTTCAATATACCCCACAGTGCAGCGTCAGCGATAATGATGTACTTGAAAGCTACTGAATACGCTGTCTTATCTTTCTAGTGTATGTAAATATGAGAATAGATTACACACTTTAGCATAAAGCATTTAATTTCTCTAACAAGGCGAAACGAGGAACATGTGTACTAAATAAGCTTTTTTTTAATATTAAAAACAAAACAAAAAAAAAAACTAGTTAAGCTTTTGACGTAGACATTTTTCGGTGGGCTTAAAAAAATTCAGAGCTTTAGTACATATTTAAGACTCAAAATACAATAGGGAGGTATGGCACTGGACTAGAATTTTCGACTTCGATTTTTTGCTAATTTTCACACTAACTCTTACTAGCTTTTCGTACGCTTTTCATTCACTAGTAAGCTTCTGTATAAATCTCGTATTTCTTTGCGTTTTTTGTATATTTGTACGCGTATATATGTACAGACACACATACGTGTACGTTTACTAATTTTCCAAGATCAGCTGGACTAATACAAGTAAATAAATACGTATGAAAATTAGACTGAGCCAAAAAATGTAAAATCAACAATCTCGTAAAGTTGACCAAATTCTGTTAAATTGACCAAATGTTGGTTATATGAACGGATCTTTTTGTTGAAGTAATTGCATTCAATTGTTGATTGTACAGTCACAGATCTGTCAATTTTTAATTCCAAAAATTTGCTGACAGAATTTTTGTTGATCCAACTAATTTTTGTGTTAAAATAACAACTTCCGCTAGTTAATTCAACAGCGCAGGAACTGTCATTTTGAATTGATTGCATCATCTAATAAACTTAGTAGAACTGACAGAGTTTTTGTTGATCAAAAAAAAATTTGTGTTGAAACAACAAACTTCTGCAGTTAATCCAACAGCGAAGGTACTGTCATTACTGTCATGGAAGAAAGCTGTAATTAGACGCCGACAAGCATAAGTATATGATGGCATCATGGTAGATACCTCCGTTGAGCAGTCAAATAGTGTGAGCTCGATTATCGGTAAAGGCAACAATGCACCGACAGAGTTTTTGTTGTTCAAGAAAAATTTTGTGTTGAAACAATAAACTTCTGCAGTTGATTCAACAGCGAAGGAATTGTCAATTTAAAAACAACAAACTCCTGCAGTTAATCCAACAGCGAAGATATTGTCATTATAGTCATAGAACAAAGCTGTAATAAGATGCCGACAAGCATAAGTATACGATGGTATCATGGTAGACACCTCCGTTCAGCAGTGAGCTTGATTCTCGGTGAAGGCGACAAAGCAACGTTTTAAATTATGTTGCCATTTAGAACAAAGCTGCAATTAGACGCTGGCGAGCATAGGTATATGATGGCATCATGGTAGACAACTGGGTTGAGCGCGCAAGACACCTGATTCCGATTCCCGGTAAAGTCAATATAAGAACTCTAAGAAATAATTTAATTTCTATATTTTTTTTTGCTTTGCCTCTTTTTTGGTATTAAAACAGTGGTGCCAGATCGTAGGAAATTACCCTTTTTGAGGGATATTTCACCACAAAATTTTGTAAAAGGGAAAAAAAGGGAAATTTTTAAGTCTCTCATATAAAAAAAAGGGATATAACTGATGAGAGTTAAACTTACATTGTCCATCTCATGTAGTGTTCATGCTGGACATAAAATCATAAAATCGACTGCGGAGCGGGAGATCGCCCTATTTCAATACTTCTTCAGAATTTTTTAAACACCAATATTAAAAAATTCGGTTAACAGGTCATATTAATAAACAAACAGCAATTGCTATTCTCAAATTTTCACAGAAAATTTTCAAAATTTGAGAAAAATTCTATGAACAGTGGTCACTGAAAAAAAAAATCGGAAATAAAGTGATCTTGAAAAATATTCTGAAACAGGGGATCTTTCACTTAGCAGTCGAAACACAATACCCTCAATAAAAAAGTGATTTAAATTCTGTGGGAATTCCATGGGAGTTTTTATTTAAGATGTGGGAAACTGGGGGAATTTTTTCCAATTTTTGTGGGAAATTTAGCGGAGATTATCTGGCATCACTCTGTTAAAGTTACACTTATTTTAGTTTAAACAACAAAATTTTCTGTTAAAACAACAGTTATGTTAAAGTTAACAGTTGCAATGCAGTTGAATCAACAGCATTGAATAATGTATAAGAATTGACCGAAATTTAGGTTGAATCAATCCATATTTTGGTAATTTTTCTCTGTGTTGAAACTGTGACAATATGTTCTTGCGGCTTGAAAAATAATATCAAAATAATTTAAAAATAATAAAAAAAATTTAGGTGCAGTCTAATGTGAATGTAGATATACAAATTCACATAGGAGGGGTGTCGTTCTTATCGTTGAGTCATTGAAGTGTCTGATAACAGTAAAAGCAACAAATCAAACAAACAATAAATAATTTCTAATTGTACAAGTCACATTATTCATTTTTAGAAATTTCTAAATAAATCTCACAGATGCATACGTACATATGTACATACATGTTCATATGCCGTTAGCAGTATGGGGTTGGATGTCTGTAATAAGAATATAACATTTTGAAGGTATCAGCAGTTTTGAACTTTGTAACATTGTAGGTGGCGTATGAGTAATGTGAGAAAAGCACTTAGACATTGAAGGCGAATCAAATCTAAGGAAGTTGTATCAAGTACTGTGGAAATTCGAACAAAATAATAAGGAAAGTTTTTAAATCCCAACTCGCTTTTATTTGGTTTAATGATGCAAAATTACCGCATTCACTCTGAAATCATATTTGCATTAATTCAAAGGGTGGGGCGTATACGTAACCTAAATGGTAGCGTTGCCAGTTTGTTTACTCACCGTTTTTTGTTGAGCTTAATTAGCGTGATAGATAATGCAAATAAATGGCTACGTACTCATAACTGTTAGATATCGCTTATGATGATAACATTTTGTTAACCTATTTTCTGCTGTAGCAGTGATTCTTAACTCTTAGTCTCATGACGGAACCAGTTAGTTATTAAAAAATGTGAGTAGGGGATGGTCGTATTATTAGAAAAACATGATTGAGTTTGGTCAATTATTTATTGAAGAGCATAAATTAAAGTGCCTAACCTACCATACCTTCTGCATGCGATAAATATTGTGCCTTAGAGGTTTTATTGCGCAATATAAATGTTTAGCGCCCTTGGCCATAAAATGATAAATTAACTTGTTTTCCAAGAACTGATAAGCAAATAGAAATTAATGGCAAATACTATATTCACAGGTACAATAAGAGCTTAAATCTATTTTTGTCACACATATATGTATGTATGTATATGCCGTGCTCAAAGCAACAATGAACTTATGCTTTAGTTGGTGTTTTGCACGGCTAAAAAAATGAACCTAAATTTTAAATCCGTATAAAGTTTAATCAATTTTTCAAAAAATTTCAGTTTAAAATTAAAACTTTTTCGTTTGAAAATTAAAACTTTTCGGTTTAAAATTTAAACTTTTGGGTTTGAAAATTAAAATTTATTTTTTAAAGCTTATTCAAGAACAACATTTATGTGTGCGATGTAGCTCAGTGTTTGAGCAGACGGGCATGATGCGGGGAGTCTTGGTTCGTAGCCCCGCCAACGAACAAAAAATTTATTTTATCTTTAAAAAATTGTTAAAACATTTCTGGTTTATAATTGAAACCCGATTCATTTAGCCAATTTTTTTGAAAACTGGTCCAGATTGAATTTGAAAGCTAATTTGGTTTGGTCATATATGTAGTCCAAATTTATAACCGTGTAAAGCTTTAAAAATTTGTTTTGTTTACATTTAAATACTTCCCATACAAACTGAGTGAGAGGAGTAAGAAAACAAAAAACTCTTGAACATGTCTAACCAGTTTTTTTTGTTTATGTATCTTAAAAATCGGTATCGCTCAGACGAAATCAATCAAAATATCTACAAACACCGCCTACAACACAAGGAAAGACTCACAAACAAAGCGAAGCAACATAAAAACATAAAAAAATTACTTAACTAAAGTCATACCAAAACAGCAGCAGATCTACACCGAGAAAAATGAGCTGGTCATATCAACTAAAATATGGGTTGATTCATACAAAATCAACGGTCAATTCTTATTCATTATTCAATGCTGTTGATTCAACTGCATTGAAAATGTTATCCTTAACATAACAGACATTTTTTTTAACAGAAACTTTGTTTTTTAACAGAAAATTTTGTTTTTTAAGGTGTTCTGAGTTCGATTCTCGCTGAAGTTAATATAATTTATTTTTTTACTTTTTAATATATGTATTACTAAAAAAAGTAAAAAAAAAAAATAATTTTTCAGAGTTCTCATATTGACTTAACCGAGAATCGAACTCACGTGTCTTGAACGCTCAGCCCAGCTGTCTACGAGGATGCCATCGTATACTTATGCTTGCCAGCGTCTAATTACAGCTTTTTTCTAAATGACAACACACTATCTCACGTTGCCTTCACCGATAATTGAGTTCGACTGTTTTGACTGCTGAACGGAGGTGTCTACCATTATGCCATTGTGTACTTATGCTTACCGGCGTCTAATAACAGTTTTGCTCTATGACAGTAATGACAGTACCTTTGCTGTTGGATTAACTGCAAATACTATCAGTTTTACCAAATTTTGTGAATTAAAAATGCCAAATCTATGACTGTTCAATCAACAGTTGAATGCAATTACTTCAACAAAAAACTGCGTTCAAATAACAAAAATTTGGTCAATTCAACAGAATTTGGTCAACTTCAGCATAACAGTACGAGATTGTTGATTTTAGCAGTGTCATTTTTTTCTGTGTAGTACACACTGTATAACATTAGCAACAATGTTTCTCGCAACATTACGAGCAACAATGTTTCTCGCAACATTACGAGCAACAAGTTTATTGTTATGATTTTTTAGAGCAAATAGCGAATAGCGAAAAAGCTGTGTGGCGTCTCAAGAGAGCAATTGTTGTTGTTAGGCGTCATAAGTAATAGCAACTAATTTATAACACTTAATAGTTTAAAAAAAAAAGTTAAAAATTAAAACACTCCACATACTAGTCTATGCCTAAGAAACAACTTGCGGTTAAGCTACTTAATAAGGCTGTCTATTCATGTGATGTCAATTTAAGGTATTACAACTAAAAAAAAATATGGGCTATGACGATATTTATATAGGATTTGTGTATATCGACAAATTTTTTAAGCATATAAGTATTTTATTATTTTAGTAATTTTTTTTGTAATGCGATGACCGCCAAAACCACTTGTGTCACCTTAAAAAAAACAGAAGCTATAGATACCTCATGTTTTGGTTAACTTAATTGGCAGGTGGTGAAAATTTCTGATAATAACATTCAACTCATACAAAATTTTTTTAGTCAATGTGTGCTTGATTGCTACTGTTGTTGTTGTTGTAACGAGGTGTAGCCCTGCCTAAATGTCAGACAGGGTCGCCTCGAGTGTATTGCTCTTGGCCGGGTCGATATAAGAAAACGGCCCGGGTCGTTTCGGCACGATGGGTACAGCACAAGTACTGGTACCGTTCTCGTAGATCCGGCAATACAAGAAACTAAACTAGCCGTGCAGGCTATGTAGGTCATTTAGCGTTACCCAGGGTGCACCAACTGGGAGGCGACCTACTTTTACACCCCCTTGATTGCTACTGTAAGATCTTTGTTTAACATAAGCTTCAAATATTTCCGCCAAATTAAATAATTTTAATATTGAAATGTGTTTAGTTGCCTAAAACTATGCATTTGACCAGAACTACACTATAAACTTTTAGAGTAATATTTCATTGATTTTATTTGGCTTCCGTTCAGAAATAGTCTCTCTGCATCAACTGCATAGCTAGAATTTCATTTAAATAGTGACCCAGAACTGATTTCTCTAAACCAATTAGTGAATTTTCAAAAATACTTGTTCAAATATAAGTGGCACAGTGTCTTCAGGGACCAGTTTTCACGAAACGTTGTAGAATATGTTTCTAAGAACAATTTTTCGGAAGCTGACTTTCCCATAGTGCCAAAAGTGATTTTTCGTAAATATTTTTCTGGTACCAGCTGAATCTAGAACGAATTTTGAGATAAAGTTTTTCAGAATGTGATCACCAGAACCCCAATTAAGGAAACAGAATATATATTTTGAATCACCTTCGCCACGATCAAGAAATTTACCCTACATATTGAAGTAGTCGTTGAAAGCAAGTTTTCTAGAACTAATTCCCTTCCAAAAGGTTTTCGAAAGTGGGTTTCTTAACCTCAATAACCAGTCTCCAACAAGAGACATGTTCCCAAGAACAAGCTGTTCCAAGACGTGGTCCCTAAAACCTTGGTTGTACTGTAAAAACCAATTTTCATTAAACAAACCGTTTTTTGCAAAATATTTTCCAGCATTCGTTTTCAACCACCAGTTAAACAGAATTGTATCTCAGTTTCTGAGAATCAGTTACCATGGAAAAGTTACCAAGGTTAGATGCAGGGGCGGATCCACGAGGGTGGCTTTCAGATTCAAACCACCCTCCCCCCCTCTTTGGGATTCAAAAAGTCACATTTTTTTTTTTTTCAAAATAATTCACAGCAAACAATTTGGTAAAATTTACACACAAAAATATAGTAGAAATTGAGTAAAAAATTCAGTAAAAATTACGCTTAAAAATTACATAAAAAATTAGGAAAAAATTACGCAAAAAAAGTAAAAATTATACAAAAAATATAATAAAAAATACAAAAAAAAAATAAAGTAAAAACTACACAGAAAAAAAGTAAAAGTTACGCAAAAATATAGTAAAAGTTACACAAAAACTGTAGTAAAAATTAGTTTGGCCTAATACAGTAAAAAATTACCCAAAAAAACATAGCAAAAATTACACTAAAAATACAGTAAAAAATACACAAAAGATACAGAAAAAATTCACGCAAAAAATAAAGTAAAAACTATTAAAAAAAAACATGACAAAAATTACACAAAAAATATACTAAAAATTAGAAAAAAATACAAAAAAATTTTGTAAAAACTACACAAAAAATATAGTAAAATTTTCACAAAAAATATATCAAAAATTACACAAAGATTATGGTAAAAAGTACGCGAAAATATAGTAAAAGTTACATTAAAATTATGGTAAAAATTTGGCCAAAAATTGAGTAAAAATTTACCCAAAAAACACAAAAACACAAAAAATACAATAAAAAATACACAAAAGATACAGAAAAAATTTACCCAAAAAATATAATAAAAATTTCTAAAAAAAACATGCTAAAAATTACACAAAAAATATACTAAAAATTAGAAAAAAATACAAAAAAATTTAGTAAAAACTACACAAAAAATATAGTAAAATTTTGGCAAAAAATATAGCAAAAATTACACAAAGATTATGGTAAAAAGGGCGCGAAAATATAGTAAAAGTTACATTAAAACTATAGTAAAAATTTGGCCAAAAATACACAAAAAATACAGTAAAAAATACACAAAAGATACAGAAAAAAATTACCAAAAAAATATAATAAAAATTCCTAAAAAAAAAAACCATGGTAAAAATTACACAAAAAATATAGTTAAAAAATAAGCAAAAACTACATAAAAACTTTAGTAAAAACTACACAAAAAATATAGTAAAATAAGTAAAAATTACAAAAAAATAGTAAAAATTACACAAAAATTTAGTAAAATTTACATTAAAAATATAGCAAAAATTGCACAAAACTTATGGTAAAAATTAGTCCAAAAATATAAAAAAAAATTACGCAAAAAATATAGTTAAAGTTACGCAAAAATAAAGCTAAAATTGCACAAAAAAAATACCGAAAAAAATTAAAATTACAAAAAAAATTGTTAAAATTACACAAGAAATGTAGTAAAAATTTATTAAAATTTACATTAAAAATATAGTAAAAATTACACAAAAAATTAGTAAAAAATTGGAAATTACAAAAAAAATGGTAAAAATTACACAAAAAATGTAGTAAAAATTTATTAAAATTTACATTAAAAATATAGTAAAAATTACACAAAAAATTTGTAAAAAATTACCCAAAAAACAGTAAAAGTTACGCAAAAAATATAGTTTCAAAATAATTTTTAAAATATAAGCTCCCCTTTGTCTCGGGAACTAGGTTTTCTCAAGAGCAATATTTTTAAAGACCAGTGTCAAAGAACTAGTTTTCTACAAGAAGCTTTCTCTACTGAGTTTCCAGAAATATATTCCCACAATCCAGTAAATTTATCAAGATCAATTTTTTTGGAATCAATTTTCAAGAAGAAGTTTTCCAAGTTGGATCCCAAGAAACATCAGGTGCTGTGTTTCCAGAAAAACCTTATGAAAACCAGTTGTATGTAAATAGTTTTCTTAAAGCAGTCCCGCTGCAATAGGAGCTGAGGAAGTTGATGATGATGATGATGAGTACGAAATTAATTTCCCCAAGATTCCAAAAAAAAACCTTCTTATACTTATTGATGTATAGGGATATCAGTGGGCTCTGAATCATTTGGCATGTAAGTCTAATTAAAACCCCTTTACAGCTATACAGGAGACGACCTCCCGGTCCTATAAAGTACCACAAATATTTTTCTGAAATTTTCACTCACCTTGGAAAGTCTTTATTGTCATCTTTAACTGCACTACTCGGCTCCTTTTGTCGCTTCACTTTCGTGCGACTCTTCGGCATAGTGGCGCTATAATCATCACTCACAGTACGGCGCGCTGGCACTTCCACTTTTGCAAAATCATCTAAGCCCAGCTCTCGCACCGGGGCAGTCGCAGGCGGTTCGTCAAAACCAGGCAATGGCGATGGCAACACATCCTCGCGTAATTCATGTGCCTCCTCAGGCACAGGGCTATCATCTGTAATATTAGCACCCGCACTACCCAACTCTGGGCTTACAACCGCAACCTGTTCATCCTCTGCATAGTCGGAAAAATCATCCACATCATCAACCGAACGTTCCTCATCGATGGAGGTGTGAAAAGAACTAGCAGTCGAATGACGACTTGCCGCCGAACTATCAGTGGGATCGGGTGTTGTTCGTTGCGCGGCCGGTGGAAAGACACGCCATAAACCAGGTGATGATATCTTATCACTTGCTGTTGTTGTTGTTGCGTCTATATTTGCATACTGATTGTTGTATTGTTGTTGCTGTTGTTTACGTAATTGATGACGTCCAGTTTTAAATAAAATTCGTTGCTCAGCTGTTAAAGTCTCGAAACGATGCACTTTTTGGCGCACACCCAACCAAGCTGGATCCAAGGATTGCCGATCGCCCGCGATGCCAACGTCTTCCCCCTCTCCCGCCCCTTCAGCTGCGCCTGCACTCTCCACTTCATTTGTTGCTTCCTCATCCCCTTCTAGAGGTGGCCCACTTATGGGCAATGGCGGCGGTATCATTCTACGTGTAGATGCACGTAAAAATGCACTTTCCGTATCCGATTCAAGCGAATATGAATATTGTAATTTACTACTTGCGACGCTTAACGAAAATGAACCACTACTACCACTGCTACTCAACGTACTGTGCTGATTGTGGCTGGTGGCGTTTGAGTTCTGCTCATGAGTTGAGCTTGCCACCGAGCTCTCAGCCACACTAACACTAGGCGAGTCGACTGAACCGTTACTCTCAGCGCTAACACGTCTTGCTGAGCGTCTTTTGGCAAAATTACGATTGCTTAGATTACGTTCACGTCGAAAGGGACGTGGACTGTCGTTGGGGCTCTCATCAGCCATCTGTGAGTGTGTGTGTGTTGTTTGGGGAGCACTTAACGATATTTTGAAACTGAGTTGAACGCGCTTATCTTGGCTTTAACGTGCCACCCACTGACATGCGCGGGCTAACACGCACACACACAAACTTTTGCTATCTAGCGAGAGCGAGCGCCTCTCTGCTTTTGTCTTGATCGTATTATCTACTCTTTAAGCTCTATTAGTTTTAATAGTTGTCAAATTTTTACAATTTGTTTTTGGTATCTTTTTATTTTTTTTTTTTATTTATGATATTTTAGCACTTTTTGTTTTTGTTGCATTTGTTGGCTTTTGTTTGCTTTTGTTTATATACTATTTACTATTTCTCTTCATGTATTATTGTATGCTAAAAATAGGCGAGTTATGACATTTTTTTAAACACTTATTTTTATGGACTTTGCAGTGGTTATTCGTTTTCTTTAGCGTTATGAGTGGCAACCCTGCCTGAAAATATTTTTTTCATTATACGTCCGAAAGTACCTTTCATTTGATACCAATATTGGCATACCTCGCTAAATATTTAAAACAGATGAGATAGGTGGCAACCCTGTAAACCGCCCGAAATGGCAACCTAAGTAAGAAATCCTGAAAGGAAGCGCGCTATTCATATTCCAAATTTTATCCGGATCGGTCAATACGTTCCCGAGATAGTGGTCGAGATATGATCGGAGAGGCTTCCGAAGATGGGTTTCCCAAGAAAATTTCATCCTGCTCCGGCAGTCGCCTGGTGCTCTACCGTCGTTTTAGCCCCCGCGAGGTTGTAATTGCTATACGAGGTAAAGTGTTCCAGACCCAACCGTACCGTGTGCACCCCAATAGCTTAAAGCCCAGAGAGCACCGCAACTAATCTAAATAGTTCCCTTCTTTTCACCCGCAGAAGAGTCACAGATCCTGTTTCGTTTTAGGATGGCCACAGACTCCTCGACACTCTGCAGGACTCTTCCACCTATGCTTAGCCTCGCTTAAGAGCTAATCTACGACTTTCCAGCTCATCGGGCATCTCGCTTCCCTATATATTATGTACTTTGATTCGGTCCCAAATGTAGAGAAACCATATATCGACTTGCCAGGTTCATGGCCTACTCCCTTCACTGACTAACCAAACTCGATGTGATCGTTTCTAACCCGATAGCCAAAGAGACGCCAGGCTTTGCGAGAAAATTGAGATTACTCAAAATCCAGTGCCTTCACTTCCCTGCTCGGGCAGGAAAAAAACAGCTGGTTGCTTAATGTGTTATAAAAAATATTGACCACAGAGTGACTTCTTTCTTTGTTCTAGTATTTTTACTAGCTATAAAAAATGAATCTAAACTTTTTTACATCGACACTTTTTTTCACTCTTGTCTGTTTTTCCATAACAAAACACATTTTTCGCGTAACACAATAGAATAGAAAAATGTTTAATTGCCACAATTTAGTTTGTTGTTGTTTTTTTTTTTTTTTTGCTTTTTGTTACTCAATAAAAACAATAGAACGTGCGACTAACTATTTAACTAACCAATAAACGCGGCATACAGATCTCAACTAACTAATAAATATTAACAATAAATATGGCACAGTCGGTATGTGGGGGTATATTCTCGCACAAACACACCCCGACACCCCCACACACATTTTACACATTTAAGTGAGTAGGTGTTTGTTAGTGAGAATTTTCAGACGACGTCAAAAACGTCAACAGCTGAGCAAGCAAATTGATAGTGTCGTTGAACAAAAGTAAAAAAAAAATTAAGGGGGTATAAGTTCGGGTGTAACTGAACATTATTTTCTTTTTCGTATTTATTTTTTTTTTGTTTAATTTTTTTATTATATTTTGTGTTATTTAATTTTTTTTTATTTCTCTTATTTTTTTATTATTTTTTCCCCTTTTTATTACATTTTGTTTTATTTTATGTCATTTTATTAATTTTTTTATTTTATTTTATTTTATATTTTTTATAGTTTTGTTTTTGTTCTATATTAATTTAAAAAATTTTATTAAGTTTTGTAACTGAACATTATTTTTTTGTTTGGTTTTCTTTTATTTCATTTTATTATATTAAGTAAAAAAAAGTTAAGGGAGTATAAGTTCGGGGTAACTCAACATTATTTTTTTTTCTTTTCTTTTCTTATATTTTGCTATATTATATTTTTTTTTATTTATTTTTTATTTTATTTTTTTTATTTTTTTTTTGTATTTTTTTTTTTTTTTATTCTTTTTTCCTTTTCTATTATATTTTGTTTTATTTTATTCTATTTTATATTTTTTTATTTTTTTACTTTTTTTATTAGGTTTACTTTTGTAACTGAACTTTATTTTTTTTTTTTGTTTTGTTTTCTTTTATTTCATTTTATTATATTTCGATTTTTTTTTTTTTTGATTTTTATTTTTGTATTCTTTTTTTATTTTTTTTTATTTTATGGCATTTTATTTTATTTTACTCTATTGATTGATTTTATTTTATTTTATTTTATATTTTTTTTACTTTTATTATTTTTTTATATTATTTTATAGTATGTTATTATGTTTACTTTATTATTTTATTTTTATTTTATTGTTTTTTTATTTTTATTTTTTTATTTTATTTTATTTTATTTTTTTTTTTTTATTTTATTTTATTTTTTTTTATTTTTTTTTTCTTTTTAATTTTTTTTTTTTTTTCTTTTTCATTATTTTTTTTTTTTGGTATTGTATATAGTTTTTCAGTTTATTATTTTTTTATTGGTTTTTATTTTATGGTATATTCTTGTTTTTTTTTCAACATTTTTCAATTTTTTTTATTTTTATTTGGAAATGGTCCTGTGTCTAAAGTTGGTCTTTTAATTTTCAATAATTTATATTAATAATCAAAATTTTTTTGTTGGAATAGAAATCTTTGTGTCACACGCCATAGCTTCCAAGATCGATTCGGGAATAGCTAGTTCCGCACGTTTTTTATTCTGTTTGACTAGCCACTATTTTCTTAGCAGCAGCGACATCACTATGTTGCACTTTTCGGGTTTAATGTGACGTCTGACATTCGCGAATTAAAAACCAAATTCATTATTTGTTGTTTGAATGCAAAGGCCGTAAAACAACAATCCCATTGTTGTAAACAAATATTTATTTTATTGTATTTAATCGATTTTTTTATTTTTTTTTTTTTATTTTTTTTTTTTCCTTTTTTTATTTTTTTTTTTCTTTTTTTCTTTTTTTTCTTTTTTTTCACTTTTTTTTATTTTTTTTCATTTTTTTTTCTTTTTCATTTTCACTTTTCTTTTTTTTCTGGTATTGTATTTAGTTTTTTTATTGGTTTTTATTTCAACTTTTTTTTTTCAATTTTTGTAAACAAATATTTATTTTATTGTATTGAATCGAATTTTTTTATTTTTTATTTTTTTTTTTTATTTTAAATTTTTTTTTTCCTTTTTTCCTTTATATTTTTAATTTTTTTTTTTTCTTTTTAATATTTTTTTCTTCTTTTTCTTTTGGTATTATATTTAGTTTTTTTATTTTACTATTTTTTTTATTGGTATTTTTTTCCAAATTTTTCCAGTTTTTTTTTTTTTATTTGAAAATGGTCGCGGTTCCCAATCAAATTTCAATAAGCTATATCTAAAAATGGGTAAATTATCGTATTTAGAAAAGTATAAAAATACTTTTTTTAAATATGCACTTATATCACTTCAAAAAAATAAAACAAACTTGGTTCGCTACATAAAAGTGTCAATTTGTCGCACATTTTGCGGTTTAACCCACAAAAGTTAAGAATTTTTAGCAAATCTTACTTTTTCCTCTCTCTTTTTAAATATTTCGCATGCTCATATTAATTTCTATATATGTATTATATAACAAATGTGTTCATTATTTTTTATCGCACTTCATTCTCATAAATGTCTCTGTTTTGCGTTTTTTTTTTGTTTTTTTTTTTTTTTTCTTCCCAATTTTCTTTGTTTCGCCTTGACGTGGTCTTTATGTTATGAGCTTTTACTTTTTGCTCGTAAATTTTGTTAACTTAAAATTGTTGTTTTATAATTTTTTTGTTGTTACCTACTTATCATTGTGCGCATTTCACGCAACAGACAGCCGAATTAACGAATTGTTTTGCAGTATTATTAAAAGTACAGTGACTGCAAATTGTGCTACGGAAAATGAAGACAAGAATTTCTATATTAATTTTTGCTTGTTAAAGCTCGAGACATCTTATCTCCTACAAAATCGTACACTCAAATGCATATTCATGGCATTGAGCCAATCGACAATTTATAAGCTGATAAAAACTTTGTCGATAACGCTAATGAAAACCATTTGATAATATGATAATTTTAGATTTATGACTACGGTACCTTTTAAAAATTCTAAGAATTTGTATTTGCTCATACTGGCTTATTAAAACCATTTTATAGTTCAACTTAGGCAATTAGGGGATCTATTCCGCGTTATTGTTATACGAATATATCTTCGCTCGCTTGCCAGAGGCATGAATGTGCCAAATTTCCAGATTTGAGTTAACAGGCTGACCTGATTGACCTCTCGTTTCTCTACGATTCACGAAAATCCTGGGTTTCCAAAATACAAGGAACCCCCGGAAATTTGCAATGCCATTTTCATGAATGTGTAGTTCAATCTCTGAAATTTGTGCCAGAAAAACACATCTCTGTTTCTGGCTCAACAAAAATATTTAAAAACTAAATTTTTAAATTTTTCAAAATTTTCTTTTTGCCAGAAACATGAATGTGTAGCAAAATTGTTACTTATACGCCATGGTGTCTGTTGTTGAGTGCAACACATTCATGGTTTTGGCGCAACGAAAGTTTTATAAAATTTTAAAATTCAGGTTTTAAATATTTTCGTTGCGTCAGAAACATGAAAGTGCTATACATTAATGTTTCTGGCGCAGCGAAAATTTTCTTTGGCAATTTTTAAACGAGAAATGGGCCGAATTTCGAGGAATTAAAGGAATATTTAAGTAAAACTTAACCACAAAAAAAAAAAAACTACAGAAGCTCTCTCTGATGAGCTTCAAGATAAAAATGTATGTCCGAAATAAATTCCTCGACCCTATAAAGGAACATACTTCGGCTAGTTCCAATACAACTTTTCCAATGATTGGTCAGTTTTTGGAAAAAAAAAACAATTGATTGAAAAAATCGGTGAACAAAAATTCATCTTAGACCTATGGTTCCCTTGGCGAAAATGCTTGAAATGAACCAAGTTATCATAATCGCGACATGCCTCTATCTTATAACTTTAAAAGAGCTAAACATGTATACATATTTGTATATCCGGTACTGTCTCGGAAACCGCTTGACCGATTTGGATGAAATTTGGCATATAGATGGTATGATTAATTCTGGTTTTCCTTAGGTCAAATTTTGACCAATTCTATCGACTTTATCGAAATAAGCAACCAAACCCCGATAAAGTCGATGAAATTTGATACCATTCGACCTAATGAAAACCAGCCTTAAGACTATCCGCTTCAGGATTGCCACCTATTTCAATTTGGTTTAATTATGCAGCAAGATATGCCAATATGGGTATAAAATGAAAGGTATTTTCGCCGACATACCAAATAAATTATTTTCAAGTAGGGTTGTCGTCTAGGGTTACCATTTTAACGTATTGTATTTTGGGGTCATTTTAGGATCATATTTGGATTATTTTAGGATCAATTAGGGGTCACTTTTCGGCTAATCTTGGGGCTATATTGAGACCATTTTGGGTTCAATTTAAGAAAATTTTCGAATCATTTTTGGGTAATTTTGAGATCATTTTGGGATCATTTTTGGATTATTTTGGGATCATTTTAGGGTCGTTTGGGTTCATTTTGAGTTCATTTTGGGATCATTTCGGGATCATTTTAGGGTCATTTTGGGTTCAATTGTGGATAATTATGGGAACATTTAAGGCTCTGTTTGGGATTATTTTCAAATTATTTTGAGTCATATTGGGATCATTTTGGTATAATTTTGGGGTCATTTTCGGATAATTTTGGGTAAATTCAGGGGTATTTTTTGATGCCATTTTGCAATCATTTTTGGATTATTTTGAGATCATTTTAGGGTCATTTTGGGATAATTTTGGGGCTATTTTGAGACCGTTTTGGGTTAAATTTTGGATCATTTTGAGACAATTTTGGGGTCATTTTGGGATCATTTTGGTATCATTTTTGGATCACTTTGGAATCATTTTAGGGTCGTTTTGGGTTCATTTTGGGATCATTTGTGAGTCATTTTGGTTCAATTTTGGATCATTTATTGAGCATTTAAGGGTCTGTTTGGGATTATTTTAAGTTCATTTTGGGATCACTTTGGGATAATTTTTGAGACCATTTTGGGTTCAATTTTGGATCATTTTGAGGCAATTTTGGGGTCATTTTCCGATGATTTTGGGATCATTTTTGGATCTTTTTGGGTCAATTTTGAGGTAATTTTCGGATCATTTTGGGATCATTTTCGGATCATTTTGAGAACAATTTTTGGGATTATTTTAAGATATTTTTTGGACTATTTTGGGACATATTGGGATCATTTTGGAATAATTTTGCTGTAATTTTCGGATAATTTTGGGAATCATTTTAGTATTATTTTGGGATTATTTTAGGGTCATTTTGGGATCATTTTGGGTAAGTAAAGGTACTTAATTTTTACAGGCCCATACAAAGAAACGCTCTAGTTAAGTGGAACAGAAAACAAACGAATTTTGTTGAAAATAACATTGCTACTATTTTTTAGAATATGGCACTAAATTAACGGTAAAAACTTTATAAAGATGATATTTTTTGAAAGTCTATCTTTGATAAAGTTTTTCAAGGTCCGATAAATTTTTTGAATTTTGACAGTCTTAAATAAATCGAGATAGAACCAATTTTTTTGGAATTTTTTTTTTTACAATTTTCTTTTAATGTTATATTATAATGTTTTGTTTCAATTCACAATGTTTCATTTCCATAATTTCAGTTTCTTTTGTTTCAAATATGTCACATTTTATTTTCTTTTGCTTCAAATATTTCACGTTTCATTTTCTTTCGTTCCAAATATTTCACGTCTATTTTTTTTTCAACTGAGTTTGTTCATTTCATTTCAACTTTTTCACAATTTTAAATTGTTTAATTAATTTTTCGTCGATTTGATCTTATTTACATTTAAAAAAAATCTAATTCGTCTCACTTCATTAAATTCTAAACAATTTCTATTTTTTCACTTTCTTGATTTTTTATCTCAAATTCTTAACATTTTGCATTCCATGAATGTTGTACCACCCTTTGCCCAACACGATCACTTCTCCACACTGCTCTCTTTAGCCTCCCAACACAAATTTTTCTGCCACCCTTTCCCAACAACTTGTTCTACCACACCGTCTCACCGCTGTCAAGCTTCCGATCGTTTTTTAAGTTTTGCCCGCACAACTCTCTCGAACGTCTATTCACTTGCCGTATTGAATTCGTACTAGTGTGAACAATATTTTGCAATCAGCATTTCAAAGTCAACAAAAAGATCTTAACAATGTACATATTTAACTTGATATCGCCAAAATGATTGTTAAATATTTTATCTTTCGTGTTTGCTATCTTTTCAAATTTTTTGTACTTTGGCGCATTTGTCTTATCTACTGGCGGGTGTCAAATGTTGATATGAGATGTTCTAGTCTTATTCAACTACATTTTTAATTTTTCTAAATTTTATTATTTTTTTTTTTCAACATGTTTCTTGTACCCCCTCACTCTTAACATTGCTGTTGTTGTTGTTGTTGGCACATTGCCCTTTCATTAGCATTGGAATTGTATTTGTATTATTGTTTTTTTTTCTACTCATTTTGCCCCAGTTCAATAATTTGCTGACCTGCTGGTTTTAGTTTTTGTTGCTTTTTCTGTGTTTTTTTTTTTTTAATTTTTTTCTTTGTTTTTTTTATCATTTTTAAGCTTTTTTTTGCACTAGGCTCGTTCGATTTTTGTTGTTCCATATTTTCTTTCCACCTGTGTTCTCTTGTTAGTCGCTTATTTACCGTGTACTATTTCCCTTTGTTTGTTATTCACTACAGTTAATTGATATGTGTTTTTGCTTTTGTTTCTAATGCAGCTTTTTTATAAAGTCATTGGCGGTGAAGTAACTTAAAAAGAGCTTATTTAACATTTACTTAATACCTACATATGTATGCATGCACATTAGACTGGGTAAACAAAATAAATAAAAAAATCCAAAGTCCAAGTCCAAGTCCAAGTCCAAGTCCAAGTCCAAGTCCAAGTCCAAGTCCAAGTCCAAGTCCAAGTCCAAGTCCAAGTCCAAGTCCAAGTCCAAGTCCAAGTCCAAGTCCAAGTCCAAGTCCAAGTCCAAGTCCAAGTCCAAGTCCAAGTCCAAGTCCAAGTCCAAGTCCAAGTCCAAGTCCAAGTCCAAGTCCAAGTCCAAGTCCAAGTCCAAGTCCAAGTCCAAGTCCAAGTCCAAGTCCAAGTCCAAGTCCAAGTCCAAGTCCAAGTCCAAGTCCAAGTCCAAGTCCAAGTCCAAGTCCAAGTCCAAGTCCAAGTCCAAGTCCAAGTCCAAGTCCAAGTCCAAGTCCAAGTCCAAGTCCAAGTCCAAGTCCAAGTCCAAGTCCAAGTCCAAGTCCAAGTCCAAGTCCAAGTCCAAGTCCAAGTCCAAGTCCAAGTCCAAGTCCAAGTCCAAGTCCAAGTCCAAGTCCAAGTCCAAGTCCAAGTCCAAGTCCAAGTCCAAGTCCAAGTCCAAGTCCAAGTCCAAGTCCAAGTCCAAGTCCAAGTCCAAGTCCAAGTCCAAGTCCAAGTCCAAGTCCAAGTCCAAGTCCAAGTCCAAGTCCAAGTCCAAGTCCAAGTCCAAGTCCAAGTCCAAGTCCAAGTCCAAGTCCAAGTCCAAGTCCAAGTCCAAGTCCAAGTCCAAGTCCAAGTCCAAGTCCAAGTCCAAGTCCAAGTCCAAGTCCAAGTCCAAGTCCAAGTCCAAGTCCAAGTCCAAGTCCAAGTCCAAGTCCAAGTCCAAGTCCAAGTCCAAGTCCAAGTCCAAGTCCAAGTCCAAGTCCAAGTCCAAGTCCAAGTCCAAGTCCAAGTCCAAGTCCAAGTCCAAGTCCAAGTCCAAGTCCAAGTCCAAGTCCAAGTCCAAGTCCAAGTCCAAGTCCAAGTCCAAGTCCAAGTCCAAGTCCAAGTCCAAGTCCAAGTCCAAGTCCAAGTCCAAGTCCAAGTCCATGTCCATGTCCATGTCCAAGTCCAAGTCCAAGTCCAAGTCCAAGTCCAAGTCCAAGTCCAAGTCCAAGTCCAAGTCCAAGTCCAAGTCCAAGTCCAAGTCCAAGTCCAAGTCCAAGTCCAAGTCCAAGTCCAAGTCCAAGTCCAAGTCCAAGTCCAAGTCCAAGTCCAAGTCCAAGTCCAAGTCCAAGTCCAAGTCCAAGTCCAAGTCCAAGTCCAAGTCCAAGTCCAAGTCCAAGTCCAAGTCCAAGTCCAAGTCCAAGTCCAAGTCCAAGTCCAAGTCCAAGTCCAAGTCCAAGTCCAAGTCCAAGTCCAAGTCCAAGTCCAAGTCCAAGTCCAAGTCCAAGTCCAAGTCCAAGTCCAAGTCCAAGTCCAAGTCCAAGTCCAAGTCCAAGTCCAAGTCCAAGTCCAAGTCCAAGTCCAAGTCCAAGTCCAAGTCCAAGTCCAAGTCCAAGTCCAAGTCCAAGTCCAAGTCCAAGTCCAAGTCCAAGTCCAAGTCCAAGTCCAAGTCCAAGTCCAAGTCCAAGTCCAAGTCCAAGTCCAAGTCCAAGTCCAAGTCCAAGTCCAAGTCCAAGTCCAAGTCCAAGTCCAAGTCCAAGTCCAAGTCCAAGTCCAAGTCCAAGTCCAAGTCCAAGTCCAAGTCCAAGTCCAAGTCCAAGTCCAAGTCCAAGTCCAAGTCCAAGTCCAAGTCCAAGTCCATGTCCAAGTCCAAGTCCAAGTCCAAGTCCAAGTCCAAGTCCAAGTCCAAGTCCAAGTCCAAGTCCAAGTCCAAGTCCAAGTCCAAGTCCAAGTCCAAGTCCAAGTCCAAGTCCAAGTCCAAGTCCAAGTCCAAGTCCAAGTCCAAGTCCAAGTCCAAGTCCAAGTCCAAGTCCAAGTCCAAGTCCAAGTCCAAGTCCAAGTCCAAGTCCAAGTCCAAGTCCAAGTCCAAGTCCAAGTCCAAGTCCAAGTCCAAGTCCAAGTCCAAGTCCAAGTCCAAGTCCAAGTCCAAGTCCAAGTCCAAGTCCAAGTCCAAGTCCAAGTCCAAGTCCAAGTCCAAGTCCAAGTCCAAGTCCAAGTCCAAGTCCAAGTCCAAGTCCAAGTCCAAGTCCAAGTCCAAGTCCAAGTCCAAGTCCAAGTCCAAGTCCAAGTCCAAGTCCAAGTCCAAGTCCAAGTCCAAGTCCAAGTCCAAGTCCAAGTCCAAGTCCAAGTCCAAGTCCAAGTCCAAGTCCAAGTCCAAGTCCAAGTCCAAGTCCAAGTCCAAGTCCAAGTCCAAGTCCAAGTCCAAGTCCAAGTCCAAGTCCAAGTCCAAGTCCAAGTCCAAGTCCAAGTCCAAGTCCAAGTCCAAGTCCAAGTCCAAGTCCAAGTCCAAGTCCAAGTCCAAGTCCAAGTCCAAGTCCAAGTCCAAGTCCAAGTCCAAGTCCAAGTCCAAGTCCAAGTCCAAGTCCAAGTCCAAGTCCAAGTCCAAGTCCAAGTCCAAGTCCAAGTCCAAGTCCAAGTCCAAGTCCAAGTCCAAGTCCAAGTCCAAGTCCAAGTCCAAGTCCAAGTCCAAGTCCAAGTCCAAGTCCAAGTCCAAGTCCAAGTCCAAGTCCAAGTCCAAGTCCAAGTCCAAGTCCAAGTCCAAGTCCAAGTCCAAGTCCAAGTCCAAGTCCAAGTCCAAGTCCAAGTCCAAGTCCAAGTCCAAGTCCAAGTCCAAGTCCAAGTCCAAGTCCAAGTCCAAGTCCAAGTCCAAGTCCAAGTCCAAGTCCAAGTCCAAGTCCAAGTCCAAGTCCAAGTCCAAGTCCAAGTCCAAGTCCAAGTCCAAGTCCAAGTCCAAGTCCAAGTCCAAGTCCAAGTCCAAGTCCAAGTCCAAGTCCAAGTCCAAGTCCAAGTCCAAGTCCAAGTCCAAGTCCAAGTCCAAGTCCAAGTCCAAGTCCAAGTCCAAGTCCAAGTCCAAGTCCAAGTCCAAGTCCAAGTCCAAGTCCAAGTCCAAGTCCAAGTCCAAGTCCAAGTCCAAGTCCAAGTCCAAGTCCAAGTCCAAGTCCAAGTCCAAGTCCAAGTCCAAGTCCAAGTCCAAGTCCAAGTCCAAGTCCAAGTCCAAGTCCAAGTCCAAGTCCAAGTCCAAGTCCAAGTCCAAGTCCAAGTCCAAGTCCAAGTCCAAGTCCAAGTCCAAGTCCAAGTCCAAGTCCAAGTCCAAGTCCAAGTCCAAGTCCAAGTCCAAGTCCAAGTCCAAGTCCAAGTCCAAGTCCAAGTCCAAGTCCAAGTCCAAGTCCAAGTCCAAGTCCAAGTCCAAGTCCAAGTCCAAGTCCAAGTCCAAGTCCAAGTCCAAGTCCAAGTCCAAGTCCAAGTCCAAGTCCAAGTCCAAGTCCAAGTCCAAGTCCAAGTCCAAGTCCAAGTCCAAGTCCAAGTCCAAGTCCAAGTCCAAGTCCAAGTCCAAGTCCAAGTCCAAGTCCAAGTCCAAGTCCAAGTTAAAGTCAAAGTTAAAGTCTAAGTCTAACTTTAAGTCTAACCCAAAGTCAAAGTCAAAGTCAAAGAGCCAAACTCGAAGTCAAAGTCAAAATCAAATACAAAGTCAAAGAGTCAAGGTCAGAGTAAAAAATACAAAGTCAAAGACAAAGCCAATGTCAAAGTCAAAGTGGGCTCAAATTCAAAGTCAAATGCGAAGTCAACGTCAAAGTCAAATTCAAAGAGTCGAAGTCAAAGTTAAAGTCAAAGTCAAAGTCAAATTTAAAGTTAAAGTTAAGGTTAACTTTAACTTTAACATTAACTCTATGATAGAGATCCAATTTTATGTAGTCGGCCTGTTGCTAACACCGAACCTTTTCGAACATTTTTTCACAAATACCCTTTCCGTTTTTTTTTATTTAGGTGCCAAGCCCGCGATAAAATCTATGCAATAGCTTAAAAACATGTAAGGAAGTCTAAGTTCGGGCGAACCGAACATTAAATACCCAGCGGTAGTTTTCATATGATTTTCGAAATATTCCATTTCGGTAGTGGGCGTGGGTTGGAAGCGATTTTGTCCAATTACATTAGGTATACTCCCTATTATGCTAGTATACCTTGTACCAATTTCTTCATTCTACCGTAATTAGTTTAAAAGTTACGAACAGTGGCATTTTCAAAAGTGGCTCCCTCTAAGTGGGCGGTGCCACGCCTACTTTTGAAAATTTTTCAAAAAATCATAATAGAATCACTAAGGGGCTCATCCTACCAAACTATATCATTTTAGCCATTTCCGTTACCGAATTATATCTATTTATGTGATTTTCGAAATCTTCGATATGGAATGTGGGCGTGGTTGGAGGGCGGTTTTATCCAATTTCATCAGGTATACTCCCAACGACACTAGTATGCTTTGTGTCAAATTTCATCGTTCTGTCGTAATCACTTTAAAAGTTACCACGAGTCAAATTTTCAAAAATGTCCCCTTAAAAGTGGGCGGTGCTACGCCCACAATAAAAAATTTATGGTAAAATCATAAAAAGATGGCCAGGGGGATTCAACCATAAAATTATATTATTTTAGCCATTTCAGCTACCGCCAATATGCCAATTCGGACTTTGGAAATTTTCGGTATCGAAAAAGGGGGCGGGAGTATCACCCGAATTCGCCCATTTTTAAAAGCAACCTGCCTTGGCCAGAAATTAACCAAATTTCATGCAAATATCGCAACTTTTACTCAAGTTATGTCAGTTTATGTGGTTTTCGAAATTTTCGATATCGAAAAAGGGGCAAAATTATAATACCCTTGTACTAGTACTAGTACATCATCATCATCATTTATTGGCGCTTAACCGCCTAAGCGATTTTGGCCGTCGCCTATCAAAGCACGCCAGTCATTCCTTTTTAGCGATAACTGACGCCAATTGGAAACCCCAAGGGAGTTCAAGTCATCCTCCACCTGTTGTTTCCATCTCAGTCGAGGCCTCCCCCTTCCTCTGCTGCCGAATTCGGGTGACGATTGGAAAACCTTCTGGGCTGGAGCTTCTTTGTCCATTCGCATGACGTGACCCAGCCAGCGGAGCCTTTGGGCTTTAATTCGCTGGACTATGGTCAGATCTGCGTAAAGCTCGTACAGCTCATCGTTAAATCTCCTTCGATACTCGCCGTCGGCATCACGGGAAGGACCATAAATCTTCCGGAGAACTTTTCTCTCAAATACTCCAAGGGCCATCTCATCTTCTCTTGACATTGTCCATGAGTCTGAGCCATACATCAGGACAGGTATGATGAGAGACTTATAGAGCGCGATCTTTGTTCTTCGAGAGAGGAGTTTACTTCTCAATTGCCTACTCAGTCCAAAGTAGCACTTGTTCGCAAGAGTGATTCTCCGTTGGATTTCTAGACTGATATTATTTTCGGTGTTAATGCTGGTTCCCAAATAGACGAAGTCCCTCACAGTTTCAAATTTGTAACTATCAACAGTGACGTGGCTGCCAAGGCGCAGGTGCGCCGATTCTTTCTTTGATGACAGCAAATACTTCGTCTTGTCCTCGTTGACCGCAAGACCCACTTTTTTCGCTTCTTTATCCAGTCCAGAGAAGGCAGCGCTTACGGCGCGGTTGTTAAGGCCAATGATATCAATATCATCGGCATACGCCAGCAATTGCACGGTCTTGTAAAAGATTGTACCATTGCGGTTTAGCTCTGCTGCTCGAATTATCTTCTCCAGCATCAGGTTGAAGAAATCGCACGAAAGGGAGTCGCCCTGTCTGAAGCCTCGTTTGGTTTCAAATGGCTCAGAGAGGTCCTTCCCGACTCTGACGGAGCTGTTAGTATTGCTCAACGTCATTTGGCAAAGCCGTATAAGCTTTGCAGGGAAGTCAAATTCAGACATGGCGGCATACAGGCAACTCCTTTTTGCGCTGTCAAAAGCGGCTTTGAAATCGACAAAGAGATGGTGTGTGTCGATTCTTTTATCATGGGTCTTCTCCAGGATTTGGCGTATCGTGAAAATCTGGTCGATGGTAGACTTACCAGGTCTAAAGCCACACTGATAAGGTCCAATCAGCTTGTCTACGATGGGCTTCAGTCTTTCACACAATACGCTAGAAAGAACCTTATACGCGATATTAAGAAGGCTGATTCCGCGGTAGTTGGTGCGGTTAGCGGGATTGCCTTTCTTGTGGATTGGGCAGAGCACACTTAAATTCCAATCTGGAGGCATGCACTCGTCTGACCATATTCTGCATAAGAGCTGATGCATGCTTTTTACCAGCTCTTCGCCTCCGTGTTTGAACAGCTCGGCGGGCAGTCCGTCTTTTCCAGGCGCTTTGTTGTTTTTCAGCCGGGATATAGCTATCCTCACTTCATCATAGTCAGGTGGTGGGACGACTTTTCCATCGTCAGGGATTGGGGTATCGGGTTCGACGTCTCCCTCGCAATTTAGCAGTGAGGAGAAGTGCTCCCTCCATAATTTAAGTACACTCTGTACGTCGGTTACCAGGTCGCCATTATTGTCCTTACAGGAACTTGCCCCGGTCTTAAAACCTTCCGTCATCCGCCGGATCTTTTCATAGAATTTTCGGGCATCATTCCTGTCAGCCAGCATCTCAAGCTCCTCACACTCACGCCTTTCGGCCTCACGTTTCTTTTTTCTGAAAAGGCGTCTCTC
>CAXKVI010000004.1:13705682-13915682 GCA_964058755.1 Campiglossa producta | reverse complement strand
TCTTTTTTGCGTATTTATTTTTAAATTTTCGAAATTGAGAAAGTGTTCGAAAAAGTCGAAGAAAGCAACAATTGTTTAACAAAAAATCAATCAATTGCATTGAAAAGGAACTCATTGTGAAGGTGTGTGTGAAAATGCAATTACTTGAAATCGATGTCAATTCGAAATTTATAAAAAGCATAGCCGACGTTGATATCTAAGTAAATATACAAAAAAAACATGATTGTGTGCACAAAAAAATTTCGACAATCGGCATCAAATCAATGCTAACGAGGTTATGCATTGATCAAAGCAAACAACAACAACAACAACAAACCAAAAATCGATATTCGTTTTAGGTGTTCGTCGTCAAAAAGGTTGGTTGATTCGTAGTTGTTGCACGCATTCTGGTGCAGTGGGTGCGTGAACGTGAACGAGTGCAATCAAAAAAAAAACTGTTTCAGGGACAAAAAGTGTAAGTTCGATAAATTGCTTGAGAAATTATAAAAAAAAAAGATAGCAGTGCCTTTAGTGATCCTTGAAAGTGAAGTGGGGCAGTGTATTAATAATTAAAAATTTTTTTTTTTTAAGATTTTTGCATTTCATAAAAAAGTATATAAAAAAAGTTTTAGTAAGTAACATAGACCTTTGAAATTTTTTCGGCCACAAATGATTATACAACACACTTGCAACTTTTTGAATTTATATACAAAAAGAAAATTCGAACTAAAATAAAAAAAAATGAATAAAAAAATGTGTCAAAGCCTTGGCCTATTTGAACTGTAAAACGGGAACAATATCGGGTATTTGGTTGACAAGACATTCAAGCGAATCAGATCCAAATTAATTATTTTTTCCTAATTTATATTTTTTTTCAAGTTTTCAACTTTTTAATTGAAAATTTTTTTTACATACAGTTTTTTTAAATTAATTTTTTTTTTTTTTTTTTCATCTTTGTCTCCAACTTTTCTAATTTAAGATTTTTTTTTTTAATTTTTTTTTTAATTTTTTTTTAATTTTTTTTTTAAATTTTTTTTTAATTTTTTTTTTAATTTTTTTTTAATATTTAACTTTTGAATTTTTTCTTCAAGATTTAAAATTTTTTTTTTGCTTTAAGCTATTTTTTAATTTTTTTCTGTAGGTTTTATTTATTTAATTTGACTTTTTAATTTTAAAATTTTTATAAATTTAAATTTTTTATAATTTTATATTTTTAAAGTATCTAGGTATGTATTATTTTCTCTAAAAAAAAATTTTTTTGTTTTTAGCTATTTTTTAATTTTTTTCTGTAAGTTTTTTTTATTTAATTTAACTTTTTAATTTTAAATTTTTTATAATTTTATATTTTTAAAGCATCTATGTATTATTTTCTCTAAAAAAGTATATATATCTTTTTTCTTTTTAATTTTTCTTTGAAGTGTAAATTTGTTAATTAAAAAATAATTTTTTTCTTAATTAAATTTTTTTTTTAATTTTTTATTTTATTTCAAGTTTTCAACTTTTTATTCAAAATTTAATTTTTTAGATACAATTTTTTTTTTTTTTTGAATTTTTAAATTACTTTCTATTTTTATTTAATTGTTTTTTTTTATGTCTTCAACTTTTCTAATTAAAAATTTTTATTATAAAATTTGTATACCTTTCATGAAGATGATTGATTTTTTTTTTTAAGTTTTAAATTTTTTTTTTTTGAATTTTGGGGTATTTTTCTTTGTAATTTTTTTATATTAAATCTGACCTTTTAATTTAAAATTTTTTTATTACATATTTTATATTTTTAAAGTATTGTTTTCTCTACAAAAAGATACTTTTTTTTGTGAATTTCTTTAATAAAAAAAAATTAATAAATTTAAAAAAAATTATTTTTTTTCTGTGAATTTTTATATCAAGTTTTAACTTTTGAAATTTTCAAATTTGTGTGTTTTCAGTAGATGCTTCAAATAATATTTATTTTAATTTTTTAAAGGTTTTATTTGAAAAAAAAATCATTATTTGCCAGATTGACTACACTGAAAAAAGAGTTTCCTTATTTCAAGAAAAAAATTTCTCTTATTTGGCTCCTTAGGAGCCATAATTTTAGGTCTTTAAATTAAGGAATATTTTACTTAGTTTAAGGAAGCCATGTCTTTGGAGCCAAAATAAGGCAATTTTTTCTGAGTGTACTTAGGGTGACTGTTACCGATTTGAATATGGCTTGCTCTGGTACTAGCCCGATTCCCGCTGGATCGATTTTTTTGTCTCCGGCGAACTAACGGGTCGTGGGTATGCTCTTCTCCTACTATAATCACACCTTACCGGGTTTATTAAACTCAAACCCTTTGACAGTGGTCATAACTCATGACCCTTTTTCTATAAAATACGTCAATACGCGTCTTTGAAAATAACTGCAATACCTTTTTACTGAAAAGTAGGAGGTATTAAGCCTGCTTCAAAACGATTTTTATATCCTCAGACTGTGAAGAGTCAAGTGGTGTAGCGATTTCCATCATCAGAAATCGGGTTATTGGTTGGTTAGTTAGTTTAAAGGCAAGGTTTTGCCAGTAAGGATAGTTCTTTGACGGATATGGATCCGATTTCTTCGGGAACGATTTTCTGGACCTCTTTTCCGACAAACATTCCCATCTCTGGTATATTGTTTAACAGCACTAAGAAGACGTGTTCGCTCCATAGCTGAATTACCAGCCAACTTCTCGAGTTCCTCGCCTTTCGGACCGACTTTTCCGTTTTTCTAACAAGGCTAATGCATCACGGAAGCTTTTGCTTACGCAGAGGTGATATCTAGTAAGTGAGATACATACATATATGCTGCCTCGCATGGGAATCCGTTTTCGTTCATAACTACTTAATCAATGAAAAAACTTTAGTGTGTTAAATTCTTGTGTTTTTCATGGAAAAAATTTTGAGAGAATACCCCTATTATAATTTTCTCAGTTCAAAAACCTTGCACAGCAATTAACCCTATGTGACGAAATGACTCACTTCTAATTGCTGAAGAGAAAAAATTATTTAGATAGCATACTCAAAAGCGTATAATGAGAACAGCGAATAAAAAAAAACATCAGAATAGCCAAAGCGAGGCTAAGTTATGAGAAAATAGGTCAATGCTACAGGGCAGAGAAATATTTCTGTAAAGATACCCTATTGGCAAGGTTTGTAAAAATCAACTAGATTCGCTCGGTTCATATCTTATTCAATTAAACGACAATGGACGGATTGTATACTCTTAAAGATCTGTAATAAGCAATCCCATGGTAGGTAGGTAAGTAGGTTACAGTAGCTGCTAGTAGACAGACTAGCACACATAGGCCCCTTAGGTCCCGTTGCGATACCACATGGATCTATCTAACCCGCTATTCGAACCATTTTATGGATTCCGCAGATCGCAGAATATGCTTTGGCTTATTTTTAGACAATTCGTCGAGATGATAGCAAATACCACCGGCGGGACATTCGCATAGAAAATGCGTCACCGTTTCCGGAACCTCCTCGTCTCTGCAGCTTCTGCAGTAGCCATTTAAGGGAACACCCAACCTTTCTGCATGTCTTCCTAAGCCTATATGCCATGTGAGAAGTCCCATAAGGAATGAGAGTTCCTCTCTTCTGAGTTTGAGCGGATGTGTCAACCCCCTCCCCCTAGCTAGCTCAACTGCCATCTCGTTTTCCGGTATGCCACAGTGTCCAGGCACCCATACCAGGTGAATTCAAAGTTGCTCAGCCATCTCGTTAATAGATTTTCGGCAGCTCCTCACAGCCTTGAAGTTGCAAGTGAAGGGCCCCAACGCCTTGAGGGCTGCTTGGCTATCAGAGAAGATGTATATATCACCGCTATTGATGTCCACTGTGTTCAACGACACTACAGCTTCCTGTTTAACGGCCACTTCTGCCTGGTAAATACTACAATGGTCAGGCAGTCGGAAGCCCAGATTCAGTCCCAACTGAGCGGTGTAAGCTCCACCGCCTACCGTATCCTCAATTTTCGAACCATCCGTGTATAGATGGTTTGAATCGTTGTCGTCAGAAGGACCCTCCTCCACATATTCTCTTTCGGGTCTTATTATGTCAAATTTCTACTCGGAACAGTACTTCGGTATACAATAGTCCGAGAATGGAAAAGTGATCTTCACCAAGGGCCCTCCATCCAGGTAAATTCCTAATTCGCAATGCGGAGTATGCCGCCGATAATTGACCGCTTAAGTCATCCGGTAGAAAGTTCAGGACTACATTCAATGCCTCTGAGCGCCCCGCTAACGCAAATGAGAGCTAGTGCTTCTCCGTACTCTTTGAATTATAATATTATTGGAGCTTTTCTACAGGCACGTCCACCAGACTAGGACCCCATATAGTGCCCAATGGCACTCCTACACGAGTATAGGGTCACAAGGGTCTTTTTAGCGCGCTCTTGGATATTCTGGGTGTTGTGTTGCCTGTTGCTGGTAACTGTAGCGCCGAAATTTTCGTATTTCGTAGTGAAAAAGACCAGCTCTGTTTTGACCGGGTTAACACCTAGGCCTTTATCAAGCAATCCCATACAAGTGCGCTTTTAATTGTATAACTGCAGGTGAAATCCTCAATTCTCACCCTCAAGTTCGCTGGTCTTTGAAAAACAAAAAGTATCTAATCTGTTGGCACCATGCCCAGTCAGTCACTAAAGCAGTTTCATTTTGATTTTCTTTTATTCTCCTATTTATAATCAACGATAACAGTTGGAATTTCGAGTTGTCTGATATCAGACAATCTGTTATGTGCTAGGCATCGAATTCGAATTGAATTGTTGATATGTAAAAATAAAAGCTATCTAAATACATGGGAAGCTACTAAGTATGTCCGATTTCGAAATGAGAAAAAAGAGCAGAACAAATTTATTCAATTTAAATTTAAATCAATGAACAATAAAAATGCAATTTAGCATTGCAAATTGTTGCTAATTTAATTTGTATCTTCGTCATACCGTTAATTTGTTTAGAGCATTTAATTGAATTTGTTTTTATCTTTTGGGTATTTTTAAAGTTAAAATTAAATTCTAACTACATAACGTTCAAGTTGGTGCTTCCGACCGATTTATTTTTGATTAATTTATTTCAGGCTGCTTTATTATCTTTCGTGCAGTCCTTCTTAAGGGTCAAATACATAAAGCTTTGTTAACCTCGCCTGACATTTGCTACCTCAAAACTTTGCGTCCAACTTCAGAGGTACATATGCTACAATGAACGCCTTGACGCTTCTCTTTTATACATTTGTTTTCGTATTTATTTCTTTGCATTCAGAGTGTTTTGGTTAATTTCTTAATTTAATAGAGAATAAATGAATTAATTATTATTTCCACCAACTTTTTATTCTTTAATTAAAGCAAAGTCATCAGCATCTGATTGTCGAAGCGAGCAAAGCAAGCAAAATTTGAGAGTTTGCCAAATTTTAACCTTGCTTCAACTTTGAGGTCTCCAATTTGCCATGCTTCGTTCAAATACGTATACTGAACTTTTCTGTCAAAGTCAAAGTTTGAGGTAAAGTCAAAATAAAGCTTTATGTAACTGACCCATTAGAATTTGACAACGGTTTTGTGATTCAGTTAATTGTTGTTATGCCAAATTTTTATATCATTCGTAACGACAACAGTAATATCTATGGGCACTAATTGTTTTTTTGCCGATTTGAACAATGTTTATTGAACATGCTAGTTTGAATATACCCTGTAGGAAAATGTATCATCAATTATCCGAAAAAAAAACAACTAGTACTTCACTCGCCGATATACACCAAAATTTGGACCAGTATGGGAATTTTGGGAGAAAAGCGAAAGAAGAGTCAGAGAAAGAGGAAACGACATCTGAGGAAGACGTTTGTATGTCTCTATGTGTATTTCGGAGAGTTGGTATGTCTCTAGTGGCTGTTTCACCTTGCCAATTTTGTCGCATCGAAGAAATTCGTCATGCAGAAATGAAAATACTTGAGGCCGAAACAACGATCTTTCGAAACTTTCGTTCACCTTTGCTTACGTCAGTCTATTTGAGTAGGGTGCTCTTTGTAAATGTTGTAAAACTCGAGTATTATGAAGTTAGTAGGTCGGTGTCGATCGGGAGTATTCCAAAGACAATGTCGCCATCTCATTGACCGACAAGCTCAAATCGGATACTAGAGGATACTCGAACCTTTTTTTGTTTTGGCAATTTGTAGTGCAACCACTAGAGCCAAACAAGAAGCCACCCGACAGCCACACAAAGTCCGTTGCCGTCGTTGCATCCGAGTTTAAGGAAGCCATTAGGAAAGCTGAAAGTCCTCTCTCGAAGAACAAAGATCACGCTCTATAAGTCACTCGTCACACCTGTTCTAAGGTATGGCTCAGATTCATGGACAATGTCAAGAGAATAGGAGATGACCCTTGGAGTATTTGAGACAAAAGTTCTCCGGACGATTTATGGTCCTTCTCATGATGCCAACGGCGCGTATCGAATGAGATTTAACGATGAGCTGTACGAGCTTTACGCAGACCTGACCATAGTTCAGCGCATTAAAGCCCAAAGGCTCCACTGGCTGGGTCATGTTATGCGAAGGGACAATGAAGCTCCAGCACAGAAGGTTTTCCTATCGTCGCCCGAATTCGGCAGCAGAGGAAGAGGGAGGTCTCGACTGAGATGGAAACAACAGGTGGAGGATGTCTTGAACTCTCTTGAGGTTTCCAATTGGCGTCAGTTATCGCGAAAACGAATGACTGGCGTGCTTTGATGCGTGACAGCAAAAATTGCCTAGGCGGTTAAGCGTCAATAAATGACGCAAGCCAAGAAAAAAATTAATTAGGAAGGCCAAGCAATCAAAATCAACATCCGTACAACCCTGTCTGGTCCGTCACGTAATTTCTTATAGGTGGATCTTCCGACTAGGCAGGGCGAAGTACGGTTAGAACAACAACAACATTGAGAGATACCTCTGCGACCTTTCCAGTTTTCTCACCGACCAAAGTCTAACAATATCATCGACTAATATTTACATCGACTGCGACAATTTTCACGACATATTTAGACGCAGAGAGTCCGTGGAAATGCTGAACAGGCAGTTCCTCCTGAACTGACACAAGCCCAAACATCCAAACGGACCTCTGTTGTCCACTAGGAACAAAATAAAGTATCTATGGATCTCCGGAACCATAAGTGGGCTCTAACCGACATCCGTACTGAGTCGGTTGATACCTTTGTCAGATCTCGGCCTGTGAACGTCTGTGGATGATCATGCGCATCAAGTGCGACGAATCACTGCTAACAACAATAACAGCAGATGAGGACAGCCCCTGCGGATTAAGGGTTTAGAATATGCCCGAGGTAGGCATACCGGTCGTAAGAGGCGACTAATATGCACATAGGTAATGACCTGGTAACTCGATGGTTGATCTACGGATATGATGCCTCTCACTTCTCATTATCCATCTTCTCCTTCCTCACGGATGGAGAGATGGAATGACCTAGAAGGTGCCACTGGTCATACCAAATCACTACCCCGACAGTCGGGCAATACCGCAGCGTAACGTGTTCATATCCGGCCAAGGACTGTCAATTTCGACATCACTCCCCAAAACCTTCAGGGAGTATTTTTGTCTTAACAATAACAACAACAACAACAATACAGTGAACACAGTTTTTTCATATCAACTGGAGAAGAACAACGTCTGCCGAATATTCTACTCATCCATAAAAAGCTTTTTACCATATAATGAGCTTTACGTGTCATTATTCTTCTTTTCTTTTACTACATTTTACTTTGTGCTTCTCTTCGTTGTCTTCGTTTGCTTGACTTTGCTCAATTCACTTTGCAAAAAGCAATTTCATCGTCTACCTTTCATAATTTTTTTGCTGACCGCCAAAGTCGGCGTATTAAAACTTCCGTTAAACCGGTTATTTTTTTTTTTTTTTGTACCGGTGCTATTATTAGTTGTTTGCTCTTTCTAATTTCACGGCTACACTCACTGCTGAATCATCAAGTTGCCGGCTTTTCGTCTTCGTCTTCAACTTCGCATTTGCTGTGTTATCAAACTCTGTGTCTGGTTCCGGTCGTTAGTCAAAAGTAACAAATTCGAGAATTCGGTATTAAACAATCTTTGGTCGCGTGTTGCTACTCAAGCAAACACACCTCAAAACATGTCTACCAAATATCAAACAAAAAAAATGCAACAACTTCGCCTTGTTTCTGCGCATTCAACCGATCGTCGCAACGCCTCGTTCCTAGTTTTAGTTATTGCAATTCTTTGGCGGTTATCTTTTTTTTTTTTTGGTTGTTTAACCATTCACCGCATTGCATCGTGTTACATGTCTAGCAGAAAATTGATGCGCTACAAACGGCGCCGCGATGCAATGAAGCAGAAGAAAGCGCCAACGCCCTAATTTTAAACCGCAAACGGCGCAAGGCAAAGACGAATGCGACACCGAAGCGCCGCTGTAATATGAGTAATTCGAGTGTATTTAACCGCTTTTGGCGGCAATCGCGAAAGACGCCAAGCTCGGATTTTCTTTCTCCGAAAAAAGAAAAAAACACAAAGCCGCCAAGCAAAATCGATTCCGTTTGCTTTTCAAACAAACTGTACTTAATATCTTCAATGTCGTATTCTGGCTAACCGCAGCGCCTCTTAATACGTGGGCGTCACTTGAGCTTACCGCTTGGTTGCCACAGCTGATTCTTGAGTTTGGCGCTTGCATTCCAGCTTGAATAGGGGCGTATTTCCGCAATCATCGCTCATTGCATTTATTATACGCCCACAACTGTCAGTCATTTTTCATTTTGGTCATAACGAATTAAGCTTCGACGAGTTAGTTCGATCTTCGAATGTTTTCAAGAGCGGATAGACTGAATTTTCATAGGTATTATGTCTCCCATTGCTCCCTCAATCGGACTAAATGTAAAATAATGTAATGTAAAAAGTTTCGTGACAGACCAGACACGGGTTGTACTGATGTTGACTGTCCTTTGCCGGTTATGAACTCGGTACGTTTCTGTGAATAGCACCTTGGGCTACTAGCCCGACTGTCTTGGGTCGAAGTGAATTCTAGTCGGCTCTTACGACAGGCATACCTACCTCGGGCATATTCTAAGCCCCTAACACGCAGGGGTATCTATTTATGTACCTCTGCCTTAGCCGGAAAGTGCTTAGAAAATAGCTTCGGGACCGGAGAATCTTACTTTCTTCGCGCAACATGGCTAAGCCGTCGAATTCGCTGAGTATTAGTTCGCTGAACTGTGCGACGTTTTCCTGAAGCTCATACAACAACAACATCATTAAATCTTCTTTGATACACGCCATCCCCAACGCTTAGAGGCGCACAAATCTTTCGAGGAACCTTTTTCTCGGATACTCCCAAATCAGTTTTCAGTGTCCAAGCTTCTGCACCATACCGCAGAACGGGTGCGATAAGTGACTTCGACTGTTGCTTGGAACCGGCTACCGAACGACTTTTTTTATAGCAAAATTTCGGTCCTAAAAATTTGAATCCCGACGAAAATTTCATAAGGAAGCATCTAATCGACATGCACGCTGAGTTGGTTGATACCTTTGGCAGCTCTCCACCTGAAATAGGTGAAGAAAAAAGCGCTCAACCGATAAAGACTGGAGTCACTGTGACTCAACTTCGATCTGGATATTGTAGCAGGTCAAACTCTTACTTATCCAACTCTGTTAACATCAATCTCGCTATACTCCAACCCTATCGAAACTCCCAGTTTGCGCGGACTTCAGGGGGTTTCGGAATGGGACAAAACATACTAAACAGGGTTACATTGAAAGTGACAGTCCTTGGCCGAGGTAAAACCCCGGGTGGTTCCACTGCGCAGAGATCCATGGCGATGTCCTGGGTTTTCTGCTCTGAGAAGTGACTGTACATAGGGAACATCGGACTTCCGTTACAGAGAGCGTGAAGATAATTTTCGGAACGCTCATGAGAATTAGACTGCTACGAGTAACAAGACGATGAGCTCTCACTCTTCATACAAATACAGCTGTGAAATGTATTATTCGTTGGATTTTGGTGTTTTAAGGTTGATTTACACGGGTCGATTTTCAGGTCGATTTTTCATTCAACCTTCAAATACAAGGTGTAAATCGATCGAATTGCCATTTACACGGTGGAACCACAAGAAATCGGATAGGAAATCGACCTGTCTAAATAACTCTTTACCCACAGGTTTCGAATATGGTTCCAGATGGTCTGCCCGTTCAAGGTTTGTCTCCCGGATCCAATGATAGATCATTCCATTTGTATATGGATCTTGATACCAGAAAGCTAATAATACTACTGAAGGTATTAGAGGTCCGCCGAAGGCCAGACCTTTAGCAGATATGAATTGTCTCGAAAGATACTTAACAAAAGCTTAAAATTAGCAAGAGGACTTTTCTTTTTGTATGTGAACCAAGCCCCCACCTAAAATCCATTTTTGAATAAAAAATAAAAAAGGTTGACTTACCTTGAATTTGATACTGAAATGTCACGATAGCAAGACATGAGCCCATTCTCAATGGATAATGTTGTCTGTTGTTGTGTCACTTTATCACTGTGCGACTTTATCTCCTCATCTCTCTTTCCCCTACTCTCAGCATCTTTCGAGCTTGGCGTCTCGACATCTCAGTTGTCCATAATTTGTATGCAAATTGATGCAAATAAATTAAATTAATCTTGCAGAATTTAGCAATGTCGAAAGATAGACTAACATAGTCATACTTAGGCACTTGAGCCAGCAGACAGACGCTTGTAGGCGCTACATACTGAATTAAGGTAGGCGCTACATACTGAATTAAGTGTTATAACAAGATCACTTGAATGGAAGTGACTTAAAAGGGCATTTGTCTGAAGTTCGCTGCAAAAAAGTTATTAAAAAGACCGCAATAAAATTAAATTAAAACAAATTAAATTCAACTAAATGAAATAAAATTCAAAAAAAAATTAATTTAATTAAAAAAAATAAAAGTTTAAATAAACCGACTAAATAAAAATAATTTAAATAAATTAAAATAAAACTTAAGTAAATTAAATTAAATCAAACAAAAATTAATTAAATTAAATAAAAAGCATTAAAATAAAAATAAAATAAAATTAATTGAAAATCAAAAAAAACTAAATGAAAATAAAAAAAAATTAAATGAAAAAAAAAAAAAAAAACAAATTAAAACTAAAATTATATTAATCTGAATTTAAAAAAATTTTATCAAATTAAATTTAATAAAATAATTTAATTAAATTGAATTTAAAAAAATATTAAAATGAAAAGAAAAAAAAATTTAAAAAAATTAAATGAAAATAAAAAAAATTAAATAAAAAATATAAATAAAAATTAAAACTAAATTAAACTGAATTAAAAAAAATAATAAAATTAAATTAAATTAAAATAATTTAAATAAAATAAAATAAAATAAAACAAAAGTAAATTTAATTAAATTGAATTTTTTTAACAAAAAGAAAAAAAAATTTAAAATAAAAAAAAATTAAATGATAATAATAAAATTTAAAAAATTAAATTTAAATAAAAAAATCTTAAAATGAAAATAAATAAAAAATAATTGAAAATCAAAAAAAAAAAATTAAATTAAAAAAAATTTTAAGAAAAAAATTAATAAAAATTAAAATTAAATTAAACTGCATCTAAAAAAAACTTTATAAAATTAAATTAAATTAAAATAATTTAAATGAATTAAAATAAAATAAAAGTAAATTAAATTAAGTTAAAAAAATGTAATTAAATTGAATTACAAAAAAATATTAATATAAAAAGAAAAAAATTTAAAAAAAATCAATAAAAAATTAAATGAAACAAAAAAAATAAATAAAAATTAAAGTTAAATTAAACCGAATTTGAAAAAGTTTAACAAAATTAAATTAAAAAAAAAACTTAATTAAATTAAATAAAAAAAATTAAAATGAAAATAAAATAAAATTAATGGAAAATCAAAAAAAAATTAAATGAAAATAAAAAAAATTAAATGAAAGAAAAAAAAACAAATTAAAACTAAAATCATATTAATCTGAATTTAAAAAAATTTAATCAAATTAAATTTAATAAAATAATTTAATTAAATTGAATTTAAAAAAATATTAAAATGAAAATAAAAAAAATAAAAAAATTAAATAAAAAAAAAATAAATAAAAATTAAACTAAATTTAAAAAAAAATAATAAAATTAAATTAAATTAAAATAATTTAAATAAAATAAAATAAAATAAAAGTAAATTTAATTGAATTGAATTTTTTTAATAAAAAGATAAAAAAATTTTAAAAATAAAAAATAAATTAAATGAAAAAAATTAAATAAAATTTAAAAAATTAAATTTAAATAAAAAAATCTTAAAATGAAAATAAAAAAAAATTGAAAATCAAGAAAAAAAAATTAAAATTAAAAAAAAATTAAAAGAAAAAAAATTAATAAAAATTAAAATTAAATATAAACCCAAATTAAAATAATTTAAATAAATTAAAATAAAATAAAAGTAAATTAAATTAAGTTAAAAAAATTTAATTAAATTGAATTTAAAAAAAAATATTAATATAAAAAGAAAAAAATTAAAAAAAAAATCAATAAAAAATTAAATGAAACAAAAAAATAAATAAAAATTAAAGTTAAATTAAACTGATTTTAAAAAAGTTTAATAAAATTAAATTAAATAAAAATAATTTGAATAAAATAAAATTTAATAAAACTAAGTTAAATTAAGTTAAAAAAATGTAATTAAAAAAATAGAAAAATTAACAGAATCAAATAAAATAAAATATAAAATAGGTTTAAAAAAATAAAATAAAATAAAACAAGTATTTCCTATGCCGTGTTCTCACGTTCACCTTCGGACAAGAGTCCTAGAGGCCATCAAAAGTAAAAAAAAAAAAATGTCACAATAGCAAAAGTTGTCACTCCAGCCAGTTTTGAAATAAAAATTTCACAACTTCAAAACTAAATAAATTGTTCTTCATCTCTTCTGCTCAATTAGAGTAACTACAATTAACAACAACCACCAACAACAAAACAACATAAACAATGGCCGATGAAGCAGCAGCACCACCACCAACCGAGGAGGCGCCACCAGCAGAGGGAGCTGAGGGTGTTGCGCCCGTCGAAGAAGTACCAGCTGAACCCATTAAACACACCTACACCCTCTTCTACTTCAATGTGAAAGCATTGGCTGAGCCGCTACGTTATTTGTTTGCATACGGCGGCATTGAGTACGAGGATGTTCGTGTTACACGTGACGAGTGGCAAGCACTGAAGCCGAGTAAGTACAACAGCTTCCAGGCGCTACGAGAGTTTCCTTGCTAAATATTAACATTATCTCTTTCTCTTTTACCATTTTATAGCAATGCCCATGGGTCAAATGCCTGTGCTCGAAGTCGATGGCAAGCGTGTACATCAAAGCATTTCGATAGCTCGCTATTTGGCACGTACAGTGGGTTTGGTCGGTGCCACACTGTGGGAGGATCTACAAATTGATATTGCTGTTGATACCATCAACGATTTCCGTCTAAGTAGCGAACAATGTGTGCGCTTGCATGTTGCATGTTGTTTTGATTAATTTTTATTTTAATCTATAGAAATTGCAGTCGTCTCCTACGAACCAGAGGATGAGATCAAAGAGAAGAAATTGGTAACACTCAATAATGAAGTCATTCCGTTCTATTTGGAGAAATTGGAACAGACTGTTAAGGATAATGAGGGGCATTTTGCATTGGGAAAGGTGAGTGAGCTTATTTGAAATTTGGAGATTATAAGTAAATTAAAATTAAAATTAAAATTAAAATTAAAATTAAAATTAAAATTAAAATTAAAATTAAAATTAAAATTAAAATTAAAATTAAAATTAAAATTAAAATTTAAATTTAAATTTAAATTAAAATTAAAATTAAAATTAAAATTAAAATTAAAATTAAAATTAAAATTAAAATTAAAATTAAAATTAAAATTAAAATTAAAATTAAAATTAAAATTAAAATTAAAATTAAAATTAAAATTAAAATTAAAATTAAAATTAAAATTAAAATTAAAATTAAAATTAAAATTAAAATTAAAATTAAAATTAAAATTAAAATTAAAATTAAAATTAAAATTAAAATTAAAATTAAAATTAAAATTAAAATTAAAATTAAAATTAAAATTAAAATTAAAATTAAAATTAAAATTAAAATTAAAATTACAATTACAATTACAATTACAATTAAAATTACAATTACAATTACAATTACAATTACAATTAAAATTACAATTAAAATTACAATTACAATTACAATTAAAATTACAATTAAAATTAAAATTAAAATTAAATTTACATTTAAATTAAAAATTAAAACTCAAAAATTAAAAATTAAAAATTAAAAAAATTAAAAAATAAAAAATAAAAATTAAAAATTAAAAATTATAAGTTAAAAATTAAAAATGTATCCTAAAACTTCTTTACATTATCAGATCACATGGGCCGATGTCTATTTCGCCGGCATCATTGACTACATGAACTATATGGTGAAGCGTGATCTCTTGGAGGCATATCCAGCGCTGAAAGCTGTCGTAGATGAAGTCAATGCATTGGAACCGATTAAGGCATGGATCGAAAAGCGGCCAGAGACACAACTTTAATGTGTGAGAGAGAGAGAGCGAGAGCGAAATAAACACATTAAAAAAAAAACATAGTAACAACACCAACAATAACAGCAAACAAATATTGAATATGAACTGAGGCTGAAGAAAAAATTAACAGAAAAGTAAATTTGCTTAATAACAATTAAGTAAATAGCTGTTTTTTAGTATATACATGACGTCCAAGGCGTATCTAACGAGTGAGAGAGCAGGAAAAGAGTGCTAAAGAAAGAGGACGAAAAAAAAGAAAAAAAAACAAGCTTCTTAACATCACATACATACATATACTTGAATAATATTTGTTTAAAAGCTAAGCTTTTTTTTAACATACACACACACCCACACATATGCAACTATATACATTTTTACGGATAATCACGATAGGCAACAACAATAACATTTAATACAATAAAAACATCTTTGAAAAAAAAAAATCAAACAAACAATTATTGATCAACATGTAAACTTTGTTCCTTTTTTGTGTATACTTTATATATGGTAATTAAATACTGCATTATATAATATGGGATTAAATAATTACATTTAAATAATTGCATATTTAATATTTAAAAAAATTTATTCTTATTTAATAAATATTTTTTTATCTATGTTATATAAAGGGTGGAAGAGTCTATTAATAATTGACTCGTATTTATATTTTTTTATTTATTCAGACTTTTTCTAAATATAGCACATTTTTTATTTTAATTTACTTCTAAATTTTTCATTTACAATTTTTTTTTTAATTTTTTTTTTAACTTTTTTTCAAAATTTTTTTTTAAATTAAAAAAATTATATGAAATTTTTTATTTCAATATTTGAAGTTTCGATATTTCTTTAAATTTTTTTATTTTTTTTTTTTTTTCAATTTTAAATTTTGAAATTTTTTTTTAATTTTAAATTTTTAAAAATTTTTTTATTTTGAAATTTTTAAATTTTTTATGAATATTTTTCAATCTTTTTATTTAGTGGAAAATAAATTTATACTTTTTTCAAAATTTTAGTTTATTACTATTTTTAAAATCGCAAATTTTGTTTTTAATATTTTAAAAATGTGTAAAAAATTCAAAAATCGGTTTTTAAACGTACTTTTTCATACCTTTATTCGAAATATGCTTGACTTTATCGATAAAATATATATATGTATGTAACTTACAATTTGAAGTTTTTTTAATTTTTTTTCTCAACATTTTATTCCGTAAAGTATTTTTTTTAATAAAAATTTTCTGTTTCAATTTTCATATATTTTTTTAACTTTTTTGCACGTTGCTTATTTTCTAATGCACGTCTACAGTTATATCTCGGGGAAAACACACTGCACATATTTCTAAAAATGGCTATTTTTTAAATATTTTTTCATATTAAATTTAAACATTTTTCATATTTTAAAACTAAAATTTTTCACATGAAAAATATCTAAACTTAACTAGCTTAACACAAAACTTTAGTATACTTACAACAAGCAATTATTCTCTTTGCATTCATTTCTCTAAGCACTTTCGGCAAATGGGGCCTAAGCGACCCCAAAAAAAATAAAAATTTTGCTTCAAGTGCTTAAAAATATTTAGCAATTTAGTTTTCTAAATAAGCTTAAAAAATTAAAAGTTTATTATAAGCGACAAGCTCCACTAAAAATTAGTAGTTACGTATTTTAGACATCTCTTTAAGGGTTAAAATGGTAAAATTTGTCTGTTATTTGTAAATAGCATAGTATTTTTTCATATTCAATTAAATATTTACAACTAACAAAACTTATTAACCATCGTAAATTGTACTTTAATTTTAGACTAACAGTCGATGCAAAAAGTATAGCACCCAGTATGTAAAAATTTTCGAAAACTCCTTCCATCGCAAGTTTACTTTTTAAAAATTTATAAAAAAACATTGAAAAATTTTAAAACTAAAAAAAATGTGCACTTAACACCAATAACAAAATAACTCACAATAATAAAATTGTTGAGTGAATTAACAGAACATTGACACAAACAATAAAACCATAAATAAATTAAAAAAATAATAAATAAAATAAAAAAAAGAACATGTTAAATTTTTATAAAAAAAAATGATCTTAATTTTTGAAACAAATTTTTTGACATGTATCAAATTTTCTTTAATTGTTATGCCAGAAAAGACGGAAGCAGCAATAAAGAGAATAGCCAAAACAAAGCAAATGAGTACTTTTAATTTTTTACAGTGTAGAAAGGTTAAAGATAAGCAAAAGGAATTCACGATTTGACCTTTTTATACTCACAATTTCGTGTGACAGTTCCTTACAAATTCGCCCACCAGGTGATGCGATATCTGTAATTCCGTAGCATAATTTTCGTCGCATCACTTGGTAGAAAAAAGGTTACATCACATGATGAGTAAGATGCCACCTCATTTCGCGACAGATTCGGCCCACCAGATGATGCGATATCTAAAAATTAGCAGCATTAAATAAATAAATAAATAAATATTGTGTGTCGCGTCACCTGATGAAAAATAGTCATATCACATGATTAGCCAGATGTCGATAACTGTCGAAGTTTTTTTTGACAAACTCATTTCTTATGATCAAGAAATCAAATCACCTCGTTTCCAAGATGTCACTTCATTTCAATACATATTCTGCCCATCAGGTGATGCGATATCTGTCATTTCGCAAAAGAGAGTAGATTAATCCTCTTTGATTTCGCAGTATAGTTTGCGTTGTATCACCTGGTAAGCAAAGTGTCACATAATGAACAAGATTTGACCTCATTTTCCTCATATTAGGCCCATCAGGTGATGGGATATCTGTAATGCAGCTTCATTATTTGCATCGCAAAATGTGATAACACATGATGAGCAAGCTCATTATCTACAGCAAAATACCATATCTGTAATACCGTAAAATTTCCGCAACTTTAAAATTTAAATACAATATTTGTGTTTTCATAATTTGCATTTAATTCGCCGCATAACCAGCACCAAAAGTTTACAAAAATATGTGTTTCTACGCCAATCCAGCATTCCATATAAAAAATACATTTCATTTTATATAAATATACCACAAGTTATTTCGCATACTAATATAAATTCTAGGAGTAACATAATAAAATACAAAAAATATAAATGCAACAGGGATTTGAGTTTATACATAAACAGTATAACTAAATAAGTCCTCCAGAGGACAAACGAATCAGCTTAACTAATCAGGCTATCACACAGTTAACGCTTTACAACTTTGATTTTGACCAATTTGGTTTGCGTTTTTCCGTGAAGCTTTTCAAACCTTCTTGTGCATCTTCCATGCCTATATTCTTTACCATTACCTTAGAAAATGAATGCAAAAGTTAATTTGAAAAATACAAAATTGTGCTGTTTACTATACATACATCTGTGCCCTGATCGTAAGCATCTTTGACACTCAACCCCAATTGTTTGTAGTAGAATACCTTGCCCATTGCAAGTATTGCACGCGGTTTCTCTTTTATGGATTTTGTTATTTTATCGGTTTCTGCATCCAATTGAGCCTCTGGTACAACAACACTCGCTAGACCTGAAACAAATACAATTTATTAAATTATTATGATCATTTATACTTAATTACAATGATTGTTAAAGTACCTGCTTGCAAAGCATCCTGCGCATTAATTGGAAAACCAGTGAAAAGCAAATACGATGACTTCATACGTGGCATAACACGTGATATCGCAATACCAGGTGTGGTACAAAATATGCCCAAGTTAACGCTATTTCAAATTAAAGATAGTAATCCAAAACTATGTTATCTCTTTATCTCTCAAAAGCCACTTCAAAACATTGTCACATACCCCGAAGCCGCAAAGCTTGCTTTATCTGACGCCACAACCATATCACATGAGGCTGCTAATTGTAGACCAGCAGCAGTAGCCATACCATTTATTTTTGCTATAATAGGCACAGGTGATTTGTAAATGTTCATTATGATTTCCACTAATTTGCTAAAGATTTCACGTCCGCCATCATTTGATGCTGACTACAGAGTTGATTTATATACACACACATTTGAATATATATTTGTACTTGTGATTAACATTAATTGCAACCTCAATCGCTTGACAAATATTTGTACTTACAATCTCCTTCAAATTATGCCCTGCTGACCAAACTGGCCCAGTGGAGCTTATCACAATACAACGCAAACTTTCATCGTGCGCATCCTTTGTTATGCCCTCCAATATGCATTCCATCACCTCACGCGACAATGTATTGCGTGATTTTGGATCATTTAATATAATTTCGCGTACGCCATCGCATTGTTTAATTATTGTACTTTGCTTTCGACTACTGCCGCCGCTTTGCAATGAAGACGTCGCAGCCGCTGCTAAATTTGTATTCTGCAAATGAATTTTTAGCGAAAATGTTAACATTTCTTGGATATCTTACTCTGGAAAACGAAGAACATAATGCGCGCAACATTTCTGCAACTAAAATCAAATACTAAATAGTGATAAAAGTCCACTTGTTGCGTATTTAAATATGAATGCAAAAAATTGTCACTACAAAAATTTTGATAAGGCGATCAGCTGTTTTGTCAACGGTTGGTTAGGTCTGAGAGTGGTTGTTCTTAGAAGTATCGATATTATTAGAAGTGGGCAGAAAAGTGCTGGATTTTTTTTGGACGCTAGTGCAGTTTCAGGGCCCACTCAAAAATAACCAATAGTCACATCATAAGCAAGATGTCACATCACATGATCACATTTCGGCGCATCAGATGCTGCGATGGTATTTGTTTTCTTTAGGGATCAACTGCTAATAAATTATTTAAAATTATGTGCAAATATCTCTGCAGAGAAGCAAAATATTAAAAAAGCGCTTCCGGATTCGTGATCCTGAGGCCAAAACGCGTCTTTTGAGGTATCTCCCATATTTTTAGCTAATTTATTAGGAGTTGTCCCCTAAAGGAAACTAATACCGCGCTTTTTTAATACTTTGCTTCTCTGAAGAGATATTTGCAATCAAAGTTTCAAGTTTTCATGTGGTTGTTGTAATTTTATTAGGCTGTCCCTAAAAACGTGCAAAAAAAGTCGCGCCGTGGCGGTAGCCACGGTTATGTCACACGGCCGGACTTGGGATGGCGTAGCCCAGGGTTATTTTTTATAAGCGCGGCCAAAGGCCGCCAACTCAAAAGGTGTTTCGCACATAAATACCATAGATTCCGCCCCAATTTTGGTATCGGACCCGGGTCATTTTTCGGTTTTTTGACCATAACTTTTCACTAAAACAAAAAATTAAAAAAATTAAAAAATAGCAATATGTCAAATCACATGATAAGCGAGATATCCCCTCATTTTTCTACAGATTTGGCTAACAAAATAATCCCTGCAAAAGTCGTTGGATTATGTGTTCCAATTTTTTGATATTGGCGTACTCCAATAGTAATCCTTTGTATACCTCGTCGGACCACGTTCAGCTTTTTGAAAGGCGATCATTACTCGTGCCTTATCGACGAAAATTACGACACTATCGCTCTGGCAGAATATACTCCAAGGAGTAACAACATTGCAAAGTACTCTGAGGGTAGTTACGATTACATTTGGAGTACTCTGATGCTTCAATTGGAGTACTCTTTGGATAGGAAAAAGAGTACTCTCGATTTTTGCAGGGTCTCTGTGAACATAGCTTATTATAACAGAATATAGTCCGTTGTCTGTTTCAAGATCGGTTATGCAATTATGGAGATAGTAGCGAACATTCCAATATACAAAAATAGCTTGCCCTGCCCAGTCGGAAGATCCACTTATAAAAAGTTACGTGACAGACAAGATAGGGGTTGTACGGGTGTTGACAGTCCTTTGCCGGATGTATCCGGTACGTTCCGTTACTCCCTTGCGGTACTGCCCGACTGTCTTGGGAACGATTTGCTGGACTTTAGTCGCCTCTTACGACCGGCATACCTACCTCGGGCATATTCTAAACCCATAACCCGCTTCTTGAAAGTTATTAGCATTGTTTATCCCTCTATAGTTTGGCAACTTCTTTTCTTCTTCTTACGAATTTGAGTGGAAGGCACTGGCTGAGTGACTCCAAATGAAATGGAATGAAGAAATAGTATGAAGCCCAATAAACCATTTTGTTTGATATCAATCTGAGACGCATTTGAGATGAAACCTTCAACGTCAATTCTCACTTTTTGAAAACTTAATATCAATTAATTTTCGATTTAGTAATAAACTACCACTAGCAGATCAAATTTTTTGCTAAATGAGTTTTAACTTGAGTTATAATTAAATATAAAAATTATAATATAAATGTCCGGCAGTTTCTACCTTCACAGTTTTTATACATACGACCCCCTCTACCATTCCCTAAAATAAATTTTGTCCAAATCGTGGTACATTATTGACCCTCATTATTCACCAAACGTTTGAGAAAATATTTTTCTGTGCTTATGGGGAATATGCAGTGCGTGTGTATTAGTGTGTTTTTTCGAGTTGCGCTACTATATAAGGTATACAATGGTTATTAGCTAGTCACAATATAGAGTCCCGTTAGGGTCAAATCCGTCTTTACGTATACTTAACTTAACTTAAGGCCAACCTGGAATACGAGAAATCTGTATAAATTGTAATATGTAAACTTACGAACATATTGGAAACTTTTGGCTTAAGTTAAGTTAGCTTAAGTATTCTGATTGGGCTCTAAGACGAAAAACTATAGATACCTTACTATTATACTTGTGACAACAAGCCTCAACATAAAAAAATAATTTAATTTGGTTTCAATACATTTGGGCCCCTTTCACTGAAATCTGCTACTTTATTGCAATTTTTTTCAATTTTTTCGTTTCTGATGATGTACTTTAAAAGACTTTGTCTTATAGTTACAACCTAAATGTTAATAAATTGAATGAATTTACACGTGCACAACACATTGACAAAAACGGTACTAGCTCGCCTCGAATTGATTTCCTAATTTTTACACATTGAGAAGATACCTTGCTGCGAATATAGAAGTATTACATATATGTTCAAACTTCTTATCGGATTCGAAAATGTTAAATACCAATAATTCGGTAATAAAAATACTTTTCATTTTATGTACAAAAAAAAAAAAAAAACTGTTTAAAAAACGAAAAACCTTAACGGTAGTATTATTTTTAATAATTGCTAATTCTATGCATATATTTTTAAAATAATAAATTTAATTTATAATAATTTATTTTAAAGCTTATCCCTTAAAATATTTTAATTAATAAATTTATCTATTAATAAATCAATAAATAAATTAAAAATTAATAAATTTAATTTATTTCTAAAAAAACTAGATATCTTTATAAACGAATAACATTTCATTTCTAATAATTTATTTAAAATAATTATAATACATTAACTTTCATAAATTATTAACTCTTAAATAAAATATTTCAGAAAATTATGTATTTCCATTATAAAAAGTTAAAAAAGTAATGGGCTCAGGGTTAATTTTTTTTGGAGCAAAAACAAGGACTAAAAGTGGTTTATTAAGTTTAGCACACACCCGGACTTGGCATGACCAGTTGTTGGATTAACTCAGCGTCATTTCACCAAAAAAGAAAAGTACCGTTAAATTCATCGTAAAACAATTGGACAAATGTATGTATTCTGCACTGGTTCCTACGATTTTCAAATACTATTTATGTTTTTGAACATGCGCCGTTTTCAAATCGGCAATTGTGTTTTTGCTACTACTAACTTTTTATCGATTTTTTTAGCTTGCACCCATTCACAATGGCAGTCCCCACTATCACAGCCAACTTTTTGTTGTTTACTTTTTTATCAGCTGGAACGACTAAATTCAATAATTTATTGCAAAGCAATTTATTTGTAAAATTATACAAAATTTGGCATTTTAATAAACAAAAACTAAAGTAGCAGTAGATATGCGAAACAAATAAAACAACAACTGTATTTTGATTGCTATATTGGGAAAAGCAACAACCAAACAAAAGAGGACCAGTTTGGAAACTAAAGCAACAAAAGAAGGTACTTGTTTATTTCTTTGTTTTTGATTTTTTATGCGAAACGTAATAAAAAACTACATAATTGCATATTAACTTCGTTTGCAGTGAGTAATTACATATTTACAAGTCGTACGGGGCGCAGGTAAGATCATGATTCGTGACTGAAGGAATAAAATCACTGTAGCGGGTTTGCACACATTAATTTGCATAAGATTACAACAAAGTTGAGTACTCTCCGTTATAAGATGCGCAAAACAAAGCTTTTACAATAAACAAACAAGCGCAATCGCCTTTGCAACAACAATCTGCTGCACTTGATTTGTTATCAGCAGCGCAAAGTAAATTAACACGAACTTATTAGCTACAAAATTCTTTTCTTTCTTTGTTTTCTCAGCACATTGATTAGAAACAGCAAACATACATACATATTTATATATGCCTGAAGCTATCTACATAAATTCATATATATGTACGTCTAATCAGTCTTATTGTGAGACATATTTTCTGGCTGCCAACTGATTTGCTGTTTAGCAATTAGTTATTAAAGCACCTTCGACGGGTATACAAGGAAATAACGAATGAGCTGAATTGGAGTGTCAACAGCAGAACAAAGTACATATGTACCTAGAGAAGAAGACAAAGTGTTAAATTAAAACAAAGTACAAATTCCAAATAATACCATCCCAACGATAACGAGTAGTCTGATCTGCAGCGCAAACATGAAACCATTCCAACTTGGCGATTGCACTAGAACACTAACAGGTGGTATAAATCGTGCATTTGGTAATCGAGAACCATGGCAAATAGCAGCTATAACAGCAACAACAGTGCTGGGAACTGTATGGCTATGGACATTTATCAATCAAGATGAAAGTGAGTATACATATTGGTATATTGCTCTATTTAATTAATTTATACTTCTATTGCGCTAGCTAAACAATTGCGTTTACATTGAAGAAACTGACGTGGTAAATTAATGTACAATCAAATATCAATTAGACGTTGCGCTCAGCATGCATATCAAATTGCTAGACATTTTATGCGATATTGTCGAATACATATGCATATATGTATATACATTAGGGTGTTTCATTTCCGCAAAATTTTGAATCTAAAAGAATGCTAGCCGTTAATTTTATTTTTCAAATATACTGAAGCGGTTTTATGGATTTTGTTGGGAATTTCTCGATCTTCGAAATTGTCCTTTTGGGGTTTCGACAGAGAAAGGTCACTTCTAAAAATGTATGAAAAAGTGCTCTTGCGGGAGTCCTCAAAGGAGCGTTTACCGCGTTCCAAAACACTCGCTCAGATTTTGAAAAAAGTGTTCCTGGAGGACTCCTCTAAGGTGCTTTTATGGAGCACTAAAACACTCCTTTATATGATCCGGTATGGCTCTGTACGAACTGCTCTTTTCAATGAAATCCATAAACACTTTTTGTGAGTTTTTTTCTACCTGTATATTTAACATATTTTGCCTGAGAACCAAAAAAAAAATTACTTTGCGTAAACGAATCACCCTAATGTGCACACGTTCAAGGTGCTGTTGATATCGTCAATCACTGTTATGCATAACAAACAAAGGGGTTTAATGTAGACTTTATTTGTGTCTGTTATTGTTTTAAATTTAGATTAATTTATGGAAAGGTGAAACATTGTTGATGTGCAAAACACTCACCCAAGGTTTGGAGAGTTCTACGTATAAGAACGGGGCTTGCCGAAATGAGTTCGCAACGCCCGATAATAGCACCTTCCGAAACTAGCCCAACTGAAGCGGGATAGATTTATTTGGCAGCTTGAATCTTTGGATCAAGTATTTTATTCGCTTTTTACGACAGCCAAACTGCATCATCCTAATAGACGATTGTTTGAAGCAGCCCGTCACCGGCCGATAAGAACACATCTCCATAAGCACTACTAATCTAATCTTGGCTTGCTTCATTTTTTTGCCTTTTCTTATCAAAGCACGCCAGTCATTCCTTTTTAGCGATAACTGACGCCAATTGGAAACCCCAAGGAAGTTCAAGTCATCCTCCACTTGTTGTTTCCATCTCAGTCGAGGCCTCCACTTTCCTCTGCTGCCGAATTCCGGTGTCGATAGGAAAACCTTCTGTGCTGGAGCTTATTTGTCCATTCGCATAACATGACCCAACTAGCGGAGCCTTTGGGCTTTAATCCGCTGAACTATGGTCAGGTTTCCGTAAAGCTCGTACAGCTCATCGTAAAATTTACTTCGATGCTCGCCGTTGGCATCTCGGTAAGGGCCATACATCTTCCGAAGAACTTTTCTTTCAAATACTCCAAGGGCCATCTCATCTTCTCTCTCTCGTAACTCTTGTTGGCAAGAGTGACTCTCCGTTGGATCCGGGAAAACCTTAGGGAAGTGTTTTTGCTGTTAACAACAACAAAAACTACAACAAGTCATCTAATAACTTTTTGCTTTATTTTCATTATCGCTGATAAGCTTTCCTGTTTGAGGAATGATTATGGATTTTATTTCTGCAATAAAATGACTTTGCACGAGCAACTTTGATAAGGGAGTTTAAAAATATGCTGAGATAAAGATTTCAATGTTATTTGAGTAGGAAAAAAATGTGCAACTTTAGGAATTTGTACTTAGCAATCGAAAAGTATTTTCTTAATCTATTAAACTACATATTTTTGTTATTCAAAAATAGTATGAGCAGATAGGGGAGCAAGAGGAAGAGTAATAGAAAAGTATATCAATAAGGGACGTTTTGCACCAACCCACAATACAATTTTGTAATATTATGAAACTACAAATTCTCCAACCTTTTCACCCTCTTCTCTTCAAACCATTTCAGGCATTTACGTACGTGGCAAGCGACAATTCTTTCGTTTAGCCAAACGGCTACCCGTTGTGCGTCGCAAAATCAATGCTGAAATCTCGAAAGCGAAAAATGATTTCGAAGGTGAAATACGTAAAAGTTCTGCCAACCTTACTTGGTCATTGAAGCTACACGACAAAGGTATGAGCCATGAGGAAATACTGCAAGAAGTGGATAAGCATTTAAATATTGGACATTATAAATGGCGTGAGGGACGCGTTTCGGGCGCAGTCTATGGCTTCAATGAGCAGCTAGTCGAGCTAATTACAAAAGTATATGGCAAAACTTCCTACACAAATCCATTACATCCTGATATTTTTCCGGGTGTATGTAAAATGGAAGCGGAAGTAGTTCGCATGGCGTGTACGCTATTTCATGGTGATGCCAACAGTTGTGGCACGGTGAGTGGAATATAGTTTCTGAAATTTTTTATTATTTCTAAATTTGTATTTTTTTTTTTTATAGATGACCACTGGCGGCACTGAATCAATATTGATGGCATGTAAAGCGTATCGTGATTATGCGCGGGAAACACGTAATGTGCAGCGCCCAAATATGATTGTGCCAAAAAGTGTGCATGCGGCATTCGACAAAGCAGCACAGTACTTTAATATACACACCATTTACATCGATATTGATCCGCATACAACTGAAGTGGATGTTAACGCGATGAAGCGCGCTATTAATTCCAATACTATTTTGGTTTGTTTTTAAATATATCACACTTTTGGTTATTGAATTTTAAAATGTCTACTTTTACTTGCAGCTTGTTGGTTCGGCGCCCAACTTCCCCTATGGCACAATGGATGATATTGAAGCTATTGCGGCATTGGGCGTTAAATACAATATACCCGTACATGTGGATGCCTGCTTGGGTAGCTTTATTGTTGCGCTAACCAGAGAAGCGGGCTATAAGATTAGAGAATTCGATTTTGCTATCAATGGTGTTACGAGTATATCCGCAGATACGCATAAGGTGTGTAGGTATTTTTGTAAAAACAGAAATAAAAGAAAAATTAAATAAAAAATTGAAAAAATAAAAATAAAACAAAAATAAAAATTGAAAAAATATTTAAAAAAATAGAAATTAAAAAAAATATGTAAAAGTAAAAATTAAAAAAAAAAATTAAAATTAAACAAAAAATTAAAATTAAAAAAGAAAATTAAATAAAAATAAAAATGAAATACAATAAAAAATAAAATAAAAAATAAAAGTAAAAAAAAAAATAAAAAAAAAAAATAATATATATTTAAATAAAAAAATTTTAAAATAATTTAAATAACAAAAAACTAAAAAATTAAATTAAATTAAATTTAAATAAAATAACATAAAAAAAAATAAAATAAAACGAAAAAAATTAAAAAAAGTAAAATAAAGCAAGAATTAAATAAAAAATTGAAAAAAATAAAGCAAAAATAAAAAAAAAAAATAAAATAATGGAAATTAAGAAAAATGTAAAAAAAATAAAAATAAAAAAAATAAAATAAAAAATAAAATATAAAAAAATGAAAATTAGAAAAAAATAAATAAATAAATTTAAATAAAAAAATTAAAATAAAATAACATAAAAATTAAAACTAAAATTAAATAAAATGTAAATAATATAATATAAAAAAATAAAAAAAGTAAAAAAAAAAATAAAAAAAGTAAAAAAAAAAATAAAAAAATAAAAACAAAATAAAATAAAATAAGAAAAAATGAAAATAAAACAGAAATAAAGTGAAATGAATTTAAAAAAAATTTTAATAAAAAAGAATTTAATGAAAAGAAAAAAATAAAAAAATAACATAAAAATAAACTGAATTGGAAAAAAAAAAAAAAAAATAAAATGAAAATAAAATAACATAACAAAAAATTTATAATAATTAAAAAATAAAAGTTAAATAAAAATAAAACAAAAAGAAAATAAATATAGAATAGAAACAAAATAAAAATTAAATTATTATAAAATAAAAATAAATTAAAATCATATAAAAACAAAAAAAGAAAAACAAAGTATAATAAAATAAAAAAAATTAAATTAATATAAAATGAAATAGAAGTTAAACAAGAACTAAATTTAAAAATAGAATATGAAAAAAAATAAAAACTTAAATGAAAAAAAAAAAACTAAAGTAAAATTAACCAAAGTAAAAAAATATAAGAAATTAAAATTATATTTTTAAAACTGAAAATTATACTGATAAATGGTGGCTGAATTGCTTAATTTTTCTACTTTATTTACAATTTATTAATATTTTTTATTACCTCCTCAAATCTCTTAGTATGGCTTTGCACCAAAAGGCTCATCCATCATACTCTACTCCGATGAAAAATATCGTAATCATCAATTTACTGTAACCACCGATTGGCCAGGCGGCGTTTATGGCTCACCCACTGTAAATGGTTCGCGCGCTGGTGGTATTATAGCTGCTTGTTGGGCGACTATGATGAGTTTTGGACATGAAGGCTATTTGGAAGCGACTAAGCGTATAGTAGACACAGCGCGCTATGTGGAAGCGGCGTAAGTGGCTCATCTTTTGGGACAAAACTAAATTATCATTTATAAATTTTCATTACAGCATACGCAAAGTGGATGGCGTTTATGTCTTTGGTAAACCGGCCACATCTGTGGTAGCAATTGGTTCGAAAGTTTTCGATATATTCCGTTTATCAGATGCCTTATGCAAATTGGGTTGGAATTTGAATGCGCTGCAATTTCCCTCAGGGTAAGTTAGACGATATTTATATATTTTTTTTTAATTTTACTAAATTTTCCTCGTTCTTTTATTCTCAGCATACACATTTGCATCACTGATATGCACACACAAAATGGTGTTGCTGATAAGTTCATTGCTGATCTCAAATCATCTGTTGCCGAAATTATGAAAGATCCTGGCCACCCAGTCGAAGGAAAAATGGCTATTTATGGTATGGCTCAAGGTATACCAGATCGTACTGTGGTTGGTGATGTGACGCGCGCATTCCTCAATAGCATGTATTATACGCCTGTAAAAGAGTAGGATGTTTTGTTTTAAGTTGACATTGTTGAACTAGATTTAAGCAGTAATGTGACAAGTGTTTTTGCTTAGTGTTTAGTGCAATAGTTTATCTCCTTGGTAAGATTAATGAGAATAATTTGATTAGATAAGCGCTTGGTGCTATTATGATCCTTCTTGGTTCATCAGCTCTAATCTAAAGTCGTTTTTGAAATAGTTGTACATAAATTGCGCAAACTGTCTGTATTAATTTTTTTTTTTTTTTGTACGACAGTCTATTGCAGGAATTTTTTAAACAGATTACCTAATTGTTAAAATTTTTCGAAAAATATTATTGTTTGATATCTAGCTTTTAAACAAATTTAACTTAAGATAATATTTCAAACATAGTTTTTATTGTAACACTTGGAAAACAATTGTTCGAAAAAATCATTTGATTAGAAATTTTTTTTTTGAAAAAAGTTGTGTTCTATTCAATTGTTATAGCTTAAGTTTAAAGCTTGTATAAAAATTTATATACTTAATAAAAAAAACGTATAGTCAAAAAACTTGAAAGAAGTTCAACATTTGTGAAGTATTTTCGGTTAAAACTTTTTGTCTAAAATACATAATTTTTTTTTTTTTGACCGAAAATATTTATTTAAATACAAAACCGTTTCGAAAGAACATGTGCTAGAAAAATTTATTTAGGTATTTCACAAAACTGTCAAATTAAAAAAAAAAACAAGTCTTTTCCAGTTTTCGAGTTCGAAAAATATTTTGATTTATTATGATTTAGAAAACAATTGTTCGGCTCTTTGACTTTTTCAATCTTAAAAAAGTATTTCTTACTCGGTTTCTTCTTATTCGGTTTTCGAAATAGAAAAATGTTGCCATTTAACTAAAATAAAAAAAAAAAAAACATTTTTCGAAAATATAATTTCATTAGAAAATTGTTGATCGAAAATAGTTGTGATCAAGAAAATGGCTATAGCTCAAGCTTTAAGTTTATATACAACTTTTAAAGTTCAATAAAACTAAATTTTAAACTTTTAAAACTCAAACAAACTCAAATATTTTTAAAATATTTCCGAAAAAAGTGTTTTCGGATTCGAAAGAAATCTTCACTCAAATTTATGAATAAAAATATAATTTTTGGGTTTCGTTGTCAAAAAAGTTGAGAACAGCCGTAGCAGTTGTTTTCACACTCCAAACGGCACCTGCAAAGGAGATCGATTTTGAAAACGAGCAAAAATAAGCAAAACTTATTTACACCCTTTTATTAACTAAACATTACTAAATACCATAGCACAATTGGTTTTTCTGAAACATTGGAAGACCCATGTCTTTTTTGAACACTTTTCGGATTGGGAAAAAACTGATGTGGTCGGCTAAACCCGAGTCATTCCGGTAAGCTGAACTTGTAGACAAATTTAAAATTCAGAATAATAAAAAAAAAACGTTTAACTACTTTTTCTCACACTGCTTAATTCTGTTCTCATACGTCTTCATTAAAAATCCGGTTAAGTCGATTCAGTGAGCTGTTAAACAGGTGAGCAATTGAGCGCACGATTACAGCAATGAGTGACTTTGTGAGAGTACAAAACAAATAGCGAAAAAAAAACTAAATTTTGAGTTAACAATTTTGTTGTGACATCATAGCCTGCTGAACACATACAAACATACGTTGTTAGCTAAGTTCGAAGTTTGCTAGCCAATTCTAGCAATCATCAACCATTAAAAGCAGATAACTGAATCAGTAAAACAAAAAGTTCTACACTTTGATAAATAGCGGCAAATGCGAAATTCTTTACAGACTATCTATCAAGCAACAAAAACAAACGAAATAAAACAAAGTAAAAAAAAAATCATGCAAACAAGTCTACATTAGTAGAAGTCTGTCCATTTCTAGCGAGCTCATAAATATTACTAGCCCACATTATTGAGTAAAAATGTTAATCAGTAGATATAAAGCGCTTACCTCAGCGCAACTTAACAAAAACAACAACCACAGCCCATCACAGCAGCGATGGACATTATTAGAAAATATGAGTGACGAAAAAAAAAGCATTTATTACTAGCAGACCCGGCAGACGTTATCTAGCCCTTCTGTTTTTCCATTTCACATTTTAAGAGATATCTCTAAAACCAGCGGAGATATTCAAATAAATCACATTGCTTATGACAGCACTCGTTAGCACCTTTCATTTGATACCCATATTGTACTAACACATTTTTGGTCACCCCTGGTCCACATAAGGGTCGATAACTCTGAAACAAGTCAAGTTATCGAAATGAGGGATATCTTAAATTTCAAGCTGAACGTTCACTAATACAATGGTGAAAGTTTTACTTAATTCCATTCAGCGGTTTTCGAGTGATACCACGACAAATATACAGATAGACAAAAATTCGAATCACGGTTGACTTGGATTCTTTTTGCTTAGTAATGTTTGACCCTATATTTTTTTTAATATCTGCAATGTATAGACATCGACCTATAAGTATGTAACTCGAGACCCCGGCAAATTATACCCATATGCATATTATACTCGGGATCCCCTCGGCACCATTTTTTGAGATCGCTTTATGATCACTTCGGGACCATTTGTGAGATCACTTCGGGATCACTTCTAGACCATTTTCGTGATCATTTTGGGACTGTTTCGGAATAATTTCGGCACTGTTCCAGGATCACTTCGGGACTGTTTCGCGACTTTTTACGAGTCATTTTTAGATCATGACTCAAATATTGAAATCATTTTGGGATAATTTTTCAATAATTTTGGTATTGTTCCCGGAACTATTTTCGGACTGTTTCGAAATCATTTCTAGACATTTTCGTGATCATTTTTCGCCTGTATCGGGATCACTTCGGAACCATTTTCGGGATTATTTCGGGACGGTTTCGCGACCATTTGCTGATCATTTTGAAACCAATTGAAATAACTTTCGTATGATTTTGGGATAATTTTTCGACACTTTTGGTATTTTTCCGGGATTATTTTCGAACTGTTTCGGAATCACTTCTTGACCACTTTCGTGATCATTTTGGGACTGTTTCGGGATCACTTCGGAACCATTTTCGGGACTATTTCGGGATTATTCTGGAACTGTTTCACGACCATTTTAGGATCATTTTGAAAGCTATTTCGAGATAATTTGGGATCATTTTTCGACCATTTTGGTATTTTTCCCGAGATTATTTCCGGACCATTTTGGGAGTATTTCGGAATCATTTTGGGACTGTTTCACGACCATTTTCATGATCATTTTGGGACTGTTTCGAGATCACTTCAGAACCATTTTTTCGGGACTATTTCGGGATTATTCTGGAACTGTTTCACGACCATTTTAGGATCATTTTGAAAGCTATTTCGAGATAATTTTGGGATCATTTTTCGACCATTTTGGTATTTTTATGGGATTATTTCCGGACCATTTTCGGGATCACTTCGAAACTGTTTCGGGAGCATTTTGAGACTTTTCGGGACTGTTTCAGAATCGTTTCAGGATTGTGTCGCGAGCATTTTGAGATAGCTTCGAGATAATTTTTAAACCAGTTTCGAGATCATTTTTAGACGATTTTGGCATAATTTTTGGACCATTTTAGTATTGTTCTGGGATTATTTCCGAACTGTTTCGGTATCACTTCCGGACCATTTTTGGAATCAGTTAGAAACCGTTTCGGGAGCATTTCGGCATTTGATTTATTTTTATTTATTTTTGTTTCGCCATTTGATTTGTTTTTATCAAAATATAAAAGGTCACTACTCACTCGAAATTTTGTAAGTGATGAATCATTTTTGTTTTTATTTGAATAATTTTTTATTCGAATTCGCCCAACCCTGCATCACACACCTCAGCTCTAACAATAACAAAACTCGCAAAATATTTCTCACTCAAAAGCGCTACTCTACCTATCGCCACTCCACCGATACCGATTCCATCATACCTAGTCATAGCCCATTGTGCATTTGGCCAAAACAACAAAACAGCCCACAACAACGGAGCAAAAACAAACGGCCGAGACTCCAGTAGCGACCGCACGATTCTCATATACCTTCCATAACGTCGCCACTTCAAATGTTAAGTGACATTCGTAGCGAACGGTTGATTTTTGGTTTGTTGGCTGTGAGATCATTATTACATGGTTAGTTTGTGTCACAAAGTGCAAGTGCAAGTGCATAGTGGAAGTGGTGGTGGAAGTGCAGCAATAAATCGTGTGAACAAAAAAAAAATATAAAACTGTGATGCATGTAATGCTGGACGTGAAGACGCCGCGCGTGTGACTTTCGTACTTACATACAAAAATATTCACCGAATATCCAACATGAATGGATCATAGTGTGGTGGTGTGCTCCCCTCTATTAAATGAGAAGAAAACTGGAGTTTTGTGTTTTCTTTTTGTTTTTGAAAAAGTTATAAATAATTAAAATTTTATGCGCACTGTTAGAGAAAAGTGCCCTTTTCTATTGGTGACAGTGTGTCAGTTGTGAGCAAATCTGGTTCAATAAAAAAAAAAAAAAAAATTTCGTGATGTCATCATATGACAGTTGGGGTTTGGCGTTGAGTGGATAATACAATATTTGAAAAAGGTGATAAATGTGTATATTTAAGGACCATTTCTGTATTATATACCTTTTTAGGGCCACCAAAGGGCGCTTCCGTACCTTCTTTTGTGGATACCTTTTTCCGAATATCCACCAAATTTTGCTTTCTTATAATGAGATTTAAGTTTTTCAAGTCAAATTTAGTGGATTTTCGCAACAAAGTTCCTGTAGCGGCCTCAAAAGTTCCTGTAGCCCCATATCCACACTTTGGCCAGAAAAAAAAATATTCGCCCGTAGTCATAGTCGAAATAAAGTAGTTACTAAATTTAGCGTCGGTTTTTTGACACAATTTTCAACGGTATATCTGTCAAAAACCGACTTTATTTCGACTAGATTGCAAAAATCGCAAATGACCCCGAGTTGGTCCCATACCAACATATGTAGCTACCCAACAAACACAGTCTCTTCACGTTAAATAACTAGGGTCCCAAAGAACACAGTCTCTAACGTTGGAGAAATGTTCGTCTTCACGTTCGATAACTAGGGTGATTCTCTAACCATTTTTTCCTATTTGAGGGCGACAATAGAGAACTACATTAGAATTAGATTAGAGATAGGTTAGGAATGACATTATTCGACTAGAGAACTATGGTTTTCTCTATTTGAGAATTATGTCCCATTTTTTTGGAGAACTTTATATTTCTCCAGTGTTTCTAGAGTCGTCGTCTAAAGTTAGAGATAGAAGAATGGGGCTAGTTCTCTAATGTACCTCCCATCGAAATCTATCTTCATGGTTTGTTGGGTACGTAAGCTCCGTGATCTGGAGTGATTCGACTGTCCATAGCCAGGATGATATCTGTTAGGAGAGACTCTCTTAAACTTAAGATATATAGAATTCACATGGACCCTACGAAAATGCATACAAGGCACCCACATCACTGTTGATAGGTAAATATTTGAAACTGTGAGGGACTTTTTATATATGGCTACCAGCGTCTCACCGAAAATAATGTCGGCCTAGAAGTCCACCGGAGAATCACTCTTGCCAACAAGTGTTCCTTTGGTTTAAGTAGGTAACTGAGAAGTAACGTCCTCCCTAGACGAACTAAGGTTAAGTTCTATAATATATGAAGGTCACTCATTATAGATGTCCTGATGTAGGTATGGCGCGGAACCATTGACAGTGTCGTGAGAAAATAAGAAAGCCCTTGGAGTATTCAAAAGAAAATTTATCCGGAAGATTCACGATCCTTCCGCCGATCTGATCATAGTGCAGCGATTCAAAGTCGGAAGGCTTCGCTAGCTGGGTCATGTAATGTGAATGGACAAATAATCTTTGGCTCAGAAGGTTTTCCTATTCACCCTCGAATGAGTTGGAAAAAACAATTGGAGGATAACTTGAATTCAATTGATATTTGAGTTATCGCTGAAAAGGGATGACTGGCGTGCTTTGATAAGCAACAGCTAAAGTCGCCTGGGCGGTTAAGCGTCAATAAATGATGACGATGATAATGATGATCTTACGACAGGCACTTCTACCGAGAGTTCATTCTGGACTGTACTCTTTTGCTTGCGAAAGCCTAAATTACTTTGAGCTGTCTGAAGAGATTAAACCCTAAGTAGTCGACAGGAGTCGGCAGAGTTCAATAATGAATGCTTAAGACGTAAACGACAACAAGCAAGAGCCCTTTTGTGAATGAGCTGTGCTAAAAAAACAACACTTGCGACCCAGTATTATCAACTTTTATCCAATTTGGTTTATTTAACTACTTTTAACTAACAGAGACGTACCGCCTCACATATTAAGATATGTCTCCGAAACCAATTAAGATATTTAAATTAATCACATCGTTTATTGCAGCACTTAATAGCAGCTTTCGTTTGATACCTATATTGTACTAACACATTATTGACCACCACTGTTCCACATATTGGTCGATACCACCGAAACCGGTGGAGTTATCGAAATAAGGAATATCTTAAATACTAAGTTAAAAGACTAGAAATGTAATGCTGAAAGTTTCATAGAATTCCATAGAGAAGTTTTTGAGTGATGCGTCAACAAACTAACAGACCGACAGACAAAAATTCTAAAAACGATTGATTGGGATTAATAATGATTACTGCTATCAGTGTTTTTTTAGTATCTGCAATGTACAGACATCGAACTGTTGCAATTTTATCATACCTACCTAAATATAATTTTTTTTCCAACTGATAAGCAGCTGTCCACTGTATTTAAGGGGATTTTCTTTTTTTTTATAAAAGTTTACATATCAAGACAATCGTTACTTTATCTAGGTGTATATAGCTTATCGCTAGATAATTTTTGCAGTTTATTTTCTTTCCTTCTCTACAGTGACTGTGCGACGTTTATTGATTAACACGAGTTAAAGTTGCAAATTTAAAAAACAAATATTTATTTACATGTTCGTAGGTAAATGGGGGTACCTTTGTATGCTAATAAAATAGGTATGCGACTTTGCAAATGAAATCTTCATAGAGCTAACTAGCTGCTGTGGGGTTTTGGAAGCTTTTCTAATAACAAAAAAACTACAAAATATTTATTACCCTTCAAATATTAAAAAAAGGTATTCATAAAAAGCACTAAGACTCGATTTTTCCTTTTCAAGTGCAATTGAAAGTCGATCGCTCAGCGGGTTGTTGGCTTTGTTGCTTGCAATCTGACCTTTACATCATACGAAAAAAAAAATGAATTTATGAGTACCCCCCGTTTGCTCCTGCTGCGTGTAAACCATTCCATTTTCTTATTTTTTTTTTTTTTGTTTTCATTCGTTTACTAAAATCAACCTTAAAGTGTTTTGTGCGTAGTCAGAATTATAAGAAAATGCTAATGGATATTAATGAAAAATCGAAACGAATGCGAGAAGATGAAATAATAAACACATTAAAGCTCGACTCAAAACTGGATTTTTTTTTGACAAGTTTAACACTCAACAATGTTGGTTGTGCTGGATTAAGTGGAATTAATGATGTGAGCGGATAACAATTTTTTCTGAATATTTTAAATATACAGGTACATAGCTAGGTTATATTAGGAGTATTCATCAAACCTTATAAAAGTTTACGAAATGCGTAAATTTATACATTTATCAGCTCAGTTAGATGAACGCCCAAGATAAATTGATGTGTACCTACTTCATGTCAAACACACATTTTTTTTATTTCGCAATTCTCATTAAAAAAGTAATTTGCTAACCCATTTTGCAGCATATTCTTCTATTTTTGTCCAGTACGCATTGAAAGCATTAAAAAAAAAGTACCTGGATGACGGAACTTGCTCGGTATTCCACGAAGTTGTCACCAAATCTTACCTACCAACAGTATAAGCTTTCCAAAAGAGATTTTCAAAAAGAAACCAAACAGGTGGCAACTCCGTAACATACCGCAAGTGTCAACACCCAGGTGGAAAAAATTAGAATGAAGCATACAAACACTGTAATAAAATTTCATGCAAATGGGTTAATAGACAACCGAAATAGTGGTCGAGATAAGAAATTATAAATAAAATTCGGTTAGGTGGCAACCCTAAATACTTTATCATTGGAATACGACGAAAATACCATTGGCATATCTTGCTCAAATTTAAAAAAAAATCGTGTAAGGTGGCAACCCTGTAAACCTTCCTATAATCATATAATCTTAGAATGATTCAAATAGTCTATATACCAAATTTTATCTAAATCGGTCAAGCAGTTCCTGAGATATACGAAAAAATAAATAAATTGTGGTTAGGTGGCAACCCTAAGTGGCAAACCTGCGTGAAATTGTCATATTTGGAATACGACCAAAAACACCTCTCATTTGATACAATATAGGTAGGCATGTCTCTATAATTAAAAAAATTGGGATAGGTGGCAACCCTGTAAACCACCCTAAGTGACAACACTCATGTACATAATGAATCAACTTCTTTTATCCAAATCGGTCGAACAGTTCCCGAGATATACGAAAAAAAAATTACTGTTAGGTGGCAACCTTAAGTGGCAACCCTGCATGAAATTGTCATATTTAGAATATGGGCGGAAATACCTTTCATTTGATACCCATATTGGCATATCTAGCTCTATATTAAAAAAAATTGGATAGGTGGCAACCCTTTTTTGAAATTTTTGTTTGTTGGTTTATATGTTTGTCGATGTATCACTTAAAAACTGCTGAAAGGAATTAAGTCAAACTTCACTATTGTATTACTAGACGTTGCACTTAAAATTTAAAATAGTTCTTATTTAGATATCTCGAACGGTTTTGGAGTTATCGACCAATATGTGGACCAGTAGTGAACCAAATTTAATAATACAATATGGGTATCAAACAAAAGGTGATAGCGAGTGCTACAAAAATAAATGTTATTAGTGTGGGAACGGTTGAAAGGTTTAGTTTTGAAAAAAATAATAATTCTACATGCCACCGAAGTATTTAATTGAAGTGAGTTTACGGCTACTAAACATTGTTGCTATAGGCAATTTATTTTCATCCACCCGCCTTGTTTACATGAGCAAATACGTGAAATTACAAATTATCCCCCCCACAACTTCACTAACTAATTGGATTTGTTACTATGTAGCAACGTAGGCGTTCTAAAGGCGCATGCTCAGGATCTAACACCGTAATATACCGTTTTAGCCATTGTTTGACGTACCTGAGTGAACCAGCTATCAAAAACTGCAAGACTATGTGAGTCTAATATGTTAGAATTAATTTGAAATGACAGACTGGCGGTGGTGATTTAGGTGCTCCGAATCAAAGACGAAAAAATAATAGATATAAATTTGGGTATAAAAGTATGTGTTGTTGTGTAAGCGTGACATTGCATACCATTTTTGTATTGCGCGACACACCTTAAAATTGCGGTACTCACTATGATTTAGGAGAAAAAACTTATTTTCAATTTTTTCAAACACAAAATGGACAAACAAGTTGATTGAAAAAAATTTTAATAACTAGCCTTGATCGTGCTCTTACTCACCTATTGGTCGATAACTCGAAAATCGTTCTAGTTATCAAAATTAGCGATATCTTACATATTAAGCCCTGCCAACCAGAGCTAGCCATGGTGAAAACAAAATCACATATTAGTGCTGTGCATTACCAAAAATGACTGTGGGTAAAAGTAGGCATCGAAATACTAACACATAATTCGATATAACTCGATAGTTCCATAATTTCCAACTCTAACTAGCAGCTTCAACATGGATAGAAACGGAACCCCGCTAAACAAAATTATCCACTTTTTTATCCTCTTTTTTGGGAAGCGCGATCCAGTAATTTCCCAAGAAATTATCCGAAGATGGTTAGCAGGGATCTAGCTTTGATCGTGTTCTTACTTACCTTTTGATCGATAACTCCAAAATCGGCCTAGTTATCGAAATTAGGGATATCTTAAATTATCGACTTTTTTATCCTCTTTTTCGGGAAGCGCGATCCAGTAATTTCCGAAGAAAATATGCGAAGATGGTTAGTAGGGAGTTAATACATCTAGTAAAGTTTCAATAAATTCCATTCAGCCTTATTTGTCTGCGAAACTTACAAAACGTACCATAAATAAGCGTTTCCTCAATATTTCGACGGTAGCGTCGCCTAATGGGTTAATTTTTATTAAAAGAGAGTTGTTTATTTCACATATATTAAACATACGTGCCTTATCCAGCGGGAAAAAATATATCATACTTATGTCGAGAGGACGTATGTATTAAAAGAATAAACCCTGTGCCAACCAAAGCTAACCATGGTGAAAAATAATCAGAAATTAGAGCTGTGCAATACCAAAAATGACTATGGGCAAAAGAATGCATCGAAATATCAACGCGTAGTTCGATATAAGTCGATAATTCGAAAATTTCCAACACTAGTTAGCATTTCAACATGGATAGAAAAGGCGCCTCGCTGAACAAAACTGCCCACTTTTTTATCCATTTTATTGGAAAACGCGACCCGGTAACTTCCTAAGATTTTATCCGCTGCTAGGGAACTGTCCAAATTTTACAAAAAACCGTTAAGTAGTCCGTACAAAAAAAACCTAGAATTTTATATATCTTTAGGTAACACATAATAATATCTTATCTAATTTTCGATAAAAATAACTAGGATTTTTTCTTTTTATTTCTTTTTATCTATATAATTTGGGAATTCACGTTTAGTTTCATTAGCTTCGTTTCTTTCCTGCTAATTATGAATAATTATTCCTAAAAAAGCGTTCTTTGAAAAAATTATCAGCGAATTCAGAAGCTTTTTGACATTTGATTGAGAGAGAGAGCGCCAATTCGCTGCAAGTTATTGCTGGAGATTTTTCGTCCAGCAGAAACCAGCAAGCAGGAACAGCTGATCGGTGACATAGCAAAACAACAACAAAAAATGCAAATTCAAATTGTTAGCCAATCAGAAACGTAACAGCTGTTTTGTTTGCAAGTTTCTGCTGAACCCTGTTCGACGACAGTTCTTTGCTGGAGATTTCAAGAAACAAAGCTATTAACATTCACAGTCAGCTGATTCACTCATTAGTGATGTGCAAATATGTTTCAAAGGAAAATTACCGTAAACGTTGTAAATTTTCTATAGGGAACCAACTTAAAGATTTCTTTGTAAATAAAGCTCATTTCCGGTTTTAGAATCTACTTGTTTGAGTAAAGTTACAATGTTGAGCGTAATGCAATAGCATTCAAAACTGTAATAAAACACGCCTACAATAACAAGTCTAACTACCTACAACCCATAGTAAATTTGTCAATCAACAGCTGTGCATTTTTAGATAATAGTGTAATAGTACATTTACACCGCACGAAATTTGGTAAATTTGGCGAAAAATTGCAAATTTGGCGCTTTTTTCCATACAAATCTCATTTTCCAAATTTGGGATTCCATCACATTTTGGCCTCATTAGCCGATCAATAGAATCCACAGTTCCTCAAAATAGCAACCCTGCCTGTGTTCCACATTTAGAATTGCCCAGCAAGAACCTTAATGGATAATTACCTTGTGATAACTTTTGCATTATGTACAGCTGTAAAAAACAATTTCAACTAGTTTTTTTTTTAAGAAAATGGACCAATTCTACCAAGAAAAGACAGAAGCCTTCTTGACTCTTCACTTATTATTACTCTACAGGTGTTTAAAACATCACGGTAGTGCATTTCCTTTCGGTGGCTTTGTGTTCTGGTAGAAAATTCTTGCAGAGAATGTGAAGCCAAATGCAAATTTGCCAGTGTAAACAAGTTCGAAATGACTCATTCAAATTCGCCAAATTTGGCGCGGTGTAAATGTACTATCAGACTATAGCAAAAATTTAAATCTGAAGTTATTAATTAGCTATTATTTTTTTTAATATTCTTTTGCGTGTAGGAGCTGTCAGATTGCTTAAATGACATGATTTAAACTACCAGAAAACGAGCGTGGAATGAGTATTTAACTCAACTCTGCATATATGTATACACATAAGATTATAAGTAAATATTCATACAGAAATATAGCATGAAATGTAATTTTTTTGTCGGTGGTGTGGGATAATTACAAGTTTTCTAAATTGCTGGCAGGCATGCAAAGTTTATTTTCTTCCATCAAAATCCCAATGGTTTTAGGTAGACCTGCGCGAGCCTCCAACACATCTGTTTTTCCGTCTCATATTTTAGGAGATATCTCCAAAACCAGTTAAGATATTCAAATTAATCACATCGTCTATTGTACCTCTCGTTTGATACCCATATTGTACTAACTCAATTTTAGTCACTTTGGTCCACATATTGTTTAATAACTCTAAAACCGGTCGAGTTATCGAAATAATAATAATAATTTTAATTTAAACGTCTTCTACTACCATGCTGTCTTTGTTGACGTATCACTTAAAAACTGCTCAATGGAATTTAATGAAACTTTCTCTATTGCATTACTGAGCGTCTAACCTAAAATTTAACATATTCCTTATTTCGATAATTCGACAAATTTCAAAGTTATCGGCCGATTACGTTAGTAAAATCTTTGGCGGGTACTTTTACAGCCAATCTTTCAGTGGGAAAAATATCCTCATGATTTTACTGTTATTCTTTTTTTTTGTAATTTTGTAATCTTATCATTTGTGTAACCCACTGAAATGCGGTCTAATTTTGTACAAAGTGTTTGCTATAGAGAAATTTTTTATGATAAAAGCCATTAATGTAGTCAGAACCAATTTTCGATAAGATAAAACTAAATTAATTCCACGCAAATGCTAACATTACATAGGAAAATGTGTGGCATTTTGTAGAGCTGAAAAACAATCGATGGAACTATCGATAGTATCGATATTTTTTTTGTGGATCACTATCGAGGTTTTTTCTAAGATGGTTGTTGAACAAATTTTTTTAAAATTAAATTTTATCAATAATTTCGATACTATCGATAGTAAATCTCAAAATATCGAAATTATTGCAAGGCCGTAATATCGATAGTTTTCCAGCTCTAACATATTGGTTTCGGTGCCGGTTTCGTTCCTCTACATTTATTTCGTTTTCGATTACGGTTTCGGTTTCCAAATAAAAACACGAACACAAAAAAATAGGTCTGAATTTTCATAACTTTTTTTATCGGATCTCGTAAATTTTTTTCGATGGCTTCATTCAACTATAGTCAAATTTCCTCTTTCAGAATTTTGATACTGGTGTCTTCTTTAACCTGGCTCGACAATCTTCCATGAAAATTTTTCCGGCTTTTGAAACGGTTTCGGTTCCGGTTCCGGTTTTGTTTTTTTTTTTCAGATAAAAATAACGTTTCGGTTTTGAAAAATTAATCGCTTTTAATCGGTTACGGTTACGGTTCCGGTTTCGGTTTTAGTGTCCTTGAACACAACCGATACTTATTGGCATGGCCCAATATTACAAGGTTGTGTTGTTAGAACAGCTGTGCAGTGGTTTCTTGTGTCAAAAGCATCGTACAACTAATGCTGGCGTTAGGTACTTTACCGGATAGTTACTTGTCAATCCATCGTTTTTAGTCAGTTTAATACTTGAATAGTTTAAATGATCTCTACGTCTCGCATCGTTCTTTAAAACTTCAACTAGGGAAGATACTATCTTCAAGACATTCCCAAAAAAAAACTCAAATTACTCCGCATAGGTCAGTTATAGCAAAAGTGAAAGGTGAAGGACCTCTGAATAGGTCGCGAGGTTCTATTGGCTATAAAAATGACGCCAATCCTTTCGACCACCTGATTGTGATTATGCACGCAAGTTTCAATATGAAGAAAAGTAACAGCAATTAATATAAAACTATTTCTGCTCACTCCAGCAAGGACGGGCGCATATGCAATGGTATTGCCTCAGAAGAATATCCTTTCAACGGGTGTGTTTTGCTTGCAGCACGCATTCAAGTCACGTCATGCTACATTTTTAGCCATGCTGACAGTGTTGCCGGTTTAACTGTCCGAAAGAAAAACATTCAAAATTCTGGCTAACTATTTCCACCACCCAACGAACTTAAATAGGAATAAACAAGTATATAGCAGATTACAATATAATATACATAGACGATACGATATACGATTCCATTAGCCGGCAAGGAACTACTGTGTCAACTGTGGCTTTGGTATGAAATTTCATTTTGATGAAATTGGCTCAATTGCACTTCTGAGTAAATTTTTGTAATGGCTTTAGGGAAAACTCGCGTTTATGTTTAATGAGTACTTTCTAGCTGCTACGCGACATTTATTGTTTAATCGATACAATTGTTGAATACCGGTAAAGTGGGAGAGTATCTTAGGAAATGTATTGTTAGTTTTTGTATCAGAACGAAGTGAGTTAATGTACTGAAGTAAGAGGAAAAGTGAGGATTGTATGAAGTCTACTGCCCACCACGGGCAGGACTAACTGTTGCATAACTTGAGTTTCCTTGACAAACCAGGACCCCAGAGTCGCCAGACATCATTTATTTTATAATGGATGAAACCATTAGTCCAACCCGAATTTAGAACAAATGTAAAAATTTCAGAGCTGTACCTATGACAGGGGTCCAGGAATCAAAATAGTCAAAAAATCACCTTAATTTCACTTATTTTATATTGGATGATTTTCACATATTTATCGTAGAATACCACCCTGAGTTAATATCTAGCATTCTTAGACCCGTACGAGTGACAGGGCTCCAACCAGACACCTCAAGCTCGCGGATTTTCCTATGGACATTAGTTCCATCTTAACAATATAACCGATTTGGCCAACTTTGGCTGTTTTTGAATACGCAATTTTTTAACATTTTTTGTAGAGCACTATCCTTAAGTAGTAGCAGGCAGTTTTAGACATCGTCCCATGCCAAAAACCTCGTCCAAACACCTCAAAGATCGGGAACTTTCTTTCATTCTTACTGCGATCTCACTTGTTTAAGCGGGTTTGTCCGACTTTGGCTGTTTTTGAATGGCGGGTCTTTACACATCTGTCGTAGAACACTACCCTTAAGTAGGATCCGTGGTACAAATAAGGTTCCACTTGCTTCAATTTTTAACAATTAATCGCCAGCCAAGATTTTTCACTCTCTCACTCGTACTCGATTTAGCAATTATTTACCTTTAGTTCTTTCCGGTGAAGTGTGAGTTTAACTACCAAAATAGTCGTAGTCGTAAGTCGTACTCGTATGCGCATTTTAACAAGAAATATTTGTTTGCTCTTAAATAATACACTCAATTCATTCATAATTGAAGGAAAACACCTTAAACGTGACAAGGTTATTGCAAATGGGCAAATGTTAACAATGGCACCAACTAGTGATGCTCAGAACTGTCTACATAAACCGAAACTACCCAGCCAATCAGAGGAGTCCGTGCTCTATTCGGACTAGAGATGGGCGTCGTGCGTGTTTTTGACTGTGACACACGTGTGTGCATGTGCTCGTGTTTGATCGTGCTCGGTCTGAAAGTAAAAAAAAAACCCTAACGGCCTATCTGAACGAAAATATTATTTTTTTCGTGCGTGTCGTGTCGTGACCGTGTCGTCTCGTGCAGCGAAAATCAATAACGCGCCCATCTTGAATTCGGACTCCCCAAGGGAAGTGCTCACCCTCTAAAGGAACCTCCTAATACGCTACCAATGCAGCGTATCCGAAATAAATGTATTAAAATTGGCATTTTTAGAGTCCAAAAATGCTCCTTAAAAATAATTCTCAAAAGACTTCTCAAATTTCTGACTGAGTAGACAAATTATCGCCCTCAAACACTAATCTTGGGGGCATTTTCTGACTTCGCACATTTTGTATATCGCGCTTCAGCGTTTTCCATATCTTATAACTTTAAACGAGCTAAACTTGTATATTTGTACATGTATATTTGTATGAAATTTTGAATATAGATAGTATGGTTGATTCTAAGACTGTCCACTTTGGGGTTGCCACTTGGGGCGGGTTACAGGATTGCCATCTATCTAATTTTTTTTTAAATTATAGAGCAACATATGCCAATATGGGTATTAAACGAAAGGTATTTTCAACCGTATTCCATATATGACAATTTCAAGCAGGGTTACCCCTAGAGTTTCCACCTGACCGATATCTGATATCTGGACTATTTCGGGAACTGCTTGACCGATTTGGATGAAATTTGGCATATAGATAGTATGACTGATTCTTAGACTATCCACTTGGGGGTTGCCACTTGGGGGCTGTACAGGGTCGCCACCTATCTCAATTTGTTTAAGGTATGGAGCTGGATATGAATGATGATGATTATGACCAAGTAAACTGTTCTCAAGTAGGGTTGCCGCCCAGGTTTACCATTTTACCGTATTGATTTTGTATTGTAGGTATATTTTTGGGAGATCATTTAGGGGTCACTTTGGAATAATTTTGGGGTTATTTTAAGATCATTTTGTGTTCGATTTTGGATTCATTTGGGACAATTTTGGGGTCAATTTAGAATCATATTGGAGTCATTTTGGGATCATTTTTCGAGCATATTGGAGTCATTTTGGGACCCACTCAAAATTTTATATAGCGCGATAGTTACTAAGTTAAACCGATAGATATGTGGAGTCCTCTTTAAGTGATCGTTTTGTCGTTAACACTCGTTCAAACTAATTTTTAAAGAGGTGTCTAGAGGGCCTTCTTTGGCCTTCAGAAATACACGACCAATTTAATGTCAAATGGGCACCAGTATAAATATCCGATTACCTTTCGGACCAAACTGGACCCGTTAGAACCCGTTCTTTAGATACTCGGAACCGCATATCACTAGTATGCCTTATTTGCATGTACTTGCTTAGAAAATCAACCGACCATTACAGGCAATGTTAATATTTAAGAACGAGTACTAATTCATATTTATTTTAAGTCAACGCCTTAGATTGCTTAGTTGTAAAGTTTGCCTTCAAGATATGTACATGTATGTTGGAATTTAAGTACCCGCATGCTTATATATGCAAAATAAATATGTTTATCTTCAATTCTAGTTAATACATAAAATATGTAGCTAATAAAGTGTTTCGAGTGTTTCTTTTTTCCGACAAGCCGTCTTATGTCACAATAGAAAATTTGCATTGCTAATTAGTACAGCGTAAATTTTACATAATTCGCAGCTCTACGGAGCACAATTACAACTCGAAACAAGTTCATTTGAAATTTGCCATTTTGTGTAATTATTTACTGAGTTTATTACATTAGCATTGCGTAAAATGTTGGTATCTATTCCCATATGCCATAAGTTAACATACCTGAAATTCTCAGTATATTTATAAGAAAAAAGTGCTTAATAGTACATTTACACCGCACCAAATATGACGAAAAATTGCAAATTTGGCGCTTTTTTTCTATACAAATCTCATTTTCCAAATTTAGAATTCCATTGCATTTGACCTCATTTGCCGAACAATACAATCCACAGTTCCTCCAAATAGCAACATTACGGGTGTTCCACATTTAGAATCGCCCAGTAAGAACCTTAATGGGCAATTGACGTGTGATGACTTTAGCACCATGCGCAGCTGTAGATAACAATTTCAACTACTTTTGTTTGAGAAAATGGGCGAATTCTACCAGGAAAAGACAGAAGCCTTCTTGACTCTTCTTTTCTTATTACTCGACAGGTGTTTAAATCATCATGGTAATGCATTTTCTTTCGGTGGCTTTTTGCCCTTGTAGAAGATTCCTGCAGGGAAGATGAAGCCCAATGCAAATTTGCCCGTGTAAACGGTGTTGAACTGGCTCATTTGAATTCGCCAAATTTGGTGCGGTGTAAATGTACTATGATTTAGTTTTCATCGTACTGCGATAATTCAATACTTTTTAACCTATCGGACCTACAGTAACTGTTAGGGAAGAGAGAGGAACGTTTATAGCCTGGAGCGTCTCTTCGGGAGGCCTTTTAGTGTAGTTTAACTGCCGTCCTTCTTAAAGAGTCCTTTTTAATATAATACAGCAGAACGAAAAAAAAAAAACAAAATGAAATAAAAAAATAAAAAATTTTAATAATAATAAAAGAAAAAAATTAAAAAAAAACGAAACAAGTACATTAAAAAAAAACTAAAAAGAATAAAACAAAAAAAATTAACAAAATAAAAACATAAAAAAAATAAATTAAAATGAACTAAAAATTAAAATAAAATGGAATCAATTAAAATGAAATATATAAAAAAAAAAAAAATACTATGCATAAAAAATAAAAAAAAAATAAAAAAATACTATGTATAAAAAATAAAAAATAAAAAAACTGAAAAAAAAATTTTTAAAAAAATTATAATTAAAAAAAAGAGAATAATTTAAAAAAAAATTTAAAAAAACTGAAATTAAAATAAAAAAATAATAATTAAAAACAAAAAATAACAACTTAAAAAAAAATAATTATAAACTAAAATAAAATAAAACTAAAAATAAAAAATTATAATAACTAAAACGAAAAAAAAAATAAAAAAAAAAAATAATAAATAAGTAGAAAAAATAAAAAAATGTTATAAAATAAAATAATACAAAGTAGAAATAGAAATTAAAAAATTATAAAAAAAATAAAAATAAATATCTATCTATCTATATTAGGGTGATTCAAAAAAAAATGTTGACTTGGTTTTATCCCCTAAAAAGTTAGGTATTGATGAGAAAATAAGCCTTGCAAAAAATTAGCGCTCTAACTTAACCTAAGTTTTTTCGCCCTTTCCCATACATTTTGTATGGGGAAAATGGCATTTTTTTTACAAAAATAAAAAAAAACAAGTAAGGAAGTCTAAGTTCGGGTGAAACCGAACATTACATACCCAGCTGTGCACATAAAGTGGGCGTGATCGTTCACCGATTTTTCTTATTTTCTGTGGTAGTACTCTACATAAACATAACATGCCTGGTACCTAGTTTCGTAAATCTATCTCACACCGTTCTGAAGTTGTTAGCAGTCGAATTTAAAAATTGCGTGACTCATAAATGGGCGGTGCCACGCCCACTTTAGAAAATTTTGAAAAAATTATGTAAAGAATATGAAAGTTGATGTATGTACCAAATTAAATTATTATAGCGAAATCAGTTAATTAGATATGGACTTTTCAATATTTCCACCTCCTTTCAATATAACTTTTATGAAAAAGTAGGCGTGGTCGCGAAGCGATTTCGTTTATTTTCTATAGCTGAATTTACCACAACAATAGTATGTCCTCTACGAAATTTCGTTATACTAGCATAAACTGTTCTGAAGTTATTAAGAGTCAAAATTTTAAAATTTCTTCAAATATACGTGGGCGGTACCACGCCCCCTTTTCAAAAATTTTTATAAAATCGGCCTTAGACCATCTAAATCAATACATATTGCAAATTTTATCATTGTAGCTGCTTCTAATATTGAATTAACCCATTTTATACGTTTTTCGAAATTTTCGATATCGAAAAAGGGGCGTGGTTATGGTCCGATTTTACCCATTTTCAATAGCAATCTATTCTGAACCCAAATAAGTACGCATGCCAAATTTGGTGAAGATATCTCATTATTTGCTCAAGTTATCGTGTTAACGGACAGACGGACGGACGGACAGACGGACGGACATGGCTCAATCAAATTTTTTTTCGATCCTGATCATATTGATATATGGAAGTCTATATCTATCTCGATTCCTTTATACCTGTACAACCAACCGTTATCCTAACAAAGTTATAATACCCTGTGTACAAGTACAGCTGGGTATAAAAATATGGAATTATAAGAAATCTGCTCGTTCTACAATATCGCTTTTTCATGTGACAGCCCATAAAACGATAATTTCAAGATGACTCCACATATCTTTTAGAATAACTCAGTAACACTCGCTGCCAAATATTTACCCCCCCGAATGGCATTACTTCAAAATTGCATGTAAAAAATGACAGCTGCTAACCAATCAAAACAAAAGCAATGACAGGCAACCACAAGTCATGCGTCGACTACAAATGCCAATTTCAAATGAATGTAAACGATAATTATATTGATTTTGTATTGTTGCGTTCAAAACCGGCAATTTAACCTTCAGATTTGTCTAAAGCGCGCCTAATACACCAACAAAATGAGCAACAACGACAACAATAACAAAAATTAAAAACATATGACTAAACAAAACTTGAGACTTCAATACTAAAATATGCGTTTACACAGCAAAAAAAAACTTGATATATACAATTTCATTAAATGGAAAATAATTGCATGCAAAGAAAATAAATAAATAAAAACTACAAAAAAACAAAAACAAATACAACTGAAAACATGACATCACCCGCTTGACGCGTCTAATCGAGAGACCGATTTTATATTAATTAAAGATGTATCGTATGTAGAAAGCAAAACAGCTGCTTAGTAATAGAGACAGCAAACCAGTTTTATTTTTTTATTAACTCATTCGAAACAGGTATTGAGGCGCTTACGCCGGTACGTCTTTTGAATTCTACTAAATTAGCATTAGAAATATTTTTTTGAGATTATAATCTTTTTATAAATTGTTTGTTGAACTCTTGAACTAATGGCATTAATTAAAGAACTATTTTTATTTTGTCTTTGTTATTTTATTATTTTTTTATAACATGTTTCATTTCATTTTTTGTTTTCCTTTTTTTACATTATTTTATTTTTTTTCATCATTTTTTTTAAATTGTTTTATTTTATTTATCTTATTTATCTTATTTATTTATTTATTTATTTTTTTTTTTATTTTTTTTTTTTTTTTTTTTTTTTTTTTTTTTTTTTTTTCTTCTGATATCATTTTATTAAATTTTCTTCTTCAGCTGTAAGGCCTAGTTGCCACGGCTAATTGTTAGATCTAAGTTTTACACTTAAGTACCTAACTTGTAAATAAATAAATAAATAAATAAATTTTCTTCTACTTAATTTTATTTTACTTATTTTAATATTTTTTAATTTAATTTTATTACTTGTGTTTTTTGTTTTGTTTTATTTTATTTGTATTTTTTTCTGAATGGCACACAGAAGTTGAGATTTATCGAAGTCGAAGATTCGAAAAATGCCTAACCGATTAAAAAAGTTTGGTTTATTTTTAGTTTTGGAGACATTTCAGAAGAAAAGTTATTCCTGAATATCAAGCGTTAGTTCTGAACTTTATCTCAAGTGTTCTTTAACTCAAAGCCCATTTTTAATACGGAGTTTCATACTCCAGCTCTTCGTCTTCGTGGCTTTACTCGCTATTCGTTGCTCTACATTGCCATAATCTTACCGACTCTAACACCACCTGTCGAACACAAATGAAGCGTCTAGTCGACCGTGGAACTTATGCAGGGCTTACTCTCAAGTTTTAATTGTTTTAGGTATTTTAGTTTTTTTTTTACTTTGGTTATTTTTTCTTATCTTGTTTTATTTTACTCAATTTTTGTTTGTTGTATATTATTTTATTTTTGATTTATTTTTACTTTTTATTTTCTTTTACATTCAATTATTTTAATCTGTTTCACTATTTTTAAATTAATTTTTTCTTTATTTTTGTTTCTTATTTTAATTTTTTTCTTTTTTATTCATTTTTTTTTTAAATTTTTTTTTATTTTTTTAATTTTTTTAATTTTTTTTTATTTTTTTTTATTTTTTTTATTTTTTTTCTTATTTTAACTTTTTTTTCTTTTTTATTTTTTTTTTTTCTTTTTTTATTATTTTTTATTTTTTCATTTTGTTTTCTTTTTTCATTTTTTTATTATTTTTTTTCATTTTTTTTTATTATTTTTTTTTATTTTTTATTTTTATTTTTTTTTAATATTTTTTATCTTATTTTATTTGCATGTTTTTAATTTTTTCTTGTCATTTTATTTAATTTTTTTCATTTTTTTATTTTACTATTTTTCACTAATTTTTATTTATTTTTTTTAATTTTTTTATTATTCTTTCTTTTTTCATTTTTTTATTACTTTTTCTTTTTTCACTTTTTTTTATTATTTTTTTCTTTTTTAATTTTTTTTATTAATTTTTCTTTTTTATTATTTTTTTATTTTTTTTTTAATATTTTTTATTTTATTTTATTTGAATGTTTTTAATTTTTTCATTTCATTTTATTTAATTTTTTTAATTTTTTATTTTACTTTTTTTTTCTTTTTTTTCTTTATTAATTTTTTTCTTTTTTTATTATTTTTTCTTTTTTATTTATTTTTTTCTTTTTTATTATGTTTTCTTTTTTAATTTTTTTTTATTATGTTTTTTTTTTAATATTTTTTATCTTATTTTATTTGAATGTTTTTTATTTTTTCTTGTCATTTTATATTTAATTTTTTTTTTAATTTTTTGTATTTTGCTCTTTGTTATTCAGTTTTAGTTTTCTTTTATATTTTATTTATTTTCTTTATATATTTAAACTTTTTTTCTGAATTAATTTTTATTTTTATTTCACTTCATGTTATTTTATTTATTTTTTTTCATTGCTCTTTATTTTGTTTTATTCATTATTTTTTAAATCTAAATTTCTATATTCAATTTTATTTTATTAATTTTTTTCCTTTATTTTTAATCTTATTTTAATTTACGTTATTTTTTCCTACCATTTTTTATTTTATTTTGTCTTTGTTATTTTATTATTTTTTTATAACATGTTTCATTTCATTTTTTGTTTTCCTTTTTTTACATTATTTTATTTTTTTTCATCATTTTTTTTAAATTGTTTTATTTTATTTATCTTATTTATTTATTTATTTTTTTTTTTCTTTTTATTTTTTTTTTTTCTTCTGATATCATTTTATTAAATTTTCTTCTACTTAATTTTATTTTACTTATTTTAATATTTTTTAATTTAATTTTATTACTTGTGTTTTTTGTTTTGTTTTATTTTATTTGTATTTTTTTCTTTCTTTTTTAATTTTGCATTTCTTTTTCTATTTTTTTTTTTCTTTTTCTATTTTTTTTCTATTTTTTTCTTTTTCTATTTTAATTTTCATACATTTTTTTTCTCGTCATTTTATTCATCTTTTTTACATTATTTTATATTATTCTGTATTATTCTACTTTTTATTTTCTTTCACATTTTTTTAATCTATTTTACAAATTTTATTTTATTTTATTTTTTTTACTTCTTATTGTTTATTTTTTTACCTTTTTTTTGGTTATTTTTTATCTTTGATATTTTTTTTTCATTCAATTTTATTTCATTTTATTTTGTATTATTTCTTTAAAATATTTATTTTCACATTATTCATTTTTTATTTCTTTTATTTTATTTAATTTTCTCTTTTGTTATTTTTTTCATATTTTATTTTACTTAATTTTATTTTATTTTTTATTTTTATTTTTTTTTTATTTTTTACATTATGTGTTTGAAAAGAGCCAAGAAATTGCGATTTCGTTTCGTATTGTACATATGAAGGTACCCGACCATTAAAATCCAATCAAGAGGAGAAAGCAAATAGCAAAATAATCGCTAGAAACCAAACTCAAAAACAAAAAAAAACATCAATGATCATCAACTTGCGGTTTTTCATCTTTCATGTCGTGCCACAAGAACGTATTAGATCCACCAAAGTAGTAAAAGTAACTTGAAACGGCACATTGTGACTACCGCAAATTGAACATGTTAAAATACCGCAAAATTTCAGACATTCAGTCAAGCGTTTAAACATGCATTGGCGCGCAACTCCCCTCCCTACTCCCCACAATCATCGACAACTCTCAGCTTCGTTCATTGCACGCTTCAACGATAAACGACTCGGAAGCTGTGGTGGCTCACAAAAGTAATAACATGCAAATGTAGGTGAAATTGCCACAAGCGCGCCATTAAAATGAAGTAGGTATCTATTAAGCTCGCTTCGTTGGCTACATGGTCCCTGCTGTCCCTAACCGCCAAGCGACTCTAATCACTCTAACGGATCGTTAGCATAACGAGTTAATTAGCTATTATTTAAACACCTTTAGCATAACCCATTTACTATTTATGTGTTTCGAGTAGCGGTTAAGGCACACTGCAGCAACAGTGTTGGTTCACATCTTTGGGTGTAGCACTCGCAAAGATAAATCACAAAGTGGCAGATTTGCATTTGTCATAATCCATTGTGTGATTGTGTATGTCACAGTTGGTAGTTCTTGTTGTCATCGATGACAGTTAATTGATTGCAACTTGAAGCTTAAACGCTTCAGTGGAGCTTATTATAAAGCGCAAGCGCGAATATCGTATTACGAAATGTATTTTTTTTTTCATTCGTTGCGGATTGTTGGGTTAAAGAAAGGGCGTAAAAGCGGGTAATCTATTATGAGTTGTTGATACTTTTGTTGTTTTTTTTTTGGATGCAGTATAGCGGAAAACTGGTTGAATGATCAGCAATTACAAGATTCATTACTTTGACATGCAACTTTGTAATAAAATATCGGCTATAAATACACTCGTAATTGATATGAAGTGGGTTTATTAAATTTTTATACCTTTCATGAACATGAAATGGTATTATAACTTTGGTCCGATGTTTGTAAGTATGAGAAGAAGAAGAGATAGACCCATCAATAAGTATACCGAAATGATCAGGGGGACGAGATGAGTTGATTTAGCCATGTCCGTCTGTCCGTCTGTCTGTCTGTCTGTCTGTCTGTCTGTCTGTCTGTCTGTCTGTTTGAACGCAAACTAGTCCCTCAGTTTTTGAGATATTTGGCTGAAATTTTGTATGCGGCCACCATTTTCCAATATAGAAATCATTTGTCGGAACCAGCAAGATCGGACCGATATTACATATAGCTCCCGTACAACCGATTATTCCGATAAACGGATTTTGGGCTATAACTCCTGTAATTAAACACCTAGGAACGTGAAATTCTGTAAGTATTGCTATTTTTATATGTGAAATATCGATGTTGAAAATCATCGGGATGGGATAAATATTTCACATAGCTCCCATACAATCGATTGTTCCGATAAACGGATTTTCAGCTATAACTCATGTAATTAAACACCTAGGAACGTGAAATTTTGTAAGTATTGCTATTTTTAGATGTGAAATATCGATGTTGAAAATCATCAGGATGGGATAAATATTTCACATAGCTCCCATACAATCGATTATTCCGATAGACGGATTTTGGGCTCTAACTCCTGTAATTAAACACCTAGGAACGTGAAATTTTGGACGTATTGCTATTTTTATATGTGAAATATCGATGTTGAAAATCATCGAGATGGGATAAATATTTCACATAGCCCCCATACAATCCATTGTTCCAATAAACGGATTTTGGTAGATAACTCCTGTAGTTTTATAGGAACGTGAAATTAACTATTGCTATTTTAGAATGTGAAATGTCGGTGTTAAAAATCAATGAGATTGGACCAATATAACACATCGCCCCCATATAATCGGTAGTTCCGATAATTTCGGTATGAGCTTAAGTTAAATTCACACAGGCTGTACTGGGATCAAACAGTGAAAATCGAGACGCTTATTCATGAAAGGTATTTAGCCTTCGGCACAGCCGAAGACAGCTTTCCTTACTTGTTTTGTTTTCTTTTTGTCTTAATTTTTTTATATATATTTTTTATGTTTTACTTAAATTTTTTTAGTTTTAGAAAACATTTTTTAATTTTTTGTAATTTTTTTTTTTAATTTTTTTTTTAGAAAACTTTTTTTAATTCTTCGAGTATTTTTCAATTGTTTGTTATTTTATTTTATTTTGTTTTATCTTATTTTAATTGTTTTTTTATTTGTTTTTATTATTTATTTTTTTATTTTAATTTTTGTTTTTTATTTTTATTTTTTTTAATTTTATTTAAATTTATTTCATTTAGCATTTTTCCTCTCTTTTCGTTACTATTTCCTTTTATACTACATTGTTTAATGTTATATATATATTTTTTTTGTTTTATTTAATTTTGTAAATTATTTCATTTTTATTGTATTTTATTTAAGTTTTTGCATTTAAAAATTATTTTTTTCAATTTTTTTAGTTTTTATTTTTTATTTTTTTTAGTTTTTTTTCTAATTTTTTTCATTTTATGTTTTTATTTGAAACTTTTTGTCATATTTTATTTTATTAAATTTTATTTTATTTTTATTTTTTATTCTATTTTATTTTATTGTTATTTTAACACCTTTTTTATTTATTTCATTTTATTTTATTAAGTATTTTTCCACTTTTTTTCGTAATGTTATATTATTTCTTTTTTGTTTTATTTAATTTTGTATTATTATTTTTTTTTTTTGTATTTTTTATTATTTTTTTAATGTATTTTATTTAATTTTTTTATTTTTTTTTTGTATTTTAAATTTTATTTTTTCATTTTAATTTTTTTTTTGCATTTTACATTTTTTTAATTATTTTTTTAATGTATTTTATTTAATTTTTATATTTGCATTTTAAGTTTTTTTTTTGTTTTCATTTTAAATTTTTATCAAATTTTACTTTATTTTATTTTTATTTTTTATTCTATTTTATTTTGCTTTATTTTATTTTTTTTCAAGTTAACTTTTTATTTTTATTTAATTTTTTTAATTTTTTTTTAATAATACTTGTTTGAAAAAAATAATACTTATATGAAAGAAAAATAATACTTGTATGAAACTTTGAGTTCCACTATGAGAATTTGTATAAATATAATACTTGTATGAAAAAAAATTGTGTGAGAAAAATAAATAGTACTTGTATGTAAGAAAATAATACTTGTATTAAAATTTGAGTTCAACTATGAAAACTTGTATGAATGTAATACTTCTATGAAAAATAATAATACTCTAATAATAATCTCCCCTTTATAGTCAGTCAAAAATACCACTTGACCTTCAAACTACCGCAAGCAGAGCGGTTATGAGTTTTTGGTGTACATTTTTTCAAGTAAAATTACATCACTAAATCACTTCTTCCGCACCTTACGTGAACACTTGTCCGTCGTATGCCAACATTTGATTGAAACAATGCATTTCTCAAGCTAAAGTAAGTAAGTAGCACTTGTTTCATGTTAAAACTAGCCAAGAGTAGCGGCATATGGATAATGTCAACCTTCTTATGTCGCACTGTTTATGGCTTTTTAGCTCAAGGTTACGCAATGGTTAGACGATAGAAAAAAATAATGTGTGTGTGGTATAGAATTTCATGTCTCCACATGCGGTGACATTTTTTGTGTTTGAAGTTAGAATAAAGGTTCGGTTGTGCTTACTTAGAAGAGCTTAACAATTGACAATTTAATATCTATGGTCTTCAAGGAGTACTGAGACGAAGTACTCGCTGTCATTAAAAAGTGACTACTCTCTCGAAATACAGTTGATAGATATAAATTTTTTGCTGTACTTTTAATGCCCGATTAAGCACTTTGACAGATCAACCTGTCATTGAATAACTTGCTGTCATAAGTGACAGTTCTAACGTTAGGCGCAAGTTCTGCTGAGTAAGCTTAACTGAGCATTAAAAAATGTATGCAAATAAAAACTGCAACTCGTCTATTATTATTATTTACTGCAATTTGAGACTTTAAATCAAGTCACTGCGAAAAAATCATAAAATTGCATGGTATGATATAAAACTCAGGCGCTGGCATGATGAGTGCTATCACTCTTCACTTTATTTTTTTTCTTTTCAGTTTTTGTTGTTTTATTTTGTTTTAACGAGATACTTAAAAGCACATAATCTACACACATAAATATTTACACACTAAGGCCTATACATGCATGTATGTATAACACAAAAACTTAACCGACAGCGTTTATGGCATGCCATAGGAAATGTCAATATTTACAAGACCTCATTAGATGTTCAAGCGTGACAGTGTTGGCGGCCTAAAGCTAATTGTCTGCATTATAAAATATTGTGCAATATTTGCTTGTTTGGGATGGGCATGCTGCTAATTTAATGCAGTTATAAATAAATCAAAATAAATAAAAGTAAAAATGTACAAATATAAAAAAATAAAAAGTTTACTATTACAATAAAGTTAAATAAAAGTTTGACGTTTTTAATAAAAGTTGAAATTAATCAAATAAAAAAACTGCATTACGTATGCTTAACGCTCCAAATAATAACTTAATCACCGAAAAAATAGAAAAAAAGAGTTGTACAAAAAATTACTAGAAAATATTTCAAACATTCCACGCGCGCTGAAATGCGTGAACATTCCATTAAAGCACCGTAACTACGATTCCTGCACACTCGAATCGGAGCTGAGCCACATTTATGTATAAAAAACGTAGGGAGGCACGTTTGAGTAAATGAGTAAAACAAGTTGATGTGAGAAGTGACACGAAACTTTTTTGCCATCTCTAGCTGAGCACTTCCGCCGGAAAAGGTATTATTCGACAAATATCTATGTGGTGTGTGTATTTTCTTCAAAAAGATCAATTAGTTTTGTAGTTTTGGTAATCGTAAAGTTCAAAGCTTTCACCTAAAGAATATGTAAATTGCTAAAAAAAAACCGTTTCCGAGTCTATATACGAAGAATTGTATAAAATGGGATTAGATTAGCACATCTTGCTTAATATTTAAAGAAGGGGAGATAGGTGGCAACCCTGTAAACCACCTAAAGTGGCAACATCCATATAGAAAGTCTTAGAACGAAGCATTCTACTTACTTCCATATATACCAAACTTGATCGAAATCACTTCATCATTTTCATTTCCGTTGGGTATTTCCGTCCCCCTTTTTATTTCCTATTCAAATTTCACTCTTCGTAAAAACATTGCATCGCCGCCTGATTGAGGGGGTAATACCTAAGCATTTTTTTAATCACCTTAATATTTATACTAGGGTTTAGCAGCTATTCCGGCGGAGCTTTCATCGGGAATAATGCGGTTAAATCGAAAGAGATTTCATCGACATTTAGACTTGGCTAGTTCATGAACTAATTAGTTCATTGAACTACACCATTTCAAGTTGGAGTTTAGAAGGCGTTAGTTGGATTTTAGAATTGTCAATTGGATTTTAGAAAGCGTTAATTGGATTTTAGAATAGTCAATTGCATTTTAGAAAGCGTTAATTGGATTTTAGAATAGTCAATTGGATTTTAGAAAGCGGTAGTTGGATTTTGGAATTGTCAATTGGATTTTGGAGAGCGTTAAATGGATTTTAGAATTATCAATTGGATTTCAGAAAACGTCAATTGGATTTTAGAAAGCGTCAATTGGAATTTAGAAAACTTAAAAAAATTTCAACTAGTGTTTTCTAAAATCCAATTGACGCTTTCTGAAATCCAATTTACGCCATTTTGAAAGTGTAAAATTAGAATCAATTGAATTTTAGAAAGCGTCAATTGGATTTTGGAAAGCAAGAATTTAAATTTTGTCAGTTTTCTAAAATCCAACTGAAGCTTTCTAAAATCCAAATAACGCAATCCAAAATCCAATTGACGCTTTCTAACATCCAATTAACTTTTCTAAAATCCAACTGACGCTTTCTGAAATCCAAATAACGCCATCCAATTGACGCTTTCTAAAGTCCAATTAACTTTTCTAAAATCCAATTGACAATTCTAAAATCCAATCGACGCCTTCCAAAATCCAACTGACGTTTTCTAAAATCCAACTTGAAATGGTGTAGATCATGGAAGTGATGTTGTTGTTGTTAACAATGTATTGCCCTGCCTAGGGTGTATCATCATTCCGAAGATCTTCATCAAGCTTTTCTAACGGGAGTCCAAGGAAACGCGCAGTTTCAACAGGGTTGGACCAGTGGGACAGAGGGGTTAGAAGAGTAGGTTCAATTGGACAATTGAAGAGATTTAGGGTATGTGTTTGAAGTTGTATCATTCAGCCTGAATAAGTAAGAGTTTAACCTCACACTGTATCCAGACTGGGAGACTGTTTAGAACGGGGTTCACACGTCGAGATTCGACAAAAGTGTTAATCGACTCGGTGTGGATGTCGGTTACAGCCTGCTTATGACTCCGCATATCAAACGGCAAGGTAATATGATGCCGGATCTCGTCATAATGCTTAGGGAGATGACTCCTTATGTCTCTCGGGAGCGAATCTCTGTCCAATAGATGTCGGTTTGGATGTCCCGGCTTGTAGCAGTTCAAAAGGAATTGCCTGCTGAGCATATCCGCATGCTCTCTTACATTGAGCAGTTTTTCATCTTCATGGAGGTGAGACTCAGAAGGCATGAGGAGACATCCCGTAGCAGTTCTGATAGCGGTATTTTGGCAGACTTATAACTTCGTCCAATTGGTGTTACGCACGTTAGGCGACCATATGGGTGCAGCATAGTCAAAGACTGGTCGGCCAATGGCCTTATATGTAGTCAACAACGTTTCCTTGTCTTTTCCCAAAGTACTGCCGGCAAGTGACTTGAGCTTTTTGTTGCGACCTCGTACCTTTGAGACCATTGCAGACACATGACCAGCAAATGAGAAAGTATTATCCAATGTCACCCCCGGTAACTTTGGGTGGCTGACAGTTGGTAGCTTAGTGCCATCAACGAAAATGTCTAATTCGTTTCTCCCTTGGTGCGCCCATGTCGTACAGGGTGTTGCCGTAGATTTAGTCGGTGAAATCGTCAGATCTCACTCAGTGAAAAGCCTGGAAAGGTCGCAGAGGTAACTGCCCCCATCGCCATTATTGAACAGTCGTCGGCATATGAAACGACGGTGACGCCCTCGTTGCAACAACAACAACAACAACGGTGACGCCCTTTGGTGGTGGGGGCATCTTCGATAGATAGAAGTTAAACAGTTTCGGGGATAGGACACCACCCTGTGGCATCCGCTGTCTAATACGTCTAGGTTTTGATGTAGCGTTTCTAAAGTTTACCAACGCCTGCCGTCCGTTCAGATAATTAGCGGTCCACCTCTTTAACCCATCAGGGAGTTGTGTTTCAAGCGGATCTTGTATGAGCGTGGCGTGATTGACTGTGTCAAAAGCTTTTGACAAGTCTAGTGCCACTAACGCAGTCCTGTGATTTGGTTGGGGTTGATTTAGGCCGCTATTTATCTGCGTTGTAATGGAAGTGATCGCGGGAACTAGTTCCAAATTCCAAATGAACTACTTGAACTACGTAAAATTTTCGTCAAATTTATAGAATTTATTGAGAATGAGAAAATACCGAGAAACAAAATCGCGTGCTAACGTAAAGACCCTGCCAACCAGGGCTAGCCATGATGAAAACAAAATCACAAATACCAAATACAATACCAAAAATAACTCTGGGTAAGAGTAGGCATCGAAATAACAACTCATAATTCGACGAATTAGCAACTCCAACCTGGGTAGAAAAAGAACCTCGCTGAAAAAATTTGCCCACTTTTTTATCCTTTTTGTTTGGTAAGCGCAACCCAGTAATTTCCCAAGATTTTATCCGTTGTTGGTTTGTACTACCATACATAAGGTAGTATTTGGTTCCTTTCAGAGTCAACTGCAAAAACACGTTGAAAAGTGTAGCAGGAGGTACCAAAAGACGCGCCTCTGAATTATTGAGGCCAAAAGGCATCTCTTGATACCACTCCCAATATTTTTGGACGTGTTTTAACAGTTTTTTCCTAAGGAAAAAAATACAAATAATTGAACTAAATGAACTAAACACGAACTTTATGAACTAGTTCCTTTTTGGTGAGCTAGTTTGAAATCTCTGATAGACAATCTTAATTTTGAGGTAATTCTTAGTAAAACCTGTCATAGAAAATAAGTTGAAAATACGTTATTTATCCCAAATCAATATCGAATCTACTAGCAATCAATACGTTTTAAATGTTATCGATAATAATCGAAAAGCTGAATAGTCACTAGAGTTTGACATTTTGCTGGATTGAGAATCTCATTACTTTTTTGTGAAGTGATGTATATTAAATGACATGATTTCAGCTTTAGTGTGAACATAGTGTTAGTTATGATTAGTGGTGGGAGTTAGGATTTCTTTAGTGATGTTCGATGACAATCGTCATCGGCCCGGTTTTTCAGTGCAAGTTTGACTAGAATTAGTTTATCCTTGCCATATTGTTAAAAATTCCCCTTTTTAAGGTTAGAGTAAGTTTAATTTTACTGCTGGCATCCAAAAACACTTGACAGAACCACTTCTCACAAATTCCTTAGCTATCTTGTAATGATAACATACCATTACACACCACACCTAATTATCGACTGCATACTTTCACAAAGCATACAATTTTTTTCTTGTTCTTATCGATTATCTTTTGTTTACATTTATTTTTCTTTTTATTACTTTTTATAGCTATAATCCCTATTGTCATGTTCTATTGCTATTACAGTTAAGCTGGCCGATAAACATCAATAAATTGATTATTTTCCAATAAAAAAAAAACGACCTGAAACGAGTGAAAGCACTCATAAATATTTTCAATCATGTTTACACTTCACTTTTTATCGATAATCGATTAGCGATTGTGATCAGACTGGCATAAGGAATCGCTCAAGTTATTTTAGCTGAGAGGTGCTATTCTAAATTATTATTTCATTCAAGTTGTTTGTTAAAGGTTTTCAACTTAACTACATGAACTTGAATTGTTCTAAGTGGGTACTCATAATGAAGAGCTTTAAATAAAGAAATTTTAGCATACTTAAAAATAAATCTTATTTATCATCGCATTCTTTTGTTATCATAAACTAGACTAGTCATACTTGATTCGTTAGAAAAAATCCACCACTCAGCTGTCATATGACCACTGTCACTTAAAATGTTCGAATAGAACTCTGTAACGATAAATTTGGCTAAATTAGATATTAAAATTATTGATTTGATATGGATTTGTCGCTAGTACGTATTTTCTACTTTAAATGGCAGTTAATCTTCCATAACCATAATGTCACCATAACCAAATAATACAGCTGATCCAGCCAACTTTATAAAAATCAACGTCAAAATAAATCTTTCTTTTCTTTTAATGATATAGAATTGAAGTATCATCGGGAATACCGTTATAAGTAAATTTTTTTTCCGAAAGCGGGTTTTTTTGCATATTTCCTTTCAAAAAGGTCTCTCACATAGCTAAAGCACTGACGCTCAGCTGTCGTCGATCTCTTCAGGAGATGGCCCAACAGAACCGCGTAAACCTCATATGGGTTCCGGGACATAGGGACATTGAGGGAAACTGTAAGGCAGACGAGCTTGCCAGGCAGGGCACGACCAAGCAGGTTCTTCGGGATAAAGAGCGCTTAGGTATGCCGTTTGCCACATGCAAACTAATGCTGAAGGAGCACACACTCCGTCAAGCCAACGAAAGATGGCTGCAATCCCCAGGGTGTCGGATATCGAAACAAACCTGGCCAAAATGGGATCTTAAAAGGTCTAGACGCATTTATGCCCTAACTAGGAGGGAAATCTGCATATTGATAGGGGTATTAACCGGTCACTGCCTCATTGGTAGGCATGCAGAAAGGCTAAGTGTGCCCTACCGACGATGCTGCAGGAGTTGCAAAGATGATGAGGAGGAGGAAACGGTGGAGCACCTCATCTGCAACTGTCCGGCTTTAAGCGGCGTGAGAACGCGCTTTTTGGGAGTTCCGTTCCTAGATAGTCTAAGCCAGATCGCGGAACTGGACATAAAGGACTTGATGGGCTTCATAAAGTCATCTAAGTGGTTCGAGGAGGAGTAACGGTGTCGGTTTAGGAGTGTCAGTCCCGGGATTCTGCTATGTGGAAAATCCCAACAACTCAGGGATTTTCCATATGGCTGGGTCCCGGGGCTGACTTTCCTTGTGTTGGTGGTATCACAACGGGCCTTCAAAACTGGCCTAAGTGTGCCTCTGCGGCAGCCACTTGAACCTACCTACCTAGCTAAAGCACTAAATTTGCTGAAATTGTGAGGCCTATTAGCAATTTCGACGACCGAGAAACTCGATAGAAATCACCAAATTTATCGAAATTATCTAATAAATTCCGATAACTCGATAGAAATCACCAAATTTATCGAAATTATCTACTAAATTCCGATAACTCGATAGAAATCACCAAATCTATCGAAACTATCTAGTAAACTCCGATAACTCGATAGAAATCACCAAATCTATCGAAATTATCTACTTAATTCCGATAACTCGATAGAAATCACCAAATCTATCGAAATTATCTACTAAATTCCGATAACTAGATAGAAATCACTAAATTTATCGAAGTTATCTACTAAATTCCGATAACTCGATAGAAATCACCAAATTTATCGAAATTATCTACTAAACTCCGATAAATCGATAGAAATCACCAAATCTATCGAATTTATCTACTAAATTCCGATAACTCGATAGAAATCACCAAATCTATCGAAATTATCTACTAAATTCCGATTACTCGTTAGAAATCACCAAACTTATCGAAATTATCTACTAAATTCCGATTGCTCGATAGAAATCACCAAATTTATCGAAATTTTCTACTAAATTCTGATTACTCGATAGAAATCACCCAATCTATCGAAATATCTACTAAATTCCGATAACTTGATAGAAATCACCAAATTTAAGGAAATTATCAACTAAATTCCGATAACTCGATAGAAATCACCAAATTTATCGAAATTATCTACTAAATTCCGATAGCTCGGTATAAATCACCAAATTTATCGAAATTATCTACAAAATTCCGATAACTCGATAGAAATCACTAAATTTATCGAAGTTATCTACTAAATTCCGATAACTCGATAGAAATCACCAAATTTATCGAAATTATCTACTAAATTCCGATAACTCGGTAGAAATCCCCAAATTTATCGAAATTATATATTAAATTCCGATAACTCGGTAGAAATCACCAAATTTATCGAAATTATCTACTAAATTCCGATAACTCGATAGAAATCACCAAATTTATCGAAATTATCTACTAAATTCCGATAACTCGGTAGAAATCACCAAATTTATCGAAATTATCTACTAAATTCCGATAACTCGATACAAATCACCACATTTATCGAAATTATCTACTAAATTCCGATAACTCGATAGAAATCACCAAATCTATCGAATTTTTCTACTAAATTCCGATAACTTTAGTGATTTCTATCGAGTTTCGAGTTCTGGCGGAATTATTACTAGCCCCTATTCACTCTTAAGCTGTTAAATTTAACTTGAAAATAATAATTCAGCAGAAAAACGTCTTCCACAATAAGGTTTTTTTTTCCTTTCTGAACAATTTATATTTTGTCACTTTGAACGTTATGCCCGATGATGCTCCACTTCCGAAAGAATTTCGTATGGTTGCTGGTTAAAAAAAAATGTGTTTAATAATATGGCAATAACGCCCTAATCCAATTATTTTGCACAATAAACTGTGAAATTTTATATCTTTAAATTCCGTTCCCAAAAAACTCATCCCAAACCCACGTAAATTGAATATTTGACCTACTCGTACGTTCAACTTTATACAAACAAGTGAATTTTAGTCGACACCTAAGCTGTACAAGTTTGGGCAACACCCACGGGCCAGTCGAGCTCAAAGACAATTTATAAGCCTGATGATGGCGATCAGTGGTATGCCAAAAGCAACTACAAAAAAAAAAGAGATAATGAAAAGTTAATTGTACTCAGTTTGCAAAATACTTTTAAGTTGCTGCGTAAAATACCGCTCATGGAATTCGTACGTAGTATATCGTATATCGTTCCTTACATGGGCGCACTTATCGATTTCATGCAATCTCAAAAAGCTTTTACGGTTGCAATTAAATTTGTTGATGGTAACAATTAAAAAGAGATCACTATATTACAAGTTAATTATTTCTTTGTTCTCCAAACGAGCACTTTTTGTACGAGTTTAGTTTTTTGGATTCTTCGTCTAACTTAAAAAATATTTTTGTGAAATTTCTTAATTTTTAAGCTCAGCTTACACTCCTCATCATAATTACTTAAAAATTACGACTTAATCTTTTTTTGGGTCACTTTTAACTTATGCCCATATAATTTACGAGCCACTTGCTATAGCGCCGTCAGCTGTGTAGCTATGACTTTTTTTTTTATTTTTTTGCGTTATTTTTTACAGCATTTTTTCGAAAGCAATTACTAGTTTGTTGGTCTTGACCGTAACAGGCCGCAGATTCTTAGTCGTCTGACTAAAATTGTTGGACTTTTTTAAGTTAAACTCAACTTTTTTCTGTTGGTTCTTCACATTTTTGTTCATTTTGTTCCAATTTCCATTTGGTTTTGGTCAATGGTTACAGTTAAAAACTCAAAATTGGTTAGACTTTACCAAATTCTGAAGTGATTGTGAAAGAATAGCGAGCTCGTAATAGGAATGTGCGATTATTCAATTAATCTATGTCATAATCGATTAATCGAACCGATTATATTCCTAATTAATCATAACAAGTAAGAAAGTCTAAAGGGTCGAATACATAAAGCTTTGTTAACCTCGCCTGACATTTGCTACCTCAAAACTTTGCGTCCAACTTCAGAAGTATGCTACAATGAATGCTGCGACGCTTCTCTTTTATACATTTGTTTTCGTTATTTAATTCTTTGTATTCAGAGTTTTTTGGTTATTATATTAATTTAATAGAGAAAAAATTAATTAATTATAATTTCCTTCAACTTTTTATTCTCCAATTAAAGCAAAGTCATCAACAAGTGATTGTCAAAGCGAGCAAAGCAAGCAAAATTTGAGAGTTTGCCAAATTTTAACCTTGCTTCAACTTTGAGGTCTCCAATTTGCCATGCTTCGTTTAAATACGTATACTGAACTTTTCTGTCAAAGTCAAAGTTTGAGGTAAAGTCAAAATAAAGCTTTATGTAACTGACCCATAAGTTCGGATCAACCGAACATTAAATACCCAGCGGTAGTTTTCATATGCTTTTCGAAATTTTGCATATTTTTTTATCTATATCGATATATCGATAGTTTTGCAATTCTAGCTTATACGGAATTATTGATACACCTAGGAACTCAGAAACGCAAACTATATTGAACTTTTAATGCATATACCTTTTCTTGAGCTCCGATTTTTGAACCTCTTTAGAAACACATACTCGCACAATATTCTGCAAAAAATGCATCACGATCAGCTATTCCGACGAAGCTTCCCGTTTGGAATAATTTGAGAGAGTCTATAGATATTTCATCGACTTTAACGCAATTTGGCAGTGGATTTCGATAAAGTCGATGAAATATCTTCGACTCTCCCAAATTAGCTGATAGACCCCATAAATTATTGAAACTTATAAATAGCGTTTTCTTTTCTCCACCAAAATGTTGCCATTTCGTAGAGGAACATTTTTATAATTTTAACTTCGCCCTGTGAAATTGCTACACATTTAAAATTTTCAGTGTCACCCTGGATGTCTTCAGAAGAAGAAAACATCGCCGCCATATGAAATGTCAAAATTGTGTATGCCTATCGGTGCTGCTTTATCGTGGCTGATATACATGTGTTAGAAAGAGACAGATAGTATACTGTTTTTGTTTTTTTTTTTGCCATTTATCAGGGCAAATAACCGCACCGTCGACGACAGCGAGGGCAAGAAATCTTGCTTTTTTTGCAATTTTATAGGAGAGGGTGGTTGAGAAAAGATAGTGATGCCCTCTATGAAGGTAATGCCCATTTTACAACAGAACATGGCTTTTAGGGCGACATTTTCGTGCAGAAAAGAAAACGCTGTTAGTAAAAATCTTCGATAACTTGACTACCTCTTCAAGCAGTACTTTCACTTTTTTATGCAAAAAATCGATTCAAAATCCCTTGCACCCTCAAGGCGTCATACAGTGTAAAATAAAAGTAAGTTTCCCACGCTACAAATTGTCTACTCAAATTTTCAACTAAGTTCACAAAATTTTCCTAACCTCACTTTAAAAAAAAAAAAACACACACATTACCGCATCATCTCACTTCACGCATATTATTTTAGGTGGTTTCATTGCCCTTTGGCTGAACTTTACAAAACAAGCTTTGTGCAAAATGAAAGCGAAATTGATGGCATTTGCAATATTTTTTCATTTTTCTTTTTCAACTTTGACTCATCTGAAAGTGAACTAAAAGCAAAACAAACAAAAATTTGTATTACCACCCACACAAAGTGGAAAACAAATACAAACAATACTCAAGTCTGGCTTGAAACGCTCTGTTAGCAAACAGTGTAAACTTGAGTTTGTGTATGCTGCTGCCATAAAATTTTTGTTCACAATGACGTTACACTCGAGCTCATACTTGGTCTTTGTATATAAATAAAACCACACACGGACATACAAAAAATTTGATGGTTTCATTATTTGCTTTGTTTTTGCACTTAGTCTGCTGATCTTCAGACGATCTTTGCAATTGAGTCGTGCTTGAGCTGGAGGCAAACTTTTTGTTTAGGTTTTTTTTTTTTTAGACGACAAGAGTGAGAATTTCAAATAATTGAATTGAATGAATGCTCACAGAATCACTAACAAAAGTAAAATTTAAACATATTGCAAAAAATTGCTTACAAATTTCATTAGTAAACAATTTTTAATTACATATATTCACTCATATGGAGGTATGTACAAGATTCAGCTTAGTCTTGAGTCTTTGTCGAAATACGTGAGCTTCATTTTTAGTTTCATTTCTACAATACTGTAGAATGGTGGGAATTTTTACGACGTCGACGCGACGATTTACGAAAATTTTAAGAAAACTTTTGACGCGAATTTTTTATGGCGAAAACGATGACAAGTGAATGAAACTTGATTTACGAAAATTGAGAGAAAACGAATGGGACTCAAATGTGAGAAAAATAAATCTTTTGTAGCAATTTGCATATATATAAATTATTACTTTTTTTTGCATAATATTTTACGAAAACGTGATTTTGAAGCAGTTCAAACGGAATTTAAAATCAGAGCCCAACAGAAGATGTAGTAGTGATCAAGAAAGTCGATATATGTATGTATGTATGTATATCGTAAATTATAGAGTTTCGATACAATTTTGTGATCACTAGAATTCAAAACTATGGTAAAAAGTTTTCCAAGATTTTTACTAAGTTTCGATAATTTATATTGAGAAAAGAAAAAAAATGTTTTCATATTTCTCAAGTTGTTGAAAAATCAGAGCTCAAGAAAAGATATATGTATGCACTAAAATTTTAAAAGATTTTGTACTTCAGAGTTCTCAGGTGTATCGTAAATGCCGTAGGAGCTAGAGTTGCAAAACTATCGATAGATAGTCATCCACTCAATAGTTTGAAAAACAACATGGATTGGCGTCGATCTTCTTTAAGAAAATTAACAATCGATATATCGATAGCGCCATCGATAGTTTTGCATCTTTAGTAGGAGCTTCCGACATTGAACAAACGAGAAAATGGTGACATTAATTTGATATCCATCAAGAAAGTCGATATATGAATACTAAAATTATGAAACTACCTTCGATACAATTTTGTGATCACTAAAATTGAAAAATTAAATTATCCTAGATTTTTACTGGGTTTCGATAATTTATATGGAGATAACAAACAAAAATGTTTACGAGGACGTACATATTTCTGAAGTGGTTCAGAAATCAGAGCTCAAGAAAAATATATGCATTAAAATTTCAATATAGTTTGTGCTTCATAGTTCTGAGGTGTATCAATAACCCCGTAGTATATGAAAACTATCGATAGTCATCCCCTCAATAGTTTGAAAAACAAAATGGATGGTCGTCGATCTTCTTTAAAAAAAAAATAACAATCGATATATCGATAGTGCCATCGATAGTTTTGCATCTCTAATGGGAGCTTCCGACATTGAACAATCGAGAAATGCTGCCCTGAATTTCAGATATTAAAATTATGAAAATTTCGAGTTAATTTACTGAATTCACGCACAAATTGAGAAAAGTTTGATACACGGTAAAAAATTCTTCGAACCTTAATTTTTTTAAACTAGAAGTGTTACCGATTAAAATAAAAAAAACTTAGCCAATTAGTCGACTTTTCCCACTAAGCTACGGCATACACAAAAGTATTATGACCTGAAGAGGCTTTCGAAAATAACTTAACAGTTAAGTTTTAAATCTACACCGAATGAAATTAAAAATCCTAGTAGGTAAATAAAAAGTTTGCAAACACGATTAATGGTTTCAAGTTTAGGCTAAAACGGAATTCTTAATAGACCCCAGGTACTGATTTGGGTTCGGAAATATTCGTTTACAAATATTTAAATACCTACATTAGCATTCGCAATCACGAACAAGAATGCATACAAAACTCTACACTGAAAAAAATCCATTCCAGTACGTTCTTTGGAATTCGCAGTCGCAAATACGAACGCATGAAAAAATCCACACCGTTCGCGTTCTCAAATGAATTCGCGAATCATTCTCGAATCACTTGATGAACGATCTTCTTGTCGTTTACCTTCATTATTCGCAAAAGGTTGGAGAAGTAAATTTGTAAAATGCTTTTGCAGGTATACCGACGGAAATGTGAAGCGAAAAACCTTTTGACGGGACTTCTCGGTTTTAGTCGAGAACATGTACATATCTGGAGACCTTTTTGGGACCATTTTGGAAATTTTTCGAGATCATTTTGGGAATCTTTCGCGTATTTTTTGAGCATTTTTTTTCGCGATTATGTTTTCGGCATTATTTCGCGATTGTTTTCGGAATCATTTTGGGACCATTTCATGTGTCGGAACCATTTTATGTTTCGTTTAGTAAATGTTTAGTCATTTCATACAATAATCGACCAATCATTTTTTAGCTCGATTGTCTCGACTGATATACTCGATTTGTCGTCATATCGACAATAATCAATATATCAATCGGGTTTTATAAATTTTCCAAAGCCTCGCCTAGCTTTTATGCAACCAAGGGGTTTTGCCTATATGTGTATCAAATGAAAGGTATTTTCAAGTAAGGTTGCCACCTCACCACACTTTTTTTTATCCTTTCGTATATCGAGCACTATCTCGGGATCCTTTTTACCTATTTGGAGTAAAGATGGTAAATGGAAAGCATGCATCATTCTGAGATTTTCTACTCGGATGTTGCCACTTGGGGTGGTTTATAAGGTTGCCACCTAGAATTTTTTTTTAAATATTGAGCAAGATATGTCAACATGGGTATCAAATGAAAGGTAGTTTCGGCCGCATGCCAACTAAGTTTTTTTACGTAGGGTTGCCACCTTATCGCATTTTATTTAATACTTCGTATATTGACCATTATCTGAGGAACCTCTCTACCGATTTAGATGAAATTTGGTACATGGAATTTATGCCTCATTCTAAGATTTTCTACCTTGGTGTTGCCACTTGAGGCGGTTTACAAGGTTGCCACCTATGTGCATTTATTTTTTTTAATATTATTAGATGGCCCAAATGATTAGATACTTTACTATATCTTATTACGATTTATTTTTATTCGTTTTTTCACAACACTAACTCAAATATTTTTTGTTTTCTTATTTCGTTACAGCGCTAAACAGGCGATAACGTTGCATTTTTTACCGAAAAAAGTTTATGCAAGTAAACTTATTTAACGAATGGTACGAGGTACATGGAAAAAAGAATCATATTTGAATATGAATTTCGTCAAGAATTTTCGAAACATGTTAGAGCATGCAACTGTTGTAAATGATTTCCTATTTTAAATAAATAAAATAGCGCGGTATAATAAACAAATTATCATATGCAATTCGACACGAGGCAAAAGCAGTTGGAAGCGCTAAGGAAAAATGTTAATAAAGCAAAAATTAAAAATTGCAAAATTTTCGAAGTAATTCAAAGTGTTTGCCAATAGTGTTTGAAGTGTTAAATATTTTTCTTTATATTAACTTTTATTTCGTTTTTTGTTTCGCCTTCGTTTTGCACTCAAAAAAAAATGATTGGTAGTGAGCTGGCATACCATCGCGTGTTTTGTTTGTGGTGAAAAACCTTAAAAAATAAAAGAAGAAGAAGAAGCAAGTGTATTATTAAATTTTAAGAAAAATTGCATGATACTAATTATAAATAACTAAAAAAAAATCCTGTGTGAGTAAAAGTTGCTGTTAAAGCAATTAAGTTTAGTTTCAAAAAAAAGAGTTCAATCTAACCGTTAGAGGGGAGCATTAACGGCATTTCAGGCACAAAAAGTTAAGCCAACAGTGAAGTTATAACACGAATGTGACTAATTATACTCGCCAGCTGTTGTAATTGTTATTTATTATATTTCTATTAATGCTAGGGTGGGCAAAAATAAAATCGATTTTCGAATGTCATACAGAAAATCGAAGTCCTAGTCAAAAATGGAGTATAAAGACCAAATATGAGTGCCTCGTCGCCGTTTTTCATTTTCGTGAAACTCGAAAGAAAATCGATTTTTTTTGGCGCACCCTAGTATTTATATAGTGGGCGTTAGCATATCGCGTGCTTGATCTAAAACAAGTACCAAATGGGATAGCATTTCCCAAACGCCTACAACACCTCCAATCTTTCGAGCCGGTGTCTACACACACACAAAGTGAACACGCGACTAATTTCAACAAAAAAAAAAATGCAATGAGGAATTAACGAGTGATTGCACTCGTTGATTGGCAGTTTCTTTGTTTCGTTAGTGTGTTTAAGCAATAATGAGGCGAATTTTATGCATGAAGTGAACTTTTTTTTTAAATGTAGTTACAAATTTAATGCCATTACCAATAAATGCAAGTGAATGACTAAATAATAAATTAAAATTAAAACAAAAAAAATTTAAAGAAAAAATTAAAAAAAAATAAAAATTTCATAAGCAACGAGTGTAACATCATGGAAACTGCAACCGCTACTGCTGCGTCTGCAACGCCTACGCCTCTAAAAACCACTGCCGCAGCTACAGCGGCCGCTGCTCTTGCAGCTGCATCGCCAATTGATGAATTGGCCGCTTCAGTGGGTGTGCATGCTACACGCACACATACTCCCAGCACACCTCCACCCACAGCACATTCTCCCACTTTGCCTTTGTCAATATCAACAACAGCAGCGGGAGCAGCGAATATTTCATCTGCAGCACAGTCGCCATCATCGGCATTCACAGCATTCGCTACTACGCAAGCACTTTTGCAGCTGCCATTGGAATTGCAACAGACATTGGCGAGTGCTGCAGCTGTAGCTGGTTACTTGCCGTCAACCTATCTAATGGATATATGTGAGTACTGAAAAAGCATATGTTTTTTTTGATTTACGTATACTTCGAATATTGAGTCGAACATCGCGCTGTTTCAAAATATTTTTCAAAAACGACCAATCTCAAAATTTGTTTCGAAAGTGATCTTATATTGGGATAGGTTGTTTTTGAAACTCATTCTGAGATAGGGTATTCTTGAAACGAATTTGAAATAGGGCGTTACTTAAAAATATTCTGAGTAGCGTGTTTTTAAACAAATTTATAAATAGGACGTTTTTGAAAATTATTTTGAAAAAGGGCGATCTTTCACTCAGCAGTCGTCTTCTTCTGATATAAGGAATTTATTAGCATTTTTGGGGCATTTAATTTGCACGCTTAGTGACAGTTGAGTTAGTGTACCAAAACTATAAACATTTTCTAGACCACTATGGAATATCTATCGATATTTGATAATTTGTATCGAGTTTCGTACCGGTTAGTTCTTTGAACTAGTAGCCTCGAGCTAGAAGTATCATCTCGAATAGGATAAATCGATTTCTGAATAATCGACTTCTTTTTTTAGAGTTAAATCGATTTTTTTAAGAAATAATCAATTTTTTCGTGTCGAGTTAAACCGATTTAAAAAAAAAAAATAATCGTTTTTTGTGTAAACTTATAAAAAATAATTTTGAAAATTTTGTGAATAATTTTTATCAAATTATACTTTTTAGTTTTTCGCGAAAACAAGTTGAAAAATGCTACAAACAATAAATACCAACACGATAATTGCAAATTCGATCTTGTTGAAGGATCTTGTCAAACCACTTTGCATTGTTGCTTAGAAGTTTGTTCATGACCTTTACTGGTCATCGAACCCAAGGAAAAAATTTATAAGCAACAATGCATAGCGTTTTGACAAGATCCTTCAACAAGATCGAAATTGCAATCATCGTAGTTGGTATTGTTTGTAGCATTTTTCAACTTGTTTTCGCCAAAAACTAACGAAATAAATGTTGAAGGTATATCTAATAAATTACTACCTTACTCAAAAGAAGATTCCTCTTTCCCTCTCACCTGCGCTTATTTACTCATTTTGGCTCGTTTCTTCATGTGTTTCCAAAAAAATGACGTCAGCATGTTAAAATTTTTTGTTATGCGAATTCAAAGTCAAGAACGAAATTTGATTAAAAATTCACAAATTTGCAAAATTCGTTAAATGAATGCAAATTAGAAAAAATTGAAGTAAAAACGCAAAACAGAAAGGAGAAAAAGTTGTATTATTTATAGATATATGTGAAAAAAGAATTTCTTTTATGTACCTATATTGAGTATGGACTTTCGATATCCAAGCTTGTGATAATCATCACCCCTATTTACAGTCCCGTCACAATGTTGCGTTACGGTGTTACGGTGAGCTCATTATATCCAGCTTATAATAGTACATTTGCACCACACCAAATTTGGCGTTTTTTTTTCAAATCTCATTTTCTAAATTTGCAATTCCCTTGTATTTGATCTCATTTGCCGAACAATACAATCCACAGTTCCTCAAAATAACAACCCTGCGGCTGTTCCACATTTAGAGTCGCCCGGCAAGAATCTTAATGGGCAATTGACGTGTGATAACTTTTGTACTATGCACAGCTGTATATAACAATTTCAACTACTTTTTTTAAGAAAATGGGCGAATTCTACCAGGGAAAGACATAAGCCTTTTTGACTCTTCTTTTCTTAACACTCTACAGATGTTCAAATCATCACGGTAATGCATTTTCTTTCGCTGGCTTTTGTCCTGGTAGCAGATTCTTGCAGGGAAGGTGAAACCAAATGCAAATTTACCAGTGTAAACGGTATCGAACTGGCTCATTTGAATTCGCCAAATTTGGTGCGGTGTAAATGTGCTATAGACTCAAAAACATTTCAATTCAAGAAAGAGCATACAAGAATTAAGTACAAAATGAACTAATAAATCAAATAAAACAACCCAAATGTCCAAAGTTATGGAAATTTATTGAGTTTGTCAAGTTTTGATACCTTTTCAAGCCACTCATAATTTTAACTGTCTAAATTGTTTATGTTACACTTTTAACCTAATTTATTTTAGATTCGTAAGGTGTTCGTTGTTTGAGAATTTCGTCACGTCCCTACGTAAACCCTTATTAAGTAAAAAATAAAAGCAGCACGCAAAAAATTTGGCAATGAATAATTATGTATGTTAAAGTGGTGGTTAATGAATTGGCATATTAAACTTTATAGTAAAACGCTTTCATTTTTTTATATGTTGCTTACAAATTGACTATGACTAATAAACTGGGAAAACAAGTAGTGCTCTACCCAGATCAGCGTTTCAATAAATCTGACTTAGGGCCACTTGCATAAAAGCCGATTAAGCCTAATCGGCGATTAACTTGACAGCTAGCCATACAAAAAACGTCAATTAAACTCCGGTTAGTCGTAATCGGCTTTTATGCAAGCGGCCCTTAATTTTTTTCATCAACTTGACAGCTGACATTACCAAGAAACAATTCAGAAGTGGAATACATAATACGAAAATTTTTGCTGGAAAAATTTCGATTAGCAACATTTTGCTATTAATGAAATCAGCTGATTTTGACACATGACTGCATTTTTTGTCAATCAGCTGACACTCAAGCGTTCGCGTACAAATTTTCAAATATTTCTCACTGAGAAATAACACAAAAAAATTCTTGGGAATCTCGTTGCTGGACAAATCGTGCTGAGTTTTTACACGAACACGCCTAATTATTTATTTTAATTTCCTCTTTGGATTTGTGGCATAAACATTCTACTCATCACTCAATACACTCACCAATTCGGCTTGATGGACAAAGAAAGGGCGATTTGTGGAGTTGCCAATTGCAACTAATTACTTTGGCATTGAAATTGATCAGCAAGCAAGTGTAACGAAGAAGAAAAAATTAAAATGAACGAGTAGAACAAATATTCAACTTTAATGTATAGTCACAAAATCGAATGCGCAAAGTAAATTAATGACAATTTAATTGTGAAAATCCAATCATTCAGTTCAACTTTCAAATAAGATACTAATCTTGATAGAATGAGCGCTTCGACTTAAAAGTAGCGTTGACACACTTTAGTATACAATAAAATAAACGAATAAATTAAAAAAAAAAAACACAAAAAAAAACATGTTTAAACATGCACTTACCATAAACGGAAATACCTAACAGAAATGTTTTGCGCCATTAGAAATTCTTTAGTTGCACTCAAGCGCGCAGACGCATAACAAAATAATGCTTGACAGCAAATTAGTTAATTGACAGCGCCGTCAATGCGCAATGCCACAAACGTGGCGACGACTGTTTTGGTGGTCAATCACCAAGTACGTACCTACTTTTTCTTATGTGGTTAAGGAAAGTACTTTTCCTACTTGAAATGAGGAAATTTGTTTTCTATGTTTTGAGGCGGCATCCTACTTAAGTCATTGATTGCATTTCAATTATCGACGGTTATCTATTCTTGTTTATCTATTGTTTGAGTCAACAACCGGAAATGCACATTAATGTGGATGTCATAAAATATTAAAGAAGGAAAAATTAAAAATAAATATTGATGTGTTCTCAATACTAATATTGTTATAAGTTTTTTTATGATCTTTTGAAAGCATCGAATAGTCTTGTGCGGTGATATTGAAGTTCTGATCATGTTTTATTGTTATTATTGTAGGTTTTTAATAGCGTCGTTTGAGGTTAGAAATCCTGTTAGTATGATGTGTCATCAACGTTATCGAAAAGTTAATCCCAAGCACTATATATATATGTAAATGGAAGTCAGTATGCAACAACCTAAATTTTTTAAGTTAACTTCTTAGTTCAAAGTTTTTTTTTTTTTTTTCAGAGCAAAATGTGAAAAGGAAATACTCGTGAAGTTTTATGTATAAACATGTGTATTCTGCCCATAAACTTATTAAAACTAGTGTTCACCAACTTCATTTTGATCATATTTTTGGTATTTTTCCCCCTGCCCATTATTGTATTTATTTCTTTTCATATCTCCTATAAGCCAAATATGTCTCATAGAACCGTAATATATGACTCAAAGACGAGTTATAAATTACTCATAGACGAGTCATAAATGGCTAATACAAGAGTCTTAAATGATTCGTGCATGAGTCATAAATGACGCATAGGTAAGTCGTAAATACTTACATGCGAGTCATATATGACTCATGTAGGAGTCGTATATGACTCACGTAAATGTTAAATATTAATCTTATAAGAGTCGGTCATATATCACTTCCTTTTCTTTCCTCTCCTTGTTTCTCATTTCCTTTCCTTGATTTTGATTTTCCTTCTATTTACTTTTATTTTATATCCTTTTTCCTTTCTTTTCCTTCTCCTTCTTTTCTTTCCTTTCTTCCCCTTCATCCCTTTCCCCTCCTTTTCTTTCCTTTCCTTTCCTTTTCTTTCTTTTCCTTTCCTTTCCTTTCCTTTCCTTTCCTTTCCTTTCCTTTCCTTTGCTTCCCTTTCCTTTCCTCCCCTTCCCTTTCCATTCCTTTCCTTTCTTTTCCTTTCCTTTCCTTTCCTTTCCTTTCCTTTCCTTTCCTTTTCTGTCCTTTCCTTTCCTTCATTTCCTCTCCTTTCCGTTCCTTTCCTTTCCTTTCCTTTCCTTTTCTGTCCTTTCCTTTCCTTCCTTTCCTTTCCTTTCCTTTCCTTTCCTTTCCTTTCCTTTCCTTTCCTTTCCTTTCCTTTCCTTTCCTTTCCTTTTCTGTCCTTTCCTTTCCTCCCTTTCCTTTCCCTTCCTTCCCTTTCCTTTCCCTTCCTTTCCTTTCCTTTTATTTCCTTTCAGTCAATGCCAATATGGGTATCAAAAGAAAAAATATTTTCTGTCGTATACAGACAAAGCAGTTTTCAGGGTTGCCAGCTATCTGAATCTTTTTTAATAATCCAAAATATGGATAGCATTATCTAAAAAAATTTGAAACAGAAATATTTTTTTATATCAGTAGTCCCCATTTCTATTTTTTCAAACTGTTACCACGTATCTTTACACTTAACTCGGTACATAAATGTGTGCAAATTATCCAAATATTTCGCCTTACGATTTATCTAGACAATTTTGATTTCGACGAGCAAATGGAATTCGTTTCATGAGCTTTCTTACGTAAATATGCTTATGACTGTGAAACTATGCAAATAGCTCTTGACGTCAAGTTTAACCGCAAAACCCACACAAATAGTTCAATATACAAGTGCGGCCTTAATCGATTTAATACAAAAGTAAAAATTAAAATTTTTAAATATTACATCGTATAAGCCAATATGACATTGAAGGTATTTACTCCCTGGAGGTGCATATATTTTGTTTTTCTTTCTCGAACTTTTACACAATTTCCTAAAGTAAATTAAATATTAAAATCATTATATGTAGCATGAAAAAAAAAAGTTTTTTTTTTGGTCCAGTCTAATGTTCACTTGAAAAAAATTTGCATAAAAAACTCCATTCGTTAGTTTGAAAGCCAAATACTTATTTGCTAATTTTTTGTGTTGCCTTTGCTTTATTATTTAGTTAAAGAATAAAACAAAATATTGAGAAATGCTAATGCATAATACATACTTAACGTATTGCTTAAACATGTGATAACCATAGTAATCATAAATTATTCATAACTTAGTTGTTATTGCTAGCAAAAGGCGTATTTTGACCTTAAAAATCATTTTGCACATAAAAATAAACGGTATAAAATAATCAACTAAATTATAAGGTTCAAATCCCTTAACGAAGGTTATTTAAAACAAATCAAACCCGGCTAATTGCATGCATTTGTTTGAGATTTTTTTATATATGTAAATCTCTAGTAATACCCGGCGTGCGTTGCTACGCCATTTTTACCATTTTTTGAAAGATACATTATCTCATATTTTATCAAGGTAAAACGCCAGCTACATGCCAAATATCAAGCTCATCGAGTCTGTGTTTAGAATATATCGGGCCCTGATAAACTTCCTGGAAGAAAGATTATCCCATACTTTAACCTAAGGGTAATGCTACCTACATACCAAATTTCAAGTAAATCCAACCATTTATACGATAATGTAGAATAAGTCAGTCCTGGATCCACTTTCCGGAAGAAAATTTATTCTATATTCTAATCTGAGCATATTGCTACTTACACACCAAGTTTCAAGCAAATCGAGCCATAAATACGATTGTTTAGAACAGATAGACCCCTGGTACACTTCCCGGAAGAAAAATCATACCATACTTTAACCTAAGCAAAACGCTGCCTACGTACCAAATTTCAAGTAAATCCAGCCATTTATACGATAGTTTCGAATAGGGCGGTCCCGGGTCGATTTCCAAAAACAACCCAGCTATCGACATTTCTGTGGCAGAAATGTCGATAAAGTAACTTCAAGAAGTTGAATTTTATCTTGAAAGTAATCGCTTATTCATCTTTTTGCGATCTGCTGAAGCGACTAAGGCTTTACTTATTTGATAAGAAAGATAAAAAGCTCTTCTAAATGCTAACAGGGTAGCAATATCTCAAAAAAGTTATGAGAATATTTCAAATTATAAAAAAGCATCATTTACAACTTTCTGTGCCCAAAATTCGTGTAGTAGAGATGATTTTTATGGGATCTTATAAGCTACTTATTTTTTGCAGCTAGTTTACAAGAGCTTACGTCTTATGTTACATCTGACTCATCTTATTAGCATTTTGCTTTATTTTATCACCTTTGACTTGTTAACAGTGTAAACTTTTCTTACACTTGCTGCAATTAATTGTTTCAATTAAGGAAAGTTTTTTAAAAACATTTTCAGACGAACTAGCTGTTGCAGTTCATATAGGTTGTAATTTGATTTTAAGTAAAAATTTCCTCAGTACCATGATACAAGAGGCAAATACATAGTAATCTTTTTGTTGTCCCAGTCGGTTGGTGGCTTATAATATACCTGCGGTAGGGTTTGCCTATCGTAAGAGGCGACTAAAATTTACGACTCGAAGATTTCGGTGCTAGTGCCGAATCGTATCGTAGTCATTCCGACGTGGGGCCTATATCTGTTATGGTCCCTAAATCTTCTGGTAAGCCCCAAGACTGCATAAGATACACTACATGCCATCTGATCTTAGCGTGGACCAGCTGAGGGACCACAAAAATTTACGTTGGATTTTGGTTGGATTGTGGACAATGAATTTCTTTTTCTAGAGTCCAAGTTTTCCAAAATAGTAGGAAGCATAAATGAGTAGATTGAGTGTCTTTTCAAAACGGACGGTAATTGCGAATTTCTCCGAGACTGTAGAATTTTGAAAAAAATCACCCTATTTCAAAATATTTTTGATTTCTCAGATTTTTTTTTTTTTACGCCCAAAATGAGTTTCAAAATCCGATAGTTTATAGTTTCGGGACTGTTTCGGGATCGTTTTGGAATTATTTCGGGGTTGTTGATGTGTAAAAATCTTAGCGCGGGGGGAGGGTCATCCAAGAAAGTTACTCTGTAGGCAGTAGTCTGTAGCGTGTAGGCAGTGTAGGAAGGGTATATTACTTTGTATAGGCATTGCAGGCAGTGTAGGCAATGTAGACAGTGTAGGCATTGTGGGCAGGGTATATAGTATTGTAGGTGTAGGCAGTGTAGACAGGGTATATTGTAGTTGTAGGAAGAACAGGCAGAGGGTCAAAAATGACTCATCAATGTGTCAAAAATTACTCATTGTTGAGTCAAAAATTACTCATTGTTGAGTCAAAAATGACTTATTTATGAGTCAAAAAAGACTTATTGAGTAGTCAAAATGACTTACTAATGAGTCAAAAATGACTCATTGATGAGTCAAAAATGAAGTATCACGCAGAAAACACATGTTTACACATCAAAGCTCACGAGTACTTGGTACTCACGCCATTTTTTCATAGAAAATCGAAGCAAATATTTAGATCAGTCTAATGTACCTACACACATACCCACCAACGTTTGATTTCAAAGTCAAGGTCAATTTGCTATGAAAACTGGTTTTATTTATGCGTTTCCATTGCATAAATGAAAGAGCGAAAAGCGAGTGAAAAAAGTGATGTAAAATTAAGTGTCTTATAGTTCAAAAGCTAATCTAAATTGAAAATAAAGAGCGAAAATGGCCGTATAAAAAATAATTACAACAAATGATCTCTTTCATAATAATGAAGTGCACTTTGCTTGGCGCCTGAGAAATGTGTGGACGAATGAGATAGGGAATTAAAAAATTGAAAATAGCGAAGCAAGGAAAAAACTCATAAAAAACTGAGAAAATAACAAAACTGAAATAAACGTATGAGCGTATCAAAACGCTAAACCTCACACTTTGTCTGACGACTTTTGTAGCGGAAATGAGCTTTTAGTCATACTTGAAATGATTGGATTACTTACTTAAATGAATTAAAACATGGCTTAAGCAATATTAAGTGTTGTTCTAGTTGAAATCAGCTAAAAGGAATTTTAAGTTAAGGCGATATTTTTTTTTATTCTACGGCTGACTGAATGATCACCCCTCTCAGAGTTACTTTCATAGACGTCTCAGGACAGGTATAGTTTTTTGATTTTGAATTATTCTCAGGAGTTTTTGAAACAAATTATAGGCACATCTTTTAAACAAGGCCTGGGACCGATTATAATAACGTTTCGGGTTCGTTCTTTTTCAGATCAAAATAACGGTTACGGTTTCGGTTACGTTCTTTTTCAGATCAAAATAACGGTTACGGTTTTGGTTTCGTTCTTTTTCAGATCAAAATAACGGTTACGGTTTCGGTTTCGTTCTTTTACAGATCAAAAAAACGGTTACGGTTTCGGTTTCGTTCCTTTTCAGATCAAAATAACGGTTACGGTTTTGGTTTCGTTCCTTTTCAGATCAAAATAACGGTTACGGTTTTGGTTTCGTTCCTTTTCAGATCAAAATAACGGTTACGGTTTTGGTTTCGTTCTTTTTCAGATCAAAATAACGGTTTCGGTAACGTTCTTTTTCAGATCAAAATAACGGTTACGGTTTTGGTTTCGTTCCTTTTCAGATCAAAATAACGGTTACGGTTTCGGTTTCGTTCTTTTACAGATCAAAAAAACGGTTACGGTTTCGGTTTCGTTCCTTTTCAGATCAAAATAACGGTTACGGTTTTGGTTTCGTTCTTTTTCAGATCAAAATAACGGTTTCGGTAACGTTCTTTTTCAGATCAAAATAACGGTCACGGTTTTGGTTTCGTTCTTTTTCAGATCAAAATAACGGTTACGGTTTCGGTTTTGTTCTTTTTCAGATCAAAATAACGGTCACAGTTTCGGTTTTGAAAAATTAATCGGTTTTAATCGGTTACGGTTACGGTCGCAGTCCTTGCTTTTAAATAATGATTGTTAATCTCTGACCAAAATGTGAATAAGGGGTTTTTTGGCTCGAAAGATTAATTTTTAGTAATAATTTTTTCCTTTTGGCCGCCAGAGGGCGCTTTCGTATCTTTCTTGGATTTGAAAAAAAATCCAAATTTGGAGGATTTTCAAAAAAAGAGTAAAATAAATAAAAAAGCATGGAAGTGTCCCCTGGTGACCCCAAAAGGATAAAAATAGAGCCAGAAATGTGTTCCTCGACCCAATCAACTCCCAAATATACATTTCGGTTAGAATTCAAAACAGCTGTTCCACAGGCGAGTCACTTTTTGAAAAAAAGATACATAGGCCAAACCTAACCTTTGTTTTTTTTTTGGACCCAAACAAATCGGCCCGTCTTAATATAGAAATGTTAGACAGGTCTAGCAATAAATTTGTATTTTCGAAAATTGTATTGATATTATTTTTCAGACCTTTATATAAGTTTATAGGGGTCATAATTGCGTGTTAAAAAAATTCCAATATAATTTAGAAAATTTTTTTTTTCAGTGTATATTACTTTGTGGGCAAGAAAGGCTTTCTATTCCCAAATTTTTTACAGAAGCTAACAAAACCCCAAATATTTAGGATCATTTACCAACAGTTTTTCGTAGAATGCCCCTCACATGCTAAACTTTTGGTATGTGGGATGTATTTTCGTGTAGCTGGAACTTAATCCACCAATTTTTTTTTTTTTTTTTTTTTTTGTTGATTTGTCGATTTGCTTCACTGATACGATCAAGTAAACTTTAGGCTTGGCAAGTCATGGCCAATTTAGTGGGCGTTGTGCGCGTGTGCAAATGCCAATAAATTACGCAAAACAATGGACTTTTATTATATTAATTGATCAGATTACGAAAATCTCTTGAAATGTGTAGAAAACAAAAAATCAATAAAAAAAAAAAAAAATTTCGCGAAAAAATATTGCCAAAGAAGCGTTTGAGACATACTGGCGCAGTATCAAGCAGCTTAAATGCAGTGCTAATTAGGCCCACGATACAATCCGCCTCCCAAGTTGGATGACATTGTCGAAGACCCAAACTCTCTAGGATGACTTGCGGATAGGATATTGAACCTAATATGACTTATCAGAGGACAGCCGAGAAAGGCTGTTAGTGGGAAGATCTTTAAAGATAAAAGGGGCTCAGACTAAAGTGTAAGAAACTACTGTTGAGTCACCTTTCAACCATTTTAGTCATAGAAAAGTTTATTAAAAAATTTAAATGTATTAATATTAATTAATGGTTTGGAATGCTTTAAACATTTTCCTAGTTCTCGATTCAGCTATTTTTCAAGCACATACATATATTACTCACCAACAACTTGATTATTAAGTAATTAGCTTCTCACTCAATCTCTTTCGAGTGTAGAAATACGAGTATATTTTTCAAATACTCTGCTCTTTGTATACTTGTTGTTATGTTCTCTTGCACTCAACTCATTTTGCTTTGGTCTCGTTTGACACCACAGTTGCACCAACAAACTCACCAAAATTATTGACTGAATGGCGACTTGACAAAACCGGCTGCCAACCATGCTGCCAGATTGATAGCAAGTTATTTTTTATTGGGACTTTTTATTTCAAATTCTATACCTTATCTATACCTAATTTATACACTGAACGAATTGTGTTTGGTTAATTGTTGATTTATATAAACCAAAGATCATAAATGAGTAATGTAGTGTTCATGCTGAGTTTCAAAAGCAGCATTTTCCATTTTGGGTCGTACATTTCGAATATGCGTTCATGCTGCTTAAGGTGCGTTACTACATCGCAAGTGGAAGTATGCTTGCCTTTTCAGATAAACTCCATTTGCTTTAGAAAAGTGAGTTCGTGGGTAAAGAAACCGACTTTCTTAACAAACATGGAAACTCTTCACCTCAAAAATTGCAATTTTCGACAGGCAAAATTATTGCATAAGTACGTTGACTGGCTTAGTGAGAAGATATCTATCCTAATACAAACAGCGGTTCGCCCAAAAGTATGCAACATTTTTTTCCACTTTTTCTTCATACAAGGAAATTTTTGTTCGTACTGTATCTTCGAAGATGCTAAAGCTAATGCAGAAATGAAGTAGCATTTAGTTGCGTTTATCTTTCGTAATTGTATGAAAAAATGATGCATTTTGGGCTAAATGGTTAAATGCAAAATGCAGGCTCAGCATGAACAGCACATAGGGTAAGGAAAAGTTTTTTTGGACTTTTTTGGCTACATATATGACCAAACCAAATTTGGTTTCAAATTAAATCTAGACCAGTTTTCAAGAAAATTGCCTTAAAGAATGGGGTTTCAATTTTAAACTAGAAATATTCTAACAATTTTTTAAATTAAAATTTTTTTTTGTCGGTTGGCTGGAATTCGAACCAAGACTCCACGCATTATGCCCGTCTGCTCTAGCACTGAGCTACATCGCATATATAAATGTTGTGGGAGAAATTAAATCTTAAATAAGCTTTCAAAAATAAATGAAAATAAAACCAAAATTGTAAACCGAAAAGGTTTTATTATTAAACCGAAAATTTTTAATTTTAAACCAAAAAGATTTAATATTAAACCAAAAAGTTGTAAAAATAAAATAAAATTCAAAAATGTGGCACTTGGCAGGATTCGAACGAAAACGCTCAGGAGTCACAGCCGACTGCTCTACCGCTGAGCTGTGCCGCACATGACGTTTTTGTGGCCAGAATGAAATGACTTTCAAAAAAAAACAAACAAAAAAAAATTTAGACTGCGTTTTCATTTAGATCTTAAATTGAAACCAAAAAAAATTTAAAATCTTTTTAGGTTTTTAGCACGTTTAAAATATTCAAAAAAAAAAGTTTAAAAAATCGCTAAAACTTAGGTGGGTTTAAAATTTAGGCTCATTTTTTCTAACCGTGCATTTTCTCCATAAAATCTAAAAAGGTTACTCATACGCCCCGACAGCCACTTTCGGTCGATGAATTTCGCAATCACGAATCTACTCTTAACTTCTTATGCCTTCTTGGAGCCAGTGGGGCTTATTTTTTGTTTTAGGATGCAATGTAAACTTCATTCATTCTATCGGCACCCATAAAGTTTGCACTACAAAAAAAAAGTTGTTTGTTGTTTCCCATATAAGCAGAAACATTACTTCAATCTTGCCACTCGTGAGCCGTCAACGCCATAATAACAAATGGTTGAATGAATGATCTATTGAAATACTTTTGTTGTATATTTATTTTTAAATGCTTATTTTTGTACACGACTAAGCTGTATGCAGGCATTTTTATTGACAGCTGTCAGAAGTGCTTGTTAAAACATTGATCTTTCATCACTTAAAAAGGCATAATTACATATTTACAGATAGAGGGAATTTTGGTAGGTCCAAAAAGCTAAGTCCTAGTCTGCCAGTTCGAGTTTGAAATTTGAATTACAGTTAAATTTCAAATCAATTTTAAGGTTGAGATACAAAATGGGCTTTGAATTTTTATTATTTTTATTAGGGAACATTAGAAAAAATTCTCTCAGAAAAGTAGAAATCTGGTCTAGGAAATCTCTTTTAAAGGCTTTTCTAAAACTACTACTCCTTTTTCAACTTTTCATGTTTGTTCAATAATCATTTAATAATGGTATCGCTTGTCTGATTGCCACATATCATATATTCGATAATTGTTTATCTAGTTACTAAGGACACGTTTAAGTTCAACAAAACTTATTATCGAGTTTCTTATTTGTTGTTTTTTTTTTCTTTATTTTGTTTGTGTACCTTCTACCTTTAGCGCTTAGTTTGTTGTTTTCATCTCATACACAACAAACGCCAAGGTTACCAGCTGGAAGCAAATTATTTACCTTTCCACCAAACTATTTGTGTTAACAGTTTTTCTGTGTTTGTGGGAACTACTTTCTTGTAATATTTGTTGCTTATCGCAAATCACGCTAAATTATCTCAAGCAAGCGCTTTTGTTATTTCAATTGAAGCAAAAATATTGTAGTTGAGTCAATAAATAGTTAAATGTACATATAAGAGGGGACTGATTAAAGTTCTACTTTTTAATTCAAATGAAAATGGAATAAAACAAAATGAAATAAAATAAAGTGAAGTAAAATAAAATAAAATTAAATTAAATAAAACTAAATAAAATAAAATAAAATAAAAAAATTAAATAAAATAAAAAAAAATTAAGAAAATAAAATAAAAAATAACAAAAAAATGGCAAAATAAAATAAAATAAATAAAATAAAAAATTAAATAAATTTAAATAAGATAAAAAAATATAAAAAAATTGCAAAATAAAATAAAATAAAACAAAATAAATAAAAATAAAATAAAATAAATAAAATAAAAAATAAATTCAAATCAAATAAAAAAAAAAAAACAAAAAAAAAATAAAAAATTAAATAAAGTAAAATAAAATAAAATTAAAAAAAATAAAGAAAAAAAACGAAATAAAAAATAAATAAAATAAAATAAAATAAAATAAATTAAAATAAAATAAAAATTAACAACGAAAATACAAAATAAAATAAAATAAAATAAATTCAAATAAAATAAAATAAAACAAAATAAAATAAAACAAAATAAAATAAAATAAAATGAAATGAAATGACATGAAATGAGACGAAATGAGATGAAATGAAATGAGATGAAATGAAATGAAATGAGATGAAATGAGATGAAATGAAATGAAATGAGATGAAATGAAAAGAAATGAAATTAATTGTAATGAAATGAGAAATGAAACGAGATGAAATGAAATGAAATGAGATGAAATAAAATGAGATGAAATGAAAAGAAATGAAATGAATCAAAATGAAATGAGAAATGAAATAAGATGAAATGAAATGAAATGAGATGAAATAAAGTGAGATGAAACGAGATGAAATAAAATGAAGTGAGATGAAATGAAATGAAATGAGATGAAACGAAATGAATAGAAATGAAATGAATTGAAATGAAATGAGATGAAATGAAATGAATTGAAATGAAATGAAATGAGATGAAATGAAATGAAATGTGATGGAACGAGATGAAATAAAATGAAGTGAGATGAAATGAAATGAGATGAAATGAAATAAAATGAGATGAAATGAAAAGAAATGAAATGAATTGAAATGAAATGAAAGAAAATAAAATGAATTGAGATGAAATGAAATGAAATAAAATATAATATAATTTAAATAAAAATTAAATTAAATAAAAAATAAATAAAATAAAAAAATTAAATAATTTAAAAGTGATCTAAATTAAAACAAAGAAAAATAAAATTAAAATTAAAGTAAATAAAAATTAAATAAAATGAAATAAAAAATAAAAAAGGTAAAATAAGAAGAAAGAAAATAAAGAAAAATTAAAATAAAACAAAATATGTTTTTTTTTTGTTTTTTTTTAGAACAATTTACCTACGCGCTGCAGGAACCAGACAAGCCGACATATGTTTCGATGATACTGGAGTTACATCTCTTCAAGGACTTTTCTTCCCGGCATTGTGAGAGTCGAACTCACAACACTGTAGTGACTTGTATGCTAGAAGGTCTAGCACCTTAGGGCACTACCCAGCTTGAAGGTAAACCCTTCTCAGTGTCCATTTATGCATATATATTTAGATGTAACTCCAGTATCATCGAAACATATGTCAAAAGCAAGAAAGAGATAAAACAAAATAAGTAAAAAAAAAAAAAAAATACAGTAAAACAAAATAGAAAAAAAAAAACGATAAAATAATAAAATAAAATGAAACGAAATCAAATAAAATAAGTAAAAAAAATAAAATTGAATAAAATCAAATGATATAAAAAATATAAAAAGTTAAATAAAATAAAGTAAAAAATAAAATAATTTGAAAATTATTTAAGAATGAAAAAAAAAATTAAGAAAAATATAAATGAAATAAGCAAATTAAAATGAAATTAAATTAAATAAGAAAATGAAATAAGATAAATAAAGGAAAAAAATATGATATACACTAAAAAAATTAAGAAAAATGCAAAAAATAGAAAGGAAAAAAACACATAAATAAAATTTAAAAAATATATATATATATAAATTAAAAATAAATAAAAATATGTAAAAAAAACCAATTAAAAACAAATACTAAAAAAAAGTTTTCGAAGATAGACAACAATTAAACGAACTTTTGCCAGTACCCCACTTACATATGAACCAAATTGTAGTGGGTTATTTTTTTAAGTCGCGCTGAAGTGAAAGGTATGCATGAAATAAATTTTCTTCCTCGCATACTACACAACTTATAAGTGATGATTTTTTTTCTAGTTAAAAGAGCGTATATAAAGTGATTAAAATAAGTACTTAGCTATTTGTATAGAAAAACTTTGTAACTCACAGTGCCACAAATCTCTGAGAAACATCTAACCTGCTGCGTAGCTTGTAATAATAAGCTTTGTTGCAATGTTTCTTATTATAGTTCAACTGTGAGATAAAAACAAATATGTAGCGAGTTAGAAAAGTAACGACGTGAAAGGTTAGAAGTAACACCTTTGAATATTTGATAATGATAAGAGAGGCCATCCGTTAGCTTTTTTTCTCTCTCTCTCTCTGTATGCTAAATGGTTTCACTTCCCACAGTGGCTACAAATAAATGTGTAACTTTAACGCTTTGATAATTGAATTGAAATGATGTTGGGTGGTAATTACCATCATTATACAAATATGAGTGCATTAGCATGGGATTTTGAAAGGTTATTTCGCATAATAATGGAAAATGTTTGGAGAGTTTAGAGCAAGCCCAGGCAACTAGTGTAACAATTTCCCGTAAATCAGAGAACCAAATTCACACAGCTTACACTCTTTGCTTTGGACACTCGAACAATGGAATTGTTTCTGCGCTTTTGAAAGCGCTATGATCGCACTGATCAATCAGTGGATGTCGTTTTTATGCTTAGTCGCTCGCTAGCAATTACCGAGACAACAGAGTATGTTAATTAATGCGATTAGCGCTCTTTCACTAATACACCCTCACTTCAAATTCTGCCTGGCGCTGGTTAAGAGTTATGTTTATATGGAAGGCATTGGCTATTACCTTAGATTAGTTGGGGTTCCTTAACCCAGTATTCAGAACCCAAGAATACCCTCCTCCTATCCCAATCCCACTGGCACTAGCGTATTCCCCCTAGACGTTTTTAAAAATACTTCCTCATACTGTCTTAAAAATAGGATCTTTTCTACCCCACTCACGTATCGCTTCAACTGACCGTACATTGCCCATATATCCGCAAGAAATTACCCAACGCAGACCAACTACATAACGAAGTCAATCACCGCTTGGCGTTTGTAAATATTTTTTTTAGTCCAGAAACTTCTCTTCGCTTTCAATTTATTGCTCCATTTTTTGTCCATTCTTTTGTTTATTTACCTAGTTTGTTTTTGTTTTGATGCGTACAATGAATTGCGTCATTTAATCGATTTTACTTTCTGGCCTAGTTTTACTTTTACGCGGTATTCTTGAAGTAAAGATGTATGCACATAAGTACGGATAGATTCGTTAAGTGGTTGTTCGTTGTTGTTGTATATTCTTGAATTCGAAAATAAATGTTTATGTTTTAAAATAGATCTTTTCATTGTAGAGATTAAGTTTATGCAAGAAATGAAACGTATAAATCTAGGCCCTGATGACGGTTTATATAGGTTATGTATGTTTTAAAAGTAGCATTTTCCATTTTGGATCATACATTTCGAAGATACATTCATGCTACCGCATTTTGAAAATGCGCATTTAGCTAATTTTCGAAGGCTTAAAGTTCGTTCCTACATCGCAAGTGGAAGCCTTTTCAGATAAACTCCATTTTTTTAGAAAATTGAGTTCGTGGCTAAAGCAACCGTTTTTCTAAACAAACTTGGAAACTCTTCACCTCGAAAATTGCAACTTTCAACAGGAAAAATTATTGCATAAGCACATGGACTTGCTTAGTGAGAAGATATCCTAATATAAACAGCGGTTCGCGCAAAAGTATGCAACATTTTTATCACTTTTTCTTCATACAAGCAAATTTTTGTTCGTACTGTATCTTCAAAGATGCTAAAGCTAATGCAGAAATAAAGTTGCATTTAGTTGCGTTTAGCTTTCAAAATTGTATGGAAAAAATGCTGCATTTTGGGTTAAATGCTAAAATGCAAAATGCAGGCCCAGCATGAACAGCAGATTATACTAAAAAAAAATGTGACCTCCGTAGATACCTAGTTGGGTTATCTTTGGAAGTTCATGACTGATCTGCATCACCTATCCTTAAGAGATCTTGCGGATGTGCTATAATGTATTCCCTATCATCATCATTTATTGGCGCCTAACCGCCTAACGATTTTGTCCGTTGCCTACCACAGCACGCCCCAAGGGTGTCAAGTCATCCTCCACCTGTTGTTTCCATCTCAGTCGAGGCCTCCCCCTTCCTCTGCTGCCGAATTCAGGTGTCGATAGGAAAACCTTCTGTGCTGGAGCTTCTTTGTCCATTCGTATAACATGACTCAGCCAGCGGAGCCTTTAGGCTTTAATTCGCTGGGCTATGGTCAGGTCTGCGTAAAGGTCGTACAGCTCATCGTTAAATTTCCTTCGATACTCGCTGTTGGCATCACGGGAAGGACCATACATCTTCTCATCTTCTCTTGACATTTTCCATGAATCTGAGCCATACATCAGGACAGGTATGATGAGAAACTTATAGAGCGTGATCTTTGTTCTTCGAGAGAGGACTTTACTTCTTAATTGCCTACTCAGTCCAAAGTAGCACATGTTGGCAAGAGTGATTCGCCGTTGGATTTCTAGACTGATATTATTTTCGGTGTTAATACTGGTTCCCAAATAGACGAAGTTCCTCACAGTTTCAAATTTGGAACTATCAACAATGATATGGCTGCCAAGGCGCAGGTGCGCCGATTCTTTCTTTGATGACAGCAGATACTTCCTCTTGTCCTCGTTCACGGCAACTCCTTTTTGCGCCGTCAAAAGCGCCTTTAAAATCGACAAACAGGTGGTGTGTATCGATTCTTTTATCATGGGTCTTCTCCAGGATTTGGCGTATCGTGAAAATCTGGTCGATGGTAGACTTACCAGGTCTAAAGCCACACTGATAAGGTCCAATTAGTTTGTCTACGATGGGCTTCGGTCTTTCACACAATACGCTAGAAAAAACCTTAAATGAGATATTAAGAAGACTGATTCCGCTGTAGTTGGTGCGGTTAGCGGGATCGCCTTTCTTGTGGATTGGGCAGAGCACACTAAAATTCCAATCTAGAGGCATGCAATCATCTGACCATATTCTGCATAAGAGCTTATGCATGGTTTTTACCAGCTCTTCGCTTTTTTTTTGTTTAGCTCCTAATTTTATTCCACTTCCGATTTAACTTCTATCATTAAATAGCACAAGTAGGTATCTCACTAGTTCTGCTTCCCTTGGTCGGTAAATAAATATACTAGTCGCTGCGGTGCTTAGAACCGATTTCCTCAAGCATTCAAGCCAATGACTAGTTCTAGTTACTCGTTGAATACTATACCACACTGTCACCCTACTGTTACTTGTGTAACGGAAATCAGCTGCTAACGCTTACGCATGAGCGAGTTTATTTTGGATTTTTGTTGATGGTTGCTTCACTTCTTTTTTTTTTTTTTTTTTTTTGTTTGCGCGTCATTAAAAGTGAAACACAGTAAAACAAAAACTAAGAAAAACTAATGCAAAGTGTCTTATTTTAGAAATGTAAAAATAAGTCGAGAAAACAAAAAAAAAAATCAATGCAATTGTGCGCAACTCCAGTCGAGTCGTGCGCGCGTTGACAGCGCTGTCATCAGCGACTGCATGAAAAGAAATGGCTGTTTTTTGTTGTGCTTACGCAATTTGCCAAATTTGTAATGGAATTGAGCGAATGAATGAGAGAGCGTTGTAAATTACATGGAGATTGTGACAGCAATTACAGTTGCAAAATTTTATTTTCTTTGCAAAATTGATACAAACAAAGACATAAACCCAAATAATGAAAATAAAAATGTCTTTATGACCATACTTAAGAAATACAAAAAAATTAAGTTGTTCGACTAAAAAGAGTTAATCGTAACGATTAAGTGAATTTTGAAAAAAGAAACAACTACACTCAAATAACGCGCGCCAAAGAGTAAAACAAAATTGAATGCATTTATTTCAATGCGTTTATTTTCGAATTCACTCCCTCTTCTTCTGTTTATGTGCAGTTGTCAACAGTAAATCTTCGCTGCCAGTTTATGAGCCTTCTTTTGTGTGACATTTTCTCGCGACGAAAACCAAAAATGGAATATTCAGGAGGAACAACTTGTATATATATATGTACATATATATTTTTTGGTCTGTAATAATGTGTTAAGTGTTGTTGTGGTGCTTTTAAGTTCATAAAAGTGAAAAGATCAGAGCGCGGAAAATATTTCTATTTATGGGTACAATCACAAATGCTTAGAAGTAAAGGAAGTGCAATTTGAGGGGTCAAAATGTGTGTATGTGGTGGCGTTTTGCTCTTGGGGGAATTGACAATATTGAGGTAAATGAAGTTATAAAAAATGTGATGTCTTGTTGGTGTAACGGATGTTTATTTGTGCTGTTGATAGGACTCAACATTTGAATGAAAAAAAAAATCGGAAGTGGAATAAAGTTATGTGCCGGAACTGGCATCAAGCAAAGAGTCAGCGCATTCGCGTCTTGGCAACCACGCCACTGTTGGCTGTCATAATTTCGAGATGGTAAGGGACTTTGTATACCTGGGAAGCAGCATTAATACCAACAACAAAATAAGCCTAGAAATCCGTCGAAGGATAACTTTTGGAAACAAATGCTACTTTGGGCTGAAAAGGCAATTGAGAAGTAAAGTCCTCTCGGCGACGAACAAAAACAACACTCTATAAGTCACTTATGGTACCCGTCCTGCATGGACACTGACAGCATCTGATGGGGCGGCTTTGGGAGTATTTGAGAGAAAAATTCTTCGAATGATTTATGGACCCCTAAAAGTTGGCGACGGCGAGTACCGAAGAAGATATAATGATGAGCTCTATGAGGTTTACGCAGACGTCGACATAGTTCAGCGAATTAAAACCCAGCGGCTTCGCTGGCTAGGACAGGTGATGCGAATGAACGAAGTCACTGCGGTCCGGAAGGTAGTCTTATCGCCACCCACCGGTGGATGTAGAGGAAGAGGGAGACCACCACTCCGATGGCAGGACCAAGTGGAGGCAGATCTGAGAGCACGCGGTGTCTCCAATTGGCGCCAGTTGGCTCAACAAAGGACCGACTGGCGTAGCATGTTGGACGGCCAAAATCCCCTAGGCTGTTAAAGCCTATTTTAAGTAAGTAAACGGAACTCGGGTTTGACTTGAATGTTTGAAACAACCCATTCTACTAAAGAATTAAACAACTAAGGTCTCTTAATTGAACTAGTTCGCTTTTTCGTTCGTTCGGTTAAGTGCACTACAATTTTCTGTCGCAACTTTTCTATAGAAAATTAAACCTCTAAAGAGATTTTTGTGCCCAGCTTCTCTTGCAATTTCTGCTGTGGAGCTTCTGAATTTTATTCCTACATATTGACGCGACCTACATTTTTTTGCCGACTCCGAACGGCACCTGCTAAGCAGATGAATTTTTGCTGAGAAGCTTTTAATGCAGACCTACACTTGGAGAGTTTGCCAAACCACTCCTGAGGGGCGACCCCGTTTGGGAAAACTTCTTCTAAAGAATTTTTGGAGATTGATTTTACCGGGATGAGATAGTTGCTTATTGATGTAGTAGGCTGAGCACAGTACCGCTTCACCACGGTGGCTGCCCTAAAAATCCCGTAGAGAGACTAAAGTCTGCATGAACGTCATAAAAATAGAAAACGTAACATGGTCTGAGCTATACTCTCAGCAATCACATCGACTTCCTGGTGACAAGGTGTCGAAGTTCGCTAAAGGCTCTGCAGAATGTGGACAACTCGCTCAGCCTGACGGTGACGAAATATGAAATAATATGGCCAGGAAAGCTTCCGAAATGAACATATGCGAAGCGGACAACTCCTTGCGACCATCATTGGTAAATCTTCTGGGGAAAACCTGAAGGTGATACGTTCAAGGCAGCGACTTTGATATAGACTAACCGAAATTATTTGACTATGTTTGTGGGTATAGGAAACTCCCTTCTCAAACACATTAACTAACCTTATGAGTGTACTTACAGTCTGTTAGGACATGCAGGAGGATGGGTTGTGCCCTACGGGTTAGGGGTTTATAATATGCACGAGACAGACGAGCTAGCAAGACGGTCGAGCCATTCACCGGACCGTACCGGATTTATATCCGACAAAGAACTGTCAGCATCAGTAGAACCTTTCCTGGTCCGTCCTATAACTTTTTACAAGTGGATTTTTCGACTAGGCAGGGCGAAGTACTGCTATAACAACAACAACAGGGAGGATGGGTCGACTCACCGCTTTATTTGTCGATGTGCCAGACTGCAGAAAAGGTGACTCAGATTTCTGGGAACACGCTTTTTCGAAAATCGAGTGGTCGCGACGTGAATATTCCTGCTGTAATTCATATGGAAAATTAAGTTATTTAAACAAAAATTGCTTGAAGAATACCTGGTTGGACGCTTGTGGCCCAACTAGACACGCTCTGAAAACATTCCCTTTGCACTTAATAGTAATCGCGTTAATCTAGACTAACCTTATTCATTAATTGAACTAAAACCTCAACTATAGAACATATTGCAGTTCCCACGATCATTTTCTCTCGAGGTTTTTTAACCTCTGTGAGACGGGGTTTCTTGTAATGGAGCGATTAAATCTAAGTCCGAGTATTTGGGTTTCGAGATGAGAGGTTTGTTCCAAAAATGTTGCTAGAAATATTGTTGCTAGAAACATTGTTGCTAGAAACCTGGCAATCAAAATGCCTACAGTAAAACAAAAAATCAATTAAAAAGATGATGTAAGTCATAAAAGTATTTGTTTGCGTCAACACTCATAATAATCAAAATCATAACAAACTAATAATCATCTCAACAGCAAGATCAAAATCAAATTGAGAAATGCTGCATGACCACAAAAAAAAATCAACAAAAAAGAACGAAAGCAATTGCAATAGTAAACAATTAATTCATATGTTGCCACTTACAAACAAACACACACACATACATACGTATATGCAACACAAGCTTGCAACACAAGACGACTTTTGCTGTCTCTTAAGCCAATGCGCCGTAGTTGCAGCAATATTACGAATAAAAAAAGAAAGAGATGGTATGGGGTGGCAAAGGCAACTGCAACATACAAATATATTTTCTACAAACATTAATATTTTCTTATGCATTGCCATCAGCAGTGTTGCAACGCTACAAAAGCTCCAAATTGCTCATGTTGCTCGGTTCATCGTTAAGGCATTCAATTATTACTACTTCATGTTTGAAAAAGTGTAAAAAAAAAGCATAAACAACAACAACCGCTCCTCATGCATATTATTAAAGATATTAATAATAATGTGAAAAAAGAAAAAAAAACTCAAAAGAATATCTCAACAAAAACTAACACAAATATCTTTGGATGGTATCCATGTATTCGTGCCAACTTTGCACTATGGTGGAAGACGCGATGATTTGCTTGAAAATATGAAGAACTTTGAGGAAACAAAATTAATTCGGTTTTGTTTTATTTTATTTTATTTCTTTGGGCTTTTTATTATCTCTTTTTTATTTTTCATTTTTTATTATATTTTATTTTATTTTAATATTATTTTATTTATTTACTTCATTTCATTTTATGTCACTATTTTTAATTTTTTTTATTTTCTTTTATTTTTTATTTTCTTTTATTTTCTTTAATTGTTTTTTTTTTTTGCTTTATTTTTTAATTATCTTATTTTATTTTGTTTTTATTTTATTCGTTTGACAGGTCGTATGAGTAACATACCTCAATACATTTTTTTTAATGTATTTTATTTGTTTTTTTTTTTTAATTTTATATTACTTTGCTTTGTTTAAAAATATTTTATTTAGTTTATTTTATTTATTTTTTTTTTATTTTTTTATACTTTAAATTAATTTTTTTTTTTTTTTTTTCAATTTAATTTTATTTTTCACTGTAATTTTTTTATTTATTTTTTTTTTTTGTTTCATTTTATTTTATGTTATTTTACTTCATTTTTTATTTCATTTAATTTTATTTTTTTAATTTGTTTTCCTTTGTTTCAGTTTATTTCTTCTTTCAATTTTTTTAATTGTATTTTTTTTTTTATTTTATTTTTTTTATATTTTTTTTAGTTTCATTTTTTTTATATTTTTTTAATTTTATTTTTTTTTTTATTTTTTTTTTAATTTTATTTTTTTTTTTATATTTTTTTTAATTTTATTTTCTGTTTTATTACAATGAAATAATTTATTAAATTTTATTTTTTTTTCGTATAATTTTTTTATTGTAGTTTTTTTATTTTGTTTAGGTGTTTTATTATTATTGTTTTATTTTTATTTAATTTTCTTTTTCTTTTCATTTTATTATTTTACTTTATATTTTTATTTAATTTTTTCTTATTTTATTATTTTACTTTATATTTTTATTTATTTTTTTTTTCATTTTATTATTTTACTTTATATTTTTATTTCGTTTTTTTTATTTTTTTTTTGTGCTTAATTCAATTTATTTTTTTAATTTAATTTTAATTTTTTTACTGTAGTTTTTTTATTTTTTATATTTTTTCATTTTATTTAATTTTTTATTTCATTTTATTTTTTATTTTATTTTATTTTTTCCTTTGTTTTAACTTATTTTTTCTTTAAATTTTTTCTCATTTAATTATTTTAAATTTTTGAAATTTATTTCCTTTTATTTTATTACAAGAAATAAATTATTGAATTTTATTTTCATATTTAATTTTTTTAGCTTTTTTATTTTGTTCAGCTGTTTTATTTCTTATTAAATTTTTTTTTTTTTAATTTTATTTTTTTATTTGTTTTTTTTTTCACTTTATTTTTTAATTATTTTTACTGTAGTTTTGCTATTAGGTTTAATTTTTTTTTTATTTTATTTCATTTCATTTTATTTCTTTAATTAGTGTAGTTTTTTATTTTTTTTTTTCATTTTATTTTATTTTACTTAACTTTTTTATTTCAGTTTTTAGTTTATTTTAATTTTAATTTTTTTTTTCTCTAAATTTTTTTTTTTAATTTTTCTTAATTTTTTTAATTTATTATTATTTTTTTTTATTTTATTACAATGAAATATTTTATTGGATTTTATTTATTTTTTTGACTAAATTTTTTTATTGTAGTTTTTTATCTTGTTACATTTTTTTTTATTTTTTGTTTAATTTTTTTTTTTTGAATTTTTAATTTTTTTTATTTCGTTCAGTTTTTCAATTTTTTTATTGTAGTTTTTTTATTCTATTTTTCATTTTATTTTATTTTACTCAATTTCTTTCCTTCATTTTATTTTTAATTCAATTTTTTTATTGTAGTTTTTTTATTTTGTTCAGTTTTTTAATTTTTTATTTCTTTTATTTATTTTTTATTTTATTTTTTTTTTATTCGTTCGCTAGGTCGTATGAGTAACAGAATTTTTAATATTTCTGCCAAAAAAACTCCTCCTAGCCCATGGTGCATTGGCAATATTGGGTGTCTGACTTTTTGGACGTTTCTTTATTGATGCCCTGTTGCTTTGAACATTTGTACATATTCTTAACTGGCTGACTGTCTCACTAGTAATATGCAATCACGGGGCTCTGACAGTAAATCTTTAATATTTCAAACACTTCTGTTTTTTTTTTTTTTTTTTTTTGTTCGTACCAACTTCTTTTTATTCTTTTTGTTGTTTTTATTTTCACATAAATGTTTATGTCTCTTTAGTATTATGCCAATATGACGCCAAACCATTTGGTCGTGCTCCCTCACTCATAGAGCTCGTCATATGTGTTGGCAATAATTCTTCTTGTTGCATATGGCGCGCTCTATATTTAAACTTTAGTTGAGTGAAAAAAAAAATGTTATGTAGATTTGTGTTCGTCAATTTGCGTTTCGTCAATTAATGTCTAGTATGGCAGAGCATTTACTTTTCAAATGCACCATATGATCTTCAAACAAACTTTGCATACCGAGAAATTGTCTTGAACCCCAGTTGTTTCAGTAGGGCTAATATCTAGCTTCTTCTTTTGAGATTGTAAGATCGATGAATTTGGAATATTTCATGAGGTATTGTCAGTCTAATATCTGTGTTTAAATCGGCCTCCGAGATATTGCGATCTTTCGCCCTTCTTTTGGAAAACTCTGGCTAATAGTTGTTCTATGGATAAAGATCAAAATATGGTAGGGCTATCTTGAGACCATAGGTACTCCGTGCCTCTAAATTTGAGTCTCAGCTACCTGCTACTAGATCACTTTAAAAAACAAACGATCCACAACCGGAGCGCTTAAGATCACGATATGTAAATATCTCTACTGAACTCCTCAACAACAATTGCGCCAACTGTGAATGATGGCCAATTGATCTTCGATGTGAGATCGCTTTATGTCCTCTACATAAACATAAATATAAGTCACCTTCCGTTGTGTCAACTCGCATTCGTATTTTGGTGCGCCAAAACTTCACCCCAAAAGTGAATCGACAATTGCTAAATTTTGTCGCTTCGAAAACAAAAAAAAAAAAAAAAAAAAAAAGTGAATAAAAATAAAAACTTTAAGATATGGAAGACAAGGTTGATGAAACAAAAAGTCGGAGGGAGGGGAGAAACAAAAATGAGTTGATGATCTAAAGTAGAAAAGGGCGAGAGGAAATCATGAGAAGCATACAGTGGGCGTCAAAAGTATAGAATATTCTTTTTTTATAGTTTTAAACTATATTCAAAACTTCGTAGAAATGCGTTGAGTCGTTTTCGAGGTAATTAGGTACATATATATAAAATTTTTTCCTCAAATATGACGTAAAACAGCTTTCATTGTAAGCCTGTAACTCACGTGTAGTAGAACAAAAAAAGCACCGCTTTCGTCTCTTTAACATCGGCGTAAAGGCTGAAAAATAAAAAGTAACCCTATTGAATTTTTTAAATTTAAATAAGTGGTAACCTTGCAACAAATTCTCAGTGGCAACACCAAGACAGCAAGTCTTAGAAAGTGGTACTTTACCCACATAGCAAATTTTAACCAAATTGGTGGAGGCATTCCCGAGTTATTAGTGGATCCACGAAAATAGCTCTCTTAAATTAAAAAAATACGGGAGGTTCCTACAACGTTAATTGGAGGATAAGTTCCCCAGAAAAAAAATTTACTTATTCACGATGATTGATGAACCTGAAACCTCACGCTATATATGACATGTGAAGACAAGTCGGATACAAATCGCACCCATATAGAAGGAAGAAGAAAAAAGGGTTACAGAACAGACGAAATGGAAAAACGTTGGAACCGATTTTGCCTGCAAATAATTCTTTTAGCAAGAGCGAAGTACCGTTACAACAACAACAACGACGACGACATTGATCCCAGACCGGAAATGGTCCCAAAAGTATATCCGAAGCGATCGAATATAAAATCATAAAAAGATCTCAACAAAAAGTGGAGGCAAAAGGGCCTCGAAAATACTCCATAAACAGTTTCGAAATTATCCCAAAATTTTAGGGAAAATCTCAATGTAATACCGATCTCAAGTGAGGATAAGTCATATGAAAAATTTTCCAAATTGTCCTTAAATTAAAAAATCTCTTGAAAATACTTCCGAACTTATTCCTTCCTATATCGGCCTTTATCGATATATCCAATCCTGTCTCTGGAACTGAACAGCGTCCTAACCGGTTTTTTTCGAATATCGGACAAGGTATGCCAATATCGGCATCATAAGAAAGGAAGTTCCCGCCGTATTCCAAAAAAGATATTTTGAAGCAATTTGGTAAATGGCTGGTATTATCAAATTTTCTACATGAGAGTTGCCACTTGGGGCGGCTTAGTTGATTTTTGTTGTTTTGGAAATCTATCTCTGCAGGGCATTTAGTTGTGATACGTATATAAGTGTGTAGATAATTGAGCGAGTACACAACTTAAAAGACAAGACATGAAACTTGGAGCTTCACACGAAAACACCGCGCGCATATCAGCACATTTTGTTGGGGGCCGCACCGTAGCGGCGCGCTGATACGAAGAAGACCCAAAAGCAGAACAACATCAAAAAAAACTAAAACACGAAATTATATTTATGTGCACAAATTTGTAAAGAGTAAAATAGCTGTCTGTGAAGCGCGCAGAGCACAGATGGCGCGTGAAGTGGAGCAGCGGACGATGCGCAGTAACAAAAGTGGCAAGAAGCAGCAAGTACTAACTGCTTGATCGCATTTGCCGGTGGTCTCCTCTACATATTATTTGCTTAGCAATGCGCAATCAGTCGCATTTTGTTGCCGAAACCGAAAAGTTGTGCAGCGAGCAAACGAGTGCGGGAGTGACGTTGGGTGATTCAAGTGTGCTATGAGTGTTGTGTGCAAGCAAAAGATGCAGTGTTGGGTGTGAGGGCGCAAAAGTGAAGCGAAAGATTTTTTTTGAAGAAATACAAAAAAAATATTATTTTTGAGCGTGTTTGGGGAGGAAGATGAATTAAAAAACCGATAGAGGTAAAAAAATTGCAGTGTGTTGCACAAACTGTAGTGCAAAAGATTTATGATCCATAAATTATAAATTTTGAAAAAAGAAAAATTCAGTTTCAGTTCTGGAAAACTCGACAAAAAGGGGTACATAGCTGGCGATTTTTAGCAGCGCAGATAATTCTCACAATCCGAAATATTCAAAATAAGGGTGTAAGGTTTATATTTCCGAAAAAAAAACTGTATAAGAGAATGAAGTTTGAATAGGAAGTAAAAAATAGAAAATGGACGGGACGGAAATGAAAAAAGCAGCGCAAATTCAAACTTTTAGAATCTATATCTCGAGAACGTCTGAAGCGGTTTGAATCAAACTTGGCTATACTATGCTTAATTCTTAGACTTTTTAGTTAGGTATCTCCACTTCGGGCGGTTTACAGGGTTGCCACTTATCTCAATTTTTTTTAATATTGAGCAAGATATGCCAATATGGATATCAAATTAAAGGTATTCCGGCCATATACCAACGAAGATATTTTCAGAAAGGGTTGCCACCTAACGGCATCTTTTATTCCATCCTTCTTATATCGGCCAATATCAAAGGAACTGCTAAAGTGATTTGAAAGAAATTTAGTATATAGCTAGTATGCTTCATTCTAAGACTCTATTTAGGTGTTGCCACTTCGAGATATTTACAGGGTTGCCATCAATCTAATTCTTTTTTAATATTGGACAAGATATGCCAATACATGTTACAAATAAAAGGTATTTTCGGTCAAATACTCAAGAAGTTTTTTTCGGCCAGGGTTGCCATCTAACCGCATTTTATCTTCAAGGGAAGGGGTGAAGCAATTTGGATCAAATTCTTCATTCTAAGACTTTCATTTTGAGTTTTGCCACTTCGGGCGATTCCCAGCGTTGCCACCTATATTATTTTGGTTTAAATATTGAGCAAGATATGCCAACATGGGTATCAAATTAAAGGTATTCTCGGCCATACATCAACGAAGATATTTTCAGACAGGGTTGCCACCTCGGCTGCCACCTAACGGCATTTTATTCATTCCATCGTTGGTATATCGACGAATATCTCGGAAAGCCATTGACTATATGGCATATTTTCGGTGAGTCCAACTATTAAAGGAAAATCCAGGAGCAAGTTACATTTCCCCATTGTTTTGCTGATAACCTTTAACACAATACACTTAGAAAAAAAGGGTTAAATAAAACATGTAGATCTTGTTTTTCTTAACAAAAAAGGTTATATGAGTTTTTCTGAGAAAATAAGGCGTTTCGAAGTAAATCATGAAAAAACACGTACACCCTAATTTTTCAGATTATGGGGTTTGCACAACACCCTGTGTTTCGCAAATCGAGTTTTAAATTTAACCTACTAAACAATATTCAACCCCAGTTATCTGCGCTGCTAAAAATGACCGGAAAAACTTTATTTAACTGTACTAAAGATGAATTGAAGATAAAGAAAGAAGTAAAAGAGTGCAGTGTGGAGTACAGGGCGTGTCGAAGAAACGAATTATTTATAAAAAGTTAAATTTAACTGCGACAAAATGAGTAAAAAAATGTGGAATAAAATTTTCAAATCTTCAAAAACCACAAAAAATGCCAAAATATCGCCAGCTGCGGCGGCGGTCGCTGTTAAAACGACAAAACGCTGCAGTATATACGAAGAGTACCAGCAATTGAATGAATATGCGGCTGGGTCACCAACGGAAACCACAAAGAAGTCAAAAAAGCTGGAGGCACAGGGAGTGCCAGAGGAACAAAAAACAATGAGACAGCAGGAAGCGGAGGCAAAAAATAAAATGTTGCAGCAACATGAGGCACAAATAGATGGCTGTGATGCAAGTGCCACTAATGCAACAACAACAACAATAACAAGTGCTAACTCAAGCATAGCCAAGAATAGCGAAATTGCGCAAATGCCCGCTAATAACGCGGATGCACTTGCCACAGCGCACAACCGCACCAACAATAAAGCACCAAAGCAGCAAGCTGCAGCAGTCTTAGCAGGTGTCGATGACCAGCTAATTGGCAATAAAAATAACAACAACAACAATGGCGGCAGCAGCAGCAAACAACAATCGACATTTGCCAAGGTAGTGAATAGTTTCACGCTCAAGCGCAACAACAACAATGCTGGCGCACAAAAACAACAAAAACAGGAGCAGCAAAAACAAAAAACAGCAAAGGAAAACGGAAATGTCACGGCTACGGGCAAATTGCCAAAGTGTGAGTTTAGAGTAGTCCAAAAAAAGCATGCCACGCCCACTAACCAACAACAGCAATTGTATAACAGTAGTCATGCGTTGCAAGTGCAGCAGACGCAATGTGAAGGAGCAGCACAACAACAACAACAAGCTGATAAACGTTCATCACAAGTTTTAATTGTTATCAAACAAATTGTGACATCAGCGAGTATGCCAAATATGTTGGATGACGACACATGGCCAACAGCAACAACAACAACTGAATCACAGCTATCATTGACTACCTTTGATGGCGGCCAAGCTGCTGTTGCTGTCACTGACTTCGATGAATTGGGCCTCGGTGCCACCGCTAGGCCGCTGCAATCAAGTGCAACGCATGACAATGTTTTCATTTTGGCTGCTAACAATGCTACAACAACAACTACTACTACCAGTTATTCAACTCCCACTATAACTAAAACTAATACTGCAAGTAGAGCAACAAAAATAACAACAATAACTACTAATGCTACTAATAAAATGCGCTTGTCAATCGATTCGAAGCATGATGAAAAAAGTAAATTTATTGCCCTTATTGTATTTATATGCCTAATTCACATACACGCACACATTCATACATACAACTTAGGTCAGAGTATGAAAAAAGCCGAAACTACCCAATTTACATGGCGATATTCTAGAAGAGTACCTACTTCCTAATCTCTCTGGGAGTACTCCCTCTCTTTGCTTCGGCGTACTCCATAAAACACCAACATGATTTCCATAAAAAAAACCCGAAATATCTATTACTTGGAATACTTTTCATCAAAACGAGTGAGGTAGTATCGGACCATCAAAGGAGCCTACCACGTATTGAGATGGTCAGGGTATGTCATAGCAAAATTTCGTTCGATTCCATACAGCGGTTTAGGCTGCAAGTCCAAACATACAAACATTACTTACTAACTTAAAATAGCCTTTAACCGTCTAGGCGATTTTGGCCGTCCAAATATCCGAGGCACGGTTGTTGGATCTTATTGGAATTTTGTTTTATGTTGTGGGTGCCAAACCCTACGCACAACCCGTTTCTCGGGGAGTTGGATATAAGTTATACATTCATATATCAAGCCGCTTGATCCCAGACGGCCTTACACTTGCAGCCGCACCTCATGATGACATACGCTAGTGATGAAATCCCCTGGCAAGCCCTTAAACCGATTATGTTGGAGTGGCCTTGTCAGGTTGTCGCCTTTTCACATCAGTTCACCACCGAACGGATGTGCAGTGACTATCCAGAGGATGCGATGCAGACGTAGTGAGCTGCTTGGACCGCACATAGAAGAATCGCTCTGGCCATTCCCAGTTGAATGGCGGTCAGAAACGTTCCTCACTTGCGTGGACTACTACACACGGTCCCACCCTCCATACAAACATACTGCCACAAATATATACATAATAGATAGAATTTTTTAGGCGTAGTCCGGGTACCTACTCCCACGTGTTTTTCAGGGTATCAGCAAACATTTTAAATGAAAGCGCAAACGTTTAACATATTTTTAATGTTAGTTTACAAGAGTAAAGGTTATGTTAGGTTAGACAAAAGTAGTCCGTTGCGTAACACCAATGGAAGCCAAGTTCTCCACCGCTTCTTTTTCCATCTTAGTAGATGCCTTCCACTTTCCTTGCTACCAACGTCCTGTATCGATAGGAAACCATGTTGGTCAGAGCTTCTTTGTTCATCTGCCTAATATGATCCAGCCATCGAGGCCTTTATCTCATTCACACTGCCACTTCACATCAGCTTAAAGCTTATACAGCTCATAGGTAAATATTCGTCGTTACTCGTCTTTGGCGTCGCTGGAGAGACCATACAACTTCCGGAAAATTCTCATACTGGCATAACTAGCAGTGCGACCCATGCTTTCCCCCAATTCGTTCTGTCCTTAGCTAACCGAAACTATTTCTTGCTCAGGCTAAAAGCTAAAATTGATAACCAAGAACAAACCGAAAAGGACAAAAATAAACTAAAATGGTGCCGAAAGTATATCCAACACTGTTCCAAATAAAATCTGAAATAGTTCCCGCCATAGGGGTCTATCACCTATTCCGACGGATAGATATTTTATCGACTTAATCGAAGTCCTTTACCAAATTTCGATAAACTCAATGAATTATCTATCGACTCTCCCGAATCATTCCCAACGGGAAGCTCCGTCGGAATAGCTGATAGAGGGAACCCTTTGACCGATTTGAATGAAATATGCCCCGATGGAAAGGAAATTGAAAAAAAAAACTGAGGTATAGGCGGGCGCCCTGAATGTTCGCCGAGCATACTATCCCTACACAGTGTCAGCCGCCCTATACGAAGCCGACTTTCAGAACAGCTGTTGTACAGTATTACACTGAAATAAAAAGGTTGAAAGTACACATTGAAAGTAACATATCAAAACCACTTTCAAAGCGATTATGGTAATACTGTAAATATTACAGTATTTACTGTAAAATTGGCAGTAAAAACATGTGATTTTTGAAAAATATCAATTAATGATATGAGTCCACTTTCAAATTTACAGTAATTCATGTCAATATGATAGTGTCCACTTTTAAATTTACAGTAATTCATGTCAATATGATAGTATATTCGAAGAATGATAGGGGGTCGCTTTCAAAATTGATATTACCCACTGTTGGACGAAAAATGACAGGGTTTACTGTTAATTTGACGGCCGTTTCTGGTAGATTTTTTTTTTCAGTGTATTAATACGAAACCCGATTTCGGGAACTCTAACTTAAAATCGGTTCCAAATCATCAGCAAATATTTTCGAAAATAATTTAGAAATTACAAGAAACATACTCCGAAGCACAAATCGTTTCGTTTGCTTCCATACTCTGAATTAACCAATCTGCAGGAAAAAAAACATTTATGTTTTTCCGCTCAAGCAACCGTCAAACACTTTGCACTTTGATCGATTGTTCGATAAAGTTTCACTGTATTGTTTTTTTTTTTAAGTAATTTGACATCACTGAACTGTGGGACAACATTTATTATTTTGGCATACAATTTGCGTGAAAGAGCTGGCGATAAATTTCTACTAAAAAATTTATTTGCATGTATCTCTATCCCTATCCCTTACCCTAACCTCCCTAGTCCCAACCCCAACCCAAGAACGATATGTTAATACCATCTGATTTATATTTACATCAGGTTTTACCATCATTTTCTTCATAGCAATCTGAAAAAACTGATGGGTGCTGTCATTCATGTCTAGCATTGTTTTTATTTAAAAAAAAAGCTAGTCGGTGTCCTATTGTGGCCGGATTATGATATTTTAAAATTTGAATGAAAAAAATCGGGCTAGTGGAACGGCTGTTTAGGGAAGAACTGAGAGGTCTAGTGCTCGTAACAGGACCTAACCTATATCTAGTGCCTTATTAGGAAACAAACTACATTTAAAACCAAAAAATTCCAAAATTTTCTATAACACAGCAATACCCCCTGTTACGCATGTTGACGAAGTCGCGACAACCCAAATTTGGCAGCTTGTCTGATAGGCTACTGGTATTACGTTTGAAGTCAAGCCTAAAAATTGCACTTCATTCCATTTTCTCCGCTTTATTGTTGTTTAAGTGGGTGTTTCTTTGTTGTTCGCATAAATAATTCAGAGTCAATTCGTAAAACCAATTGAATGATGAGCGTGCAGAAACTGCCAATTAAGCAGAGGAAGTACAAAAACAAAAGCGAATTTAAAGGTGTTACAAAACGAGAAACCGCACCTGTTCTTTAGTGTTTTGGAGTTCAAAAAAATGAAAAGAAATATTTCGACATCGGCAAATTTTTTTGGTGTTTATCTACACTTAAAAATGTTCAAACATGGGCGTACCAAGATTTTTAACAAGGGTATGGTAGGACTTCATGGTACCTATTAAGAATTCCGTCGGAACGGGAAACTCGATAGAAATCATAAAATTTATCGGAATTCAGTTGATAATTTCGATAAATCTCGTTATTTCTATCGAGTTCTCCGTTCCGATGGAATTGGTAATAGAGGTGTATATAAACATATACTTAGAGTCGATTAGTTTGCAACACTGCGAAACTATCGATAACTAAAATGATATAACTTCAATTATAAAAAAAAAATAAAAAATAAATGTTTGAAATGCCATGGAAGGTAGAGACAACAAACCACATACCATTTAAGCTCTACAAGTCATTGGCACAAAAATACTTAGTTAGATAATCTACGTTGGGTGGGATTAATTGTGGTTTTTCTGTTGCCAGTTTATCAGCCCGATATAGTAATTAAGTCAAATGCAGTTGCTGACGTTGCTTGAAGTTGAGTTTTTTTGCACAGTAAATTAGGAATGCAAACATTTTGCAAAAAAGGCGTAGATAAAAACATGAAAACTAGCAAAGTTGAATACTTTTGAATATCGATTACTTTTGTTGCGAATCTTTCAAAAAGTATGTAAGTATCCGGTAAAAACTTTCTGGCAGCGCTATACTTTATCACAAAATATGGCAACTCCTCATTGCTTGCGAACAGCTGATGCAAATTTGACATTTTAAAATAATGAAATCAAAATCATCAGTTGGGAAATACTTCAGCAAAAGTGGAGATTTAGCATACTGTAGTATTTATAAAAAGAATTTTAAACCTAGTTCAGCCGACGAGTCACCCAGGTTACTATTTTATTTTTCCCCACAATAAACATAATAGCTCTGATCCCTTACTTTTCTGACCAATTCTAGCAGAACTGTCAAAATCAGAAAATCCGCGTTCAATGCGAGAGCAATACCAAGGAGTACGGGATCGCAAAACTTGTAGAACTGTCAAACTTGGTCGCTTGACAGTTCTACAACATGTAGTCAGAATTTACCAGCAAAAAATCTGCTGACTAAATCTTGCAACTCTCTGACTGGAGAGAGCTCAATTTTCTGCTCTCACTAGTCAGAAAAGTAGCGTACGGGATCACTTTCCTGTAGTTCGTGACTGTTTCTGACTATTTCTGACTGTCAAATTGGTGTAAAGGATCAGAGCTAGCTTGAATAAGATGACTATTTTAAGTTGATAACACCCTTGCCAGTATGTAGTCATGTCATATATTTCGAGTCGGCTCTTATGTCAGTTTTGAAACCATTTAACCGCCACGTTTTAACCCTTCCTGAGGTGTCTGCTCACTGCATCTAATATTTTAATTATTTTTTATCTAGCGCCTTCCATTCCCACATTAGTGATGTGGCCTGAAGTCGAAAATATCGAAATTAAAAAAAATAAATTTTGCTTAATTCTCATAATCGATTTTTTTTAATCTATAATTACTTATCGATTTATTTCAAAAAATTCACAGTAATAATCGATTAATGTAGAAATCGATATAAAAGGTATAATTCTCATAACCGATTAATCAAAAATCGACAAATAATATTTATAAACTTGTTTAAAAATCGATAAACATTATTAATAATGTCGATAAAATTAAGATAAAAAAGTGAATTTAAGTGAAAATCAATCAAGAGAAAATGTATAAATCTATGAGAATTATTAAAAATCGATACTTACTATTGAGAAAATCGATTAAAAATGTGACATAATAAAATAATCGACTTAAGTGAAAATCGATTTAAAATGTATAGTTCTCATAATCGATTTATCAAAAATCGATCATTACTATTAAAAAAATTTATTAGAAATCGATGTTATAAAGTCGATTAAAAGAAATGGAAAATAAAAAATATTCGTTTCAATTAAAAATCGATTGAAAATGTATGATTCCCCTAGTCAATTTATTCAAAAAATCGATAACAACTATTAAGAAAATCGAAAGTATTGAAAAAAATCGATTAAAGCCAAAACTGATTTCAAACAAAAACTGATTTAAAACGAATCCCCATAATCTAGTTATCAAAAATCGATAATTACCGTTTACAATTTTTTTTAAACCGATAACTGCTATTAATCGATAAAAAATATCGAAAATAAACAAATAGTTGATAAAAGTAAAGCGCGACTGAAAATGTATAATTCTCATAATCAATTTAATAATTGATTAAAAAATCGATAGCAAAATATTAAGGAAATCGCTTAAAAAAATTTTAATTAAAAATATAATCGATGCATAATTGATTAATTAAAAATCGATAACTCATAATAAGAAAAACGATTTATTTAAAATAATCCTCATTGAAAAATAATGGATCGACAAAAATCGATTATTTTTCACATCCCTACTTAATTAAATGGGAGAAAAAACATTTCGGACTGGAAAGTATATCTTCAAAATCTAGCAGTCGATGAACGTGATTTATAAATCGATTAAAAACGATTTAACGATTTATTTAACGATTTTAAAAATAATCAATTATTTGTTTATAGGCTTATCCTACAGGGAAGAAAAAAGTTTTGATCTGGTCGAGTGAAGACGCACTTAACGTCCGCTAGGTGGTGCTGTCATTTGGCTGAAATACTCTGCAATCAAAAACATTTTCTCTTGGATTCTTTCTGTTGAAAGTTCCATAAACATACACACACACACATACAAGCACACGTCTGTGGTTGTAAACGTGTCTTTCACGTTATTAGAATATGGCCCTGCTTGCATGCCATTATGACCACCACTTGACACTGCCCGTTACGGAATCTGTGCAATTTTTAATGGACAAGTACCTACTTTTAATATTTCGCAAAACAGCAGACGTTTTATGTTCTCAACGAGACAGACATAATTTGTAAAAATGTGAAGTTATGCGGAATTGTCTGTATGTCCATTTGATAATTGCAAGAAAAGCATTTTTTGAAGTCACTTTGCCAGTACAGAACGCCTTTTGATTTCCATACTAAATATTTTTGTATAAATGTTTGTAGATGGTTGTTACACAAGTGCTCTCCATTTAGTAGATCACTTGAAAAATTACTTTGGCAATAATGCATTCCGACAGCAAGCAATTTGTTCTCAACCTATTTCGAGTGCGTCCAGTATGCATATGTATGTTGGGTCAGGTCGTTGTTGCTAAATATATCCAGTCTCGAAAAAAATAAAATTACTTTTTTGCTGTTGCTACATTTCTTTGGCTGCTTGTGTCTTTTTCTTACATGCTAGTGTAGTTAATATTATACGATTTTTTTTTTTTGTTTCACTTGCCCACTTGTGGAGTTTTGGCATAAACTTCTAAGAAGCGCATGATTTTGTCGGACGCAAGGTGCATATATCACCACCATACAGTGTGATTGGTTGCGTCAGCGAAGCTTTATTTGACTTTTTTTATTTTCCACGGTACTTAAATAACAGGTTGTGTTGACAGAATAAAAAATAAAGAAGTAAGAAAGTTTAAGTTTGGGTAAAACGAACATTGAATGCTCAGCTGTAGTACAGAATTGGGCGTGATGTGACCATCACATCAAACCACATCACACTATGCTTTTGTTCTATTCAACTTCATGTTATTAATGTCCAACATAAATGAAGCCGTAATGCATGGGCTGACATACGATTTTTTCTTTTCAAAGTCACATCATAGTAGTAAAATCTGTATAGCATGATATCATGACATCGCATGATATTGGAAAATGTTCAACATAAATAATGTACATGCTTTACGTAGCATTCTCACATGCGATTATTTATTTATCAAATCACATCATAATAATAAATTCTGCATCACATGATATAATGATAGCATACTGCATAATATCACGTCACATAATTGCATATCATTATAACTCATAATAATATAATAAGTTGTCATGCAGCTAGCTTTCCGAGGATATCAGATGACGAAAATATCCCATCGTTGATGAAATATCAAAAAATCATATCACCTCTATGTCGCATCGTTAAAAATTTACATTTCATTGAATCACATACTGATTGTTGTGACACAACGAGCCTCCCATATCTATTGATAAAGCTCGATATTATATGTCTACAAATAGAGCCCATACATTACATCGCATTTTCCCTTTTTTATAAAGTCACATCATAATAGTAAATCCTGCATCGCATGATATCGTGACATCGCATCATAGGGTATTGCATAATATCAGGTCACACAATCACAAATTACATATAATTATGTCTTATAATAGAACAACAAGCTTATCGAGGAGATTATATCACGTCTATATCGCGTTGTAAATGAAGTATTATAAAATTATATCACCTCTATGTAGTATCAATGAAATATCATACAATCACAAGCAAGTAGCATCACGTGATATGCATGAATATATTTTTCATTATCGGATTGCTATGCCATGATCCTGACATATTCATTTTCAGATTTTTATAATCTTTGTCTACAAATAAACGCCGTGCATTGCATTACATACTCACATACGATATTTTTATAAAGTGACATCATCATGATAATATCTTGCATAATGTAAGGTCACATAGTCACATATAATTATGTCTGATAATTGTACCCAACAACTAGCTTATGTATCATTAATGAAATACCATAAAATCAGATCTCCTCTATATGGCATCTTAATGAAATATCATAAAATCACATCAAGCAAGTAACATCACGTGATATGCATGAATGTATTATAGCGCTATCTGATTCTGGTGATATAATCGTTCCTTATCTATTGACAAAGTTTGATATTCGCTTGCTACTACCTCAAAAGCAACAACTTTTATTATCAGAACTGATAACTATGAGCGAAAATGAGGTCAGATAGACAATCTGCAAAATATCACTTCGAGCTCAAACTGTAAAACATATGTTATCAGCTGTTTTGGTGACCTTTTTAAACTTTCGAAATTGAAATATTGTACATACAACTGAGCACATGATGCTAAAAATTAAAGATGAATACTTAAATATACATTTTTATATTTATACTTATACTAACTCAGAGAGTTTTTAGGCGAAGTTCTTACGTGACAGAAATTCGTACAAAGGGCTTCTCCATTTTTCCCAAAACATTTTGCATATCGTGTCTCAAAAAAGTTTTGCCTTCCCGCATATAATAAAACTCTCAATAAATAACATGGAACGAATCTATTCCTGACAAAACTCATTTGTCAAGATCCGCTTTTCAAAAGAAGTAAAATTAATAATAGCCATATGAGTCTGTCATACAAATCTCTAATTAAATCTATGCATATTTCCGGGAATTTCTCAGTATTGCACAACATATGATCGTATTAAAAAAAATATTGCATGTTGGAATATAGCAACCCAGTCGGAAAAAATTAGCTAAGTAACAAAGTAAAGATATTTTTACATATATTTTCTAAGAGGTTCATAGAGTCACGTATGTATCAGTTTTTTTTTTCACACCCCTACTGGTTATGGTCCATAGACTTCCAGTAAACCAAAACGTTAATATTGTTCAAAGTATTTTCCTCTTGAAACACACTGTAGTGATCCCGACAAGCCAAAATTTCCATCTGACTCCAAACTTTTGATAATAGATACTAAAATAAATTCAGAAATTTCTTCCCTCCGCTCTCTCTCTCTCTCTCTCTATCAATTTCCTACAGGGTCAACTCCCAATATGCATGTGGCTCGGTAAATTTGTTTAAAGTTTAAAAATAGACAAAGAAGTTCATTGTTTTCGAAAAGTAAAAGTGCTGAGTGAGGAATATATTTGTCGCATGGCATTGTGCTGCAGCATGCCAAAGAGAAGAACAAGCACTCAAGCGAAGCAAGCACTAACTTCTCGAAGGCCTTAAAAAAAAAATTATTTCTATGTTAACTGAACTTTTCTTTATATATTTTTGAATGTGAAAATATGTGTGAGCAGCACATCCTCGCCACTGCTTATGCCACAAACTTAATTAAAAAGTCATGCCATGCATGGTTATGACGTGATATGGAAGCTCTCAAATTAACCCTTGAGTGATGATGCTCACTCGTTGTGGGTCACATAAAACATAGTATGCTTCATTCTAAGACTTTTGACTTGGGTGTTGCCACTTGTAGCGATTTACAGGGTTGCAACCTATCTAATTTTTTTTTAATATTAAGCAAGATATGCCAATATGTGTACCTATCAAATGAAAGGTATATTCTGCGGCATACCAGCTAAGGTATTTTTAAGTAGGGTTGCCACCTAAACGCATTTTTAATATTTTTCCGTATATCGACCACTATCTCGGAGACCTTTAGACCGATTTAGATGAAATTTTTGTATATGGACAGTATTATTCCTTCTGAGATATTTTACTTGGGTGTTGCCACATCGGCTTTTTTACAGGGTTGCCACTTATCTCAAATTTTGTTCTCCGCTTCCTCGGAGAACTATTGGCCGCTTTTGGTGAAACCTTGATATACATATAGATAGTATGCTTCCTTCTGAGATATTTTACTTGAGTGTTGCCACTTTGACCGATTTTAAGGAATTGCCACCCATCTCATTTTTCTACTGTTGGCAAGATATGCCAATATGGGTATCAAATAAAGGGTATTTTAGGCTACATGCCACCTATTTTAAAACAGGGTTGCCACCTAGGATTTGCATCTAACAGCGTTTGGGTTATTCCTTCTTAAATCGACCTGTAGCTCGGAAATCGATTTGGATGAAATTTGATATATAGATAAAATGCTATAAGGATTAAAGTTTAAGAAAAAAACTTGAAAAATTACTAAATTTCTCCACTTTCCTACACTACTTCGCTGTCACTAACGTTAGTAAAATAAAAGTCAAAAACAAAATTGAAAATAAAGAAAAATGTAAAAAATTGTACTTTGTCAATATCTAACAGCAAAAGATTAGCAAAAAAAATATAATTAACTAAAACTCTATTTCTCCTCTCTTTTTTCTTCTTCTCTGCTATATTTCTTTATATTTCAACGCTTTTTAACAAAAAAAAACCGCATCAACAAGCAGATAACAGCAACACAATTGCGAATACAGCAGATCCCTATCCGGATGCACCGTCAAAATTGGTGCCTTGTCCCATCTGTCAGCGCACCTTTAATCCAGTAACGCTGCAAAAACATGTGGGCATATGCGAAAAAATGGCTACGAAAAAACGTAACGTATTCGATTCGTCACGACAGCGGCGCGAAGGTACCGAATTGGCGAGCTATCCATTGCCGAAGAATTTCGGCTTACCGGGAGGAAAGCAGGAACCACGCGGACAATCGCCCAAACCAATGCAGGTGAGTGAAGTAAAAAAAAAAGAAATGGAAGTAATTATTTGAATTTAATTTTTCGTTTACTTCCAGCACATTGCATCACCAATTTTGGCGTGCAAAAAATCAACGGGCGGTGACGATTTGACGCGCAGCACCGCACGCGCTTCAATGCGCAAATTAGCTGCGAATCGCAACACCGCACAGTCGCCTAGCACAGCCAACACAGCACTCGGCAACACCACAGCTGCTGCGCCACCACTCGCCAACAACAATCCAATGATCACATCAACTGCGTCCACACACTCGCTACCCGGTGTTGGTAGTTTTACGCGCGATCGTATGCGTTCATCGGATCGTGCGTTGGGCAAACGCATACAACAACCGCCAGCCGCCGAACAGTGTCCACATTGTGAGCGTTGTTTCGGCCTCAAAGCGTACGATCGTCATGTGGAGTGGTGCAAGGAGAAAGCGTTGCAGGCATCCATCAAACAAACTTCAAAAACTGAACAAAACTTGGCTAAAGAGCGACTGGAAGCGCGTACTAAGTACCGTGCACCCTGTCTCAAGTAAGCTTTGAAATTTATTTAAATCAAATTTGTTTTTTTATTTTTTTTTTTTTGTTCATCTGTTTTTCTACTTCAATTAATTTTTTTTTTTGTTACGCGAAAGAAAAGCAATTAATTTGTCAAATGTTGTAGTGAAATTATTCGAAAGAAGCAAAAAAAAAAAGAAATAATTTAAAATATACCAAAAAAATTGCGTATAATTTGCCAAGTTTATGAGCGCAAAATTATAATCTCAACTTTATTTTTATATCGTTTTTTATACCGTTTTTATACATTTTTTTTTCTTTTTGTATCGAACGTGTTTAATTATTACAGAACTAAACGCTCAATAAATCGTGATAAATACGCGGGTTTGGCTGGTGATGAGCTTGAATTTGGTGATAGTTTAAAGACGTCATACGGCAGCCAGAGCAACAACAACACAAGAAAAAATAGCAACAACAATAGTAGCAACAACAACACAAGCAGCAACAACAACGCAAGCAGCAATAACAACACAAGCAGCAACAACAACTGTAATAACAGCAACAATAATCACAGCATCAGTGGTGCAGTGAACGGTATTGCCAGCAGCGATAATAGCAACACTAACGGTATAGGTAACAGCAACGGCATTATGTCGCTCTCAATGACATCTTCGATGAACAGTGAGAGGTGAGTACGATAGTAACTAGAGATTTAATCTAACACTAGAGGTAGTTTATTTTTATTAGCGTAGAATTTTTTATGGATTTTTTTTATTAAATAGTTTTAATTAATTTATTAATCTTCTAACGATTGTCGACCTATTAAGTGACTGTCGTTCTTACTGTGAATTGGAAATATGACAAATAACCTAAACTTTTTAAACCAATTAATCGTTATAGATTATTCAAGGATTAATCGTTATCGATGAATCGAAATGATTAATTTGAAGATTAATCCATTAATCACACATCCATAGTCTTTTTAAATATTCACATCGTTCATTTAGATGTAACAACTATTAGTCGACAAAGCGACTATTTTTTAGAGAATATGTAGATCGACAATCGATAATCGTTTTTTCATCGTAGGAACTAGTGTAATTTATTTGCGATACTGTTACTTGATTATTTTATTCATTTATCACCTGAATTTTATTTCACATTTCACCACACCAAGTTTTTTTAGAGTCAAACACAGAGTTGCATTGCAAAGTAAGTAGTTATCCAATACAAAACAAGGCTTCAAAGAACATAAAGAAAAATTAATAATGTGCTAGAAACCTACGGTACTGTAGTCAAATCTAATCTTGGCTTGCGTTATTTATTAACGCTGAACCGCCTAGAATTTTGGTTTCTTCGTATCAAAGCACGCCAGTCGTCCCTTTTTAGCAACAACTAACCGCAATTGTAAAGCCTAAGGTAGTTCAAGTCATCCTCCACTTGGTGTGGCCATCTCAGTCGGGGTCTTCCCTCTCCTCTGCTGCCGAATTTGGGTGTCAGTAGGAAAAGCTTCTGTGCTGGAATCTCCTTGTCCATTCGCATAACATGACCCAGTCAGTGAAGACTTTGGGCTTTAATTCGCTGGACTATGGTCAGGTCTCGTACTCGCCGTTGGCATCACGGGAAGGACCATAAAACTTCCGGAAAACTTTTCTCTCAAATACTCCAATTGCCCATTTTCTCTTGACACTGTCTATGATTCCGAGCCGTATATGAGGACTGGTATGATGAGAGACTTATAGACCGTAATCTTGTAATGTAGTAGTGAACTCTAAAGGGAGTCCCAACAAACCTCCAAACAAATCACTCCAGTCACTGGGTTTTCATTCTAAGGTCAATGTCGATGTCCGCTTTGTTGTGGAAAACTTTTCTCCGTATACTCTAAGGGCTATCTCATCCCTTTTCGATACTATCCAAGACTTCGATACGTACATCAGGACAGTTACGGCGAGAGCCTTATATACCGCGATCTTCGTTCACGGAGAGAAGACCTTACTCCCCAGTTGCCTACTCAGTGCAAAGTAACACTTCTTGACAAGAACGATTTTTCGTTAAACACCTCGGCTGTCATTATGTTCCGTGGTTCCCAAATAGTCAAAATCAAGGCGCAGGACCCTAGCACCTTGCGATACTTTCCGTCGTGGCAGCTATTTGGTATATGACAAGTAGATCCTTCTATGCCATCTCACCCCCTCCTACCGAAAGGAAGACGAGGTTTGATAATGAGACGCTTTGTGTTTTTAGTCGACTCTTACAAAAGGCATGCCTTATCGCGGATATATTTTAAGCCACTGACCCGATTGGGGCCTTATTCGGAAGAACTGCTGGATTCACATTCCTCAGTGGGAAGTCCGTCAGCGCTCTCGGTTTCATTGTTTTGGAGGAGCATCGGTTGTATAATTTTCTCTCTCTGGTCTTCGATCGAAATTTTCGTGCTTACAAGAGTTCTCCCGAGCAAGATTCCCTCCTCCCTCTGAATAAAGAATAGCCCGTTCTCAAGCACTTCTATCTCTTTATGCCACATCGCATAAAGCTGATTCTTCACTTTCTCCATGTTCTTTGCAAGCACGTTTTGAATTTTGAAGAACACTTTTTAAATAAATAGATACTATAATTCTTAAATAACGTACTTTCTTTCCAACCTCTATAACGCTGTCACATCATCAATGCGATTATCACATCCACATCACGCTCGTCGTTCAAAACTATCATCATCATGATCAACATCAAAATAATAATTGTCATCCTCATCATGAGCAAACTCTTAGGAAACCTCCAATTTTGAAAGATTTCAATACCTCATTGGCCACACGTAAAATTCACAGAAATGCCATTGAATTACCGCCGCCTGGCATTGATGATTTTGTCAAAACTGCTTGTTTCGATAATTTACATTTAGCTGGCTCACATTTGTCGGCGAAAAAGAAAATACCGAAACGTCGCATTACATTGAATTCGCTCAATAATATGCAACCGCAATCACAACAACAACAACAAACAGCCCATGCGCCACTATCAACAACAGCGCATGCGCCACCACAATCACCGCAATTCGATAAGACGCGCTCGCGTAGCACCCACGATGAGCGGCAATCAACGACGACGACTAGTTCAGGTATAGATTTTGGATATATGTATGTTTGTATGTAGAAGCAATTGTTTGTAGAGAAGGTCCGAGGGACTAGGCTCAATGCTTGATTAAATCTCAGAGAGAGAGTTCTATATTGAACTCAAAAACAAAGGATCGCCCCAGGAAACCAAAGAAGAATTGAAGATATAAGATTATATCGTAGAGCATTTCTCTGATTTGGAGTCATGCACTTTGGTACTTCAAGACTGTTCTCAACCTTCTTACTGAAAAAGAGCTCTGCTTTTGCGGATTGTGGCCGATAGTAAAAGTCCTTTGCCGGCTATGAAATGGGCACGTTCCGGTATTAGCACCTTGACCAGTGGAGCCTTTGAGCCGTCTCCTCCTATAAGTAGGTTGGTAATGAGAGGCGAGAGGAATCATATCCATAGATCAACCATGAAGTTTGAAGTCATTACCTTTTTGGATCTTAGTCGCCTCTTACGACAGGCTTACCTACCTCGGTCATATTCTAAACCCAAAACCCGCATGGTCTAAGGTATGTCTGTCGTATAAGGTGATCGACGTATTTTCCAAAACCTGAGTATATAACTAGCCTTTCCTAGGATGTCCACATACCAAACCATTCGGTTCCAGAGCCTGGAAAGCTGAAGCACGGTGGGGAAATCTTAGGTCTCAGGGCAGTCGAGCTAATACCGTACTGGACCTATATCCGGGAAAGAACTGTCTACTTCGCTATAAAGAACCGACCCCGAAAGGCTCCTGGTCTCTTCGCATCTATTATAGCCCCTAAACTCCTTCTATGTGATCCGAACTCCCGAAAAGCGAAGACACCTGGTCTTGTCGTATCTATTGTAAGTCCTGTACCAACTTGGAAGACATACTAGGTATGGTTTTATTCTATAGACATCAAACTACTTGCATCAGGTTTACACTAATTCCATGTGATCGAATCTTGTCGAAATCTCTAGGCTCTTGGTCTTGCGAAAAGGACTCCGTCAAAACTTCCTTGAAGAAACCCTCTTAACTAAAAAGAGCATCGCACGGGAGCGTTTACGGATTTCATTTTTCATACATTTTTAAGTCAATTTCCTCCGTCGGATACGCTCCTTTTTAGGAGCCTCCCTAGGAGGGTGAGCTCAACCCACACAGTCGGAATTTACAATTTAAAAGTTGAAGGTCTGTGGCGTGGACACTTCCTAGTCAATTTCAGGGCGCTGAATGGTAGAGTAATTAGACAAGTTTCAGGACTTCTAATCTCAAAAGACGTTTTTTTTGCACAAACATGATGTCTTGAGCTTCATAAACATTCTTTCTCTCTCTCACTTTCATGTCATCATAACATTATCATCCGCGCTTAGACCACACGCGAGAGCACAATCTGGGAGATGCAAATGCCTTATCAGCTGCAGTAACATACACCGCTTGTCCCTTAAAAGGTGTTACAAAGTCACGAACTCAAACAAATACCCCAACACAGCCCACAATAAGCCCCGCTGCGCCGCCGGTTAGCAAGTCAAGAAGCCGAGTGAAGCCGACCAAAGTGAATGCGAAGCAACAACAAAATATGCGAGTAGATGCAGCCACCGTAATGACAGACCATGAGGAGATAATGCAGGACGACGTTGCCAGACAAGTATATGAAACACAAGAGCAACAACGAAACCAGCAAATTGCGTTCCGAGAACAACAGCAACAGCAACTACAACTAGTACAACAGCAAAACTTCCAACAACAACTACAACGCTATGCACCAACAATGCTCACAGCACCAATGCAGCAAATGTTGCAACAGCGTCAAACGAATTTTGATAAATTACCAAATTCAACAGCGATTGCTGTAACCACCCTGGAGACCGCAACTAGCTCCACAGCATCTAATTCACATACGAAATTGGAAGTGAACGCTATCAGATCGTTAACCATTTGTCGTCCGAAACGTAAAAAGTTGGTGCGTCAATCGATTTCATCGCATGCAACACCTATGAAGGCGATCCCGTTGCTCAAGGAGAGCATAGAAATCTTTGGTGCACCTTCGAAAGTATCAAATGCAGGCAACGTCGTCGATGGAGGCGGTGGCGGCCCAGACATTTTAGAACAGTTGCGAGACGTCGGTGCTGGCATGCAAGCCGATTATGAGACGGATGACGAGATTAAGGTTATAAAAGCGCCACCAAAGTTGGCGCGTGACAAGTCTTTTGTGCTGAGGTTTGTATGTAATTATTCGTTCAAGGGTTGGACGGGTTTTTACGCACACTCATCAACTCTTGTTCCTTTTCATACATGTATTAATTTTAGTTGTAAGGAATTCAGTGACAGTATCGCAATTGTATGTATATACTCGGTTAAGAATTGAACTCGATAACCCTTTGGGACTCATGCATAAAAGTCGAGTCGGAGAAAATGCTCACCTTTTATGCATGAGGCCCCTTGTTTCACTTTTGCTCACTAACTCTTTTTAAATATATATTTTTAGCGGTCTGCCGTCATCCGATAAATACGATCCGTTTCTTTCGGCTAAACGTCAACTGGAAGAGCTTTGCTCATCCTCTCCACCAAATAATCCTACCCTATCCACAAAACTTCCTAAACATGCAACACAGACGCCTACGACGTCCACTAGTTTACCCGCAAAAATGTCTACTTCGCTCACGTTGAGTACTTCCATACCAAACGCTAGTCATTTGACGATGACAAACTCACAAAACCAACGCAATGCTACAGCGCCTGCGCTAACCACACAAAATAAGACGCCGACAACACCGACATCGAACTTTAGACGCGCATCCTCGTTACGCGGTCCACGTCGTTCACCTTTACTCTCATCACGTCCTCTCTTTGCGCAAAATCATCGTCCCACAATACAACGTGGTCTCTCTGATGAGGGTCCCATCTCTACAAACTTTCTCAAACCGGAAGAGTACGATGAGATGCCTGTACGTTCGGTTTGTGTTAATGATTATGCGTTGACGAAGAGTCCACGTGTGACACGACGCGATAATAGTCTCTCCAATCGTAAACAAAGTCTCAAGCTCAATGTGCAAGGCGCTAACGCAGCAACAACACCATCGGCGGGTAATACACCAAGTGCGGCGCACTCTACGCTGAACACACCGAACTATGCGGCTATGCTGGGCGTGAATAGTAGTGATGAGCTCATGAACTCAACATCAAAATATCTTTCAAAGACCGACTCTCTGGCTGCATTCCTCAAGTACGAGAAGGAATTGGATAAATTAAATACGCAAGCTGTAGCGGATGCGATCACAAATGTTAATGCTACTGGAAATGTGTGCACCAGCAAAGATGCGGACGAGGGCGCGCCTCTTGCACCCGCTCCAAATCTCAACAACCCTGTTATTACTAAAGAGTTCAAAGACAAGAGTAATACGCTGAGTAAGCAAAACTCCGCCAAAAGCCTTAAAGCCGAGCATATCGAAACACCAAATCCGGCAGTAGCGGATAAACAAGATCCAGAGCGCGCATTCCAACACTTACCGACACCAGTACCAAAAACGCCACCCGCAAATGGTATATCACCGTATGAAAGAGAATGTGTAAGCGCGCAAAAGTCACAACCGCTACGTTTGGAACCCATACGAGCATTGCCACAAGCCACTTCAACGCCTCTAACGAAGTCGAACTCTGCGCGCGGGCTCTCTGCAGTAAACACGACAACGACGTCATATACGCAATTGCCGGCCGTAAACTTGCACGCGCTACTGGGTGAAACGAAAGCGCCACCAACATCCGCTTCAACACTTTCCTCTTTCAGCCGCGATAGGGATATGAAACACGCATCTAACAACAGCGACTATATTGATCCGAAGCTAATAAATAAATGCGATAATTTACCAGTGAAGTTGAATACAGTACGCGCCCTCAAATCGCTGAGCGGTAGCAATAATATAGAGCGCCATTTGGATTTCTCCTCCTCTTCATCGGAGTGTTCGGCCACCACAGCACAGAAAACCGCACCCATTTCGCAGCTAACGAAGTTGCTACCGCTCACGCGCCCAGCTACCGCACATGGCGTGGCCACACAAACTCCCTCTCAACCAGCTGCAACCGTGCATAGCCAAGCTATGGATATTCCTACTCGGCCAGCAACTACAGATGGCGCTGCACAGCAGCCGCCACCAAATTTGCATGCGCCACTCAGTCAACGCAGCTCTGCGGAGGGTCGGAATTTACTGAATCGTAAAAAGCGTTTAGGACGCAATCATTTCCTTTACGATGCTTCGCCTGAGGCTGATGATTCTTGTTCGGCAGATGATGAAGCGAATCGCTCGTCCGTTGAGTATTATGAGTCCAAGTATCGTTCGGCTTATCAGCAGCAACAACAACAAGAGCAGCAGCAACAACTTTCGCAAGCGCCACTGTCACCTTTCGCAAATATGAGTAAAGACTTCGCACCACTCGAGACGCCACCCATCGTACCGCCTTTACCGATCTTCGATGACTTTGACTTTGAAGAATTTCTCTCGTCATTCGAGAATGACGATGCGCAATTGCCACTCTTTAAAGATTGTCGCGAGTTTCTCTTAAATCGCACGTCGAATAAGCAACGTTCGACGTTGACGACGCCAAGTTCACGCAATGACGACGACAATTACACACCACATACGAATAATTCAACAGCACATCAACAAACAAAAGACTACAACAACACAAACAATCACTTTGACTATCCCACTTCCGCGTCCAATAAACATTCCCATCCTTCATCACTCCTACTAACTCCCTCTTCCCGCAGATCACGCGATGAATCACGTCCAAAGAGCAAAGAGTCTTCACCAATATCCGCCAGGTATGATGAAGTAAAGCGCAGCAACAGCAACCACAACAACAACATCAACACTCACGCTAGTGCTTTTAGTGATAGTATGACCCCTTTGAGTCGTCGCAAAGAATCGGAGCATAAAAAGCGTGAGATCTTTATTAGCATCGAAACAGAACCCAACGAGCATGGACGTTCGCCCATCTCGCCCGATTCGATACGCAACATGGTCGGTAATCCACAGACAATGGTTGAGGTGGAAGTTGATGGCTGTGACAATAAATTTAGCAAAATTAGCGATGATGATGAGCAGTTGACCTCTACTCATGCTGGGGGCGGCGCTGAAGATATGATGAGGCGTTGCGCTCCATACGCACCCAACGGTAATCACTTGCCGAATGTACAGTTAAATAATGCCAAGAACTTGATACAGCGCATGCAAAATGATTTTCGTCAAATGAGTGAAGAAGTTGGCGCTAATATCCGTCAAGCGATGACTGGTCTCAATACGATCAGTGGCGGCAGCGCATCAATGTTGTATGGTGGTGGTGAGAATGTGGGAATCAGTGCCGGTCCGGGTGTAGGTGTACAAAGTGCGCGTGCCTATGTGCCACGTAATACGTCTTCGTCGCCACCACCACAACCTCCTCCATCAGCATCATCAATAGGTGGTGCATCAATCGTAGGTGGGGGAATCGGCGCACCTTTGTATGCTAACTCTGGTAATGTTAGCGGTGATGCTTGCGGCGATTCGGATGACATGAGCAGCTTGGATGGCTATCCTATATCATCGAAATCGTCGCGACGCGGTGTTGGAGCTAAGTTAAGCGCTGATTCTGCGTACGGGAGGTGAGTACGATATGAAACTTTTTATAATCTTATCAAATTGAATAAATCCTGTTTTTTTGTAAGACGAAAATATTAAGGGGCGTGGCACCTCCCATACAAACTTGATTTTACATTCACATTGGGGTATATCAGCTATTCCGACAGAAAGACTTAAGCGACAAACTTTTTATTTTTTCTCCTGGCTAAGGATAGTTAAGCAGCAAACTTTTTCTTTCTTGGCCAACGAAAGAATTAAGCGACAAACTTTTTTTTTTTTTTTTTCTTTGGCAATGAAAGACGTACGCGCCACCCTTTTTTCTTAGCTAACGAAAGACTTAAGCGACAAACTTCTTGTTTACCCTTTTTTCTAGGCCCAATGAAAGACTTAAGCATAATAAATATTTTTTTTGACAACGAAAGACTTAAGAGACAAACTTTTTTTTTCTTGCCCACCAAAAGACTTAAGCAACAAACTTAATTTTTTCTTGATCAACGAAAGACTTAAGCGACAAACCTTTCTTTTCTTAGTCAACGAAAGACTTATGATACAAACTTTTTCTTTCTCACTTAACGAGAGACTTGAGCGACAAACTTGTTTTTTTTTTTTTTGCCACCGAAAGACTGGAGTGACAAACTTTTTTTCAAACCAAAATGAAAAACTTAAGAGAAAAACTTTTTCGTTTTTTTTTTCTTTTTTACCTGTAGGACCGTTGTATTTGAGCTGTCAGACTTGCTATAAGCAATATATTTGATTAAATTTCACAGTCTTGCACTAAATTCTTTAGAATGCCTTTAATAATAGTTACAACAATTTCTTTATTTTTTCTACCTTCTCCCACAGCCTCTCACGTCAGAGATCATCAGAGCTATCCATTACACCGCAACGCAGTGCCACGCGCACCCGTCCATCCACCAGCAACACATCAACTGTGAGCGCCAATGTCAATATGCTACCACCAAAGCTAACAGAAGCGCAACATTATGAGCAACAACAACAACAATACCACTATCAACAGCAGCAGCAACACCAACAACAACAACAACAACAGCAACTATCACAACAGTTGCAACAACAACAACAACAAACACAATTATATAAATATGCGCCAGTGAAGACGCGACCACGTCACATGAGTGGCTCATCCAGCAGCGAGCAGTCGGATGGCAGCGATTGCAATATAAAATATAAACAACAACAACAACAGCACCAGCAGCTGTATGGCGGTGTTAGCAGCAGCAACAACAACAACAATTACATGAGTAATCACTATGCGCCAGCAGCACATCACAGCAGTAGCCTCATGGGTGGAGGACATAGCAACAACAATCATAATACCAGTAGCAATAACAACTATGACAGTCCACTTAGCTCACCAACGTTGCCGCCAACAACTAACACAACAACAACAACAAATGCTGCTGCGGTGCCAACTGACGAGGTACAAACGCCAGCAACCAACAACAAAACGCAATACAGTTCGAATAGTTCATTATCGAGCACGAATGCAGCGTCCACCTCGGCATCGATGATTGCGAGTATGTCGAAAATGTCGAAATTCTGTCACGAATGTGGCGCTAAATTTTTACTAGAACAGGCTAAGTTTTGTATGGATTGTGGGGTTAGAAGAATTGTACTTTAGTTTAACGAATGTAAATTGTATGTAGTTGTAGCTGTTGTTGTTGTAGGTGAGGACAAATTAAATTCGCTTAGTCATACATATATCGCAAACACATACAAGCTTAACACACACTTACTACATAGCAAATTAACAAAGCTTTTGATTGACGGAAAAAATAGATTTTTTTCAATACTTTAAAGAAGAATACACCAAAAAATAAAATACAAAAAAAAAATTATTAAAAAAATTAAAAACCAAAAAGATAAATGTGTCGAAAAGTCACAAAAAGTTTCCGCTAACGAGCAAGCGAAATTTTCGCGCCTTTCTATAATTCATACCAACAATTAAACATTACTCACGCATTCATTCAAAAAAATAAACCATTTTCACTCACAACCTTTTTTCATAAGAATTTAAAAATTTCATAGCCCAAGCAACAAATATAAAATTAATCAAATAATAACATTAAACACTAAACAAAACAAAAAACTTGCGAATTCACAAAAAAAAAAAAAAATTTAAAAAAAAAATTGCTAAATAATTTCAAAAAAAAAAGAGCATTGTAAACATATGAATGTATGTACTGTATATAAGGTTAGAGCGCCTAAAAGTATGCTTTTATATTTTTAAATACTTAGAATCGTGTATTTTATGCGTATACCAAATTCTATTCATAGCTTACACTTCAACTAATTTTTAATATTTAACCAATGTAAACAAAAACCAAAACCTCTAATACAAAATGAAAAATTTTCTAAAAAAAATAATTTGTTTTTAATTTCAATATTTAAAAATAAATTCGTATAGGGCTTGATAAGTTTTGATAGGTACTTAAAAAAAGGATTATTTCAATGTGTAAGGAAAATAGTGTACTAAAATCGGTACTAAAAATGTATTGCACTAAAATTCAGCTAACTTGTTGGTAGTACTAAAATTTTGCTTAGAATTTTATTTGATTTAAATAACGAAATATTTGAAAATTCAATCGACAAACAACGACAACAATGAAAAAAATTTAGTACTATAAAATTTTACTAAAAATGTGTACTAAAAATTAGTACAAAAAATTTAACATCAAGATTTAGCACTCAAACTTTCCAAAAATGTGTAAAAAAATTGTACTACAAATGTATTGCAAGTAAATTCAGGATATTGAATTATCCTGAAAAATCACAGCAATTTCATTCCATGTTCAACAGCAAGTTAGTACTAAAAGTTTCTTCATAGAAATGTGTTTTTATTTTGTTTAATCTACCAAGATATTTCAAAATTTAATTGGCGCATACAAATTAGTACTAAAAATTTATAAAAAATTGCAGTTGTACTAAAAATGTTGCAACAAGAATTGGCAATAAAACTTTGGAATTATATGAAAAGTTTAGCTAAAAAGTTATTCAATTCTTATGCAATTAAAAAAAAAATGTGTTCCAAAACTGTGTACACAAAAGTTATTACTAAAATATTGGCTAGAAAAGTGCATTTTTATTTGATTAAATTTATACAAACGGAATATCTATAACTTCAATCAATACACAAATAGCAATAACAAAAAAAAAAAATTAGTACTAAATTTATAAAAAACGGTATATGTACTAAAATTAAGTACTAAAATTTTTAAATCAAGAATTGGCACCAAAACTTTTTAATTTTATAAAAAGTTGACGCAAAAATTTAGTACTAAAATAATTTTTCAATACTTCCACACAAAGAAGGTGTTCTAGAAATGTGTACACAAAAGTCTGTACCAAAATTTCATTTGGAAAAATTTATTTTTTACTTGATTTAATACAAACCGAAATATTTCAACATAAACAAACAGCGAGTAAACAAAATTTTCGTACTACATTTTTAACCACAGTTTTTTTAAGTCTATATTGGTTTAGTACTGATTCAAATTTTAAGATTATTTTCTTATACTTTCAGTACTATTTTACTTTTCTCCGTTTTGGACCCTGAATATGTCAAAAAAATATATTTGCTTAAAAATATAAAATTCTCAACATTTGTTCTAAAAATATTCTTTGTACTAAATATTAGTACATGAAATTTTGGGTTAAAAACCTAATAGCTAATAAAAAATTTAACACTTCGTATAATTGAATGTAGATATGAATGAAAGCATTTACTCATAATTTTTAGTACATACCAGACTTTAGTCTTTTGGTTTTTTTTCTAAATTTAGGTTTCAGCAACGTAAATATTTACAATAAAAAACGTTTTCCTACTAAATTTTTGTGCATCTTTTTAAGTCAATATTGTTTTAGTACTACATAATTTAACTGTGCTAAGCTTTTTGTTACTTTATGTCTGTGCTAAATTTAAAAAAGAACTTTCCTATACAAGAGAAAAATTCAAATTTTATATTTTTCAAAATATGTTTCGTACGAAATACATCTTTAGGGTGGATTTTTATTACTACTTTTATATTTGGGTAAAAATGTAAAGAAAGTTTATATGTAGTAGCTATTTTTTTAATTATTCGTGCCGATATTTAGTACTTTTTTAACATTTTTAGTACTTAAAATAAGTTTAGTACTAAACTTTTACTACTTATTTTCTGTCATAATTTTTTACCACTAAATTTTTGTTACTAAATAGCAATACATTTTTGTACTAAACTTTTAGTACATAACACTAAAACTCAAATTAATTGAATCAAATGCAAAAAAATTAATACTTTAAAGAAGCAAGCCGATCAAGACAATCGAAATAACAAGTATGTATGTACGACGAACGCGACGACTATGAAAGGAGCAGTGAAGCGAGCTGTAACTCATTTCTCATTCAACTAATCAACTAAGCTGTTTTAAGGACTAAAATATAATTTTGCTTATTTTATAATTTAATTTTATAAAATAAAATTTTTTGCCTTTTTATTTCGATTTCAGCCAAACCTGCTGCAACTAAATTTAAGCGAAATCCATTGAAACTTTTCAAGTTTTAAGCAGAGCGCGGAATATAAATACATATATTGCTTTATGGATTATATATTTAAATATGACATTTAGCTTTAATAATGAAATACATAATTTAATATTAAGAATTTATTAAGTCTAACACAATTTACCAAAAAAAAGAACAAATAACTTTTAAACTAAGAAAATTTATATGCATCTCTTTAACTAATATACTGGAAAAAATATATGTTAAATATGTAGGTATTTGGTTTATACCCAGCAAAAAAAAAAACAGAACCATAAGTGATTTATTAAAACGAGGCCTTCTAAAAATGTGTGCTGGGGTATATATTTTTTAACACCACAAGCACACAACTTTCAATTAAAAATTAGCTTTAACACACAAATATGAACCTTTGATTCCACCAACTTCTTCGCTCTGTACTAAAAAGTGGTTTACTTTTAAAATTCCTTCTAATAATAATTATAATTGGAAACATATTTTTAAAGCATATACAGCATTAATATCTCTTGTCCAATATTAATATGAATATCTTAAATAAATATACTAAATGTTATATTCAAAATATAAAAATGTGTTTTAGTCACTAGATAAGGCATTTTTCGTCCAACCTAGAAAGTTAAAAAAAATTATAAAATATGTTGCACTAAATATTTTGAGGTACTGCTAAACTTTTTAGTACACATATTTTTAGTTCTAAATATAAAATTAAGAACTAATGTTAGAAGTGTCAAGCCGCATTCATTAAAAGAAGTTATTCTTATGCTTTTAGTACTATATTTTCTTTCACTTTTTTTAGTTATGGAAGAAGAATATTTTAAAAAAGAGAAACATATTAAAAAAATAGAAAAATATCGAAAGATTCGTGCTAAAATTTATGTGTACTAAAATTTAGTACATGATTTGGACGCAAAAAATTTATCGCTTATACAAAAGAGGTATGAAAAAACTTACTGATAATTTTTGGTACATGTTGAACTTTAGTAGTAACAGACATTACTTACTTGAGATAGGGCCTTTTTCGTCATGAATTTTTCTTGGCTTAGGTACAGTTTCCTAAAATAATTGTTTTAGCGGCTCCAACCTAGAAAGGTAAGTACAGTGTGGAATTTAAAACAACTACGAAATATTTTGTGATAAAGTGGAACTAAATATTTTGTGTTTTAGAACTCAACTTTTTAGTACATATTTTTAGTACACATATTTTAGTACAGTAAAGCCCAAGGCTCCGCTGTCAGGGTCATGTTATGCGAATAGACAAAGAAGCTCCAGCACAAAAGGTTTTGCTATCATCACCTGAATTCGGCAGCAGAGGAAGGGGGAGGCCTCGACTGAGATGGAAACAACAGGTGGAGGATGACTTGAACTCCCTTGGGGTTTCCAATTGGCATCAGTTATCGCTAACAAGGAATGACTGGCGCGCTTTGATAGGCAACGGCCAAAATCGCTTAGGCGGTTAAGCGCCAATAAATGATGATGATGATGATCTTAGTACACATATTTTAGTTTTTAAGTTGTTCAGTACATTTACAACAATATTTACATAACTAAACCGAATATATTTGTACTAAAATCGGGTTTATGTAAATATTGTGGCATTTTACATGAAAAACTTAACTTCTCTTTTAGTACTAAAATCGATTTTTATTTAAATTTTATTGCATATATCGTTTCACTATTTTGTTGCAAAAAGTCAGTTTTTATTGAAGTACTAAAAATCTCTTCGCTATTTTACAGTAAAAAATAGTACTTGTGTCCTAGGAATAAAATCAATCTTTATGTTAGTTTTACTGGATTCACTTTTTTTTACTATTTGACAGTAAAAAATTAGTACTTCATAGTATTTTAGTACCAAAATCTTTTTTATCTTAATGAAATTACATTAACTTTTTCACTACTTTTTTGTAAAAAATTAAGACTAGTATCTTAGTACTGAAATCAGTTTTTATTTACTATTTTCCAATAAAAATTTAGTACTTCAAGTTAAGTGCTATAATAGACTTTATTTTAATTTTACTGCATAAACTTTTTCAATACACATTTTTGTGTAAAAAATTAACACTTACATTTTAGTACTAAAATCAATTTTGTTACATTCAGTTTCCCCGATTTCATAGTTAAAAGTACTCCCTTCATTTTAGTACTAAAATAAATGTTTAGGTGCAATCAGGTTACAAAAAGCCAATATTTGTATTTTACTACTAAAATATTTTTTTATCTCAATTTGGCTGCATAATCATTTTCACTTTTGTTCAATAAACATTCATTGTATTTAAGTACTAAAATCAATTGTTGTCTTAATTTTATTGCATACAATTTTATAGCAAAATGTTGATACTTTTTTAGTACAAAAATCATTTTTTAACTAAATTTTATTGCAAACTTGAACTTTAGTACTAAAATCAGTTTCATGCTCTTTTATACATGCTTCGATGCTACTCCGTTTATCCCTCTTAAAATTTAGTATGTTCGAAAAATAGTGTTACGTATTTCACCTTTTCACTTTCAAAAATTTATTATCAACACTTCTGTTGAAAATATGTCATTTTATTTTTTCTTCAAAACCCCAAAGCGCATGTTTGTTTTTTAGTTTTTAAAAATTTTCGAATTTTACGTGTAATATCGTGTGTATTTATGTATAATCAGCACGCTTGTAACGAATATAAATTCTAAATTCACAAAATGTTCGCATCCGGTAGTAAAACAAAAAATATCATTGTCCGCACATCGATGACCCATAGGCAAATGCCACAGTCAACAACTACAACAACGACCACCACCTTGTCTCAACGTTCGGCGCGTCGTGTTAGCTCAAGTGGTGGCGAAACAACAAGAATCATTGGTGGTGGTGGTGGTGGTGGGCATTCACTTTCACCACAAATGCGTTCAAAATATACCGAACGTAAAGCTACACCACAGGTAAACGGCCAAACGACTACACGCACCCGTAGAGAAATACAATCATGTAGTACTAACACCAGCGCATCATGTACTAACACAGCCGCCATGCACGGCGATGGCCGTAAGACAATGCGCGGCATACCAAGTAATACAGCAGCACGTGCGAATGCTCGTCAAATGCAAAAAGCAGCGGTGGCTAAATTAACTGAAGGTTCCACCAAGAAATCGTCGGAAGATATTGAGCACATAACCTGCGTAGAGATTGGCATACAGACTAATGAATCGGAAATACTTGATCATGACTTAATCGTTGGCGATATTAAGTTGCTGCCGGCAACAGCAAGCATTTCAGCTGAGATTGAGCGGCAACGCAATGAGGCTCGCAAAAAGCAATTGCTCAAGGTACAACGTAAATTTGAAGTTCATTCCGAGAAGCAGGAAGAGCATTTAACCGATTTAAAGGAGTTCCTTGAGAAGTCGGTTGTAACTAGGCGTGCGCGCAAGCCCAAATTGACAGTCGAACTGGACAGGAAGTGAGTACAATTTTGCTTATTTACTAATTATGGGTAGTTTTTTTGCACATATTGTATGTCTGCGGCTTTTGAATATACATACATAGGTTTAGAGTGCCTTGCTGAAGTGGGTAGGCTGGATACGACATGGCCCCATCAAACCTTCAACTCATTAATTTATGTTGCCTCTTACGACAGGCATACTTTACCTTGATACGCTTTAGGTCGAAAGCTGTTTGCATGGTCTTAGTTTGCTTGATCTGAATTGTTGTTCCACGAGCTGCTTAGCTCTAACAAATAATATTCCAATTCAGATTTCTTGGTTCTTGCTTGTATTAAAATATTAAGTATTCCACTTCTGAATATGGTTAGTATATTGGTCCTTCCTCCAATATTTAACTCTTTACTTCCAAATATGTAGGTTTTGAGTTAGTGATAAATATTGAATGCTTTCAAAAAACTAAGATAATTTTGACTTACTGCTGCAGTCCTTTAGCGAATATGGGTCCAATACCTGCCGTCGAAGTTTCAGGGCATGGATTTTTATGGACCCCTTAATTTTGATTATACTCTTGATCCATAATTGTACTGTAATATTCAGGCAGGTCCTGGAATTCGAGTGAAATTCAAAATGAATATCAAACTGAGTGAGTTGAATTTTGTGTTCTGAAAACCGATGTATTTGATCATTTTTGAGCTAGTTTTTGTTTCACTGTAAAAATGAACATTACATTTTGTCAAACGCAAATAAATTTTTGTCAAACACGAAACAAAATTGCGTATTTTGTTTTTTATTGTAATAGTTGCATTTACTACCATATTAATGGACAATCAGGAGCATCGAGAAGAAGCTTTCAACAGAAAAATGGTGCACGTTCATTCCAATGAATTAAGACGTTTATGAAATGGTGTAAGTGTGAAATGTTCCATTTAGTTCTAATGTTAACCCAATTTTTAAGTTTCGTATCTAGCTACAAAGTAAATAAGGTTGCTATTGAATTTCGCTGGCCCTGACGTAAAAGGCACTTTAATTTCGATGCAATCGCCATTAGATGTTTGGAGCAACATGTGCAATTGAAGTTGTTCACCACATTTTTTTGGTCCACGCCTCCCTCCAATATTTAACATTTCACTTCTTACACCTTATGTGGAAGTTTTTGCCAAAATCCAGTTAGGTAAAAATTAGCGATAAATCTTGAATGGTTTCAAAAAACTAAGCATAAAACTTAGGCTTTCTGTTACAACTTATATGTATCCATTACTTGGCCGTGGCGCAATTTGTCCATGGAATTTAGTAACCTCTTAAGGTAGGCATATGTACCTTACCGTCGGTATACGATGCCTCTTACCCCGTTAAAGGGCAGAATTTTTTTATTTTGTTTACGACCTATTTTTTATTGAGCACAGTTCAATTTAACATTAAATATTCCACTTCTGAATTATTGATAATATTAAGTATTCCACTTCTGAAGAAGCAGTGATCGCCATATCGGTTCCAAGCTCCATCCAATATTTAAATTTCCACTTCCTAACTTGTAGTGTTTCGAAATAGTTTACTTCGCAACTAAGTTTATGTTAGAAGTTGATGATAAATCATGAAAGCTTTCTAATTACTAACCTTGGCTTTGAAATCTAATGTTTGTATTCAATTTTTCCTTATTTGTACTTCCAGACTTATTAACTCTATGGATGAGATACTTAACAAAGGCGTGCCAAAGACTGAATCTATAACAGATATTAAAGAACGAATCAAGAAAAAGGAACAGGAATTATTAACGCTCTTCGACACTGTTGAAAATTTAAAAATTTGTAAATAAATCTTAATAAATTCCTTGTCTAGTGTGTAAAATAAAAATAATTCACTAAATAAATGAGCTAACTTTTCAATTGCGACAAGATAGTGATAACAAGATAGTGATAGTGCGTTCTTTAAACTAATTGAAGTTGTAGCGCTTTTTAATAGATTGATGCGAGAGGTTAGTCCCCTACTCATCCATTGATATGAAGCAATATTTACCTTTTTTAATTGATTTGATAAATTATGATGAATTATGAAGAGGAATATTTGCTTATACTTTTAAATTAAATTTATTTCTTCACACACGTCACACAACACAATATTCATAGAGATAATGGCGCGCTTTCGTCACATTTCCTGCTGCTTTATAAATTAAATGTAAATTGTAAGCAATCTCTTGCCGCAGACCCAAATATTCTTCATTTTCATCAATGACACTATGACTAGCAGCCAAGCCACGTTCATAATACTCCACGGCTAGATGTGTCAAGCCCGCTTGATGATAAATACGTCCAAAATTATAACAAATTTCTTGTTCAGCAGCATTACTGCACTGCACAGGCTTGGTTTGTTTACTGAACGATGATGATGAGGACGGCAAGCTAACTGAAGACGCTTTAGTAGTAGCATTCCAATGTTCACCGACGCGTAATGTAGCATATTTCTGAGCAAAAGCAATCGCTTGCGCAGCAGCTGCAGTCTTACGTAATATCTTTCGTTGCGCTGACATTTGATTGAAAACAACAGCTATACATAGAGCAAGTATGGATGTTGGATTTTCTTTAAAAAGTGGCACATAAATATTCAATGCATATTTATGAGAGATACAATAGAGATGATAGTGACCAATAAATATACGAATTTTACGTTCGGTAATATGTCGTTGAGTCAAACGTCTGACATAGCGTTGATAGCGCAAATCGTGACCCTTTTGCACCAACAACGAAAAAAAATTCCAATATGCCATATTATTGGTATTCTTTGTAATTAATTCACGCAAATATGAGAACGTAACGCTACAGTCATCATTAAAATAAGTAGCAAGTATTATAATGTGTTCCAGTTCGGGGTGGTAGGGGGTAAAACGTTTTGTGGTCACCATACTAAAACACAGACGTTCGATAAAAGCAAATTTTTGACTTTCGAAAGCAGAGCGTAGCAATTCTAGAAATACATTATATTCGTCGTGTATGGTTAGATCGAAGTTTTCTTGTGGTGCGCGCGTATATTCCTGCAAGAAGAAAGTGTGAAAAGTTTGAGGTTAAACCAAAAACCTTAATAATTAAAAATTGGTTAGGCTGAGGAAAATTTCCAATATTAAAAACAACAGCTCAGTCAGAACTTTTTTTAAAAATGCTCTTTTTAAAGTTCTTGCTTCTGGTTGAAGAACGCTCTATTCAGAACGTCGTTCCAACAAGGCTCTGAAAAACACCGTTTTTTTTCAAACAAAATCTTAAATGAGAAATCCTCAAATCAGCCGTCCAAAAATACTAATTTAACTTTTTTCATGCATGTAAGGGAAACTTTTAAAATGTAAAAAAAAAAAAAATTCACTAAAATGCGAACAAAGGAAGAAATAATGTTGCTAAAATAAATTGAAAAAACATTTTTCCTCTCTTTAAAGTAGAATTTTCTTTTATTTTATTTTATTCAACACTATTTCATTTTATTTTTGGTTTTTTTTACTGTATTTAATTTTTTTATTAATCTTATTTAATTAACATATTTAATTTAATTTAATTTTTTTTTTTTTTCATTTTAACTCATTTAAGCTTAGTTTATTTTGTTTTATTTTATTTTATTTAATTTTAGTTAATTTTTTTTATTATTTGATTCAATTTAATTTTATTTATTTTTTTTAACACGTTTTTTGCCTTTTTTCTTAAACACTTTTTAAATTCCCCTTTCAATTACATGAAAAAAAACGTTTCCTCCCAGCCATTCGAACGCAACACAAACGCTCAGCCACTCACCTGCAACTCAATTTCTGTATTATCTGCAATATTACGCATCTGTAATATGACTTTAATTCCTTCGATATTAAATAAACTGAAACCGTTTACTGCTGCTAACAATTCTTGCCGATTACGCAACTTAAGTGAGTGACGCGCCAGCAAGGCATAACCAACTTCAAGAAATTCATCGAGTGCACCCATTTGCTGCAACATCAGACAACGTTCATAGAGCAATCGCGCATTCAATGGTTGGCCATCACATTCACCCGATTGTTCAAGCGCCTTTGCAGCTTCTGCATGTCGTCCTTGCTGTTTGAGCATAGCTGACAATGTAAATTTCGCTTCATAACAAAATGGTGCCAACTCCACAAGACGTGTATAAGTTTCAATTGCTTCATCGGTACGATTTAAATTACGCAAACACTCAGCTTGTCGCAACCAAACAAATGCTGGACATTCAAAGGTGTCACTATTTATTACCGGACGCAACAACTCTATCGCCTCGGCATATTTATGCTCTTGCATTAGCGCTTCAGCTATATCAATATACAAATCGAGACGTTCATCTGAGACGGGCATGTGTTCATGTAAATTTTGTATGAGATAACCAAGTAAATGATTAGCATGCATATGTATGAGACAAACACAAAGTTTTGCACGAAAATCTGGTATAAAATCATCGGGTATAACACAAAAGAATATCAACTCCAAATCACTTTCTTGTTGCGTTTCCAATTCGAGTGCTGTGTGTTCCCGAAGACAACGCAATACCAGTGAATACGATTTATTAAATATTAATAAGTCCATATAGAGATTAAGATCTTCGAGCGTAAAATGTGTCCCACAAATTCTGTATGCGGTATCCATTGCTTCGAGCGCGATGGCATGTTTGGAGATACCATGGAAGTGGCGTGCAACATCTTTGGCAACCGTTAAACATAGCTTTACTTCTGTAGCTGGAATATGTGGTATCATATGCAGATAAGTTAACATGCTGTTATGTTTTTCATTCATCTGTTCGAGTAAACGTGCTTTACGTAAACGTAAGTCATAATCTTTCGGATTTGCCTGCAAAAAAATTGAGAATTTTTGTTTAATTAAAAATTTATTTGAGTACTCAAAAAAATCTATAAAGGTATTTTTCCAAAATTAGGGGATAGGGATAGGGATAGGATAGGATAGGGATAAGAATAGGAATAAGGGGATAGGGATAGAGATGGAAAGTTGATATGAAAGAGAAAATGGGAAGAGGGCAATAGGCAAAGGACTGTGAAAATGAATAGAATAGGAAGATGAGTAGGCGGAAAAAGAAAAAGGTGATATGAAAGAGGAAAAGATACATGAGCAGGAAAACAGTAAACTTTCGGCTCTCTAGTTTAATTTAAAAATGTACTACATTTTCGTTCAGATAGGGAAACTCATTCCGAGATAGGCCGTTCTTGAAACAAACTATGAAGTAGGGCATTATTCAAAACAATCCTTAGCTAGGAAGTTCTTCAGCAAATTCTGAGAAAAAACCTTTACGAAAAATATTTTGAAATATGGTACTCTTTCACTCAGCAGTTAGAATACCACCATATCCAGATAAATCCCCTGAACCGTCCAAAAGCAAATGCTTGTCCCCGATCTGGCAGCCGGGCTCATAAGGATACATCTCCGTAAGGACTATGAGGAGATCCGTAGCCAAGGGGTGTAAAAGTAGGTCGCCTCCCAGTTGGTGCACCCTGGGTAACGCTAAATGACCTACATAGCCTGCACGGCTAGTTTAGTTTCTTGTATTGCCGGATCTACGAGAACGGTACCAGTACTTGTGCTGTACCCATCGTGCCGAAACGACCCGGGCCGTTTTCTTATATCGACCCGGCCAAGAGCAATACACTCGAGGCGACCCTGTCTGACATTTAGGCAGGGCTACACCTCGTTACAACAACAACAACATCCGTAGCCATCTTATACAGCCTTTTCATCTGCTCAACAATAGGTGGAATCTAAAAGACATCCAAAATAACTCCAAAAATAGGGGTCGCCATGTATCGACCGAAAACTGGTGAAGAAGAGAACTACATTACAAAAAGGCTCGAGTCAGTCTGATTCAAGCCCCGAACCGGAGCGTTTCAAAAGGTCAGTAAAAGGGGACTCGGTAAAAGCTCCGTCGAATGAGTGCTCTGAATAGGGAGCGAAAGAGTCCGCATGGGAACCTTTTGAGAAGAGGAGTCCTTGCAAAGTACTAACCGATTATATGAGGGAGAGTTTGGGAATCCGTAAACGAACCTTTTTTCACTCTGGTATTGGACTTTTGAAGAGTCCTAAAGAAACATATTTTCATAAATTTTAAAACGCACTTTTCTCCGTCCAATATGCTACTTTGGGAGCCGCGGAGGGTGGGCGCTAGCCTTAGGGAAACCTAACGGAGCACCGTGCTGACTTCTTTGACTAGGTCCTAAAATCAATCATCTCAATCTAAACAGGTCGGAACTCTACTAATAACAACAACATCCTAATTACAAGCTCTTACAACTAAAATACGTATCAACTCACCTTAATCGCTTTTGTATAAAATATGCGCGCACGTTGTGGATTCCCATTTACTGCATGTAAATCAGCTATACGTATCCATTGATCACGATCATGTGGATCTAAATGTGCAGCAATTGTTAGAAAATACATATGTTTCTGTATATCACGCGTCTCATAGATTTCAGCCAATGTAAAGAATGGTTCTGCCGCCATCGGATTGTGTCGTATAATCTCCAAACAAATTTTCTCTGCAACATCAAGTTGACCACGCGCAAAACTCAAATTCGCTTCACCCATTAGACCTTGCAGTGCCGCGTTGAGTATGGTGCGCCGACTTTTGACGCTGGTGCTGCCGGAGCCACTTGTGCTACCTGCACTGTGACGCAATCCACCAGCATCACTTAAACTTGTATCGATTTGTTTTGATTCGGCCTCCTTCTCTTCTGCCGCTTGTGCAGTTGTTTGTGTTGCAAGAAGTTTACTAAAGCCATGCTTTCTGTGTTCTTGCGCTTCTCTTTCCACTTTGTCTACATCATCATCTTCTTCATCGCCCGAATCAAGCGTGGTATAATGTTCGGGGAAGTCACCTTCACCGCGCAAAAAACGTTTAATCAGTGCCGCTTCGCCTTCCGCGTTTAAGGTGTGTGCAGTGCGTCCTACCTTAGATCCATTGCTGCTGTTTGTCGGTGATGTGTCTCCAACTGGTTCACTTTTGGGTAAAATAATATCCAACACTTTTATCGGCTTAGTTTCTGTGAATTCTGCCAACTCGGATTCGGTTACATCGTTGCCAGAGAGCTCTTCAATTAGGAAATCACCTTTTTGCATATTTCAAACTTGATTTATTCACTGAATTTATAGAAAAATAGTAAAGGAGATACAAGTTGGAAAAAAAACAACTCACTGAATAAATTCCGCGAAAAATGATCAGCTGTTGAGTTTGTTTAACAGCAGCAGCTGATTTGAAGTGCTACCAAGTAGTGAAATTCTATTTCGGCGTTGAGCTACAGTGGCTGCAAAAATGCAGGAACATGAAATAAAAAAAATTTAAAAAAAAAATAAAACTAAAGACAAAAATAAAACAAAAAATAAAATATAATATATGAAATAAAATAAAATAAAATTTATTTAAAAAGTAAAACTAAAAAAATAAAGTTAATAAATAAGTGTAACAAAAAAGTAAAATAAAACCAAATGAAAAAATAATAATATATAAAAATTATGTCAAATTAAATAAAATAAAAATAGTAAAATAGAATACGATAAAAAAATTAAAAAAATTAAAAAAAAAATTCAATTAAAAAATTGAATCAAATTAAAATTAAAAAAAAATAAAAAATTAACAAGATCAAATAAAATATTATATAAGAAAAAAATAAAAGAACAGATAATAAAATGAGATTAAAAAAAATAAAAAGAACTCAAATAAAATATGGTGAAATAAAGTTCAAAAAATAAAATAAAATAGATTAAAAAAACCAAATAAAGAAAAATAAAATAAGAAAAACATTAATTAATAATAAAATAAAATAAAACGAAATAAAAAAGAAGAAAATTAAAATAAAATAAAAAAATTAAATGAAATAAAGTGAAATAAGAAAAAAATAAAACGATACAAAATAAAATAAAACAAAATCTATTTAAAAAGTAAAACAAAAAAAAAATAAAGTTAATAAATAAGTGTGACAAAAAAATAAGAAAATTAACCAAATGAAAAAAATAATAATAATATATAAAAATTATGCCAAATTAAATAAAATAAAAATAGTAAAAAAAATATGATCAAAAAAATTAAAAAAATAAAATAAATTAAATTAAATCAAGTTAAATAAAATTAAAACTTGAAACAAATTAAAACTAAGTAAAAAATAAATTAAATAAAAATAAATAAAAATGAAATGAAACAGATTAATAAAATAAAATAATAAAAAATCGAAAAATATATTTAAAAGGGACGTGTGGCACTCGGGGACTGCCGCGGTAAAGCTATTGCATATAACTTTTTATCAACTTATGCCATTATAACATTTATGAAAACTCAATGAGCAACTTTAGAGCAGTACAGCCTTAAGCGGGCTACCCACCTGCCAAGAAATGTCAAACTCCATATAAAGAAACGCTCAAGAAATGGTCAAGAAACGTTTTCACACGTCAAGTTTTCTTGAGCTAATACTCAGTTCATAAGAAAAGACACAGCACTTTTCTATAGTTGGCAACGCCGGTTTACCTCAAGAAATAAATAAGCTCGTATATATTTCTTGAGGTAACCGTGCAGATCCACATCAAAGGTGAGTACATATTGCGCTACACATGTTTTATATATTTTTATAAGAGTAATTTGCAAAAAAAGTGGAAAATTTGGTAAACCGGCGTTGCCAACTACAAAAAGTGCTATATTTTTTCTTATGAACTGAGTATTGGCTTAAGAAAATTTGACGTGTGAAAACGTTTCTTGACCATTTCTTGAGCGTTTTTTTATATGGAGATTGACATTTCTTCGCAGGTGAGTAGCCCGCTTAACGCCGAACCTTTTAACATTGAAAAAAGTCCGTTACGAACTTTTTTAACATTAACATTTTCTTCATTTCACTCCCACCGCCAAGGCCTGCGATAAAATCTATTCAATAGCTTGAAAATATAATAAAATTTAATGGTATATAAATGAAATGAAATAGATTAAAATAAAATAATAAAAATTAAATAGGCAGGTTCTGACAATTCACTTCCGAGTGAATTTTGTGAAAATTTTGTCAAACTACATAGAAATTTCAAAATTTTCACAAAATTTCTGTCAACAGCTAATGATTAAAGGATGATTTACACTGGCCGATTTTCTGGTCGATTTTGTCGAACCACTTGTGCTCAACCCTTAAATACAAGGTAAAGATCGATCGAATTGCTGATAACACGGGTCGATTCGATAAAAATCGACCAGCAAATCGATCCGTGTAAATAAGCCTTAATTCGTACCAAAAGCAATTTTTTGATGAAAGAAACACTAGGGTTCTGCTTTCAATTTTTTTTTTTTTTCATAAATAACAGAAGACATTTTCAAAATGTTTTCCAGTTAGAACAAAAAACACATGTATTTTGATTTTGCATGGAGAAAATTTTGATAAAAAAACAACAAATTTTGACTATAATCTGCCAATTCCTTGTGTTATTTATGTAATCAAATTTATAGAGAAAGACCCCTACTGATTTTATAATAATTATAGGAAATAGATTTCCGTTTGCTAAATTGTTGCCGAATAAAATTTTCTAATTATCTACCATTTTGGCATTCGTTCTACATAGAAACAGTGAGTAGGTACCAAAATTTTCTACAATCGAAAGTAGGATTAGTCGAATCCCCAAATCCGAAGGAAACAGAATGGGATTCGAACGTCGTCAAGTTCTTATACAGAGTGCGAATCACTCGAAAGGGAACAAATTTTCCATCGATTAGAACTACAAACTAAAGGCTTATTTACACGGGTCGATTTGCTGGTCGATTTTTATCGAATCGACCCGTGTAAACAGCAGTTCGATCGATCTTCACCTTGAATTTAAGGGTTGAACAAAAGTGGTGCCACAAAAATCAACCCGTGCAAATCATCCTTAATGGTCTGGGATGGTCGCTTTCTGGAAATTTAAGTGATTTCGGTAAAAATGTATTTCATTGCATAAGTTTTTTCACTCTTGCATTCCTCCTAGTAAGTATGAACAAAAAAAACTATCCACTAATTTAAAAACTTAGGCAAAATTGAGAATATCACGGCAATTGCCGAAACAAATGAGTTCCAATATTTCAAATTTATCTTCTTCAAGAAATTTTTCTGAGGGAATGAAAACATTTGACTGAAGAAAATTCTGGGAGAATATTTGGAGTTGGTTTAAATAGAAAATTAGAAGTAAAAAAATAGAAATATTTTTTCAGCTAAAAAAATTTTACCCAGCATTTTAACCAAAAAATTGCTTTTAAGAGATTGAGACATAAGTTAAAAAATCCCATTTGCCGTTTTTCGAATTTAGCCTCCAAAGCTTATGGGCTTTCGATGTTGAGACTCTTCGAAGATTTTTTTTTTCTAATAATGAGTGAAGTTATACTTAATAAAAAAAGTACTTGCTTTTTTGAAACCTTTTCTCAAATTTTGAAAGCTTCCTCATACAAATTGATGTCAACTTTATGAAAATTTGAGAAAAATCAATTGATTTTTTTTTTTTTAATTTATCCCAATGCATTAAAGAAATGACATTTTCAAACAAAAAATGGGCACCAATCAAATAAGAGAGTCAGGCAAGCCACACCCACATTTTACCGTTTTTAATCTTCTAAACAAAACGAATAGAAAACAAAAATTACGAAGAGTCCAACATCGATCTGCGACTAAGTTTTGGAGGCAACCTCGAAAAACTGGGAAATAAATTTTTTACCTATGCTCCAAAATCTGCAAAAAATTTGGTTTGATCCAATTATACAGCAGTTTTATAAAACCAAGAATGGAAAAATTAGTAATACGTCATTTTTATTAATTTAAAATTATAGTGCGATCGAATAGCACAAAAGGCGTTGTTCTCGTTATACATTTTTTTTTTTTTTTTCAGTTTTAACATAACTTTTTGTACAATATTTATTTTAGCAGTTTTTACAATTCTTTGTCTACATAGTTTTTCTCTTTATCTCCATTTTTCCATTACATTTAACTGTAAAAAATAATTTTATCACATAATTACTAAGAAGTTGCAACATTTTAAATCCTTTTCTTATTTTCATGTTTATACGTTCTAGGCCATATTTCATGGTTCTTTTGTCGCCTACCACGATTCACAATTGTAGTTTCACAATATAAATGATAATTAAGTGTCAGACGATTGCCAATATGTTGTGCACTTATAATAAATGGTTCATATGGATGAACAACAAAAGTAACGAGTTTTTCTTTATTACGTGATTTCTTAGCATTATATCGTGAAGTATCGATGTGTAAACGAAATTTATATAGACCCGTACGACGTTCTTCGAATGCAATTGGTTTTGCTGTAATTAATTTTGGTATTTGTAATGAAGATATCCAACGATCATCATAGCCAAACATATTATAATTGAAATAAGGTGAACACGAGACACCTTGCGTATTAAATGGTAATGCAGAATTTATAATCATTGCAGCTCTCGCTCTGCTACGTACTTGAAGAATTGCTCTGTAAGAGAGTATAAAATTGAATCAGTTAAGAGTAAATTCGTTAGGCTGCCGTTATACATACCTTGTCATTACTAAACTAAAATATGGATTATTACTTGGCGATGATGTTGGCATACCGGAATACCATGAACGATCTGGTCGAAAATAATCGTAAAAATTGTGTTGCAAGTTAAGTAGCTCAACAGAATCATATGGAAAGATTTTTAAAATTTTTTGTTCCGTCATGGAATAGAAGACAAACAATTTGTACGCTTCAATGCTATCACCATCTTCATATGTATCTGTGCCATCAGGCGCTTTAGACGGACATTGAAAGCGTATTAATATTGTGACTTCATTAATCAGTTGTATGCGATACATTCTCATGAGGTCAAGCTAAAAGTTAACAAAAAAATAATATTTTATAATTAGTACACAGTATGCATTTTCGAAAATAATAATTTGCATTTAAAAAAGGTTCATTTTAGCTTTTGTTAATATCAAATGGACTTTAGAAAAGTCAAACCTACTCTAGAGTGATCAAATCGACCTCTGAGTGGAAGATCAATCTACTTCCAAACATTTTTCAAAAACCGCTACCTAAGTTTTTTTTAACCCTTTTGTAGAATTTAATTGAAGAACACAATTATACAATTCACAACCTCTAGTATTTCGTGCTATTTGTCTATTTTTTCAAAAATGTATATTGGAAAGCATGGAAACATACAACGATAGACGAATACGACACCCCTTGTGAATTGCATAATTATCTCAGAAGTTTTTTCAACAAACCCTATTTCAAATTTGGTCCAAAAAAGGGCTATATCAGCTAAAAATGTCCTGAATTTTCGTTGAGTTAAGGCATCTTTGAAACATTTTCTTACATTCTTCTTTGCATTCTTAAAAAAATGTCTGAGATACGATGTTTTTGGAACACATTTTAAAATGTGATCTTCCACTTAGGCCCGGTTTTTCAGTGCGAGTTTAAACTTAGTAAATGGCCAATTTGTATGGCAAAAAACTCTAGTCAACTTTGTCTGTGGTTTAAACTTGCACTGAAAAATTGGGCCTAAGCCGTCGAAATGTACTTTGAATGCATATTTTCGCCTGTCAGTGTAAGTCAATTTGGCACTGTACATTTGACACTTTCTAAAGTACATTTCCGGGGCTGAAAAAAGATTAACCTGTTTCAAAATCGCTTGGATCTTTTTTCAGCAACACTATATTTTAGAATTTGATTGAAAAACGCCCTATCGCAGCTGAAAATATAATGACTTTTCGTTTAGATGGGACGTTTGTGAAACTCAATCCGCGACAGGGAGCTCGCCAAACAAATTGTTTTGTTGACTTCTTCGGGATACTTTTGGGTAGTTTTTAAATAATTTTGAAACTTTTTCAGTAATGCTTCCTTGATGATTTTGGAACTTTTTCGGAATCTTTGCGGAACATGTTCGGAAACATATTCGATATGATTTCGGGTCTTTTTCGAAATATTTTTCAAATTGTTTTCAGGATAATTCTGTTACTTTTGCGGGATTGTTGCTGAACTTTTTCGAGACTATTCGGAATTGTTTTCAGGCTCGTTTTCAAACTTTTTTAAAACCATTACAAGAATTTTTAATATTGTTTTCGGAAAAATTTCGGCACATTTTCGAGATCGTTTCAGGACTTTTTCGCATATTCGAGAATTGGTGCTTTCGAAAGTATCTGCTGAGATTATATTTATTCAAATCCCGGGTTCGGGATTCGAACACTTAGTATCCACTGCCGATAACCTATTCTTGACAATACGTCAAATAAGCATATTTAAACCGTAAACTCGAATATATTTTGGTGCTTTCCGAACTGGGAAAATTACTTACATTTGGTACATTTTTATAGAATTCCAGTATACGCTTGCGCCTTGAACGTTTATGCGCTGCCATCGCTTCTCTATACAAATACGAGAACACCTGTTGCTTCATTGGCGATAACACGTTCAGTATAGGTGGCGGCTCTTGAATACCATTTGCATTTATAGGATCCGTTAGTAGAAGTTCTCTCACCATTTCCTCCTCAATATTAAGTTCAAATAGAACACTCAGCTGGCCATTCACAATATCAAATACTTGTATCACCTGACGGCTCAACGACAATATCGCAATCTCATTACCATACACGGAGATACCATAATTAGTTGACAGATTTGAAGAATCATTTATTTCATACTCATCGGTGACACAACGTTCTTCCAAATCGATTAAATAGAATACCAACTCATACATATCTCGATTATCATGCACATCGGGAAAGTACATATAGGTATCGCGATTGAAACTGCCATGTAACATTTTACCTTTGCCCAACAATATCACATAACGATTGCCAACGAACATACAAAAATCTCTATTCAGCAATAGTTGCACATCATCGGGTATAACTTGTAGATCCCAATAACGTGGAAATAATTTGTATGTTATCGCTAAACCACTCTGAGCCATAGCTCTGACGGACTCTACTTCAACATGACCGAGCAGCTCTTGCACCGCGGCGACACTCGAATATTCCAATACACGTATACCTCTGGGTATGAAACTCAACAGGTGTTTACCATCAGGCGTAAATCGACGTACGGAAGCCAAATTATTTGCAACGCCCATAATTGTTAGCCTAGGTGTTATGGATTTGTAAAATTCAGTATTAGCAGTTTGCTGTGGTATACAGCCGCGCCTGTTATAACGATTTAGTCCAGACTCACGATCCCACAAGTGGTGTTGTATATTTTGTGTGAGCTCACGTTCCCCAAACCATGAGTGTTGCGTTTCTCTGTAAGTGACTTTCTCTGCGGGAGTGCCAGCGTAGGTGGGTAGCCCTCGTCGCTCGCTCGTCATAGTTTAATCTAGAGTTAAAAGGGCTTTTAAAGCTTCTAGTATAACTGCAATTAGTTTGAAAGGATATTACCACACAAAAAATCACGAAAGTTGAAGGAACTTGGTTGTTTCGTCTTGGTAGTTGCTGCCTTATCTGTTAGTTCAATTCACTTCAATGTAACGATGCGCGAGTTATACCACCTTAATTAAAGACGTCGGTTTCAGAAATAATTAAAAATACTTTAAAACAAAAACAAAACTAAACAATTGCTAAAAAATAACAGCTAATCGTTATCCTACACAAAAAAATAATTTACCAACAAAATAGTGGACTCTTTTGACAGTTACGAACAGTGCGGCCAGATTGGTGATTTTATCGCCATTATCGAGAAATCGATATTTCTTTGAAATGAGCGATTTTTTAAGCTTCCCTACCGGACATTTCTTATACCCGGTTTTCATTAGGTCAAAATGACTAACCTCAAAAACTGACTTAACTTTCACCATCTCTAAGGTGTTTTCATTATGTTTTGAAAACAGGCATGAAAATTCACATCAAACAAAAAAAATATTTTGGCCTAAAGGTACGGGTACACCTAGCGACACGACGCGACGCGACCAAATAGTTGCCTATTTGATCACCTATGTTGTGTCGTGTCGCGTGATGCTGTTGTCGCTAGGTGTACTCTGCTCCATAAGAACACATGCAAAGAATATTTGGTCGCGTCGCTAGGTGTACCCTTAGCTTAATGAAAACCAGCCATTATGCGCACCAACGCAAAAATAATCTCTTTGAATCCCGTAACATTTTTTCGTTCCGAAATCTCGGTATTATTCAAACTCCAGGCTTTCGGGATGCCGAGATTTGAATAAAATTCGTTCCCCGAAATTGCCGAAAAGTGTGCAAAAGTGTCGGAAGAAGTATAAAAAGACGAGTTTTGAATTCGATTTTAATAATCTGAAAGCAGAAATGAAAGTTTTTGGGTTGGTGAAAATTTATTGACAAAAAACCAATTATTTCCCCGGATCCCAAATTTGGGGCGCAACACACGGTATCTATTGCCAGAAATAAACGAAAATTGTTTTCCATAAAAAAAAAACAGTGTTTATTTTAATCAAAAAATATTTTTTAATTTTTTTAGTTTGATTTATACTTTTTTGTTTGGCCGTCGGTAAATACAACTATTTTACAATTTTTGTTTGAGCTTAAGGCTAGTTGCAAATAAAACAATAAAAATTGTATTTATGATATTATTAATCTCGGTGGTGTATAAAAAAATTTTTTTTTTCTATTTTATTTTTTTTTTTATTGTAATTTCTAATTATTTTTTTTTTGTTTTGTGTTTTTTACCTTATTATATTAAACTTTATTTTTTATTTAATTTTAATTAATTTTTTTTTCCATTTTTTTTTTTTTAATTTTATTACATTTTTGTTTTCTTTTGTTTTTTTATTTTATTTTGTTGTAAATTATTTTTTTTTTTTGTTGGGTATTTTATCCCGAAACTCCGAAATTGCCGAAAAGTGGGCAAAATGCGTTTCGATTTCCATAATCCGAAAGCAGAAATCAAAGTTTTTGGGTTAGTGAAAATTTATTGGCAAAAAACCAATTATTTTACCGGGTCCCAAATTTGGGGTGTGACACACGGTAGCTATGCCAGAAATAAACTAATTTTGTTTTTCCAAAAAAAAAAAAACGGTGGCTATTTTCATCAAAAAATATTTTTGTTTTATCTTATATTTTAATTTTTTATTGTAATTTTTAATTTTTTTTTTGTTTTGTGTTTTTTTACCTTATAATTAAATTGAATTTTTTTAATTTTATTACATTTTTTTATTTTTTATTATATTTTATTTTTGTTGTATTTTACTTTTTTTCTTATTTTATTTTATTTCTTTATTGTTTTATTTTTATATATTATTCATTGATAATTTTTATTTTATTTTATTTTACAATATTTTCTATTTTATTGTATTTATGTTATTTTATTTTACCGAGTCCAGAAATAAACGAAAATTTTCAAAGTAATCCGTGTCTATTTTTATTAAAAAGTATTTTTATTTTATTTTATTTAATTTTTTCCTTTTTATTATAATTTTTTTTTGTTTTGTGTTATTTTAGCTTAATTTATTAAATTTTTTTATTTCATTTTATTTTTTCGATTTTATTTATGTTTTTAAATTTTATTTCATTTTCTTTTTTTATTGCATTTTATTTTACTTCAATTTAGTTTATATTATTTTCTATTTTTTTATTTTATTTATTGTTAGGTATTTTATTTTTTTCTTATTTTTTTTATTTATATTAATATGTTTTATTCTCTTCTATTTTTTATTTTATTTTATTGTATTTTATGTTATTTTATTTTGTTTTATTTTTTATATTTGTGTTATTAAATTTTTTCGACTTTATTCAAAATTTTTTTAAATCTAATTTAATTTCATATTATTTTATTTTTTTATTTTCTTTATTTTTCAAAATTATTTCTTTATTCTGCTTTAATTATTTTTTTTTTATTAATTATTTAATATTATTCAATTCTTTTTGTGTTATGTTTTCAGTTTTTTTATTTTAATTTATTTATTTTTTATTTTTTTGTTTTATCTAATTTTATTATATTCTATGTTTTTTATTTTATTTTGTATTTAATTTTATTTAATTTAATTTAAATTTGATTTATTTAAATAAATTTTTTTTTTTGTTTTCATATTTTATTTTTTTTTTACTTTGATTTGTTTTTATTTTATTTAATATAATTTTATTATATTTGCTTAAATTTTTCTTAATTTTATTGTTTTTTGTATTAATTTTATTTTAATCATTATGAAACAATAAAAGTGAAAATAAATTTATAATTTTTAATGCCAATTATAAACAACTTTTCACGAGTGAACCGTTGCAAACCGTTTCACCTTTTCATACATTTTTGCTTACAAATTATATGAGAGTGAGCAAATCCGCAAAGTAAGAAATTCAGGCCGATTCTAAACAATTTCTCACTTTGCGTATTTTCTCACTCTCATATAATTTGTGAGCAAAAATGTATGAAAAGGTGAAACGGTTTACACCGATTCACTAGTGAAACATTTTTTAGAATCGGTCTGAGCATGTACTTCGCTGCTACTATTTTGCCCAACACTGTTGAATAAGGAAAGTGTACTGATCATTTTCAAAACGAATGGCAACCGTGCGGCTCGGGGAAATCTTTTAAACGATACCGCGAAAAGCAGTTTCCGCCGAATCTCAGCTTTGGTTTTTGGAGAAAACGATCAAAAGACGCCAGTCGAAAAAGTACTTCAGCTCTGAAAGGGTGTTTGTGGGTGTTTGTTGTAGTGATTTGTTACAGTAATTTGTTATAGTAGGGTTTTGTTGTCTTGTATGTAAATTGTGTTGTGTTAAATCGAATTTTTGGTGCAAAATGGAAAGCTGTGTTAAAATAAACACTGATGAGAAGAAAAAGGTTATTTATTTTCCTATTTAAAAAAGTTTTTACCTAGGTACTGATAAAAAATTCAAACTAAAAAAATTCTTATTTTTAAAACATAGTTATTCGTTTTTAGGGCCAAAATTCCTTAAATTGTGATGCTTTTTCACCATCATCCTGTTAAGACTTTTTTCGAAATTTATTTGTTATTGCCGAAAGATTTCTGTTCTGTGAATGGAAGCATATTTCACCCTTAACCGCTGATAGACAAAAGTTAATAGTGTTGCCCTCGAAGTCGAACTCGTAACCTTTTTGAACATGAGTCAAGTCCTTCACCTATTACTCAATAGGAATATATAGTAGTATGCAACTTTATATATAAAAAAAATATGTTTAAATACTCATGCATAGGTATGTACATATGGGTCATTCCATGCCAAATCGACAAATTTTTTACCTCACCCCCTTCGATTTCGCTAAAAATTTGCTATATTTTTCTATCCCCCGAAAGACATTTTCATAATTTTTTAAAAATTTTTTCCTCAAATCAAAAAAAGTTATGAACTTTAAAAAACACTTTTTTAAATGCTGTAACTTTTTCAAAAATCGACCGTTTGGGATAATTTTTTTTTAATTTTTGTTTTGAAATGTAGTTTTCGAAAAAAAAATTTAAAAGCCCAGAGTAAAATTTTTTTTTTTTTTGAAACTCCAACTATACTGCAATAAGCCCCGCTTAACCGGCAAACGCTCACATTTTTTTTTGATTGAAAAAAAATTTTTAATTGGCTCATTTATATCATCAGATGTGCCGACAATATCTTTATTTTTTTTTTTATTAAAAAAAATTGTTTTCAACTTTGGCTCAGTTTATATAATTTTTTAATGAAAGTTGTTTCAAAAAAAAAAAAAATAGAAGCGATTGTCGGCACATCTTGTTATTACCGGGGCTTGTTGCAGAATTATTTGGAGTTTAAAAAAAAATTTATTTATCTGGGCTTTTAGACATTTTTTGATTATTTTTCCGAAAATTAAATTTAAAAACAAAAATAAAAATAAAAATTATCCAAAACGGTGGATTTTTGAAAAAGTTACAGCATTTAAAAAAAAAAAAATTTTTAAAGTTCATAATTTTTTTTGATTTGGGAAAAAATTTGAAAAAATTCTGAAAAATGTCTTTCGATAAAAATAACAAATTTTTAGCGAAATCGAAGGGGGTCAGATAAAAAATTTGTCGATTTGGCCTGGAATGACCCATATATAAGAGTATCATTATTATTTTTACATTAGGCTATTGCATATTTTTCTTTTCAAAAGAAATGACTGAAATTTCAAAAAATCTCGAAAACTGTTCTACTTTTAAACCAAATGATTACATGTCTTGGAATCAGCAGAAAATTCTACATAAAAGTTAAGTATCAAATGTCGAGGATATGGAAATTTCGGAAAATTTCTTGGGTAAAAACAGAAAATTTTTAATTGAGTACTTTCAATATAGCAGGGCTTATGAAGTTAAGAGAACATCACAATTTTGTACTGGTAGGTATACTTGAAATGTTCGTTATTGAATTTCCTACAACATAGGATGGCTAACTTTTTTCCGTATATGAACTTTTTCTGATTTTAAAAAAAATTTGGTTTTTTTTTCAAAATTTTTTTTACGTTTTTTGCAGTAGCGGTCAAACTACTGAAGATATTTATAGAGATGAAGGCAAAAAATGTTTATGGGAATTAGTATAATATATATGTAATTACAGTTTAAACCGAAAAAATTAAAAATGCAAATTTTTTACGTAGGTACCTATATGAAGTAATGTTTTTCAAAATTGGGAATTTTCATATTTTCACCAATATCTCGGAAACTAGATCTGCCTTAGAAAAATGGATGTGATATTCAGAATGAGGAGAACATTTTACATTAAGAAAATGTACTTTTATTCTTGGAGAATTTTTTTTGTCGAGTAGTGTAATTTATTTTACAAAAATTCACCTTTCCCTAACCAACTCTGATGAAAATCGAAATTTTGAATGAGCCAAGCTAGTAAAACTTCAAATCTTTCTTTTAATTTCTTATTTTTTTGTTTATAAAAAAACACTCTAATGTCATATGTACTATATGATCTAGCTTTGTTTAGGGAAATCACCAATTTATAACATTGTTGCTACAATAACATTCAAGTGTAATTCGATATATTCAAATAAAACGCTTACGTTGTGAAGTACTGGATTAATCAATAAGCATTTTAGAAGGTTTGTGGCTTTGTTTACATGAAGAAAAATTTTAAATGACCGACGTCTGTATGGGCAGTGCTGCTCAAATTATGTGATGTAAATTGAAGGGTTAATCACAACATCAAATAAAATAAATAAAATAATCGACATAAAACAAAATGCAAAAAATAAAAAAAAATATGCAAAATAAATAAAAACAAAAGAAAGAAAAAACAATAAAATAAAAAAAAAATAAAATAAGGTCGATAATATTGGTTAAATAAAAAATGTGGATTGTATTGTCGGCAAAGAGGTCAAATGTGATGGAATTCCAAATTTGAAAAATAAGATTTGTATGGAAAAAAAACGCCAAATTTGGTGCGGTGTAAATGTACTATTACACACCAAAATCGACGCGGTAGTTTATCAATTTTGTGTAAACTGCGTTCCATACAAATTTTGACGGTTCATTTACACACTTGATAAATTTATACGTTTACACGCTTTATAAGGTGTTTATAATGTTTGATGAGTCCCCCTATTAAATTTATTATACACGTGATTACAAAAACTGTTTTTTTCTAAGGTCTTACCACCTTCAAAAGTTTTTATTGAAAATTTTTACATATTTTCAAAGTTGAAGCTTTCAATTTCACAAAACTATATATAAAATCAAGGGCCCTTACCGAATGAAACTGAACTTTAAAACATCAACTACAAGCATTTTCTATAATTCCTAGAATACCAGAGATCTCGAAGTTTTTATTAGTTTTTAAAAGTCCAATTAATAATACTGGTTTACAGCAAAAAAATACCAAGGAGTTCATGCATATGGGTGAATTAGCACTGACATGCTGAGCTGTGAAGTTATTTTAAAAAAATTTTTGTATTGGCAGGTTTTCGAGATATCGGTAATATCGATAATTTAGTTATTTTCAAATATTCGTGATAAGTTTTGTATTTATGATACTCGAACTTTAAAAATGTCAAAACTTTCAAAAAGTGTAAACGTATTTGAGAAAAATTTCAAAAATTATGGTAAAGTTCACTTAAACAATTTTTTTTTTTTATACAAATCGTAAGGGAAAGTTAAAAAATACACACCTCTATCAATTACATACTAACTTTTGAGAGGGTAAGGCTACGCTCACACTGCAACCGACTTTTTCATCAGAGAAATTCGAACGCGTTCTATTTTATCGGGCGGCCAAAGTTTGTTTACATTCGGATAAAATCGGGTGAAATCGCGGAGCTCATTTAAAACACATGTGTGTGGATGTGTGATTGCTGCCGGACGGCCGAAGTCGGCTGCAGTGTGAGCCTAGCATAAGAACTAAAAAAAATATATTTTTTTAACCACCCTAACATACATATAACAAGACTGTTAATTAATGTAGACAAAATAGTCATGTATAAAGGTAGGTATCGATGAGAAGAAAAAAAAACAACTACAAAATACCGTAATAGTAAACAATTTAAAAACCGTTAATATAAACAAAATTACAATAATAAAACACCTGTAACAAAACTTATCTTAATGCCCATAAATATGTACATTAAGGTGTATCGCTCTATATGGAAGAAAAAAAGTTAGTGTCACCTTTATTTGAAAGGGTATTTAGGGTGTCGCAAATAACTGTTACTTTTATTATATAAGGCACATTCCATCGTGACTCCTGGGACATTTGACTCGAAAGCTTAGTCAACTTTGACTTAATAAACTGACATCGGGACTTCAATTGCTTTGAAATATATTTATCGACATGGATAAATATCCAATACAATAAATGCATTAAAAAAAATTGGCGAAATAACAACAAATAGCTTTACACCTACTCAGTAAGTGAGTGTGACTCCTGGGACACCGAAAAATCCCTTTGTTGCACCTTTATCAGCACAAAAACGAACTTTAGCTTTACAGTTCAACTTTGAACTACTACTAAAAAATAAGATCGGTATTAGCTTTTAGGAACTTTTTACAAATGTTACAGAGTGTGACTCCTGGGACATTTTCCTGTTTTTTCGTGATACAATTTTTAACCTTTTTCAGTTTTATCGATGCAGTTTCCTAAAAATTTAACTATGCAACTAGTTACCCCTAACCCGTGATAATAAAAAGACCTTTATTGTAAAGTTCTGTAAGAGCAGTGAGAGTTTAGGGCATTTTAAAAATTTGGTACTTTTCCTCTTTTGGCTGGAATGTCCCATAAGTTGATTATAATCAAGGCGAATTCATACAGGTGGGTTCGAGCGAATTCAGATCTACACACACGCACACACTCCTTGTAACTGAAAATGTCAGAGAAAGCAACAACATAAGCAATTTGACAGCTACGATTTGATTTTCAAGGAAGAAGAAGAAACCATATGATGGGAGGATGCCACCTGTAATGAATTCGCCTTGATTATAATAGTTATTTTTCAATTTCGATTGGAAAAAAATTATTTTTCAATTTTTAAATTTCGATCGCAAAATAAGAGTTATTTTTAAACTTTTTTATTTCGATTCGAAATAAGAGTTTTTTTTTCATTTAAAATCGAAAATAAGTTTTTCGCGAATGAAAAAAAAAAAACAATAGATAACTCATTTTGCGATCCAAATTTAAAAATTGAAAAATAACTTTTATTTTTAACTTTTACCATAACGATAGTAATGAAAAATGTTTCTATGTACTCCTTATGGCAATAGCACTACCTCTTCATAATGTTTTTTTTTTTTTGGTTAGAGTTTTGCTTGATAACTGTTATTTGCGGTCCCTGGGAATTTGTTTCCTTTGGCACCCAACTGCTGAAAATTTAGCTAAAATTACGGGAGAAGGCTCAAAGGACGTGTTTTGGCCTCAGGAACACAAATTCGGAAATACTTTTTTATTTTTTGTTTCCGTGAAAAGTTATGGTCAAAACCCCGAAAAAAGATGCGGTCCAACACCGCCTAAGTCATCCCCAGTTTTTTTTTGTGCAGAACACTTTTTTGCATATTTTTAGGGACAGCCTAATGTAATTACAACAACCACGTGAAAACTTGCAGCTTCGATTGCAAAAATCTCTTCACAGAAGCAGAATTTTAAAATTCACCGTATAGTTTTGTTCGGACCAAACATTTTTTTTCGACATAAACTTTCAAATATACGGACACACACTAAAATTATTTTTCGATACAACCTAATGTACATCTAATCCCTCATTACGTTTGTTGTTGTCCTTTATCGTTAGGAACTAATGCAAGCTGCAAAAAATCGAACCGGAATACCTACCTACCGCCTTTGTGTTGTTTCAAAATCAAATTCCGATTAGCATAGGGTCTGATTTATTCTCTTATTATCATTAGGGGTGCTCAAAACATTCAACATTTCTAACGTATAGCGTAGAGCGTATCGCCAAAAAAAAAATTAACATGTTCCCCCCTTGTTCGAATGTTTACTTGTTGGTGATTTCAAAAATGAAAAAAAAATTCGGCACCCTGTAAAAACAGCGAAATTTGTTTTTTGCTTATAACTTTTCTATTTGATCTTTGACGAGCAATATATTGTTGTAAAGGTTTTAACCCGTGTCATATAAGCCATTAACCTACGACACCAACTTTAGCTTTTATTAAAATTTATTTAAAACCAACACCCTGTATTAAAAAAAAAATTGGATAAAGTAAATATAGCCTTAGATTTTCTATGCCATTCTCATTATATGCAGGTAAATATTTTTTTTCTTAGTTTTCAGGAAACAAAATTTTTTCAAAGACAGGGTGTTGGTTTTAGTAAAGCTTGAATAAAATCTGAACCTGCATGATGGGCTAAAAGTTTCTATGGATGAAATATTGCCTTGGTGAATACCTTTCGAAAAATATATCACTTTTGAAAATCGAACGTAAAATATAGAAATTATAGAAAAAAACTAATTTCGCTGTTTTTACAGGGTGACAAAAAAATTAAAATTTTTTTTTTGAAAACCTCATAAGGTAAGTGTTCAAACTGGGGGGAACATTTTCAACTTTTTTTTCTCCTTACACCGTGATACGGCCTAGTATAGCGTTCTGTTTCCTCTTTCAAAATCCATCGGGTTTAACCCTTAATTTAAATTTCCATTTCAATTTTAAATTCAATTTAAAATAAATTAAATTTCAATTTAAAATAAGTATGTAAATTTTGTCCAATTGCATCTAATTCACAGGAGAAAAAACAAAAACAAATAAAAGCGAAAATAAAAATTGTCAACAACTACCTTGACGAGGCAAGGAGGGCTTTGACTCCGAACAAAAAGAGGAATAGATGGCGACGAGTTTCGTTAGAAACTGTCCAACCATCAAATCTCGACTTAGACCAACTTGAAGATGCAGTGCAAAAACTTAAGTTAAATGATGATATTGAAAATAAGCCGAATAAAGTGAGCCGTGTTCGTGATAAATTCGGTGAACAACCAAATTTTGGGTAAGTAAGCATTAGACTGGGACAAAAAATATAATTTTTTATACTATATTTTATCAAATTTTAGACTGGCAAAAAAAAAATGTTGTAAAAGTTTCAGACCCCAATATTCATATTTAGTGGCTCATCATCGCTAGTTTTTTTTAAAGCGAATAAGCTTTGACAACTGTTTGTTAGCCAGAAAAAATTTCGATTGGTCTTAAATTAAATTTTTTAATTCACAAAGGCCCTAACGGACATAAAAAAACTTTACAGGAGAAGCAAAAAACAAAAACTTTTTTTGTATTGAACGCATGGTTGCTATTTGGATGAACTATGGATTTTATTGTTTGGCAAATTTGGTAAAATAAAGTCAAATGTGATGGAATTCAAAGTTTGGAAAATGAGATTTGTATGAAAAAAGCGCCCAATTTGCAATTTTTCGCCAGATTTGCCAAATTCGGTGCAATGTAATATTAGTTTCGCAGACGAATTCGCGCGCACCTGCATGTTTGCTATAAAAAATTGCAGTTTTAAAGCAAAAAAGAGATCAGTCCTAAAAATCTTAATAAAGCGAATACTAAGGCCTGAAACTATAACAGCGATTTTTTCGCCATTTTTGAAATATTATTTTCAATTAGTCTTTATGAAGAGCTAGATATTAAAAAAATATTCTTTCTTTACGAATTGTGAAAAATAACACTTCTTTTTAATTTTTTTAATTATTTTTCTAGAGTATTTAAAGCAGTTTCCGTTCTGCCTTTCTACTATCCCAGTGAAAAAATGAAAGTGGCACAAACAAAAAAGTTTTCAATGGCATCCCTGGTTAATGGTGCCGCATCAATTCAGTTCGTATCATGATCTTTTTAATAATCCGTTCAAAATAGACATCCCGAACCTTGACCACGAATAACTTGGGATCGATGGGAACGTTTGAAGTTTTCTTTTTTATAATGAACCTAGTCTGTCCACAAAAATTTGGCTGGGTCAGAATTTTTGTTAATTCAAGTGTCTAATTTGACCGGACTATTAGCAAGTGAAACAGAAATACAAAATCCATTGTACCTACTTATAAAATGTTTTGTATATTTATTTTATAATTTTTATTTTCAGAAACTACTTAGACTCGCTATGCCTTCAACCGAAAAATATCAACCTCGCTTTAAACATGTTATTACAAATCGAAGATCTACACACCATGTTGCCTTATTGCAGTTTATACCAACAGAAAACACGGGTTGAACAATACTCGGACGGGCTTACTTTCCCGGTATTTTATATATAGTATAATCGACAGTCACTTTCTTTGACAATCAACAACCGGGATTATGGCGATAAGGCAGAATTAATCTTCATTATCGCTAACACGATATCCAAATCAGCTGTTCCAACCAAACTTATATATGGAAATCAATGTGATCGATTATACTTGCTATAACATAACGCTAACGCGTTTACATTGATTTCCAAAAAGGTGGTTGGAATAGCTGATTAGCGTTATGGGTTTGGCGTTAGCGATAAGGAAGATTAATTCTGCCTTATCGCCATAATCCCGGTGGTTGATTGTCAAAGAAAGTGACTGTCGATTTTTCGGCAGCGTTGAGTTTATAGTAACAGCATTTTTGTTGGTTATATCGACGGTCGAGTGGAAGATCAACCTATTTCAAAGAATATGTTTGAAGAAGTCTCTAGCTCAAATTTTTTTTAAAAAACGTCCTCTTTCAAAATTTGGTTCAATAAAGCTCTCAGATATTAGAATTAGTTTTAAAAACACCCTCTCTGAAGTAAAATGCAATCTATGTATTTTCAGATGAGATAGGGCTTTTTAATACAATATTAAAATAGGACGTTATTGAAAAAACACTTCTGAGGTAGCCTGTTTTTGAAACTTATTTTGAAATAAGGTAATCCGTCACGCAGCTTTCGATATGGTAATCGGTTACACTACTCGACAAAAAAATCTTTAAGAATGAAAGTACATTTTCTTATTAGTGGTATTCGCTCTTTAGTGTATGCAATGTACAATTGTAAGTGTAACTTAGATGAGCGTGAGCGCATCTTGTTATCATGGGGTTACAACAATCAGCTGATTTTTATTTTGATAAAAAAACTGCGCACGCAAAATGCCAAGAAACACAGAAAAGAGTAGTTGACATATAAACAAAAAATCTATCAATTTGAGAAACATAACCTCAAATTCAACTGCCAAAAGCTTACACTGATCTCGCACTTGTGATAATATTTTAACATCAATTTCTGAGTGATTTGTTATTGCAATTGTATTTTGTGTACTTTCTAGATCCTTGTAACTTCACATACATTTAAGAGTGAATACCCCTAATGTAAAATGTTCTCCTGATTCCGAATATCTCATGCATTTTTCTGTGGCAGATCTAGTTTCCGAGATATCGGTGAAAATATTAAAATTCCCAATTTTGCAAAACACTACCTACTTATATATGTAGGTACGTAAAAAATTTGTATTTTTTATTTTTTCGGTTTAAACTGTTGAATTATACATTATACTAATTCCTATAAACATTTTTTGCCTTCATCTCTATAAGTATCGTCAGTAGCTTGGCCGCTATTGCAAAAAATGTTCAACAAATTTTGAAAAAAAAAACGAAATTTTTTACAAAATTTCAAATATAACCACTTTAAAGTCATAAAAAGTTCATGGACGAAAAAAATTTATTCATCCTCTGTTGTTATACTAAAAGTTCTCAAACAAAAATTTTCTGTTTTTACCCAAGAAATTTTCCGAAATTTCCATATCCTAGACATTTGATACACAATTTCCATGTAGAATTTTCTGCTGATTCCGAAAATGTAATAATTTGGTTTAAAAGTAGAAAATTTTTCGAGATATTTTAAAATTTCAGTTTTTGAGATAAGTTAAAATTATGTACATAAAAAGTGTTTAAAAGTTGATAGTTTTCACCTTTTTTTACATTTTATGCTTCTCGAAGAAGGAACCAACCAAAGTTGCCTATGATAGCTTATTTCCGAAGTCCTTGCTTTAGCAGTTGGTCGAAACAGAATTGAAAATTTGAATGAAGAAAAAAAAAAATTTTGTAATAGCTCAATCACCTTAATGTCGATTTGAATTATTTTTGCATTGGTTAAAAGGATATTTCATCTCCTCAAAACGAAATCAAATTTCACAAAAATCGAGAAGGTAATAGCGAAAATATTAACAGATCAGTAAACCCACTTTTTTTCCTTATCTCAAAAACTGAAATTTCTAGATACATATATTGAAAACGGTTCTACTTTTAAACCAAATGTTTACATATTCGGAATCAGCAGAAAATTCTACATAGGAAACATCTATCAAATGTCGAGAATATGGAAATTTTTGAAAAAATTTCGGGTAAATATAGAAAATTTTTGTTTGAGCACTTTTTATAAAACGTGGCTTATATAGTTAAGGGCACATCACTTTGTTGTACTTGACGTCCATAGACTTTTTTCTGATTTTAAAGTGGTTAAATCTGAAACTTTGTAGAAAATTTTGTTGTTTTTTTTTTTTCAAAAGTTTTTTGAACGTTTTTTGGCATAGTGGCCAAACTACTGAAGATATTTATAGAGATAAAGGCAAAAAATATTTATGGGAATTGGTAAAATGTGTAATTCAACCGCTTCAATCGAAAAAATGAAAAATACAAATTTTTGACGTACCTAGTTTGCATAGTGTTTTGCAAAAATGGGAATTTTCATATTTTCACCGATATCTCGGTAACTTAATCGGCCACAGCAAAATGAAAATGAAATGAATAATTGGAATCAGGAGAAAAATTTTACTTTAGGAAAGGTCTATATCTATTATTCTTGGAGATTAAAGTTGATCAAAATTTGTTGAGTATTGTTATCTGAATCAATCACTCTACGTCGCCAATCAACAATCGTGACAAAGATGAGTATTTCAAATTGACTAATTCAAATATTAAACCATAATTGACTAGGTGAAAGTGCCAAAAGCAGTTAATATTGATGATATATTGAGTCCTGAAATTGATGAAGTAGTATTTGTACCGTTAATGAGTACTGCTTTAAAGCAGAATGAAATAAAATTTGAAGTGGATTTACTTAAGATTCACCCCGATGAGAGCAACCTGACAGAACTAGATCAACGCCGTCATGTGAGGACGCTAAAAGAAATTAAAGGAAACACAGCAAAAGTTAAAATCGTTGAAAAATTAGACGAAAAAAAAGATAAAAATGAGAGTGAAATAAAAAATAGAGATTACAAACCACCATTTGATTTAGAGAAAAATTACAATATAATCTTCCGTCCTAATCGTTTTTCGCTTCGAGTTCAATATCGTGCCTTAGAATTATTGGATGACGAGAAACGTAAATACGTTTTTCCAGCTGGCAATTTACCAAAAGTAGAGTCTAACACCAAACTGGAGTAAGTGAACAAAAAGTTATAAATTTATGATTTGTATAGGGTAGAAGGGGGAATGCTTCGACAGTAGGAGGCTTCGACTTTCTTAGATTTTTCTCTTACCCACCGATCCCGAATTTTAAATTGATGCTTTGAGCATCTTATCTAACTAAGTGAATTCATTTAATTTTTCCCCTTTTTTAGTTTGGAAATTATTAACAAACAAATCTGCGAAAATCCCGAACAGCTGCAAGCTGTCAAGCAAATAGTAGGTGGTGCAAATCCTTACTGTCCTTATATAGTCGTTGGTCCACCAGGTAAGTAGAAAAACCACAAATTTTGATTTTTAATCGGCACATGTAAAATTACAAAAGTTCGCACACTGAAAATTTGTTGCAAATACTCGTTTATCATTATAAATGAAATGATAAAAGTACTCATCGGTCTGTGAAAACATTTTTGCTTGTTCGAGGTCAAAGTTCACCAAAGTTTACTTTTGAGTGTTTTCGAATAAATAAGCTTTCAAACAGTGGCGGTTCCAGGATTTCGGCAAGGGGGGGTTCAAATTTGTTTTTTTAATTTCGGGGACATTTTTCATTCGCAGTTTTTTCAAAGCTGGCCTTTTATGCTTGTTTTTTTTTTTTCAATGTCAATGTCAGATTCAAGTTATCACTTATGTGAATCGTTTAAAAAGTTACCGAATGTGTATTACGAGTAATTTTTCCTGTATTGTTTTCGTAATTCTTACTATATTTTTACTATATTTTTTGTGTAATTTTTACTTTATTTTTGCGTAACTCTTTTGTGTAATTTTTACTAATTTTTGTGTGTAATTTTTACTATATTTTTTGCGTAATTTTTTGGGCAATTTTTTTAGTAACTTTTACTATATTTTTCACGTAATTTTTTTTTTTTTTGCGCAATTTTTACTTTTTTGAGTAATTTTTATTTTATTTTTTGAGTAACTTTTACTGGTTTTTGGTTACTTTTTCTCGTATTTTTTTTTTTACTACATATATGTTTTGAGTAATTTTTATCTCTATATTTTTTGCGTAATTTTAACTGTATTTTTTGTATAAATTTTACTATCTTTTTGTGTAATTTTTACTATATTTTTGCCTAATTTTTACAATAATTTTTGTGTAATTTTTCCTATATTTTTAATATAAATTTGACTATTTTTTGTATAAATTTTTTGTTATTTTTTGTGTAATTTTTTATTATATTTTTTAATAACTTTTAGTATATTTTTTATGTAATTTTAACTATATTTTTCACGTAATTTTTACTCTCTTTTTGCGCAAGTTTTACTATATTTTTCGTGTAATTTTATTTTATTTTTTGAGTAACCTTTACCGTGGTTTTTGGTTACTTTTTCTCTTATTTTTTGGGTAAATTTTTACTACATATATATTTTGAGTAATTTTTACTATATTTTTTGTGTAATTTTTACTTTATTTTTCGCGTAATTTTTACTATATTTTTTGTGTTATTTTTACTTTATTTTTTGCGTAACTCTTGTGGTGTTTTTTGTGTAATTTTTCTATATTTTTTTGCGTAATTTTAACTGTATTTTTTTGTATAAATTTTACTATCTTTTTGTGTAATTTTTACTATATTTTTGCGTAATGTTTACTATAATTTTTGTGTAATTTTTCCTATATTTTTAATATAAATTTTACAATTTTTTGTTTTTTTTTTGTGTAATTTTTACTATATTTTTTGTGTAACTTTTACTTAATTTTTTTTTTTTTTTTACTATAATTTTTGTGGTATTTTTTTTTTTTTTTTTTTGTGTAACTCTCACGGTGTTTTTTGTGTAATTTTTCTATATTTTTTCGTAATTTTAACTGTATTTTTTGTATAAATTTTACTATAATTTTTGTGCAATTTTTCCTATATTTTTAATGTAAATTTGACTATTTTTTGTGTAAATTTTTTGTTATTTTTTTGTGTAACTTTTACTATATTTTTTGGGTAGCTTTTACTATATTTTTAGTGTTATTTTTACTTTATTTTTTTCGCGTTATTTACTTACTTACTTACTTTTGTTTAATTTTTACTATATTTTTTCCGTATTTTTCACGTATTTTTTTTTAAATCTTGAACCAAATTGTACTTGACAAGGATAAATGCGTATGGAAAAATTACTGTGAAAAATTTGACTTTTTGGATCCCGAAGGGGGGTAGGGTTTGAAACTGAAAATCCCTCCCCATGGATGATGCTGAAGTGGGGGCTTGAAACTGAAAAACCCCCCCTTGGATGATCCTGAAAACCCACCCAGTGGATCCGCCCCTGCTTTCAAATAAACACTCAATTTGTTTCGCCTTACAAATTTTTATTTGTAGTTTGATTCATCGACCAAACCAAAGAGGCTCTCTATTTATGATATGAATCTTTAACGATTCAACGATACTTTTTATTTTCGATTTGAATTTTCAACAACTCAAAAATACTTTTTATTTGTGATTTGATTTTTGATTCAAATAACATATATTTTTTATTTTTGATTCCTCAACTATTTTTGATTGGAATAAAGTATTCATTCACAAATAAAAAGTATCTTTGATTTGAATTAAGAATCAAATCACAAGTAAAGAGTATCTTTGATTCAGTAGGTTTTCGAAAGAGGTGGAACCGTTATGTCTATCGACTATAGTATGTATATGTAAAAGCTATATACTCCCTATTTCTTCTAGGTACCGGCAAAACAACAACGATTGTAGAGGCAATCCTACAACTTTACATACAAAGTGAAAAAAATCACATTCTCGTTACAACCGGCTCGAATTCAGCTTGCGATACAGTCGCTCTAAAAATATGTGAACATTTTGAAACTAATTCACGTCTAATAGAATTGTCGCGGCAGCGTTGGGGTATGAATATAAACGAAAAACCTCGCCTACCCTACAATATATTACGCGTATTTTCAAACTCTTGGATTAAAAAGAATGGTTTCAAAAATATCAAACCTTTAATTGTGGAAAATGCTAATTTCATTGATTTAAAATTGAAATCACCCGCAGTTGCAGTTCTACTAAAATATAACATTATTGTGGTAACACTTTGCATGATGGGACGTTTACGTACTGGTATCATTGGTAATTGGCCTTTTACGCACGTCTTCATTGATGAGTCGAGTGCTATAACGGAAACAGAAGCTTTAATTGCTATAACGAGTGTTAATACGAACAAATGTCGTATAATAATGTCGGGAGATACAAAACAATTGGGTCCAGTTGTAATGTCCAGAGTAGCAGGAGAACTTGGCCTAAAGCATTCGCTAATGGAACGTTTGCTTGCACGTGATTGTTATGCAGTAAAAGTCGATGGTTCCTATGATCGTACTTTACAGATGCGTCTACTTCAAAACTATCGTTCACATCCGGAAATTTTGCGTTTGTTCAATCATTTGTACTACAACAATGAACTGATACCGAAAGTGCGAATGGGTATGCAATTTGATTACGCTGAAAGCGCGCCGTAGTCATAAATAGTCAAAATTAGATATGATTTTAAGAAAGTTGAAGCATTTTTGACAGATAGCACAAGTAAAGTTGTGTCAAAAAGCTTTAACTAACTTAAAACATATTTAATTTGGACCATAACTACTGGCCAAAGTATATTATTTTCTTTGATAACACTGCTTTACAGTTAAAAATTCAGATATAGGGGCAATTGGTTTTGCCTGCTGAGTTTAAAGATATTTTAAATTTTTTTTGTATGGGTAGCTTTTTGAGTTAACGGTATTTTTCAGTTTTTTTTTCAGTATCGCTTTGTTCAAATTTTCGCTTGTTCGAAATTTATTTTAGTTTTAGTGAAATTACCCAATTAACACTTTTTTTGTGTTCATAGAAATCGATCGGCTGCCCTGTTCCAAAACCCAGCATCGTTTATGGGAAAAAAGTTATTAAGCTTTTTTAATTGACCTTTGTTAACTATTTGAGGAACTGTTTTCATATATACTGTCTGCATCCCGGTTAAAGCTCCTAACTCCCTTTAGACAAAATTCAGTTTTAAAAATTTATATTTGCATTGAAACTATATGGAGTAAGCAGCTTTTTTTATATATTCTAATCCGAGATGTTGAACGTTACAAAAAATATCGGTAAAAATGTAATATTTGTAGGAACTTTAAAATATTACGCCCAAAGTGTTTCCAAACTCATTCTTAAAAAAGCTATGTTTTTTTTTAAATCAATTTTTCAATATATAAAATAGAGGAGAAACGTCCAAGTGCCGAAAAAAGTAAAAAAATACAAACTTTTTCATTTGTTTTTTTACAGTCAAGTTTGTATTTTCATTATTTTTTCGTTCTTTTTTTAACATATCTTGACCGCTTGCACCAATATGTTGATTGTATAAGACTGTGTCTTTCGCACAATAAATAAAAAAAAAATACAAGAAAAAATCAGAGAAATACGTAGTGTCATATAGCTATCATAGCTATCGTTAACAACAACAACAACAACGTATTTTGACTTTTATTTGCAAGAGTTATTTCCTCCAATTTTTTGTCTAGGAAGAAGCGAGACAAAGATGCGTGCAGCACAAAATGTATGTTTTTGTTTACATGAAAATTGTTTATTTTTTCTGGGCTCTTTTTTCACAAGAAACACGCGGAAAAAATGTTTAAATGTCCATTGGATTTATTTATTTCATAAACAAAACTGTTTTCATATAAATTCGAGCACAAAACTTTTAACATAAAAATGTAAACATAAAATTTTCACATAAAATAGAGGAGAAACGTCCAAATGCCAAAAAATACAAAAAAAATACAAACATTTTTATTTGTTTTTTTACAATCAAGTTTGTATTTTCATTATTTTTTCGTTCTTTTTTTAACATAGCTTGCATCAATATGATAATTGTACAAGACCGTTTCTTTCGCACAATAAATAAAAAAATACAAGAAAAAATCAGAAAAAATACGAGTGTCATATAGCTATCAGTGAGGTTTTCTTGGACATTTTAGACGAAAAAAAAAAAAAAAAATATATAAAAATAACAAGGAAGAAAATTACAAGAGTCAAAAAATAAAAAAATGACAAGTAGAAAAAATAAAAATAAGAAAAAATAAATATTTAAAATTATGCTAATAAAAAATATTCAAAAATATAAAAAATAAAATAAGAAGAAATGAATAAAACAAATTACAATAAAATAATGATAAAACAAAATTTTATAAAAATAACAAAGTAATAATAAAAAATAACAATAAAAGAACAATGATAAAAACATGATATTAATAAAAAAAAAAAAAACAATAAATTATGATAATAAAATAATATTAAAAAATATTAAAATAAAAAATTGAATGAGGAAAAATTTTAAATAATAAAATATAATAACATGTCGCTAAAACAATTTAATTTTTAATTTTAATTTTACGCAGTACTTTTTTTTTTGTTCTCCTAACCTTGAAGGAGGTGATACACGAAAAAACACAAAATTGAGGTTATCTCAAAAATCTGACCATAGAAAAAAGTTTTAAAATTTAGTTTTGAGCTCACCGAAAGCTTGCCAACTACCGCTATAGATGAATTTAATGGCCTCTTTTTAAAAGTATGAACATTAGCCTGATTCAAATTAAAAAAAAAATGTTTTTTTTTTCGTCTTACCCCCTGAAACTTTTGGTATTGATTAGAAAAATTGCATTTTTTTTTTTTAAGTGAATATTCTTTTAATTTTTGAAACTTTTTTCAAAATATTTTTTATTTTATGTAAAAATATTTTGAAAGGCTTATTTTCTCATCAATACCTAACTTTTTACGGGGTAAGACCAAGGCTACATTTTTTTGAATTGCCCTAATGTACATATTTATTTGTAAAGTAGTATTATCTAGTTACTAACTGAATTGTTTACCCTGCTAACTTTTTATTTCCACACTTTTTAATACTTATATTCAGAGAGTCTTTTGAAGTTGGATAAACTCTCCATCATTACGAATACAAAATTTCCAATAATATTTGAAGCTGTTCATGGAAATTTGGCGTCTTCCGGAAATTCAAAAAGTAGCTATAATCCAGCAGAAGTTAATAAAGTTATGTGGATTATTTTTCAATTAATGAAAAGAAAGGACATCAATCTGCGAGATATCGGTATTGTCTCACCCTATAGACTGCAATGTGCTAAAATTAAGGATGAATTGCAGAAGCGCAATTTAAAGGGGATCGAAGTGGGTACGGCTGAAATATATCAAGGACGTGAAAAGCCGATTATAATAGCTTCGTTTGTTAAATCATTTTCTCATTTGGGTTTTGTAACCGATCCACAGGTATGTATTGAATGTAATGGTTCATAATTATTAGCTCGGTCAATATAGACATTTGCAACAAAAAAAAAAAAAAACTTCCCACAGAGCCAATTTTATTGTCAGCAGCATAGTTTACCCCCAGAGAGAAAACTGCAAAAGTTCCCATATATCCCACTTGTGCTTAAAACAAATATTGAGAAAAAAAAATAACCTCAAATTTGAAAACCCTAAACTTACTGGGCCCGAATCGTGACATCCGTGATCGTACAACTCGTCACGTAAAATTTTGTATTTCGGATTACGACTTACGTGAACGTACAACTTCTATCGTATCGTTAAATACGTGACCGAGTGACTGAAGGTATTCAAAACATTGTGAATTAAAAATAAATTACGTTTCGTTTGCTATCGAATCTTAACAATCCCATTCCGCTTATATGACTGACGTATCACGGAATTATCTCTCGTCTGGTTTTCGATTCGTGATCGTATGTAACGATTCGAACCCTGGACTAGTTTTTTTTTTATATTATGAATGGATAAAAGGTGGCTCTAGTTCGAGAACTATAGGCCTTACAAAAATAACTATTTTCATTGTGGATTGGGAAATTCGTGACAAATAAATGGTAAAAGAAATTTTTTCTCTCATACTACTAAATTTTTCGAGAAAAATCCTGAAAAATTCTACTTGGCATATATTTTCATATAACTTCCAGAACCAATTTTACAACCGCGATAGAAATTGTTGCTCTAAGAGAAAAAAAGCTAGGACCATATCTGTAGAGAATTTCCAGGTCTACAACTTGGTATCAAGTAATATTGACCTTTGACATGGGATCCATGGGGACTTTTGAATTTTCCATTCTGACTGCGAACCTAAGCTCTCTGCCAAAATTTGGCTCTGTGTAAATTAATGTTATGTAACCACTATTTTTTTATGTCTACTTTTAACAGAGCTATATTAAGAGATCTATGCTTTGTTTTTTTGTTTTCTTACTTTTACAGCGTCTAAATGTCATGCTCTCGCGCGCACAGTCTCTGCTCGTACTCATTGGGAATCCGAGAACTTTACAAAAGAACGATGATTTTGATTATCTCATACAAGAGTGTAAACGAATGGGAACTTTGCGCAGCTTTTGATTAGAAAGAATACAGTATAAAATGTTATGGTACGTTGGGTGAAACTATCTCTACCTTTATTCGTATCAAAAATTTAAATTTTCACCATAAACAATTTTCTAAAAATTTTTCCTTGTGGTTGTTTTACTTTATTTTATTTTTTTATACATTTTTTTCTATTTGTTTTTTTTTTTACTTTAAATTAATTTTTATATTTTACTTTTTTACTCTTTTTTATTGTATTTTGTTGCATTTTTGATTTAGTTTTTTTTTTTTTTTGGATTTTGTTTCATTTTTTTATTTATGTATTTTGTTTTATATTTTTTTATTTTTTATTTTATTCTTATTGTATTATTTTATTTTATACAAGCGTGTATCATACCTATTTTGATTTAATTTTTACTTTCAGGAGAGCGTTCGAGATGCGGAGAAATTCAAGAAGTTTCAAGAAGGCGTATTAAAACACAACCACATCATTCCAAAGGAATTAATTTTTTTTAACTATATTTTTACATAAAAAAAATTGCAGCGAATAATCAAAAATGTGTTATTTAAGTTTAAGTTAATTTTTTGTGCATGTGAAATATTTTATTTTTTTAATAAGTTACAGTTTTAAAGCTAAGTTGAAGTATTCTATTTTTGCCATTATTGCTCTTTTTTCAATTATTGCTATTATATTTCCGACTGATCGCCATATTTTATTAAAAAGATCATTTTTCCAAAATTTTACAAAGCATACGTTTTCTTTCTTGAGTCCGAGGTGGGTATTCATTTAAGCGGCCAATTTGTATGGGATAAACCCTAACCTTGTCTGTAGTTTAAACCTGCACTGAAAACCGGGCTTTAAAATCACACCTAATTTTGACTATGAGTACGGGCCATCGAGTGTATGTTTATATATATATAGGTACGGTGACCATAAATTTTTTTTGAAAAAACAGAACTGTTTTTACTTAAGGCTTGGTATTGCTCGGCTATAAACTATTTTGGGGTTACACTCTCAATATTTGGAATCAAAAAGTGTTTTTCATGGAGTAATCATCTCTTTGCAGTAAAAAATGTTGCCAACGTCTGTGAAACATTGAAATTGCAATCTCAAATAATTTCAACCAAAGTGCATCAATTGAAACTTATTTTTTAAGTATATTTTTCCGTTTTGTGAATAGTATTTCTTGATGGTGAGAGACATTTCCTTGTTAATTTAAAACCTATCATAACCACGGTTGCCGTTTTGGCCTAAATGTACCATTTTTAGTACGAATTTTTTCCCGAGTACGGAACTTCCAAATTTGGTACGTTTTTGCCATATAACGTTCTCAATTTTTGATTTGAACATAAACTAAATTATTTTTAAAATATTTTGAAAGATTTTTCATAAAGTTTTGAAATTATTGAGCAAACGAACTTTACAGAGCTACTCATTACATTTGTTAAAAAAGGTTGCCGGCCCAAAAAAGCAGAACATTTGCTTAAAAACAGAACATTTCTGTTATTTTCCTTAGAAAAAAAAATACGCAGAACAAGCTCCTTAAAAACAGAACTGTTCTGCCAAAAACAGAACGGATGGTCACCGTATATATGGGCGTTTTTGAACAAAATAACACAGCACAACAAAATTGAAGTTTTTGAAACTCACACCAGGTTTTTCAACGGTTTCTAAACCTTTTGGGTGTGCTGAATCCGAAGCTGAAGTCAAATTGCTCGGGTCACGCTTGGTTTTCTCTCCGGAGGGTGGCTTGTACAGAGATCGATAGTTGTAAACAATTTTTTTGTAATAATTTTAACAATTTTTAAGCTATTTAAAAAATATTTTTTAACCAACTAACGATCTCGGAACAAACCACCCTCTGGGGAGAGAAAACCTAAGGGACCCAAAAATTTTGAATTCAGACTCGTTTTCAGCACATCCAAAAGCTTGAGAACCCTATGAGATTTTTTGTCTGTTTTAAAGTGTAATTAGTCATTATTATCTTCTTTCTTAATTATTTTCAATTAATAAAAGGTAGTTACTAACGACTTGTTAAAAGTAGAAATTCATGATATTGAGAACTAGCCGCCTAAATAGTTGTAAAGAAACTTGAAAACTACTTGCTTTGACTGATGGGTTATTCTAATTTCCAGATTTTATAGTTCTGGCAATATCATATATTCCGGAAAACCCCCCTTCATTTCACAAAATGATAACAACAACAAATGGTCTGATTCATTCAAAAACGAGCGATGATCGCGTAAATCAACCAAAAGTGAACACGAAGTTATTGCTTCGGTGTGTGTGTTTGTTCATTGTCGAAATAGGTGCAACAGTGCTCGACTTGCAATGGTGGCCTGTTACTTTTTCAAGCCATTTTCTCAAATTTTTACATTTATTCGTACAAATTGGTGTCATATAGCTCGCAAAAAGTTTTCTGAAGACCATGTTCTTTCGGGTCTTAGTCTAAAATATCGTAGGAATCCGAAATTACAATGATTTCACTTTTAAGGCACGGAACAATCTTGATAATTTCCAGTTTTCGCAACAAAATAGTCAGTAAGAGTTTTACTGTGTATGTAATTGTGAACTTCAGTTTAGCTTCCTACGAGGGTTCGGCCTCGTAAAAAATTGGTTCAGTTTAAAAATCTGTAGCACTTATCAATGCGATTGAAGGTTAATAAATCGATAAATGATAAAAAAAACTTACGAAAAACGTTTTTCAAACCCCCTATTTTTTGAATTTTGTTAAAGAAGTCCCTACCTAAAATTTATCAATATAAAAAAAAATTATATACACCTGTCTTCCTTTGATTGCGAGCTGAAACCTCGTTGCGAGTATATTGTACTAACTAGCAATATAGAAGCATCACACATCGCCGCTGCGCGTGCCATTTTTTTCTAAATAAAAATTTATTTCATATTTAATTAGCACTAATCATTCACGGCAGTTCTGCCTTTACCATTTTTTAATATATCTTCGAGTTTAGAAGTTATCGAAAAAAGTTCTCTGCTTCCAATACTAAAAATGACCTGAACACGATTTTACACTCATTTGGTCAAATTTTTTTTTTTGATCGCAAATAAAACTGATGAGTGCGCTTTGATTTTTACTAACGAAAAGTTCATATAACGACTGCATGTACATATACCAAAATACAAGGATTGAAAAAAATAAAATTAACCAAAAAATTAAAGAAAATTACAAAAAAACTGTATAAAGTTAAACAAAAAAGTTATAAAAATACTAAAAAAAAATACACAAAAAATCTAATAATAAAAAACTATAAACCAAAAAATGAAATATGTAAAATAAAACTACACCAAAAAATTAATTAAAAATATATATAATTACACCAAAATAATTAAAAGTACACAAAAAAATTAAATTACGCAAATAATAAAATAAAATAAACCAAAAAATTAAAGAAATAAAATAAAAATACACAAAAATTTAATAAAAAAAAAAACAAAAAAAGAAAAAAATTATACAAAAAATATAAAAAAATGCAAAAATAAATGAAAGAAAAAATTAAATAAAATTACAAAAATATGTATAAAGTAAAAAAAAAAAAGTAGTTAAAAAGACTCAAAAAACAAAATAAATTCACACAAAAAAATATATATAATTACAGCAAAAAAATTAAAAGTACACAAAAAAAATTAAATTACGAAAATTTATTTTATATAAAATAAACCAAAAAATTTAATATGTAAAATAAAACTACACAAAAAAATAAAATAAAATTAAACAAAAAAATAAATAATATTAAACAAAAAAATTAAATAAAATAAAATAAACCAAAAAATTAAATATGTAAAATAAAACTTCAAAAGAAATAAAATAAAATACACAAAAATTGAGAAAAAACACAAAAATTATATAAAACACAAAAAATAAAATAAAAAAAAAAAAAAAAAAAAAACATAATAAAATTAAACAAAAAGTTAAATATAATTTAAAAAAATTAAAACAAAATTAAACAAAAATAAAGTAAAAGTAAACAAACGATTAAATAAAATTATATGAAAAAATAAAATTAAATTACACAAAAAATCAAATTTAGTTACACAAAAAATATAAAAAACTAACAAAAAATAAAAAAGTACACAAAAATATATAAAAAATAAAATTAAAAAAAAAAATTACACAAAAAATGTATAAAGTTAAACAAAAAATTATATAAAAATATTAAAAAAACAATAAAATTACACATAATAGTATATAATAAAACCAAAAAAAAATTTAAGTATAAAAAAAATTTAATTACGCAAATAATAAAATAACATTACCTAAAAAATTAAATATGTAAAAAAAAATAAATAAATAAAATAAAAATACACAAAAATTAAGAACAAAAAACACAAAAAATAAAATAACACAAAAATTAAATTAAAATTACACCATACAATATAATAAAATTAAACAAAAATTGAGTTAAATAAATAAAAGTAAACAAAAATTAAAGTAAAAGTAAACAAAAACTAAATAAAATTATGCAAAAAATTAAATAAAATTATACAAAAAATTAAATTAAATTACACAAAAAAATATTAAAAAATTAAGAAAAAAATAAAATAAAATTATACAAAAAACAATGAAATTGAACAAAAAAAATGAGTTGTTGTTGTTCTTGTTGTAGCGAGGTGTAGCCCTGCCTAAATGTCAGACAGGATCACCCCAAGTGTATTGCTCTTGGCCGGGTCGATATAAGAAAACGGCCCGGGTCGTTTCGGCACGATGGGTACAGCACAAGTACTGATACCGTTCTTGTAGAACCGACAATACAAGAAACTAGCCGTGTAGGCCATGTAGGTCATTTAGCGTTACCCAGGGTGCACCAACTGGGAGGCGACCTACTTTTACACTTTCAAAAAAATGAGTGACAGGAAACAAAAAATTATAATTAAATTCAACTTAAGTTCACCTAAAAAGTTGTTGGTGAAACGCAAAATTTTAAACTAAACTTAAGTTCTACAAAAAATGTATTTAAAACCCTTTCATAAACAGTACCAATCGAAAAACTAAAATAGTAGTATATATCAATACGTAATGTGCCAACACTGTTATTACCGGCAGCCGGCTTCGGCTGCTAACGCTGCTGCTGCACCAATGAATGCAAATTCAATAGGAAAGTGAACTCTAGCGGTAACGGTCGTCTTTGTTTTGTTTATCAAGCATTGTACAAACGTACACATTTTTCACTTCATTTAATTGCATTTTACATACTAATAATAATAATAAAATAGTGTAGAACCAAACCTAATTGTATACTTGTTGCATTTTTTATTGTGATTAAATTAACACAGATATTCGTTTTGAAAGTGTTTGCGGAGAAGAAGCTACTATAAAAATGCCAAAAAAGTCGCGCAAACCATCCATTGCATTCGGTGAGTTGTGAATATTTTAAAGATAAATGTGATTCAAATGAATTCTAAAACACTTGTTTGTGCTCTTTTTTTAATTGAAATTTTTTAATTGCATTTGTTCTTTTTTACTGCCTTTAGAGAAGGAAGCGATCGGACAATTTCTGATGTATTTGTATGAATGCCAAGAAGTGAAACCGATAACCGATTGGAGTGTACTCAAACAAGAAGTGCGTTTGGAATTTCGCAAATTTCTGGATTTGCCGAAAAATGGGAATCTACGTAAACGTATACCGAAAACTCAAATTGGAGATGTAAGTGAATGTTTCTGTTATTTAAACTTAAGCGGGCTACCCACCTTCTTGAGCCAATACCTACTCAGTTCATAAGAAAAGCGGGCTACTCACCTGCCAAGAAATGTCAAACTCCATATAAAAAAAACGCTCAAGAAATGGTCAACCATTTTCACATGTCAAATTTTCTTGAGCCAATACTCAGCTCATAAGAAAAAATACTACAATTTTCGATTATTGGCAACGCCGGTTTATCTCAAGAAATAAATATGCTCGTATATATTTCTTGAGGTAAACGTGCAGATCCCGCAAAGATGAGTATATACTTCGCTACACATGTTTTATACATTTTTATAATAGTAATCTGCAATGAAATGGAAAATGCAGTAAACGTCAAAATTTCTTGACCAAGCATAAAAAATATATGCTCGTTTTTTTCTTGAGGCATTTCTTGGCAGGTGGGTAGCCCGCTTTAGGCATTGAATCGGCGAATCTCGAATTCCGCACCTCTTTCGTCACGAAATCCCATTACTACATTTCCTCAAATCTCTGCCTTTCGGGATCAAGAAAAAATTCAGGATTTGAATATAATCCCACGAAACTGCTGGAACACGCCCAAAAATGTAGGAAGGGTTATCATAAGGCTCGATTCGAGTTCGACTTCAATAACACAGTACAACAAAATTGAAGTTTTTGAAAATCCCAACGGGGTTCTCAACGGTCTCCAAAGCTTTTGGGCGTGCTGGACCCGAATATGAAGACAGATTTTTCGGGTCACTATGTTTTCTCTCCAGAAGGTGGTTTGTAGATTTTTTGTTTAATTTAACAATTTTCTTTCGGGTCAAGAAATAGTAATTTAATTTTGGTTTTTATATTTAGCGGCATTTCAAATTTCCATATTGCAAAATATTGAGGTATACCTACCTAGTTAGATATTGAAAAAAAAAAAATTGTATGCTCTAGTACTGATATCGGAACAAACTACGCTCTGGAGAGAAAACCTACGATGCTGCGAAAAATCTCACTTCAGCTTCGGATTCATCACACCCAAAAGCACAAAAAGTTGACCGGGAGAAAACCTACAATGATCCGAAATATCTTACTTCAGCTGCGGACTCAGCACACTCAAAAGCTTTAGAAAGCGATGAGAAACCTTTTTTTGGCATTTGCACAGTGTAATCCGAAAGCGGAAATTAAAGTTTTTTTTCATACATACCTATTTTTCATAATTCCCCATAATTCCTATTGCAAAGGGTCTCTAGTCTAAACAATCTATTATTAGGGTGATCCCAAGAAAATTGTTTATATTCAAATATGCATTATTTATTTTATTTTTATCCACTGCAGCAGGGAAGGTTGATGTACTATTTGTTCTTTCACTGCAAACATTTTTATTGATTTAAATGCCGGTTCTGATAAAACTCGCGACTCCACAACAGTGCTGATAAGCATTTTCTGTTGTTGTGTGTCTTCGCAGAAATCTATTTCCAAATTTTTTCTTTGTTCTTAAAGTGATATCAATGTTTGCAGTTTTCCGAAGTCCCTTATAACTGCAAATTAAAGGCGATTAGGAAATTTTTGATAACGAAACGATAGGTACTTATCATTCTGGGGTGTGTAAAAAATATTTCGCTGTTGTATTTATTGTTTCTGGTATTTATATTAGACTAGGCCAAATAATAAGATTTTTTTTTTTTGAAAAAATTTTAATATGTGCCACAATACATTTATCTCATATTTCATATGGGCAGCGTTTTTTTTTTTTTTTTGCATTCGATAGAGTTTTCGGGGCTGGGGTTTGTGTTTCACGGCCACTATAGAAAAATTTAGCGATACAGTCCTTCAAATCTTTTTTGGACACAAATTTGAAGTAGAGCTGCAAAACTATCGATAGTGGCGCCTTTCGATATTTTCGATAGTTGCAAAAATGCTATCGATAGTTCGAAACTATCGTAATTTAAGTTTGGAGGAACTTCAACTCCGATCATAGCCATACATAATTTACATGTACATGTGCTAAAAAAGTAAAAAATTACAAATATTGCAATTTCAGCGTTAATTTCTAAATAAGTACGATCACAGCGTCACTTAATATTATACACATCACAAATTTTCAATGCACTGACACTATCGAAACTATCGACTATCGCCAAAAAAAAAAACCATCGATACTATCGAAAATACCATCGATAGTTTTGCAGCTCTAATTTGAAGTAGTGTCCCAACAATCATAGTCTCTAACCATGGTACAATCAAGGTCCCTAACGTTACAGAAACTCTAATTCTCGAGTCGAGAAAGATACTACAGAGCTACGCTAGAAAACGACTCGAGAATAATTAGAAAAATAATGCAAATTCAATTCACATTAGAATTCCGTTAGAGAATGGCATTAGAACTACATTGGAGAACTTTGATTTTCTCGATTTGAGAATTATGTCCTATTTTATTGAAGAACGCTATAAAAGGGAAGGACGGGAGTAGTGCTATATTATAATTTTTTTTTTTTTTTGAGAGGGAGGGTAATTCTCTAACTATTTTCTATTCGAGGGCGACAGTAGAGAACTACATTAGAATTCGATTAGAGGTAGGTTAGAGAACTAGCCAAAATCTAGAATCACTTTAGAACTCCATTAGAGAATGACATTAGAATTCGAATTTCTCGATTTAAGAACCATGTCCCATTTTGTTGGAGAACGCTATGTTTCTCCAGTGTTTCTCGCGTCGTTGTCTAAGGTTAGAGATTGGAGAATGGGGCTAGTTCTATAATGTACCTCCATTCGAAATCTAACTTCATAGTTCGTTGGGTAGCCAGAGTAGGTCTATACTTTTCTAGATTATTTTCTAGCGTTTTTTTTTTTTTTAGTATATCTCCATCGAAACTATTGATCCTGTTTGGTAAAGAAAACAAAAACTAAATTCTATAACGATCTAGTGCTCGTACATATGTAGGTGGATAAATTCGATACCCATTCATGTGCTCTCACGAAATTTGTCGTAATAAAAATAAATAAATATATAAACAATAAATAAATATTGCATACAAACTTATGACTGTAATTAGCAAATTCAGATATGTATAACTTTTTATGGATACAGTGGTGCCGCTATAACTAGGTTTCGTAGGATGTATTCTTATTTTAGATTTATTTCAAAAACCTTTGTTAATCATCTTTGAAACAAATTGTAAGATCGGACATTCTTCCAAAAAATTCCTAGGTAGTACGTTTTTCAATCGTTTGCTGAGATAGGGTAATCTCTTTCGCACAGCCGTTGGTATAACAAGATTTATAATTATAGGACCGCAACTGTAAGTACATATGTATCGATAAGAATGCATAAATGCAGTCATTTCACGATAAGCTGACTCTTTGAATTTTTACAACTTTTTTATATGGGTCATTTCATGTTCATTGGATAGATTCATGTTATTATAAAACAAAGTTCTACATTTTCAAAACTTTACTTTTACCCTGGTTTTTTAACTTCGGAGACTACTGTATTGAAAAAAATTCTGGCAACTTGAAAGGGGGTACTAGGGACATGAAAAAATAGTTTCAAAATTTCCAATATTGAAAACCTAAAATTTTTTCAAAGTCGTAAAACAATGGAGTATTCTCTCTTAATTGCTAGACTTTACAGAAAAGACCCCTTACAGCCTTACAGGTAAAAATTTCGATTAAAAAATATTTTTATACTTTTCCCCTGACTAAAAATGTCGTTTTATTTTCAAAAGGTTGTTTTTTGTTGTTAAAAAAAAATTATATTGACACCGCTTTTCTTGGATTTGCCCCTATGCATTCATTACTCAAATATGTGTGTAATAATTTCACACACATGCCACATGCTTGTGGACGCGGTATAAATCTCACAACTTCGTTTTGGGCACACTAATAAAAAGTATCAACTTTGCACTTATTAGTGTTTATAATTTGTTTTTATTTACGATGTCAGCAAAATTGTATTTCAAAAGGGACTCTTAAGTCTTGTGTAAATGTTTGGAATATACATAAACCAAATGATTCATATTTATTTGAAGTGCTTCTATTAAATGAGGGAGAGTTGAAGTGATGGGTGGTCAAATGAAATGTGATAGCGAAAAGAAAGGATTTCTTAAAAAAATAAAGAGCTGTTTATACTAAATAACACTAACATGGGTCGTGCAAGGGACAGGCACACAAATAAAAACAACAAGTAAAGAAATATTTTGACCCAACTTTTTTTTGCCACCACTGTTTGGTGTAATAAAATATTTTCTTGTAGTTTAATGCATCTTAAACTTTAGGTTGGACATCTAGAATTATAGCCAGGGAAATTGCATTCAATTCTATACAGCAGTTTGAGAGTGATGCGCGAACAAACAGACGGACATAGAGCAAACAATTTTAAAAACGTATTTTTTTTTTGCTTCTATATATTACTCTTTTTCAAAAACGCCGAACCATATTCGATTTTTTTCTAACACTAAATGCTTTAGTCTTTGTTTTAAGACCGTACTATCTCCTAGTTTTTTTTAACAAAAACCCTATTTGAACTGAAAATTTATTGAATTTTCGTTAAGGTATAGCGTTTTTGAAAACCATTCTGAGATAGGGCGATCTTGAACCAAATTATGTCATAGGGCGTTATTTAAATATATTTTGAAATACATAGGGTAATCCACCGTCGATACACAAATATTATTATACTTTTCGGTAAAGATTTTTAGAGCTTGAAAAGTGAAAAAAAGTAAAAAAGAGAACAACCCTTTTAATTTTTTTTTTTTCAAAGACGCCCAATCCCAGAATAATTTTCAATAAAGGCCCTAATAAAAATTTGATTCTAATGTAGTGTTCATGCTGAGTTTTAAAAGCAGGAAAATGCTGCCGCATTTTGAAAATGCGCATTTAGCTAATTTTCGAATGCTTAAGGTGCGTTCCTACATCGCAAGTGGAACTATGCTTAACTTTTCAGATAAACTCCATTTCTTTTATAAAAGTGAGTTCGTGGGTAAAGAAACAGACTTTCTAAACAAACTTGAAAACTCTTCACCTCGAAAATTGCAACTTTCAACAGGAAAAATTATTTCATAAGTACGTTGACTTGCTTAGTGAGAAGATATCCTAATATAAACAGCGGTTCGCCCAAAAATATGCAACATTTTTTTCACTTTTTCATCATACAATGAAATTTTTTTTGGTACTGTGTCTTCGAAGATACTAAAGCTAATGCAGAAACAAAGTAGCATTTAGTTGCGTTTAGCTTTCAAAATTGTATGGAAAAAATGGTGCATTTTGGGCTAAATGCTAAAATGCAAAATGTAGGCTCAGCATAAACAGCACATAAATCACCTGAAAATATTTTGATTTTTTTTTTTAGTTAGGACATTTTTGAAACTCATTCTGAGATTGGGCGGTCTTCCTCTCAGCAGTCGAAATATGAAACTTTTTTCTATAATTTCAAATTATGTACAACAAACATTTATTTCTATTACAGGTCGGCTCGTTGCTTAATCGCACCAATTATTTGATCGATACGCCCGTTGGTAGTGATCTCTTTTGTATTAATTTTCAAAAAATTAAAGAATATCAGGAAATTGAAGAGTTGCGTCTTAGCTTCGAAAAGAAATTGATACCATACGATAATAAAGCTAAAAAGCTGCATCGTTTATCGGATAAAGCGTAAGTAACAACAAGCATACATATACATAGATAGATGACCATATGGTTGGGTGGGTGGGCGATCAACTGACGGTTCGAAAACGCGACTGACGGTTCGAAAACGACATATCGTAACTTAGGTTAGGTTAGGTTCAAGTGGCTGTTGCAGAGGCACACTTAGGCCAATTTTGAAAGGCCCGTTGTGATACCACCAACACTAGGAAAGTCAGTCTGACACTCCTAAACCGACACCGTTACTCCTCCTCGAACGACTTAGATGATATCTGAATTTTTAGCACAATAGACCATTCTTCCCGCAGCCGCGATAAGATTATTTTACACATCACCATTTATATAAAAACTCAAAAATTAACAACTTTTTTAATACATATATTTTTAAATTTTTTTTTTAGATTTTTCCAAAGAACACAGGCTTTACAACAGTTCCTACCACCAGCCACATCGTTGGAATTAAAGAAGAAAAAATTTGTTGATGAAGAACTTTGTAAAAGTTCGCCACAATATGCTGACTATGCAAAAGCTGGATATATTTTTACTCCAGAAAATATAATAGGTGCAATGCGTTTATTACTACAAATCGAAGATATTGATATATTGGACAAATATCGACGTCTCATACAGCGTAATGTGAATTTGAATAAATCACGAGACAAAAAATATTCCTTGAAGGTTTGTTGAACAGGTTTTTTTTTTTGAAAATTACATATCGTCGCTCGCTTGCCAGAAGCCAGATTTGAGTTAATAGGCTTCGATTTACGAAAATCCTGGGTTTCCTAAGTACAAGGAACCGCCGGAAATTTGCAATGCCTTTTTCATGAATAAATAAATCAATCTCTGAAAATTGTGCTACACATTCATGTTTTCTGGCACAACAAAAATGTCTAAAAATAGAATTTCCAGATTTTTTAAAGTTTTCGTTGTGCCAGAAGCATGAATGGGTTGCACTCGAAAACAGACACCATGGCGTATACATAACTATGTATGTATTTTGATACACATTCGTGTTTCTGGCACAACGAAAATTTTAAAATATTTAGAAACTCAATTTTTAAACATTTTCGTTGCTTCATAATTTACTTGGAAATTTTTAAAAGATGAAACTTAACTCTAGAAATTTAAGAAATATTAAAGTAAAAACTACATCAGGGGAAAGAGTAAAATCAGAATATTACTTGCAAAAACATATTTATGTCAAAAACTAAAAATAAACTTTCAAATGCGATTTTCCAAAATTCTAAATCTGGCACATTCATGCTTCTTGCAAAGCGAGCGACGATATATTTCCATAATTTTCTAGAATGCTGTAAAAATATTTTAAAAGGTCAAAACTTGATATTAATTTTTAGAGGGCTACGGATTCTTAAAGAGAATTTAATTTTATTATAAAAATCGCCAGAAAAACTTCAATTGGTAAAAAATTTCTGTTTTAAAAAAATAATGGGTTCCATGCATAAAAGGTGAGCATTTGCTCAGACTCAATTTTTTTTTTACTAAAAGCTAGGTATTTTGTAATGAATACAAAAAAGGACATTTTACTCATCTGAGCAACTGCTCTACTTTTATGCATAACGCCCAATATCTATATCCCTTTTCCATTTGCAGCTTAAACGAGAATCACAAAAAATTGGTAGCTGCAACGACGCATTACTCAGTCCATATAATTCGGTTTTAATTATAGCCGAATGTCCAGTGACTAGACAACTTAGTAAAGAATTCTTTTTGGAATTTTTACTAAGCGGCAAAATGGAGCTAAATGTGCCAGATAAAACACATGGCCCCACATTTATTGGACGTATTGAAAGTATTTATAATGGCACTGTGACCTTTGTTACTGAATGCAACTTGCCGCAAGATGAAAAGATAAACTATCTTATCATATTTTGCCCATCACGTCTTACTCTACGCTATCAATATAATGCGCTTGAGTTGCTTGAAGCAAATATGACTACCATGAAACGTTTTCTATTTCCTGAACCAATGGAAATGCCAGCGCTGCCGGAACTTAAGTAAGTTAGTGATTTTGATTAGGCTGTATTTTAATATTTAATTAAAAATTTTCACTCACCAAAGGTTGGCATTCTACAACAGGCAAATCGCTGCCAATCCTGAACAAAATCAAGCTGTCCACAATATCGTGGCAAGCAGCAAAGCGGGACAACTACCAGCACCTTTCATCATATTCGGTCCCCCCGGTACGGGTAAAACTTCAATGATTGTCGAATCAATCCTACAAGTACTATTGCAAATACCCGATGCCAAAGTGCTAGTGACTGCTGGTCCGAATTGTGCTTGCGATGAGATAGCTATGCGTATTTGTAGCACGCTCGCATTGGGTAAACAACCACGAACACAAATTTTGGCGCGCATCTATTCTTGGTCCCAGGAGCGACGTCGCGAAAATATTAATCAACTCCTACTTGAATATTCGAATATGTATGATTGGCATTTCTTTCCGGATGTTAAAGAATTGGAAAAGTATCGTGTGGTTGTTTGTACATTGGGTGCTGTTGGCAAATTAACCACTGGTAGTCTACAACAATTTACGCATGTTTTTCTTGATGAAGCGGCAGCATGCTCAATGTCAGAAGCTTTAGTTAGTTTGGTTGGTGTATTACATGAAAAATCAAAATTAATAATAGCTGGTGATTATAAGCAGCTGGGTGCTATATTAAATTCAAAACGTGCTGAAGAATTGGGTTTGGGTATTTCGTTGATGCAGCGACTGTTGGATCGTAAATGTTATAATGTTAGCGAGGGAGATGGTGGCTATGATCAACGCATACAAGTGCGGTTGTGTCGCAATTTTCGTTCGCATCCAGCGATTGTACAACTTTTTAGTGGTTTGTACTATGAAAATAAATTGCAGCCGATTGCAGCTGATGGTAGGATTTACTATACATATATACGTTTGTCGTTATTTTATTTTTGTAATCAATATTTGTTTGTAAAATTGCAGAAGATATTAATTGGGCAGCTAATTGGCCTTATTTGAAGAATCCCAAGTTTCCTATCATATTTCACGCTGTGCGTGGTAAAGACGAAGTTGATCCTGAAAATGGCAGGTGAGTTTGAAACAATGTTTCGGTGCCTGCAAGCCTAGCTGTGTCTTTCCATTTCAAATCGTCGAATGGTTGGAATCGAAACGAAGTTTTGGCAAAAGAAAAAATGTGATTTTTTTTTTCAAAACTCTTAAGGGATAACAACAACCTTTTAAGACGACTTAACATTTTAGATCAATAGAAATTTCTTCTGGCGATATATTGCAAGCCTTTTAAGATTTCTATAATATTTTGTTTATAAGCGGTTTTATGCGGTTATGAACCGCTCCTGTTTTTTGACAACTCAAAAATTAGATTTTAACAGTTTTTTCTGTGGGACTATAGTTTTACTATTTAAAATCGCCAGAAGAAATTTCGATTGGTCTAAAATATTAAGTCGACTTAAGGGATTATTGCAAATCGGCACAGAATGTACACAAATTCAAAACTTCAGTTGGTTTCCGTTTTTTTGTTTCAAATTCGAGTTAAATTACTTAAAATATGAGCACTTGCATTTTTCCATTACACTTCATCTTATTTTTTCAAGTTATTCGGTATCATTTCTGGAGCTTTTACGGGACCATTTCATATTTCGTGATGTCAAAATGATCGGAAAACAATTCCGAATGGTTTAAAAAAAAAAAATCGAAATGATCCTGAAAACACTCCTGAAATGACCAAAGAACAATTATTTCAGTATTTTTTCGGGGTTGCTTTCGCATTTTTTTCAGGAAATTGTAGCAAAATGGTGCCTAAATAATCGGAAAAAAATCCCGAATGATCCTGAAAGCTATTTCGAAACTATCCCTTATCAACACCAAAATGATCCCGAAAACATCTCCGAAAGATCCATATTTTTTATCATTAAGGACTTTTCGCAATTTATACCAAAACGATGCCGAAATTATCGGAAAACAGTCCCGGAAATTATAGGAAAACAGTCCAATTCGAAGTGATTCCGAAAACAATTCCAAATGACTCCGAAAAAATTTCGAACTGATTCCGAAAACAATCCCAAAATGATTTTCGAGATTATCATGAAAAAGTTCAAAAATGATCTCCAAAACCAAGTCCCCCCAAAGGTGCTCCACAGCTTAGCCCAGACATGTTACATTAAATCGTTTATAAAGAAAATATTAAACAATTTTAAAAGCCTTGCAAGAATTCAAAATTTTAATATGAAACATCGCCAGAAGAAATTTCGAATGGTCTAAATTTTTTAGGGCGAAACAATTATTGCAAATCGACGCTTTTGTAAATTTCTTTAAATGTTCTTTTTTTCACACCTTTTCCAGCATTTCCAATTGGGACGAAATTGAAGTGGTATTTGACTATGTAAATACTTTATTGGAAAAAGGTTTGGGTGCTGGACGCAAAGTCGAGGAAACTGATATTGGTATAATAACGCCATATCGAAGTCAATACATGGCTATACAGGAAGAATTAAATGCAGCAAGATTATTTCAAATTGAAACAGGTTCTGTAGAAACGTACAGAGGTAAAGAGAAGGCAATCATAATTGCAACGTTTGTACGTTCGCGACGTAAAGGTTTGGGCTTTCTAGGCAATTATAAGGTAATACATATAAAATGCATTTAAACAAAAGTAAAGTTTCTAATATTTTTTCTTTTTTTATCTATAGCGTTTAAATGTTGTACTTTCGCGTGCCAAATCATTGCTCATACTCATTGGTAATGATAAGAAACTCTGCGAAAATACAGATTATGAATTTGTTATAAAGGAATGCCAACATCACGGACATTTTATACCAGCTCCAGAGGAAGCTAAGAAAAAATAGTTTTAAGTGCCTGTTAATGTAAATTAAATAACTTTTTAACAAACATACATACATATTTTAAAAGTGAATTTTAAAGAAAAAAAATTTTTTTTTAACTTAAACAAAAAATAAATTGAATTTTTTAACAAAAGTGTTTTTCTTTTAATTTTAGTCATGCAGTTATATAGATTGTTGGGGCCGCTCAATAATTTTAAAAGATAGAAAGTTTTTATGGCGATTTCAAAAAACGAAACTGCTTCACAACTTACCCAGACTTGCCACATTGAATCCTTTATTAACGAAATATTATAAAAGCCTTAAAAGTTTTGCAAAATTAAACGATTTTGATATTAAAAATAGCCCGAAGAAATTTCGATTGGTCTAAAATGTTAAGTCGACTTAAGCAATTGTTAAAAATAGACCAAAATTTGTTACAAATTGCATTTACCTTCACTCCACCTGCTGATTAAAAAACTCGTATCTAATTTTGTTCTAAAATGCATATTTTATTATTATAATAGTATGAAACTAATATATAGCATATATGCATGTATGAATGAATAATAATAATAGTAATGTACGTATATGTCAAGTAAACCGCATCAAAACGTAATTTGAAACCGCTAAACATAAAAATATTTTGTAATATAGTTTTTAAATTTGGTTTCGGGGGTTTTTGATACGATCTAGACTGCAGATGTGTTAGTAAAAAAGAAACAAAATGTTTAATACCGTAATTTAAACCTTTGCAGCAAAAACACGTTATTAGAAAAAGCTCATTATTTAAAAAAAAAAAAATATTTTATAAAAGTTCCAATTATGTCTGTGGCGATTTGCAATGATCACTCAAGTCAGCTTAGCATTTTAGACCAATCAAAGTTTTTTCTAGCGATTTTAAATAACAAAAGTGCTTCATAATCTAGCGAGCCATGTTACATTGAAACTTTAATGAACAAAATATTATAAGTCCTGAAATTCTTGCGTAATTCGACGATTTTGTTATTGAAAATTGCCTGAAGAAATATTGATTGGTCTAAAATGCTATTAAGCAAAAATTGCAAATAACACAGAAATGTTTTCGAAAAAATTCAAAATTATTCAGGGTATTTTCTTTATTGCAAAGGGTTTTTATTTTCGAAAATAAGTTTGTTTATTAAAAAAATATTTTTTCTTTTAATTTTAGAATAATAATAACTAAAAACCCAATATTCAAAGAAAAAAAAAATCATAAAAAAGGAAAACCTGAGAGCCAAATTCACATAGATTATTACGCTCTTTGCTTGGCCTCTCGAACAATGACATTGTTGCTATGATCGCATTGACCAATCAATGGATGTCCGTTGGTTATGTACGGTTTCGGTACTTGCTAGTGAGCCAAGGATCAAACAGATGCGATGACCGCTCTTTCGCTAACACCCCTTCACTTCCAATTTTGACGGGTCCTGGTATACATGTCAAATTAAATAACAAAAAATTCAATATTTTCGAATCTTTAATGTAATTACGTTAGATTCACACTTTTTGCTGCAAAGCTTACTCAAATGCGGTTTACAAAATTCATTATGTATTTAGATTAGTATGTGTGCATTAGTTATAAAGCAGACTGCAATATATCTGGGGCCTTATCATGTAATCCGATCCGAAAGGAAATGCGATTCGAAAGCTGTTAAATGACATACATTTTTTTTTTTTTTTTCAAATTGGAAAGAAACTTCTTTCGGATCGGATTACATGATAACCCCCCAGTATCGATCTGCCATAATCGCTTAAGATGTCTTTTAACATTTTAGACCAATTTTTTGTTATTAAAAATTTTGAGAAGAAATGTCGACTGGTATAAAATGTTAAAACAAATTAAGCGGTTATCGGCAGATATGATGATTAGGAAAAATGAATACATTTTAAAGTATTTGTAAAAAAATGTATTTTATTTATTTTTTAAACTATTAGAGCAAATTTTGTGTTAGACCATTTGCTAAGGAAAAAGTTAGGTGGTCAATTTCTGTAAGTTTACTATGTAAATGCATTGTGAAGGGCAGCAATTATTAATCAAACGATTATTTTAGGTGCAAAAATTTAATTAATTTAGTTAAGTGAAAAAAAATTGAATACAATGAGTTCAAGTCAACAAAATGTTTTATACCACTTCTTTCGACATATTGTCATAAAATACTTAAAAAAATGTTTTTTTTAATATACTAAAATAACAGTTGTCAGGAGGAATAGATGCCTATTGTATTCTTTACTCCTAAGCTCAATCAATTTTGGACCATTTTTTGTTGTAAAAATAATTTGCTGTGAAAATTCCGATTGAATAATTTAAAATCAGGCACAGCTGGCAAGTAAATATTTGGGCTATTAAGTTAGGTTCTTAATCCTATAAACTTAACTTTTTAGACCACTTCTTAATATAAATTGTCATGAGATACTTTTATTTCAAAATTTGTATGCTGAAATGACAGTTGTCAAGAGGTAGAGAGGTCCCTGTTGTACTCCTCGTTCCCAAACGCAATCAATTTTAGACGAGTTTTTATTGTAATAAAATTTGCTGTAAAATTCCGATTAAATGTTTCAAAATCAGGTACAGCTGTCAAGTAATTGGGTAACGAGGATCGGTTCTAAATCCTATTAAGTAAGCTTTTTAGACCACTTGGGAAAATTGTAATACATTTTAGACCAGTTTTTATTGTTAGCTTTTGTTGTGAAAAATTCGGCTAACGCTTTTCGAATCTGGCACAGCTTTTAAGTGTAAGTTTGTGCTACAGAAATCGATTTGAAATCTTATCAGCCCAACTTTTTAGACCACTTCAGGAAAAAAGGCTTCAAACAGGAAAAGTCCCCACTTTTTAACGAAGATCGGTTCTAAATCCTATCAAGTAAGCTTTTTAGACCACTTGAGAAAATTGTAATAAATTTTAGACCAGTTTTTATGTTAGTATTTTGTTGTAAACAATTCGGTTAACACTTTTCGAATCAGGAAATCGATTTCAAATCATATCAGCCTAACTTTTTAGACCAATTCTTAAAAAAAATGCTTCGAACAGGAGAAGTCATTTTATACTAGTCTTGTTTTTAGACTTTTCATTGTGGAAATTCCAGTTAACCATTTTAAAATGAGGCACTACAGTTTGCCAAAAGTTTAGCAATGGAGGTCTACATGAAAGCAAGCAAAGAAATCGCCTCATCTTTTTAGACCAGTTCTGAAGATAAATCGCTCTTTCGCACAACTTCTATTTAGTAACGGTAATATGTTACACTGTATGTCCCGCATACGATACGAACCAACATTTCATATGCTCACACGCCCAGTGAAACTACTTACATATCTAACACAAGCATCCCTTGGGTACAACCCTACTGAGCAAAAGACTACTGAGTTTGCTTGGAACTACATAAACAAGGCGGGGTTATCCACTACACCACGTTCGCTCACAGCAATTAAAAGAAATGAAAACAAACTTCAAGATTACATACTAACATATGTATAATAAAAAATGTGGAGATTATGATATGAAATGGAAAAGGAGATTTGGGTACTAACTGAAGAATCACAGCCTCAATCACAGCAAACTGCTCGCTAATCCAATTCTAAAAAAAAAATTCCCTGATTTATACTGCCTTTCTTTGGAATAATTATCCACGAAAGACAATAATAACCTAACAAAAATTGTTGCACGTAGCAACGATAAACTAACTATGCTCCAGGTTTTCTGCCTGGTCAGCATGTCACTACACTAACAACATCCTGATAGTGCATATAATGACTCGACAGTCATTTAGGTCGATAATGAAACACCCTTTATAGCAGGGTCCCACAACTGGTTTGGAGCAAAAAAAATATTCTGCAACCAAACTATGCATGCTATGCATTCCAACTCGCAAATACCACAGGGGTAGTTGCGTGTTGGAATGAATTGCCCTTTTACTTCTTTTTTTGCATAATCGTTTATTTTGAAGACCGCGACAGAAAGACAGAAAGTTAAGAGAATTATGAAAATGTGGGCTAACATAGGCCATACACCAAACACACATTTTCTGTCTAAATCAATTTTTCTATCTCTTATCACTAGCCTTTAAAATAAATGATTTACAAAACTACGATTTAAAGTTTAAAGCAAGACTTTAAACTTTTTAGAAAACAAAAAATTTTACAAACGGTTAGAAACTAAAAAAAAAAAATAGTAATTCATGAAAAAAATAACACTATAGGACGCGAAAATATCACAGCTAAGCGCCCCAACACGTACCCCCAAATTCATAAAAATTTAAAAAAGCTTTTGAAAACCATATTTCCATAAACAAATTCAAATATAAGGACTTTATAAAAAGATTTGATTTTTTATGAATTTGGAGAGGTAGACTTTATTTTAGGTTTTCTAAATCACGTAATTGTTTTCAGAACCAAGGCTGTTCTTTTTTTGTAGTATTTTTTTTTTTTTTTTTTTTTTTTTTTTTTTTTTTGAGTAAATATGTAATAATTTACTATAGTCGCTTAAGTCGACCAATCAAAACTTTTTTTGCTGATTTTAAATAACAAAACTGCTTGGCAACTTAGCATTGAATCGTTTATAAACAAAACTGTTGTAATAGTCTCGGTCTGGATTTGAAATAATCGCTTAGATCTACTTACGTTTTAGACCAGTCGAAATTTCTGTTGGCATTTTTAAATAATAAGACTTCTTTACAACTTAGCAATATTAAAAAATATTATAAGAGTCTTAAAAGTCTTGCAAAATTAAATAATTTTAAAAAAATTTCGATTGGTCTAAAATGTTGAGCCGACTAGCGATTATTGAAAGTCGGCTTGAAAAATTCAGGTTTTAAATTTTTTTACAACGAATTTTTTACTTTTACTTTCTACCTACAAAAAGGGTAATTTCAACAGAAAAAATTAATTAAATTTAAAGTTTTATTTTTCATTAAAAAAATAAGTTAGATTTTAACTTTTATTTTCCACAAAAATAAAAGGCAGCTTTCAAATTTTATTTGACTTGAAAATTTTACTTATCATTGAATGACTTCGAAAAAAATATGCTTTTAAAAAAATTTTGGTTTCCCAACAACTTGAAATCTAGGCCCAATTTTAATTATTTTCTTAACTATTTTTTCGACTTCGAAAAGTATTTTTGCCTGCAAAAATGTATTAAGAGTTAAAAAAAAAAAAACTGATTTTGATCCAAAAGAAGCCTACTCAGTTTTCTAACCAAATAATTCTGATAGGGTCAAACAGTTACGCAATCTAAGCTCAAAAATCAAGTCGATGTGTTTTGGCGTGTTCCCTTTGGTTATTTGCTGTGATATTTCATAAAACAAAAAATGTCCCTAAAGTGTAATGATTTATGATTCAATGAATTGCAGCCTGCGCCTCGTCACTAAGCAATAATGCAACTACGTTTCGACTTCTCTTTAGGCGGCGGCGGCTGTGGTGATGTAACGCGCACGTAACTTGTCGTTGAAGCATATTCTGTGCGTCCGAAAACGACTTTATCATGTACTAATGGCTGTCGGCAATGAGGTCCTAAACTTTCACGCACATTACTTGACACACTTGGTGTTGTTGCGCTTTGCAAATGGAATGTTGTTGTGCCGCTAATACGGGTCGGTCCTGTTGGTGTTGTTGTAGGTCTTTGATTGCTTGTTGTATTGATTGGACGTGAAGTTGTTGCTACATTTGGTGTTGTTGTTGTTACGATATTTGTTGTTGGCGTTGATTTTCTCAATAATTTATTCATACGTTCTTGTATAATAGCATGATCTTCCTGAATGGTACTTGTTTTTGTTGCTGGTTTCGATAATTTAAAATGTTGTTCATCCAAATGCAGTGACTGTTGTTGTTGTTGAAGAGATGCCCGCGTAGGTACACGTGGCAAGCCATTCAAGAGCTCATCCATTTCGTTTTTCTGCGCCGTTGTTGTATTATCCTTGGAGAAATTAGCAGCGGCAACCTCACGCAAGCACAGATCCTTATAACTTTCAAATGTTTTACGCTGCTTTCCGATAGATGGCGATATAACGGCTGTAAATGGTGAGAAAGAGAGAGAAGGTTTATATATTAATAAAAATAGTAAAAAAAAAAATAAAACCCTTTTTAAAAGTCAGCCTCATTTCGAAGTTCGAATTCGGACCCTTCTTAATATTTATTTTTCTAACTGTTGTAATGAAAAAAAAAAAATGGTATGCATTATGCATATCGAAAGAACGTGAGTTTAGCAGTCTTAACTACAAAATGAAGTTTTTTAAAATCAGTCGGTAAATATTAAAGATTGCGACTTTGAATATTTTCGAACATCTGAATTTGGCCCGTATAATCTTTCTACCATACACTTTCAAAAAAAATATAGCCCACGTTAACATATTTTTCTTTTCAACATTAAAAAAAAAAAAAATTACGAAAGCCCCAATTCCGAACTTCGAAAGCTCATATTACTAAGTTTAGCAGGCGAACTTCGAAAAACGGAGAAATTGCTTTTTCACTTATGCCTCAATCTCAGTGTTGTCATAGGGTGAGAGTTCTCAAAGCTTCATTTAAGTAAAGAGTGTCAAGTATATAAAAGGTTCATCGAAAAGATAACTGAGAACTAATAAGTCAATTCGCCGGAATATGTAAGTTAAATAATATCGAGGTGGATTTATTACACTGTACAGCAGCCGGCTGGGTATGGGACGATACCAACTTGTTTGAAAAGATTAAGACGTAAGTGCAAAAAACGGCTTTCCCCGATTTTCGAAGTTAGCCTCCCAAATTTAGTTACGGCCTTTCAAAGTTCCATGTTCGAAAGTGGTTTTATAATTATTAAAAAAATTGAAGAAAAGCAAAATGTGGGAGTGACCTGCTTGCTGCCTCTCTTGTTTGATTGGTGTCCTTTTTCTATTAAAAAATGTATGTAAGAAGTGCTATACAGGGCCAAAGTGAGATCTTCGAAAACACTAAAAGCTGCATATTTTGAATTATATAATTTTTCTTCATACACACACTTTCAAATAAAGAAAGTACTCCCCAATGAAGTAAGAGGAGGAAGAAGGCCACGCCCACATTTAACTTTTTTCAACAAAACTAGTAGAAACCCGAATCTTCGAAGGATCCAGCTTCGAACTTCGAAAGCCCGTAACTAAGTTTTTAGGCTGGTTTCGAAAAATGTCATTTTTTTACTTATATCTCAATCTCTCCAAAAAAGTTGGTATGGTCCCATACCCAGAAAAAAAAGTTGATTTTGTCGTATAGTGTTATCATTGCAGGGATCAGGGGTTAATGGCATTTGAAGCCATGTTTGGAGGCATACACAAGTAGAAAGTGACCAACAAAATGACCTTGTTTTTAAATGCAGTACGCGCAGGATTACAATATCGCGCCATCAGTTTTTCCTACATTATTATATGTATCAATAACACAGTACAACAAAGTTCAAAAACCGATCAGAAAGCTTCTGGGATTTTTTGTTATACAGTGTAACTAATTAGTAGATAAAATTTTGTTTTGAAACACAATCATTCAATAAACACTTAAATATAATTGTATAACATCTTTATTTCTTAGTTCACAAGGCTATTAAGCAACAAAACGAAAACATAAAACAATAATGATCAAAGCAAGAGTAGATAATCTACTTCAATATAAACACAAATCGCACAAAATGAATAGTTTAATATAACAAAAACAATCAAGTAACATAAAATAAATCGATACATTAACAACATAAAATAAAAATCAATACAAAATTCACATTTAATACAAAAACAAAAGAGCAAAAAAAAATAATAAAACAGTTATAAAACCATAACAAGAAATATAAAATAAAATAAACACTTCACGAAATAAACAATTCACAAACTAATAAACAACAATAACGGTAATTTTTACTTAACATTTTGCACAAGAAAAGGATATGAACATATCTATTCCGATTTGCAATAATCGCTAAAGTCGACTTAACATTTTCGACCAATCGAAGTTTCTTCTGGCGATTTTTAATATGCCATTTTTTCATATTGACGAATGGGAGGAAAGCTCGCTCTATCACTGCACACAATCCATCTTAAAAAAAGTTATTTAAAAATGTCAGAAGAAATTTTTATTGGTTTAATTTCTTAAGTCGGCTTAAACGATTATTGCAAATCGGCATATATATTATGATGTGAATAAGTGTATAACAGGAATATAAAATCAGAATCAGCAAATGCTCTAGGACATACACACTTATTTATGCATATACATACATTCAAACATACAAATGATCATACTCTTAAAACACACGCACATTAGGTACATAAATTTATTTTTTTGCATATTGACAGTTTGTCAAAAGCACAGAATCGATGGGTAAGTCTGCTCTCAGGTTCTTTAGCGAATTTCCTCTGATTTTGGTTTTAGTAAAATTATTTCAACTAATTTTCCACAGAAATGTATACCAAAGTCTAATAAAAAACAGTAAATTCAGTTTATAATGTATGCAATGTGCTTAAAAATGTTTGCTGATTTTTAGCATTTTTTTCTCGACTAGGTTTTTTCTGGTAAACAAATTTATCAAATAAAATGTTTAAGAATTCTCATAAAACAAAAATAAAAGAATTCTTCTTCGAATGGAATTTTCTCAGATTTTGAATTTTTTAGAAAAAAGATTAACATTTTCTTTCAGTTGAATCTTTGAGCTTTCCAAAACGATTTACAGTGTGCGATTATCATAACTATGAAACTAAATACAAGGGTTTAAAAATTACAAAATTTTGAACTAATTCAAGTAAAAATGAATTTTTCTTCGAAGGGAATTTTCTCAGATTTTGAAATTTTTTTGGAAAAAGATTTACATATTCTTAAAGTTGAATCTTTGACCTTTCCAAAACGATTTACAGTGTGCGATTATCATAACTATAAAACTAAATAAAAGGATTTGAAAATAATAAAATTTTGATCTAATTCAAGTAAAGTAACCAATATAATGTCGCCATATAATTTATTCATTTTCAAATAGCTGTATTTAATTAATTACGATAATTGCACAATGTAAATTGTTTTGGGTAGTTCAAAGCTTCAGCTTTGAGAACATGTACAGTTTTTTGAAAAAAAAAAAAAAAATTTACCTTGAAAAAGATTTAAATTTTTGCCAAACAAAAGGTATGGAAAAATGAAAAAAAAAAAATATATATATATATATATATATATAAATATATATGTAGCGTTTATATTTTGCAAGAATTATTTTCTTATCAAATACAAACTCTTAAGGGTCAAGACACCACAGGTTTTTTGTATTCCAAAAAAGTTGTGAGAAAGACTTAAAATTTGGATAAGATCTGGTCCAATTTTTGCACACATTTACATTAATTTAAGCCTCTTGAGACGTATTTTATACAAAATTAGTTGAAATACATTTACTAAAATCAAAATTGATGAAGACTCCAAATTTTAATGTAATACTGATTGCAACGGCTGCCTTTTTTAAACTTTGTAGTTGTCATGTTTCGCAAGCTTACGTCTATAATAAAAATGGCGTTTCTTACTTTTGAATGTACTGCTATTTTTGCTTTTAAGTGCATCATCCACATCAGTTACAGTTAATTTGGTTTCTTGCGCACTAGCAGCAGCTGCCAATTTTCTTTGACGCTTTCTCTGTGTATGATTTTTCCCTTTCTTTGGCAAATTCTCCTTGCTCAAACTTAATTTCTCCATAGAATTTGTTAACTTTTTTGTTTTGGCACTGTTTAGCTCTATCGCTTCAGCTTTGCTCAATACGCCACCATCATGATAAATGGCACCAACTAAGGTTTTATTCAGCTGACACTGTTCAATGATATGCTTGAAATCGTGATTGATGCTTAAAGTGCGTGGATTACCGATGAGTATGAGTAATGAACGGGCGCGTGATAAGGTGACATTTAAGCGCTAATTTGAAAGTAGAAAACAATTATATGAATACAATATTAAAAAAATAATAGTAAAACAAGATCACTTACTTTTGGACTGTCGAGAAAACCCAATGAGTTTGTAAATGAACGCACAAAGGATACAATTATAATATTCTTCTCTTTGCCTTGGAAGGATTCGACAGCGCCACATTCGATTTGATACCAATTACGTAAATTTAGTTCATCTTGTATGCGCATATACTGTTTTTTGTATGGCGTTATAATACCAATATCACTTTGAACAATCTTTTGACCTTTGATGCCGAAAAACAATAGATCGCGCACATAGTCCATTACGGTGGTGACCTCAAGCGGATTAAATCGACTTTTGGGAGAAAAATTAAAAAGTTATTAAAACCATCTTATTGAAAGAATATTTTTGTTTATAAAGAACTAGTATTAGACTCTAGACGTGAACTGAAACAAACCTCAACGAGTTTCCAAATATTCAAGACTTATGAAAAAAAAACAATGGGCCTCATGCATAAAAGGCGAACTTTTTCTCAGACTCGAGTTATTGAGTAAAGGCTAGGTATTTTGTTGTTGTAATAAAAAAAGAGCCCACCTTTTACTCGCCTGAGCAAATGCTCGATTTTTATGCATGAGGTCCCTTACTTGTTGTCTCAAGGTGCGAGTTTTTAAAGGAAATATGTAGTTCGCTGGCTCTCTAATCTTTTTTTAATATTAATTAATTTTCAAGTCTTCACTCTTACCTTGTTGAATTTTTTTCACGCTGCTCGGGTCCAAAAATTGAATGGAAAATGATGGGATAGTTAGCATTAGGTGCACGATGCCAGTCACGACAAAGTTTTTGAACGCCTTTTGGAATATGGAATAAACAAAAACAATACAAATTTTAGAAAGGAAAGTAATATCATTGTAAAAGGTGTCAAACACCACGATCGCTCTATTCTTTTCAATCTACATTTCCCCTAATTTTTCGCTCCCTGCCTTTTAGAGAGCCCCTACTCACCTGTCTCGGCCTCCGCCTTTAAACGTCCTTCATAATACATTTCACTGTACAGTTTAACAATCTCAGGATGTGAACGAAAATTACGACACAAACGTGATTGTATTTGTTGATTATAGTGCCCCTTCTCATCGACACGATAACAATCACGTTTAAGTAAACGTTCCATTAGCGATATATCCAAACCCAAATCTGTAGCACGTTTCGAATTCAAGATTGGTCCCAATTGTCGATGATCACCAGAGATCACCAAACACGCTTTCGAACTTAATGTCGCCATAATACCAACTAAAGTTTCAGCTTCGGTTGATGCAGCTACTTCGTCCACAAAGATGTGCGTGAAAACACCGCTACCATCAATTGCTTTGCCAAATTTACCCGTTGACAAACGTCCAATAATACCCAATGTGCACACAACAATACGATATGAATGCAATACATCGACATCAGGCAAAAAATGTTCGGCATATAAATTTGAATATTCCAAGAGTAGTTCGTTTATATTTTCGGCACGATTTTCATATGAACGTGAATAGATGCGTGTTATAGTGTGTGTCTGATTTAATGGTGTTAGTAATTTGCAGAGGCGTAAAGCGATCTCATCGCATGCGCCATTCGATCCAGCTGTTATGAGTATGCGCGCATTTGGTTGGAGCATATAAATTTGTAAAATGGCTTCAACCAATGTTGTTGTTTTACCAGTGCCTGTGGTTGGTAGGTGTGTGTATTGTGGCATTAGTGCAAGGGAGATAGAGATAATAAAATAAAATTTAATAAAATTAAATAAAATTGTCAAAATTTAGTGAAATAAAAAAAAAAAAAATCTAAATAAAATAAAATAAAAAAATTTAAATAAAATTATAGAAAAATCAAGTCAAAACAATACATAACAACATTAAAAATTTGAATTAATATAAAATAAAATTAAGAAAGAAATAATAATTTTATTCGAATAAAATAAAACAAAAAAATCAATAAAATGATAAATAAAAAAATTAAAATTAAATAATATTTAAAAAAATTTGAAATAAGCTAAAATTGAATAAAAAAATAAAACAAACAAAAAAAAAATAAAAAAAAATAAAAATAAAAATTAAATTTAAATTAAATTTAAGAAACTTAAAATAATATAAAATAAAGTAAATCTAAATAAAAAATGATATAAAATTCTAAAAAAAATTTAAAAAACTGAAATAATAGCCTACAATAATTCTAACTCAATTTTAAGTTGTGCTTTTATTTAAAGTGTGTATATCTTATAACAAACCTGGCGGTCCGAATATAATGTATGGCGCCATTTTCTCTATGCTATTGTTCACAATGCATTGTATAGCCTGATATTGTTCCGGGTTCGTGCAGATATTTTTGTTACGAAGAGTCAAGCTGAAGTGAAATATAAATTCAAATATATATTAAAATTCAGTTTAGTTTGATAGTTATGATAATCGTACTATGTAAAATTTTTGAAAAAAAATTGAGAAAATTCAGGTGAAAATTGATGGGAAATTGGAAAAATATAACGACCTCTAAGGGTTAAGTAACATTGTCTTACTCACATCAAAGGTGGCAACTCCTGGTACATCACTTCTTCTGGAAAGAGAAATTTTTTAACCACACTTGCCGGCATGGTTGCTAATTGTTCCAAAGCACAATATTGATAACGTGTTACCATACGCGATGGACGAAAGAGTATGGTATACGCTTTTTCTTCGGGTATACGTTGATCGCATGCAAAAGTGACACGTCCATATGAGATACACTTTATTTGTCCGTAATAGCTTTTGGCTTTCTTGTTATTTGCACCATTGTTTGATGCATTAATTAATTGATCCATTTTATTCATTAAATCATCTAATGTATTTGGTACGATGTTGTTGTCGTCGGTGGGCAAAACAATTACTTCATCATAGGGAAATATTATCGTCTCAAAGCGTACATGTTTCGGGGTCTTAAGCTAGAAAGGGAAAATATAAGTAGAAAAACAGAGTTAATTTTATATCATCGATTCAGTAGAACATCAGATTACATCGACGTCATATCTCAAATAATGGGTGGTCTCATGCATAAAAGTCGAGCATTTGCTCGTGAGTAAAAGGTGGCAAAATACCTAGCTTTTACTGGAGAAATCGAGTCTGGGAAAGTCCTCGCATTTTATGCATAAGGCATATAGTTTTTGAAAATGCACTGTTCGTTTATCTTTTAATTTTCTTTTTTTGAAGAACACCCTAATTCAGATTTTTTAAGTACGGTTTATTCCAGAATATAAATTCGGCACGAGTTTAGCTGAGGTAGGGATTACTTAAACATTTAAGATGAGCCAATACTGAAAAATGTTTTCGATATAGGTCTGCTTCCACAATCTTTACATTCGGCATGAAATCTGTAGGTACTTTGAAGAGCAGTTAAGATAGAGAAAATTCCCACTCATTATCTTTAGAAAGCCGCTTCAAAGTATAATAAAATTTATCGTACCTTAATTATATATTCATTGTCGTATTTGCGTATATTGGCATTATGCTGTACGAGGCTGGAGTACTCGCGTATTGTATCCCAATCCTCAACTTGTAATAGTCTTAACAAAACCGCGCGTATATTTTCTTGGGTCATAGTTTTATTGTTGCTTAAATACTCTCGCATTGTGTTAGAGAGTTCACAAAGTGGACTTTCAATAAAATCCGTTTTCAAAGCATTACGTATGTCGGCTGGCGGCATATATTGTGGAAGTTTGATTTTTGGTTTGAATTTACTAAAAATAAATAAAACAAGAGACAAATTGAAATAGAGTAAACAAATGTTTTAACAATAAAGCGTTCAGCAGAATCAGTCCGTCGGTACGTCGAAATAACTGACAGCAAAGTAGACTGCGGGTGTTTGTATGAGTAACGCCAGATCGACGGATACGTCAAAATATAATTACGCCACGCAACTGACATATTGGCGGACTGATTCTGTTTGAGCTATAAGTGGCTTACATTTTATTTGGCAGACGGCAAGGATTAATGCTCAATTGAACTACAGGGAATTCCTCAACGCGCTGTAAAGAAATTAAATGGATTTATGATATGTGCCACAGCTTTTTTAAGTACACAACTTTTTCACTTACACAAAAATGATGCTGCTCTACATAACGTTTCTGCTTGTTGGATTGCTCATGAAATACCACAATAATGGGCTGGACGATACCTTTACGAAAGAGATGACTATCAACAAAGAAAGTATCTTTACAATCGTCACCCAAGGAATATGGCACGCGCGTATTATGTACATAGTAGAAGGTACGTGTTTGTACAATAACCAACTTCTCAATGACTATATTATTACGTGTCGCTGACAAATTGAAACGAAAATAATGCGAATTCTTGCAAACATTGTAGGAAATTTGAAATATCGATGATGTACTGAATGAAGTAGAAAAAAAGGAGATGTAGAAATTTATTAAATGTGAATCGAAAACGGTCAAATGTGCGATTGATTATTTGCATTGTTTTTTAGGGATTACCTCCTCCAAAGATAGTAATTGTTAAAAAAATAGGGCCCGCAAAAATAACTTAACCCTTAGAGGTTAGCTATATTTTTTTGGAAATTTTTCAATACCTGTTTTTAAGGGAATTTTCTCATAAATTTCAAATTTTTACTTAAACCTTTACATTTTCTCTAAGTTGAAGCTTTGAGCTTTTCAAAACTTTTTACATAGTGCAATTATCATAACTACCAAACTAATTACAGCCATTTGAACATTACTAAATTTTGAAATATTGCAAGTAATACATTTCATGCCTCTACAAAATTTAGTAATTTTCAAATGGCTATAACTAGTTTAATAGATATGATAATCGCAGTATGTAAAAAGTTTTTAAAAGTTCAAAGCTTCAACTTGAAGAATATGACAAGGTTTTTTGAACAAAAAATTAAAAAATTATGTCAAGTTTAACTTTGAAAAGAAATTTTTTGTCTATACATTAGAAAAAAAAGCTACCTCCAAGGGTTAAGATACACTGCTTTTTAAGGAGGAAGCCCTAAAACATGCTTTTTTATTTGATTCACCCTAACGTAAATATTAGGAATGTTATGGACCTTCGAACCCGGTTGTAAGCTGATAAAAACCCCGACTCTTTAAAATTACGACTAGGGTTGGGATGCACAGGAACAACTCAAGAGCTGTTATTTCAGTGAGACCCTGATTAATCTATTATGATCGATACTGATCAGCATCTAAGCTTAGCCGCATCAACCGATACTGAATACGATAAAGGAGTTTTTATAATTTCACTACCCACTACCTTACGCTAAATTCACTTCCATAATAACCCTATTAAATAATAACATAACATCCATAAGGTAAAAAAGGTTACCTTTTATGATAATTTTTAAGCAACTTAAAATCAGATTCATCAGTATGCTCCTCTACATGATCCTCAAAGCTAGATGGTGAACCATAATTCTTTTGACAAATATAGCAACCCATATTGGTGAGTTGGAAATTCGATGCGCGCTCTTGTTGCTGGCAACCCTCATAGACTAATGCATGAGTTGGAGCATTGTTATCCACTTGCAAAGAATCTGTGTAAGAAGATAAAAAATTTAAATATGTTGAACTCGAATATAGACATTTATTTTTGTCTACCAATCAAAGCTGGATCTCCATGTGGGGATGATTTGCTTGCATCACCATTTGCAATAAACTCTGTGGTTTCACCATTCTTTCGCTTTTCATCCAGTTGTTCTATAATTTTATTGGAATACTGAAATAAAGATGCGCTTCTGACGAGAAAAAATTCTGAACCACGTGGCGTATTGATCAAGTAATTAGTGCGAGAGACTAAAGCGCCGACCTGGGAAAAATAGGTGATAGAAAATTTAGAGAGTTACAAAAAAAAAAAAGATATAAACTGACTTGTCTAAAACCCTCGTTTATACCTAGAAATCGGTTAGAGAAAACAAATACATAACCTTAAAATAGTCTTTGATAAAAAAATATAATTATATTTTCTTTATAGAAGTTTAACTTCTAGCCTTGTTGGTCAGTGTGTGAAGTTGATCATTAAACTGGGGAGTCGGAATGGTAAACAATCCCTTTCAAGAGCCTTTCGAAACCAAAGGTTATTAAGCCCGGGGAGCTTATCGAATATTTAAAAGTGTCGTGTATTAGTAATTTTTCCCCGTGCGTGTTAGTGCATATTTTCGAAAATCTGTGTCGTGAACGTGTCGTGTCATGCACGCGCCCATCTCTACTTGGCAGTCGATGGAACTTGCCAAAACAACCAAGCACTGAAGCCACAAAAACTCATACCGGACAGTGTTTTTACAAGTCTAACAACAACAAATCAAATAAAAGAATTGCGACTAAGCTAAAACATTAAAAAAAATTCTATAAGGAACTTGACTTTTTTTTAAATAAAACTTCTCAATTAGTCATACTGCAATTACCAGTAAATGGAAATAAAAAGTAAATAATAAAAAAAAAAAAATAATAATATTAGGGTGTTTTATTTTCAGCCTATTGTTCACGCCCTAATGTCTGTAAATGGTAAACATTATCACTCCTAATCTATTACGTCTCGGCTTACCGCGAAATATTACACTCGTTTCTGTATGTGTTTAATAAAATAATTGCATTTTACAATCATAAAAGAGAAATTTGTTCCGCAATGATTCAATTTTAATTTTTGTACTCACTTAACATAACAAAGAGGTACGTTTCGCTGAAATTGCATTTATTTTTTTAGCACCATATATAATTTACGGGCATTGTTGCGGCTGTAATTGCCCACTCAGCATTTTATGAAATTCTTGGTCATATTCGACTCTTTTTCGAGTCTTCTACGTGATTAAAACAATCAAAAACGAGCGCACTTTCTGATCATAAAAGACTCTTTTGTCGGTAGAAAAATGTACCCTGCCCGCGACCCTTTTGATAAGCATTTTATGATCAGTTTTGACTCTTTTTCGACTCTTGCTACAATCATTTACGGGTCGTTTTCTAGTCATTTTTCAGTCGCTTTTTAATCATTTTATGATCAGTTTTGACTCTTTTTCGACTCTTGCTACAATCATTTACGGGTCGTTTTCTAGTCATTTTTTAGTCGCTTTTTAATCATTTTATGATCAGTTTTGGCTCTTCTTCGACTCTTGCTACAATCATTTACGGGTCGTTTTCTAGTCATTTTTCAGTCGCTTTTTAATCATTTTATGATCAGTTTTGGCTCTTCTTCGATTCTTGCTACAATCATTTAAGGGTCGTTTTGTAGCCATTTTTCAGTCGTTTTCTAGTCATTTTTCAGTCGCTTTTTCATCATTTTATGAGCAGTTTTGACTCTTTTTCGACTCTTGCTACAATCATTTACAGGTCGTTTTTCAATCTTTTTTTAGTCGTATTTCCAAACATTTTAAAATCGTTTTCTTATCGCATTTCAAATGTTAGTGAGAAAACCATCTCCAGCTACCATCTTTAAGAACAGCACCTACATATCTCTTCGGTCTCCATCGTGTGAGAAAATAAAATTGAATATGATTTTAAGTTAGTTAAAGCTTTTTGACACAACTGGGTATTTACTATCTGTCAAAAATGCTTTAACTAGCTTAAAATCATACTTAATTTTGAAAGGACGGGCCAAAATAATGTACAAGAAAAGAAAAGCTAGGCAGGCCTCTTACAGATATTCCAGAAAAATATAAAAACAAATAATTTTATAATATAAAAATTAACATATTTTATTTTGAACACGCACTGATGTTCAATAAAAAAGGGATTTAACAGAGTTGATTGTTGTATTATAGTTAACTAATGGAAATAAGTTGTTCATTTAACAATGATTCAAAAAAAAAAAAATCGGATCTGGTTTGTATGAGGTAAGGCGAAGGACGTTGCGTATACGTAACATTTAGTATGAAAATATCACATGCAAAGAGGATGCGCTACGTTAAATGATTGTGTGAAATTTGTAACAATAATACATAACATATTATAAAACTAAAAAAACAAAATTAATATTTGAAAAAAAATGAGATCTGGGGGGTTAATCTGTATTGCAATGCGAAAGCAAATGCTACTAGCAAGCTATCAAATCACACACATTTTTTTTTGGAATGCGAAAGAAATTTCTTTCGCATCGCAATACAGAGTAGTTTGTATGAGGTAAGGCGAAGAACGTTGCGTATACGTAACATTTAGTATGAAAATATTAACATATTAAGAGGCTACGCTAATGTACATATGTATATGTATTATATTATCAACTAATCTTAAAACTAAAAAAAATTAATACTTTAAGTGCGAGGGTTTTTCGCCATTTGCTCCTCTCCTGTTTGGTGTTTTCTCTTCCCTAGCCTGTCTCTTGCGTGTACAAAGTGCTTTTGTAGCACACCATTCATTTCCTGGTCGGTGGCTTTATACTTGATGTGGCAAATATCTAAAATTAAAGATATTAAGTATTAATTCAAAGCTAGATTCCGATTAGTTAAATTCTTAATTATTAAATAATTTAAATAAAGATTTCTTTATCAATAATAGAAATGTGCACCTACTTTTGATAGTAGTTATAAGAAAGCTCTTCTCGGCACTTGGCTTTGAACTTGTACCCTTCCAGCTGTATGCCGATGCCAATTCGTCCGAAAATATTTTGCGTACAGCTGCCCTCAGAAACTTCGCTGATCCATCACCGCCTGTTTTTGCTATGAATTCTTTCTACATAATAAAATATAATCAATATGAAATATGTACATATCTACACATTTTATATGCAGGCATAACACTTACAAATTTTTTAAGCGTATCCTCATTCCTTTGTATTTCTTCATCTAATTTTACAAATTCTGTTATGGTGTTATATGGAAGGCTTTTAAAATCTTGGAAGTCCTCTACTGCAGTAATATCTTTGTGGTGGTCCCTATTTTCTTTCTTTACAACTATCACCTCCTCCGTCAGTTTGGTGATCGATCGCTTATGGTCATCTTTCAAAGACTTTAGCTCTTCTTTTACACTTAAAATTTCGGATTTAAGTGATCGATCATGGTGTTCTTTCAAGTTTTTTAAATCTTCCTTTATACTCATAATTTCGGATTTAAGTGATCTTAATTCGTCTAAAATAATATTTTGGATGTTGTTTGGTTGTGGAACGTACACATTTTGCACTGAAAAACCAATACAAGCATATTAAGAAAAATTAAATACAAAAATAAAAAAAAGTAAACAATAAGAACAAAAACAATACCAATTACAACAACTCAAAGACAACAACAACAAAACAGATAAGAGAAGCAGTAATAGAAGCAACCTTTTTCTTTTACTTACAAGTTGTCAAATTATTGGACGGGGTGTACTGAAACTCTCCAGACGAAATAAAGTTATTCTCTCCAGACGAAAGAAAGTTATTCTGCGACATTGCTAAGTAGGGGTGTGAAAAAATAGCTTTTGTCAATCGAATCTTGTAAACATATAACTTTTCTATTGATTTGGTTTATAGAAAATTCCAATTCATTGTCTAAAGTGATGTCAGCCGTCCAATACATATTAAAATAACTTGAGTCGATTGGTTGCAAAAACAACGCCGACAGATTTTTTACTTCCATTCCCATTAAAACCGGTATATTATGTTTTTTTTTATATCTGTAATCTTTATAATTTTCTTCTGAACTAGGCAAAAGTTATCAGGCTCTCGCAAAGAAAAAAATGAATCATTTGTGCTTATACTCGAAATTTTTCCCTTTATAATTTTGCCAAAAGTTGTAGGTGGGTTATCTTCTTCATAATTTTTAACATAATGGCTGTCTTCCACGTGCCTCTTATATATTTGTGCCGCTACATCTCCTCCCTTCCTAACTTTTCTTTTAATTTTTTGAAGATGGTTTTCAAACTTAAATGCGCTTATTTCATCTAAAGATCCATAAAGTTTGGCATCTTCATGAATATGCATCAGCGCGTGGAAATTGTATGTCAAAAATTGCAAACCATATAATTCTGGAACTTCGTTCACAAATGATTTTAAGAGTTTTTCTGCACAATTGTTATTACTCTTGCAGTCATTTTTGTCTAACAGAATCCTCATTGCCAAAGATAACTTTAAAAAGTGAGCATATCTTTCCGAACTTAAAATTTTTTTTAAAATAAAAGGCCCCGTATAAATTAAGAACTGTCTTAGCTCTGTTGCTTTCCATCTATCAAGATCTTTCAAGGTTCTCGGTTTTCTTTGAAACACTTTGGGTATGTTTGATCTATTAAAAATCAACTCTCTTGAAACTGCTTGAATTTTCCAAGATAACAAAGAGAAATCTTCGCCTCTTTTTTTTATCCATGCCTTTAACAATGTTCGCATGACGCCTAAGCAAACCACGTGCATATAGTCTAAGGGACACTGTGATACAATATTTATATTTAAACTTTCCAATGGTGAGGCAGACTGTCTTATGTGATGTTCTGGCTGAATGCGGCTTCTAAATGAATCATTGGTTCTAATTGTGCATTCGCATTCTGGTGGAAAAACAAGACGATGATTAACAATTTGCCCTTTTTGCGTACACCGTCCACAGGAAAAATATCCACTATGCCCCTTAGTGCCTAATATAAAGGACTTTGCAGGTGCATCCATTACAAAGCAGCGCACAAAAATTTTGAAAATTTTATCACTAAAATTTAGCCCATCTTGCATAAGAATATGCAGTTCCGAAACAAATTCTTGCAAAAAGTCATTCGGGCATTTTGGCTTTGAAGTACCTTCATACACTCCAACAAGAAAAACGTAGCAAGTACCCACAACACTGGCTAGTATTGGCCAAACTTGTTTGGAACTGCTTTTAAAAAGCGGCAGACCATCAATACCGAAATCTAAAGTTATATTTGTCGATGTCACAGCACTTCCAACCAAAAAATCCGCAATCCCATTTTTTAAACCATAATGAACATATGTTCCTTCTCCAACTTTTCTCTTTACAACAGAATGAGGAGTTTTTAAAATTGTCCTACCATCTTTTGGCACTTTAATGTTGCATTTTCGCAGCAATACTAATAGTGCATTAAGTGCTACAAAACTTATACTGAACTGGATAGCCCACTTAGCCAGTTCCTCGCACAAATTAAACTCATTTTCCTCACTTTCGTCAGTTTCGTCACTTTCGTCACTTGGTGAACTATCACTATTTTCACTGGAAATAACTACATTTAAATTGTCTTCGGGGTATGGAATTTCCATACCCTCTTGCACACTAACATTAATGTCAACAATTTCATCCACATTCTCTTTTTTTTGTGGGGATATGAGCTTTTGGGCTTCTCTTTTAGCCACCCTTCTTATTTTTTTTGCTGACATTACCTTTTAGTCACTGTTTTTCACTAAATTAAAATTTAATTAGTTGCACAATGCGCGCGTAAACTTCGACCGTTAACGTTTTTGTTTAAAATTTATTTTTCAATATTTAATTAGTTTCACACTGCGCGCGTAAACTTCGACCGTTAACGTTTTTGTTTAAAATTTATTTTTCAATATTTGAAAAATTATGAAAAATATTGTCATTAGAATCTGAGGAAATTTGTTAAAGAAAGTGCGATCACTTTTTAGTCCCCAGGATGATCAATTTATGTTTGCATTACATTTTGTTGTTATATATATATATATTTAAAAATATTTTCAATAACTCATTTTTCAAGCATATGGATGAGTCGTTTTCGAGTCTTTTTTTAATCGTGCAGGTGATCAATCAGTTTTTAATCACCAAAAGTGATCAAAAAAGACTCAGTACGGTGATTTATTAAAAAGTAATCTTCCAAATGCTATTCGGGTGTGTAGAACAAAAAAAAAAAAACGAAACCAAAGTAAAAAGAAGTTTAACAATCAATCGGTTTTGCAAGATTATGAACGTCTCAAATAACAAATGGGTGATTCCACAAAACCAGTATGAAATAATATTGGGAAACCCATAAGCTACAAATGAGAATATATAGACGGCTGAGTGGCAGATCAGAAAAAATCTAAATCCTTCACATACATACATATCGTTACCTTAAAAAGTTTTTACAGAGTTATATGTTAAAACTCACATAATTACTTTTGAAAAGCAATTCCACAGGGGCAAATTTTATCCTTATTTGAAACTGGCTAGTGTGTTCTCTTGTTATTTTTAAGTGCTAAGTAACAGTTCTCAAGTCAAGTCAAGTCTATGCTAAGTATCGGTAATGGCAGCTTAATTTACACATTTTTCGAAAATGACTTTTGCTTCTACTGTAAAATTCTTTTAAGGTAACGATATATTAAATCTTCTCTCTGTGCCAGGGGTCGGCGATCTAAAAAAAAACTAAAAATACTGCTTTCAATTTTCCTCCTCATACCGGTTCATCATCCTCTCACGCTATATCGGTATATCTCACTCTCCCCGTATCTCTCGTCTTCTTCTTAGTATCTTCTTTTTTTCTTTGTCCCTGTCGTCGTCATTTAATTTCCTATCTTGCCTCCAACCAAGGCAAAATCAACAAGGTAGAATTGACAACTGAAATATTTTGTTTTTGTACAAGTTTTTCCTTCAAAAATATGTAAACAAGCGTATTAACCCTTTGCCGTCCAAGCACAGTTCTTGTGTCCCATACAATTGTTTTACTGAAAAATTAGATAGCATTTACTCAGGCCTAAAAATTATCAATACCCTGATATATGCTAGCCCAAACAGTAACAGAATAATGCTATGGATACACACACGGAGATTATCTCCAATAAATCTTCTTTAATCAGATCCAAATTTTACCATGACACATACAAAATTAAAAATTAACAATTGGCACCATCTAGTGCTTTGGTTGTAGTACTTGCAGTTTAAAACTAGATGTCGCTGGGGATTTTTTATTTTTTGGTGACTCTAGTGTCCAGTAGCGGTAAACTCGTAATTTTGGTAATTATCCCTGCTATTTTTGTTTATTTATCGATGACAGTAGCGGTCAAATCGTTAGCTCGTTTTCTGAAATCTGCTCAAATCTTCTTCATTTTTGGGAGTTTATAATGAATATTATGCTCAAGTTAACTCCCAAAAGCGGAGTTAATTCGAAATTTGTGCTAATGTATCAGCCGTATAAGATCCAGTTGAAAAAAGATTAGACCATTCATCTTGGCTAAAATGTGCTAGAGTCTAGCTAATCCGAACTCTAAACTCTATTTAAACGTGCAAGGAACTGAGGCAAGCGGTATTTTATTTATATTAAACAATTTGCTATTTCTTCACACTATTGAAAAAAATTTTAAAATCTCAAACAGAACGGGTTAGTATATTTTTTCATTTGAAGGGGAAAACTCCTACAGAAAAGAGAGAACTGTCAAGTTCACTATTACTTTGTTTAATATACTTGCCTCCAACTAACTCTCATGCTCCTTTTTATTATTTTCCTCTCTACTTCCCTTTTTTCTCTTATCGTCTCCCTTTAGTAAAAATGTCACACCCGTCAACTTGGACTGAACCAGACCAATAATCAAAAATAAATATGCATACTTATAAACCATCGATAAGGGCTCGCCAAGTGGATTTTCTTTCAACGCTGCCTGTTTACTCATGAATAAATACACACAGATGTACATACAAAAAAAAACCTATAAAAATTAATACCCAATATACAAAAGAAATATAATTCTGAAAGGTTTGAAGAAATGTCAATGTTAATTTGTGAAGATTCTAAGAACTCATCTTATTCTGAAATCACAAACGTTAGTCCTTAAAACTTTCCAAATAACCAAATCAAGCTTTCAAATGCTTTTCATATTGGTATTTTGCAAAAATGTTTATTGGGTTAATGCGGGAGTAATTACAATGTATGTATGCTATTTTACTATAGAATTGTATGCAAGCGACTAATCCGTAGCGATTGATTTTGGGGCATAGACCGGCAATTCCTTTCCTGGGAGGAAAACTCTAATGCTTTAACATAGCAAGCGCTCTCTCCGTGCCGACCACTGCTTTGGCGAACTTTCATAAAGTGTCATAAAAGTATCAGCTTATATTCAAACATACTATCATGCATAGGCTTATCAGAAGAAATTTAAACAAAGCAAACACTTCTCCGAACAATTGTTTATCAAATATTAAGTATCATAGCTCCATAATCATATTGTGTGTTTATGTAAATATTTGTATTTGTGTTAGCTAATTATTTCTTTGTTACTTGAGGTGTCTAAAAAATTTAAATGTTTGTAGGTACATATATTCCTTATCGATTACTTTCCTTAAATCAATTGAAAGATAACCCTTACCAACAGCTAGTTTGAAATTAATGTACAATTGGGCGGGTACAACCTTACTTAACACCTGTAGTTAATCAATTCTTATTCCAAAAATCAATAAAAATCTTCGTAGTTGTTGCGGTAGTAAGATCTATTAGTATACACATTTGAATGGGTTTTTTTCTTAAAACGTGAAGATTTTATAGGCCAAAAGCCAAACAGCGCCATTAAATTATGATGATAAAATATGACGGAAACATTCTTCTTGAAACATTCGTTTTTCACGGAATTGTTCATTTTATTTACTATCTTGGGGTAATTTAACGAAAATCAAAGGTAATTAGAGAACTTCGGACGAAATTTTTGTGAGGTACATAGGAATATTAGGAAACTCCTCGGAGGTCGGAATAGCTAGAGGAACTTTTTTCCGACTCTTCAATCGCCTTTTTAATGTGGCTACCCCTAGCTTGAACGTTCATTCCGAAAACCCTTTTGAGACGCTCGCGAGCGTACATTGAAATATATGCCCGAGATAGGTATGCCTGTTGCTGTTGTTGTTGTAACGGAGTGTAGCCCTGCCAAACGAGTACTTATCATTAGCCTAAATTGTCATCCATGTCTTCTAACGGGAGTCCTAGGAAACTAGCTGTTTCTAGAGGGTTGGGGGTTTAGAATATGCCCGAGGTAGGCATACCGGTCGTAAGAGGCGACTAATATGCACATAGGTAATTGACGTGCTAACTCGATGGTTGATCTACGGATATGATGCCTCTCACCTCTCATTACCCATCTTCTCCTTCCTCATGGATGGAGGGATGCCATGACCTAGAAGGTTCCACTGGTCATACCAAATCGCTACCACGACAGTCGGGCAGTACCGCAAGGGAGCACCGCAGCGTACCGGGGTCATATCCGGCCAAGGACCGTCAACTTCGGCATCACTCCCCAAAACCTTCGGGGAGTGTTTTGTTGTTAACAACAACAACAACAACAGAGGGTTGGACCAAAGGGAAATGGGTATTAGAAGAGTGGGCTCCGCAGAGCAAGTGAATAGGTGGTTGGTGTTATGGGGGAAGAGCCGCAGTCTGGATAATTAGGAGTTTAATCTACTACAGTATCCAGTATCCTGGCTACGGGCTAGTACCACAAGGTGCTATTTACCGGAACGTGCCAGATTCATATCTGGCAAAGGACTGTCAACATCAGTACAACCCTGTCTGGTCTGTCACGTAACTTTTTATAAGTGGATTTTCCGACTAGGCAGGGCGAACTACTGCTACAACAACCATGGACTTTTCTGTTTGTTTAGATACACGGCTATTGTTGCGTCGATTTAAGCGATTATTGCAATTCGGCACAGATATACGTATATTATATATGTAAATATAGTGTATTTATGTAGTTATTGCATACACGGCTTTTTTCTTTTATATTCGCTTTATTTAATACTTGAAGCACCTCGAAAAAACTTAATACAACCACGTCAGCAAAGAAGAAATTAGGAGTTAACTAGTTTCAGCTATCCCACAAAATCTTGCTGTGTTGTTGTTGTTATAGTACTTCACCCTACTACACTTCCTCCACTCATGAATAAATTAAACAGTCTTAGATAAAAATAAAAATAGCCTTTGACCGATTGACACCGTTCATATGGCATGCAGGCAGATATGTTGTATCAAACGTGAACTCTCCATATGTGGAACATATGATGAGTCCTTATGTGGAAATATACATAATTTTGATGAAAATACAGTCTGATACAAATATAATTCGCCTCATAGGGGACGCATCCTAGGCTAATCGCATTTTTTTGCGGGTAAAGGATGATGAACACCCTGCGGGTTAGGGGTTTAGAATATGCCCGAGGTAGGCATACCGGTCGTAAGAGGTGACTAGTATGCACATGATGCCTTTCACCTCTCATTACCCATCTTCTCCTTTCTCACGGATGGAGGGATGACATGACCTAGAAGTTTCCACTGGTCATACCAAATCGCTACCATGATCGGCCAAGGACTAAAACCTTCGGGTAGTGTTTTTGTTGTTAACAACAACACCAACAACAACAATAACAACAACAACAATAACAACAGGGCTCAAAAGACTAGTTTTGGCGCCAGGATCACAAATCCGGAAGCGCTTTTTTAATACTTTGCTTCTGTGAAGGCCGTTGGCCGGGATCGGGCCCGGGTAATTTTTCGGTAATTTTTCACTGAAACAAAAAATTAAAGAAGCGCTTCCGAATTCGTGATCCTCAGGTCAAAATACGTCTTTTGAGCACTCTCCCATAATTTTAGCTCAATTTTCAGCAGTTGGGTGCTAAAGGAAACAACTCTACATATGAAATCTGTTAGGAGTTTAAACTTACATCGCTTGTACCGGCTGCATCCACAAACCGTTGACGCAGCGATGGTTCTTCTTTGTCCCGTTGTAGATATTCTGCGAATTTTGAACGTAAAACACTTTTGGGTACCATCCAATCGCTCCGTAAACCAAACACCAAGTTCTGATAAAGCTCCAACATGAATTTACCGATGGCGTCAATTTCTATGGAAAAAAAGAAAACACCATTAATTCTTTCTCCACCTTTTTTATAAACTATAGCTTCTTTTTACTAACTTACCCCATTGCTCGGCTTTGTTTGTTGGTGGCATATCGGAATTAGTTGTATTTGATAATCCTAGAATTTAAATATTTTCTTTCTTTTTTAACTTTCCTAAATTATCACGAAAACAATGAATGCACTTGAAAATGAACACAAACAATGCACAAAATAACCGTTTATTCACTTCAACGATCGTGGGTGCAATGAATGTTTTTTCTTGATCGGCTGATGCTTGACCGCATGAATTGGCATGAATGGGTGTGTTTTGTTGTTGAAGACAGCGAAGTGGGTTTCCCCCGTTTGCAAAAGCGTTTCTGATTTCTGCTATGAACTCTTCAGTCAATTTTCACAGATAATGCTATTTTTATCAGCACACTTTTCTTCAGTGTTGACGTTTTCCTTACCGCACGTAGTGGACCAGTTTGGTTTTGTTTATCTTTCACGATCACTTTTTTTTTTTTTCCCGCACAAATTTGATATTAGATTTGGGTAGTTCATGAAGTAATTAGTTCATTCAACTAGTTCATGGAAGTGATCGCGGGAACTAGTTCCAAAATTCAAACGCACTATTTGCTCGATTTTTCGTTCAATTTCATGTTGATTCTGAAAATTGACTTGTGTCAACGTGTGTTGCAAAATTGCATGCAACAAAGTTCATAGCCAGCCGACTTTTGTTCAACTCCTCATTCAAATTTTGTACAACCTTCGGGTAATTAGTTCATTCAACTAGTTCATCGAAGTGATCGCGGGAACAAGTTCCAAAATTCAAACGCACTATTTGCTCGATTTTTCGTTCAATTTCATGTTGATTCTGAAAATTGACTTGTGTCAACGTGTCTTGCAAAATTACATGCAACAAAGTTGGTAGCCAGCCGACTTTTGTTCAACTGCTCATTCAACTTTTGTACAACCTTGCGTTTGTTTACGAATGTCAGATTTTGCCCTGCAAAAATCGTTGGATTATGTGTTCCAATTTTTTCATATTGGAGTACTCCAATAGTAATCCTTTGTATACCTCATCCGACCATGTTCAACTTTTTGAAAGCCGGTCATTTCTCGGGCCGTATCGACGAAAATTACGACACTATCGCTCTGGCAGTATATACTCCAAGGAGTAACAACATTGGAGTAACTACATTGGAGTACATTATAAAGTCCTCTGACGGTAGTTACTCCATGAAGTAGCAGAAACAAAGCGCAGGTTGGAGTAGGTGGTCCAGTCCTAGGACATCGCAATGTTAATTGGAGTACAATTTTTATATGAAAAAGGATTACATTTGGAGTACTCTGATGCTTCAATTGGAGCACTCTTTGGATAGGAAATAGAGTACTCTCGATTTTTGCAGGGTGAGGTAAAATTTTGGAAATAAAATTTTAATACATTTTTCACAAAATTTTTATCAATACAATTGTAGCGATTTTAATTGGCATGAATTTCGTCTAGACCTTTTTTCTTGATCATTACTAACATCCAGAGCAAAACCTGAGCGTTCCATCCCATCCAACTAGAAGAGGCCACAAGGCGCTCCGTTCGGATTCCATGCGCGGTGCGCTTATAAGGTATACCTACCTATTTAGGACTCTTTTTGAGGAACGTTTAGCAGATAGTGAAAAAAGTGTTCCTTCAAGAAACACTCCATGGAAG
>CAXKVI010000004.1:13614894-13705482 GCA_964058755.1 Campiglossa producta | reverse complement strand
ATGTGGAACACAGGCAGGGTTGATATTTTGAGGAACTGTGGATTGTATTGTTCGGCGAATGAGGCCAAATGTGATGGAATTCCAAATTTGGAAAATGAAATTTGTATGGAAAAAATCGCCAAATTTACTAAATTTGGTGTGGTGTAAATGTACTATAAGGCAAAAACACGTTGAAAAGTGTTGGAAGGGTATTAAAAGACAGGCCTCTGGATTATTATTGGCCAAAAGGCATCTTTTCATACCCATCCCAACATTTTTGGACGTGCTTTAGCAGTTATTTCCTAGCTACCACCGGCCGAGAAATGTCAAAATCCATATAAAAAAACGCTCAAGAAATGGTCAAGAACTGTTTTCACACGTCAAATTTTCTTGAGCCAATACTCAGCTCATAAGAAAAAATACTATAATTTTCTATGGTTGGCAATGCCGGTTTACCTCAAGAAATAAATATGCTCGTATATATTTCTGCGGTGTATTTCTGCCATGAGAAGCTTCTCAGCAAAAAATTCATTTGCTTTGCAAGTGCCGTTCGGAGGCGGCAAAAAACTGTAGGTCCCGCCAACTTGTAGGAAAAACTGAAAAGCATCACACCACAAGTTGGAAAGAGAAGCTCGGCTAAAAATCTCGTTAGAGTTTATGATAACCTGTTGGTATATCGCCGCCATTAGCTTTTTTTTTTTTTTTTTTTTCTTGGCAGGTGGGTAGCCCGCTTATGGCTAACAAATACAAATAATTGCACTACATCACCTAGCTCATTTTGGTGAGCTAGGTGAAAATCTGTGATCACTTTAATGAACTGAAATTCCCATCTCTATTCGAGATTCTCATGTGAACAGTGTTGCTAGAAGATTTTTATAGCTTATACCCCATGTTTGAGTGTTTCTAAGTTATTTCTAAAATCTCTATTGAACAAAACTCAAATATACATATCGTCGCCTGTTCGCGAAATTATCCTAATCGACAAAATAAAAATTTTAGTGGAGAGCATTTTTTTTTTAGTTTTTTCTTTACCTGTATGAATTGTATGGGATAAAAAGAAAGCCGATTTTTGGCATAACTGATTTACACGGGTAAATTTTCGTCGTTCCACTGCTTTCCACTTTTAAATACAAGGTGTTCAAATTTGGCATCAATATTCATTGCATGTGCAGTTGATTCCAAAATTAATTGACTACCCGTTTACATTAATCAATTTTTTCTTAATTATTTGACGGTTGTTTACGTCATTAAAAAAAATAAATAAAAATAGAAAAATAAATTTTTTGATTTTTTCACAACAGATGAGATATGTAGTTATCTCCCGACTACATCCGGTTTTTTAACCACAAGGAGCCTGATAATATCACCCACAAAATCCTATCCAGCCTATTTACGACCGCAAGCAAACAGGAAGTTAGAAGTTACGTCTATGGAGCTTTGATCCTGACTGGCCTTCGCCCTTGGGGGTAACTTTCGGCACCAGGCATACAAAGCCACAAAAAACCCTGTTGTTGTTATTGTAACGACAAAAACTGTACCCAAGGTTTTGGCAAGTGTTGTCGAATTAACAGTTCTTGGCCGGAAATCAATCCGCTAGGCTCCAGTACTCCTTTCTCCCACAACAGTCGGGCAAGTACCGCAAAGTTCTGTCTTGTATGTACGCTATCAGCGTTATTGCAGGGTAGATTTTAAATGGGCTGTGACAGCACTGAACGGAAATGTCATTTTTGGCGGAAGTTACCGTAATCGTAGCCGTTTTTTTTGCAATTTCAAATTAGGAAAAAGGCTGTTGTGAAGTGAAGAATAGCGAAAGAATGATAAATTTAGTTTATCGACTTATTTCGCCAAAGAATATTAGTAAAAAAAATATAAGAATTTGAAGTTAAAATGTTGATAGTTTTGAGAGATTAGAAATAAAAATAAAAAAATATTATGGCTCAAAAATGAACGTCTTAAAGATTTCACCACGCGCGTTTTCCAAGCGCATCCAAGCATCTGTAAGTAACTAAATTAAAAATTTAGTCTGGGTTAATTAATAATACATTTGTCGCAGTTTACCACAACCCACCTTCCACCAATCCATTTTCCCAGCCGCGCTACATCCAGTAGCGCAAATAAATGCCGGAGCGCTGCTAAAGTAAGCAATGGTATTTCAAAAGCCTATCCTGTTGTTGATCATGAATTCGATGTGGTCATTGTTGGTTCGGGTGGTGCTGGGTTGCGTGCCGCTTTCGGTTTAGTCGAGCTGGGTTTCAAGGCGGCTGTTGTTAGTAAAATATTTCCAACGCGTTCGCATACAATCGCGGCTCAGGGTGGTGTCAATGCGGCGCTGGGCAATCAAGATGAAGATGATTGGCGTTGGCATTTCTATGATACGGTTAAAGGATCAGATTGGCTGGGCGATCAAGATGCGGCACATTATATGACGCGTGAAGCGCCACGTGCCATATTGGAATTGGAAAACTATGGTATGCCATTTTCACGAACACAGGATGGCAAGATATATCAGCGACCAATGGGCGGTCATACCAAACATTTTGGCAAAGGAATGGTACGGCGCACATGCGCATGTGCAGATCGCATTGGTCATGCCTTATTACATACGCTCTATGGACAATCGCTCGCCTATGATATACATTATTTTTTGGAATATTTTGTATTGGATTTGATATTTGATAATTATGCTTGTTGTGGCGTGATGGCGCTTTGCTTGGAGGATGGCACCTTGCATCGGTTTCGTGCGCTCAACACCATCATAGCTACTGGTGGTTATGGGCGCGTCTATTTTTCATGCACCTCGGCACACACTAACACCGGCGATGGTAATGCAATGATTATACGTCAAGGATTGCCGCTGCAGGATATGGAATTTATTCAATTTCATCCGACTGGCATGTATGGACCGGGTGTACTTGTGACCGAAGGTTGTCGCGGTGAAGGTGGTTATTTGGTGAACGCCAAAGGTGAACGTTTCATGGAAAAATATGCTCCGAAAGCAAAAGATTTAGCGCCACGTGATATGGTTGCACGCTCCATGACAATGGAAGTCATGGAAGGACGCGGTGTTGGGTCTGAAAAAGATCATATTCTCTTGCAGCTACATCATTTGCCACGCGAGAAGATACTCACACGTTTGCCTGGTATTTTGGAAACAGTGCGCATATTCCTTGGCATAGATGCCACAAAAGCTGCGATACCCGTTATACCCACAGCGCACTACAACATGGGTGGTACACCAATAAATTATCGCGGACAAGTACTAACCATAGATGCGGAGGGCAATGATCGCACGGTGACTGGATTGTATGCTTGTGGTGAGGTATCTTGTAATGTACATGGTGCGAATCGCTTGGGCGCAAACTCATTTTTGGATTTATTGGTTTTTGGACGCTCCTGTGCTTTGCACATAGCCGAAAATTTTGAACCCTCGTGTCCAAAGCCGAAATTGGCAGATGTAAGTATGGATTAACTAATTTCTTTTTTAATCCCATGCAACCACAGGAGGCCGCACGGTGCTCCAAGAGGATTCCCTAAAGGAAGCACTCACCTTCCCAAAGAAGACGGATAACCTTTTGAAATATATGAAAAAAGTTGTCCTCTAGGACTCTAAATAATAGTTTTCAGAGTCCCCAAATGCTCCTAAGACCCTGAAACCAAATTTAAAACTTCTGACCGAGTAAAAAAGTTCAGCACCCACAAACACTACCCTTGGGAGTCCCTTTACGCTCCTATTTTGGAGCGCTCCGTACTTGGTTGGCTGGGAAAAAATTGAGGTCAACAATCCCACCAAAAAATCCGAGAAAATGGGCGAGCTAATTTCCAAACTGCGAGAGAGATAACAGCTCCGATACCCCAGTCCCTCACGTAGTACGGCACTGAATCATAAACAATGTCCAGGGAAGATGACATGGTCAACATGTCATGCAGCTCAAGCATATCGGCCCAGTGGGAGTTAAATATTTAACTGCCGTCTTCAATCTGTCTTTGATCACAGCTGTCATACCCGACAAATGAAAGTAGGCAACTGTGATCCCTGGCCTGGCAAGCCAGCTAACGTTGGGGAGTCATATCGTCCGATATCACTCCTCTCGCCAGTAGTAAAGACACTTGAGGCGGCCTTACTCCCGCTCTACACATCACACTTGATGTTGGCCGAGCACCAACATGGCTTCAGGAAAGGTAGGAGCACAACATCTGCTCTAAATGTCATAAACACTCAGATAACTGACGGTCTAAATCAAAACAGACCTAATGACAGGACGGTTCTAGTTGCACTCGACTTGAGTCAAGCTTTTGACACAGTAAATCATTGGCAACTTGTATCCGATTTGGAAGACTCAAGCGTTGGACCGCCAATTATCTCAGTGGTCGTCGGTCGTCTGTTGTATTCAGAAACAAAAAATCTAAAGCCAGGAAGATCAAACAAGGGGTACCACAGGGTGGTTTTCTTTCCCCGTTATTGTTTAACTTCTATATTTCGAAGCTGCCTCCTCCACCAGAAGAAGTTACGATTGTTTCTTACTCAGACGATTGCACGATATTGGCAACTGGTACTTCCGTTGATGAGCTGTGCTCTAAAATAAATGGCTATCTCCCCTCTCTAGTCGAGTTCTTCACCGCCCGAAGCTTGACATTGTCGCCAACAAAGTCTTCGGCGACCTTATTCACGACGTGGACAGCGCAGGTTGGCATGGAATTAGAAATTTATGTAGGTGATCATAAAATACCTACTGTCGCTCAACCAAAAATCTTAGGAGTGACTTTCGACACCATGCACACTTTCGGTGCCCAGCTGCTCAAAATTACAGAGCCGCAACAAAATCCTCAAGTCACTTGCCAGGGTTAAGCGTTCAGCAGAATCAATCCGCGACGTACGTCGCGTACGTCGAAATAACTGACAGCAAAGTAGACTGCGGATGTTTGTATGCGTAACGCCAGATAAGACGGATACGTCAAAGTAGAAATTGCTCTAAAATTGACGTACGTGACGCAGCTGACGTATTGGCGGACTGATTCTGCCGAAAGCTTAAAGACAAAGAAACGTTGTTGGTAACGTACAAGGCAATTGGTCGGCCGATCCTGAACTATGCGTCGCCGATATGGTCGCCGGGGCTTGCAGACGTTCACTGGAATCAGCTTCAGGCCTGTCAAAACACCGCGCTCAGAACCGCTACGGGGTGCGTCCTTAAGTCACCTATATCTCATATACACAATGAGGTGGAAATGCTTCCAGTTAGGGAGCATAATGAAATGCTAAACAAGCAGTACCTACTGAATTGCTGTAAACCACAGCATCCCAATAAACAACTGCTTGAACTCATTCCGCCTCCTAGGACCATAAGGTCGCATTTACGTAAACATTTTTATGAGATCCGACACTATATAACAACGCCGTTTGATCTACAGGTGCATAAACAGGCTCCCTGAAATAAATCCCACGAAATAAGTCCCACTTTTAAAAACGAAATAAGTCCCACCAAAATGAAATGATTTAAAAATTTACTTGAAGTGAAATAACTCCCACTCAAAATGAAATAACTCCCCCTTGAATAATATATTTCTTAAATGAAATAAGTCCCACTTTCATAAACGAAATAACTCCCTCTTTCAAAATAGCAATTTTTGGTGGGACTTATTTCGTTTTTAAAAGTGGGACTTATTTCGTGGGAGTTATTTCAGGGAGCCCATAAACAGGCCTTGGGACATATCCATACAACGTCTGTTGGCCATTACTCTGCGCTCTGTCCGCTAAACAATGTCTTACATGCCGCAACACCAGGCATTTCTGAAGAGGAGCGTCATCTTCCTCGAGAGACAAGGGTCACTCTGGCTCAATTACGCTCTGGTTATTGTAGCAGGTTAAACTCCTACATATCTATACTGAACCCTGATGTGCCGAATGTATCTCCGGCACTTATTTTCTTGCTCTTCTGAGCCCACTCTTCTAACACCCATCTCTCTTTGGTCCAACCCTATTGAAACTGGTAGTTTCCTTGGACTCCCGTTAGAAGATATTGATGACAATTTAGGTTAAGGAAAAATACGCGTTGGGCAGGACTACACCTCGTTACAACAACAACAACAACAACAACAACATGACATGGTCAGTGTGAAGCGAAGATAAGATGGCCCTTGGAATAGTCGAGAGAAAATTTCTACGGAAATTTTACGAATATCTGGACGAAGTTTACACAGATCATGTTGTGCGAAGGGACAAGGAAACTGCGAGACAAAAGGTTTTCCTATCGACAGGTGAAAGATGACTTGGTATCTCCTATTGTTGCCAGTATTGGATAAAACTAGCTTATACCCGAGTGTTCCATCTAATGTCCCCTTTTCCCTCATCTTCGATTTTTCGGTATACGGTGGAGACAAACTGCGTATATCTTCGTGCCAAATTTCAATCGTGCAGCGTGACTACTTTTAGAGATAAGAACTACCAAATGGCCTACAGGACTAGTTTCTTGTATTGTCGGTTCTACGAGAACGGTATCAGTACTTGTGCTGTACCCATCGTACCGAAATGACCCGGGCCGTTTTCTTATATCGACCCGGCCAAGAGCAATACACTCGGGGTGACCCTGTCTGACGTTTAGGCAGGACTACACCTCGTTACAACAACAACAACAACCAAATATCCCATTTGTATGTGAGGTACCACGCCTCCTTTTCCCCTATCCGTCTTAAGAAGCAAAATTACGTTTACCCTGTGACCATACCGAGAAAGTGGACTTCTGTTATCTTTTAAATCAAATTTTTTCAATTTCTTTCTAGAATGCTGGCGAAATGTCTGTATCGAATTTAGACAAATTGCTGCATACGAAGGGTGACATAACCACTTCGGTATTGCGTCTCAAAATGCAAAAGACCATGCATCAGCATGCGGGCATTTTTCGTGTTGGTCCAAATTTACAAGAGGGCGTTAAGAAATTAACTGAAATCTATAAGGAATTCAAAAATATACGTGTGGTGGATAAGTGAGTAACTAACTAAAAGGGCTGTAAAACCCTACTCTAACCTAATTGGCATATTTTTATTTTCGAAAGAGGCATGCTGAATTTCGACACGACTGAGTGGATGATCACCCAATTACAAACTATTATTCAAAAACGCCCTATCTCAAAATTTGCTTTAAAGAACACCCTGAAAGCTTCATTTCAGTAACGCGCTATTTCAAAATTTAGTCCAAGAACGCGCTATCAGTTTCAAAAACGTCCTTATCTGAATGAAAACTCAATACATTTTCAGCTGAGATAGTGCGTCTTTGAATTAAAGGCTCAAATAAGGTATTCTTGAAAAGGGTCTTATGCCTATAAGGCGTTTTCTAAAGGGGGTGATCTTCCGCTCAGCCTTCGATTGGAAATATGTAGTTTTAAAACAAAAATGAGGAATGCAGCACTGCCTCGGACAAAAAGGACGCTGTCTACAGGGAGACCTTGCGAACGGGCGCAACCCGCAGTGTATGGCAACGATATCGTGAGGCGAAGAAGGAAGAGAGACGCCTTTTCGAAAAAAGAAACGTGAGGCGAAAGGCGTGAGTGTGAGAAGCTTGAGATGGTGTTGTTGTTGGAGGAGGTGTAGTCCTGCCTAAATGTCAGACAGGGTCACCCCGAATGTATTGCTCTTGGCCGGGTCGATATAAGAAAACGGCCCGGGTGGTTTCATCACGATGGGTACAGCACAAGTACTGGTACCGTTCTCGTAGAATGCTGGCTGACAGGAATGATGCCTGAAAATTCTAAGTAAAGATCCGGCGGATGACGGAAGGTTTTAAGAAAGGCGATCCCGATAACTGCTCCAACTAGCGTATTGTGTGAAAGACTGAAGCCCATCGTAGACAAACTGCTTGGACCATCGACCAGATTTCCACGATATGCCAAAACCTGGAGAAGACCCATGATAAAAGAATCGACACACACCATCTCTTTGTCGATTTTAAGCTGCTTTTGACAGCGCAAAGAGGAGTTGCCTGTATGTCGCCATATCTGAATTTGACTTCCCTGCAAAGCTTATACGGCTTAGCCAAATAACGGTCAGCAATACCAACAGCTCCGTCAGAATCGGGAAGAACCTCTCTGAGCCATTTGAAACCAAACGAGGCTTCAAACAGGGCGACTCCCTTGCTGGAGAAAATAATTCGAGCAGCAGAGCTAAACCGCAATGGTGCAATTTTTTACAAGAGCGTGCAATTGCTGGCGTATGCCGATGATATTGATATCATTGGCCTTAACAACCGCGCCGTTAGCGCTGCCTTCTCTGGACTGGATAAGGAAGCGAAAAGTTGGTCTTGCGGTCAACGAGGACAAGACGAAGTATCTGCTGTCATCAAAGAAAGAATCGGCGCACCTGCGCCTTGGCAGCCAAGTCACCATTGATAGCTACAAATTTTAAACGGCGAGGGACTTCGTCTACTTGGGAACCAGCATTAACACCGAAAACAATATCAGTTTAGAAATCCAACGGAGAATCACTCTTGCCAACAAGTGTTACTTTGGACTAAGTAGGCATTGAGAAGTAAAGTCCTCTCTCGACAAACAAAGATCACGCTCTATAAGTCTCTCATCATACCAGTCCTGATGTACGGCTCGGAATCATGGACAGTGGCAAGAGAAGATGAGATGGCCCTTGTATTATTTGAGAGAAAAGTTCTCCGGAAGACTTATGGTCCTTCCCGTGACGCCAACGGTGAGTATCGAAGGAAATTTAACGATGAGCTGTACGAGCTTTACGCAGACCTGACCATAGTTCACCGGATTGAAGTCCAAAGGCTCCGCTGGTTGGGACATGTTATGCGAATGGACAAAGAAGCTCCAGCACAGAAGGTTTTCCTATCGACACCCGAATTCGGCTGAGATGGAAACAACAAGTGGAGGAAGACTTCAACTTCCTTGGGGTTTCCAATTGGCGTCCGTTATCGCTAAAAAGGAATGACTGGCGTGCTTTGATACGAAACGGCCAAAATCGCTTAGGCGGTTAAGCGCCAATAAATGATGATGAAACGTTGGAAAGGTCTTTCAGTTACGTGTTGCTTACCCATGGGCGGTTTATGAAAGATGTTCAGGGGAGTCGCGAGGGGGGGATGTCGGGGTGGAACCCCCCACCCCATATGCGTGAAGATTTCAAACAGCGCATCGATGAATATGTAAGTCATAAGAATGGATAGTAATATTGAAGTTTGTTACTAACAACTAACACGGTTTCTCTCTTTATAACAGGATTACAGCAAGCCTATTGATGGCCAAGAAAAGAAATGTATCGAGGACCATTGGCGTAAACATACTCTAACATGGCTATGCGGTGACAATGGCGATGTAAAAATACGTTATCGTGCCGTAATTGATAAACCATTGGATAATAGTGTGGATCATGTGCCACCGGCTGTGCGTGCATATTGATTTATTTTATATTAACATTTCCCTATGAAGGACAATGGCGGGGCCTTAATCTGTAACTCGATACAAACATTGTTTTTTTCTCGAATGCCGATATTTTTGTATTCCGCAAAAACAATTCGAGTCGTATGCTTGAATATATTTTCGAGCCCCGTTTGGAAGAGTTTAGTAACCCAGTGGGAAAACGTAATGTATAGCAATGCATAAAGTAATGTATAGCTCCTATAGACTATACATGAAAACATGCATGAATTTTTCTACAGCGATGTCATAGGAAAAGTAATGTGTCGCTCGCCTACAAAACTAAAGCTACATGTTTACATTACTTTTTATAAATGAAAAGATGCATTACCTTTCATGAATGAAAAGACATATTAAATTTTGCATAACACTTTATAAAATCCTTGTGGAGTAACAAGGACATTGAGACATAGGACACAGTGAGGCTCTACAGCGGGGGAAGAGTTAAGGTCCTATTTTAAATGTTTGAATGACGAGCTCGTCATTTGCTACGACCAAGATGAGTGCACACAAAAAAATAACATAAAAAAAAAAACTAATCAAAACCAAACAGGCAACGGCATCAGGAGCAAACAGTCCAGTCGACTTCTGAAAATCCTAGCAGCAGCAGAGAAAGCGATGAAGATTTAAAAAACGAACAGCAGTTTCCAAATATGTAAATTTAAATTGTCAAATTGCTTATGTTGTTGCTTTGTCTGACATTTATAGCCACAAGGAGTGTGTGCGTGCGTGTAGATCTGAATTCGCTCGAACACACCTGTATGAATTCGCCTTGCTGCCTTCCTTGCTTTTGGTATGATCTTTTCAAGGCGAATTCATTACAGGTGTGTTCGAGCGAATTCAGATCTACACGCACGCACACACTCCTTGTGCCTAAAAATGTCAGACAAAGCAACAACATAAGAAATTTGACAGCTACGATTGGATTTTCAAGGAAGAAGAAGAAGTCATATGGTGGGAAAAAGTCACCTGTAAATTTATTCGCCTTGGATCTTTTCTTATAACAAAATTCGTACATCTTTTCATGCACGAAAAACAATTTTTTTTTAAAACTACAAATCAAAAATTGAGCTACTCATTACTCCCTTCATTGCTTTTGGTGTGATCTTTTCTTATAACAAAATTCATACATCTTTTCATGCATGGAAAAAGGTAATGCATTACCTACTTTCCCACTGGGTATATAAACGCCCTATCTCCCTGGAAAATATAAATAAAAAACATATCGTTCAGATAGCGCCTTTTGAAAATCATTCTGAGATCGAGAGTTTTTGAACTTTCAAACAGGGCTACAAAGAAATGCTGAGCTAGGGCAATTCCTAAGTTGGGGCATTTTTAAAAAATATTTTCAAATGGGGTTGTTGGCCCCATTGAATGCAAAAATCTTGTATCCTTATTATCTTAGTTTAGATTTAAAATTACTTTGACCTATTTATTTGTTTGTTAATTCGTTATTATTAATTAAAAATGCATAATTGCAATAGTTTGAAAGGAATTTTGACTCTAATTTTTTTTTCATTTCTATTCAAATAAAAAGCTTTATTAACTGATGAAAATTATTAAAACACGAGAATATTAAAAAAAAAGATTACAAAATTGAGTTTACAAAAATAATGATTTTTGAACTTTTTTTTTTAAAACTAAAATATTTTTAGACAAAAATGGATTTTGGATTTTCATTAACAAATAAAAAAAATTAAAAAAAATTAAAAAAAAAATTATGCTAAAAATGAAAATTATTAGATAAAAATCAATGATTATAATTTTCGAACAAAAGCATTGCTCAAAAAAGTTTTTTTTTTTTTAATTTGTTCAAACTTAAAAATAAAAAATAAACATTTTTCAGGAGCAAAATATATAATTAAGAAATAAAAATTTTAAGAAAACAAAAAATTATAACTTTCAAAAAAAGTATTTAAGCATGAATTTTTATCTACAAAAAAATATTTTTTTGAAAAATTATAAACATAAAATTTTAAATAAAAATGTAATTTTTTTTTCCAAAAACAAATAATATTTCTGCATTAAAAAGTTAAATTAAAAAAAAAGATACTAAAAATAAAAAATTATTAAAAAAGAAAAAATTATAATTTACACAAAATATCCAACCTAACATAAATTTTGTTTTTAAACAAATTGTTTTTTTTTTTTAAAAACCTAAAAAAAAACTATTAAAAAAATTTTAGAACTAAAAATATTATTTTAAATTTTTCAGTAATAAAAAATTTAATTAAAAAAGGGCATTTAAAATAAAAATGGTTAAAAAAGAATTTTCAAAATACGCAAACATGAAATTTTGCTTCCAAAAAAATAATTTCTAATTTTTTTATTTGGAAAAATATTTTATATCAATTAACAATTAGGGGTCTTCTCTCAAATTTTTTTTTTTTTTTCATAAAAAAACACAACAAATAAGCATAATGTTAAAATAACAAAATTTTGTTTCAAATTTTTTTCATGCAACATTAAAATGTGTATTCCAAAGTGCAAAAAATTTAGGTATAGTTAGCTACTACCGGGAGTCCCGGGACTGACTTTTCTAGTGTTAGTGGTATCAAAACTGGCCTTTCAAAACTGCTCTAAGAGTGCCCCTGCGGCAGCCACTTGAACGTGACCTAACCTACATAGCTACTACCGACTTCAGAACCTAGCTACCACCAACCTAGGAACTCTCTGGAGAGAAAACCTAGGGTGTCCAGAAAAATCTGATTTTAGATTCGGATTAAGCTCACTAAAAAGCTTTAGAACCCGATAAGAAACCCTCTGCGATTTTTTGACTGTTGTACAGTGTTATTTTCGAAAAGAAAAAAAAAATAAATATTTTTATACCCAACATACCTATTTTATATTTATTATCCTGCCTAAAGGCTCATTTACACGGGTCGATTTTCTGGTTGATTTTTATCGAACCACTTGTGTTCAACCCTTAAATACAAAGTGAAGATCGAAAGAATTGCTGTTTACACGGTCGATTGAAAAAAGAGGTTAGAAAAATCAACCCATGTAAATGAGCCTTTATTCGGCTGTCAATAGAAAAACCTTCGGGGCCGGAGCTTCTTGGACCATTCGCATAATATGTTGTGTCAGTGGGCTCTCTGGCCTTTAATTCGCTATACTAGGACAACAAACACAGTCTCTAACGTTGAAGAAATGTTCGTCCTCAAATTAGATAACTAGGATAATTCTCTAACTATTGTCTATTCGAGGGCGGCAGTAGAGAATGACATTAGAATTCGATTACAGATAGGCTGTACAACTAGGCAAGAACTCAAATCACATTAGAATCCCACTAGAGAATGACATTAGAATTCGACTAGAAAACTATGGTTTTCTCGATTTGAGATTTATGTCCCATTTTTTTGAAGAACGCTAGGTTTCTCCAGTATTTCTCGAGTCCTCGTCTAATGTTGAAGATTTGAGATTGGGGCGACTTCTCTAATGTACCTCCAAATCAAATCTAACTACATGGTTTGTTGGGATGACAAAAGAATTCGAAAGGTAGTTTTTGATTTAAATCATTTATTCACATTACAGTTTACAAAAAAAGGACAAAGTTACAAAAATTACACATTAAAATACATTTAGTTTTGTTCAAGAGGAAACCATTCACTTGGTCACTAACCTAAATACAGTTTAGTTAAGAAACAAAAGTATATACTATATATATACAAACATATATTCAAAGTCAATAACTTAAATGCAAACTATACACAAAGCAAACGTATGGTTTCCTCCACCATATTGCTTAAACAAATACATATCTTATGTGCTTGTTGGCGGCGCCACTTTTTTGCCACAGCGCATAGCGTACTCCTCTTCGGTTAAATCTGATAAATGATTTATGCCCATTTTCCATGTTACTTCCCCACTTTCATACTTCTTGTTGTGCTCATCCACTTTTTGTTTGGACTTTTCATAGCGCTCGCGACGCATTTTATCTTCATCGGCGTCGCTGTACGCCTTATTAAACTTCGACTAGAAAAATAATGGAAATTTTAGTAGCATTGATAAAATAACAAAACATTCCAACTCTAATACCTTAAACTCCTCCCATTCTTGATCGGTAACCAGAGACATTTTCTCCAATTGTTTTTATTGCTATAACCAACTTGAGTGCACTAGAGAATTTTATTTGCGTTCTTGCAATTTAAATAAAAATCACGTAGAAGCGGAAGCTGCGACAAAAATGTAACTGATAATACAACTTTAGCTTGAATATGACTCACTTTTATTTAAATTATTACATCGATTGGGAAACAAAGGCAGAAAATAATTAAATTGAAGGCGTACAAAATAAATTACACAAAATGACCTCACGTAAACAATAAAAACAGCTGTTTGCCAACAACAAAAGCAAAAGCCAAAATAAAGCGCCGTTATGGCTGGTGCTGCCAGCTATTGAGAATTGTATGCTTGTTTGATGAACCGGGTTATTTTGGAGACGGGTGCAGTTACTTGTTGCAGATTACTCAATAATAGATTTTTTAATATCTGTTGGCAAAAAATCGGGGTTTTTCAACAAATTGTTTTTTCTTTTAATTTGTGTTAAAAATATTATTTTTAGTCATTAAATCGATTAAGAAAAATCGATATTATATATCAACTTTTTTAATTGTTTAAATAAAAATTCGATATTTATTAATGGATAGAATCGATTTTAAAAGATCGAAATTAAAAAAGTGGTTTCTTATTTTAATTTGTGTTTAAAATATTATTTTTAGCCACTAAATCTATTTAGACAGTTACTTGTTGCAGATTACTCAATAATAAATTTTTTAATAATATCTGTTGGCAAAAAATCGGGTTTTACAACAAATTGTTTTTTCTTTTAATTATATTAGTTTTAGTCATTAAATTGATTTAGAAAAATCGATATCATATATCACTTTTTTTAATTGATTCAATAAAAATTCGATATTTATTAATAGATAGAATCGATTTTAAACGATCGAAATTAAAAAAGTTGTTTTTTCTTTAATTTGTGTTAAAAATTTTATTTTTAGTCATTAAATCGATTAAGAAAAATCGATATAAATTTTTTTAATTTTTCCAATAAAAAATCGATATTTATTAATGAATAAACTCGATTTTAAAAGATCGAAAATAAAAAAATTTATCGAATAAAGTAAAAATCGATTAATTATTAATAACCCGTAAGTCACAACCAGATGTATCATTAATCGATCGCTATCTCAGAATGAGTTTGAGAAACGCCCTATCTTAACGAAAATTTTATAGATTTTCAGCTGAGATAAGGCGTTTTTGAATAAAATTTTTAAATGGCTTTATTTAAAAAAATTCTAACACGGTGGAAATGAAAAAATCGACCCTTTACTGAAAAAAATTGAGATAAGTCGTTTTTCAAAAATGTTTTGTCTTTCACTCAGACTACACTAGGCTAGATCAATTTTTTATTTTTTTGGAGGATCGATTCGTGGAAAAACAGTTGAGGAATTTTAGTTTGAAAACTTTGAAAAACCAATTTTATCGATTTGTGCAAATTTATTTATTTTTATTTTTTTTATTTCTAAATTTCCTCAAAGCATCTGTCGGATACCGCTATAGGCATCATTATTTTTTTAGTATGTGGGAAAAAGAATTATGAAAAAATTTCAAACGATATATAACAATGCATCAGATATTACGGCAGAGCCCCAGTCAGGAAGAGTTTTCGACTTTATCGAAGTTCACTGCTAAATTCTGATGAAATCGAAAAAATTATCTTATGATCTATTATATTTTCTGCCACCGGCATCTTCGGCAGAACAGCTGATGGATCCTATTTCAATTTTTGAGGTCTACATAGTATTGATAGTGAAAATTTTTCAAAAATTATCAAATTTTAACTTTGAAACTGGTAAAGTATTGAAGTAAAAAATATTTTCGGTATTTGTTTCCTTTAGCACCCAACTGCTAATAAATTAGCTAAAATTCTGGGGGAAGGCTCAAAAGACGGGTTTTGGCCTCAGGATCACGAATCCGGAAGGGCCGGCCATCAGGACCCCTGCCAACCAGAGCTAGCCAAGGTGAAAATAAAATCAGAAATTAGAGCTGTGCAATACCAAAAAATCACTGTGGGGAAAAATAAGCATCGAAATACCAACGCATAATTCGATAAACTCGATAGTTCCATAATTTCCAGCTCTAACTAGAGCTTCAACATGGATAGAAAAGGCTCTTCGCTGCACAAAATTATTCACTCTTCCATCTAGCTTTTTGGGAAACGAGACCTGGTTATTTCCTAGGAAATTATACGAAGATGGTTAGCAGGGACGTAGAACAAAGATATTATTAGTTTTGTACTAGCCATATGAAATATTTGTTGCATTCATCAATTGCATCTTGTATGTACGCTATCAGCGTTCTTGCAGGGCAGATTTTAAATGGGTAGTGGCAGCACTGGGCGGAAGTGTCATTTTTGGCGGCAGTTACCGTAATCGTAGCCGTTTTTTTGTTGCAATTTCAAATTAAGAAAGAGGCTGTTGTGAAGTTTACAGAATAGCGAAGGAATGATAAATGGCAATTTAATTTATCGATTTATTTCGCTAAAGAATAATAGTAAAAAATATAAGAATTTGAAGTTAAAATATTAATAATTTTTCGATTAGAAAAAAAAAAAAAAAAATAAAAAAAAAAATAAAAAAAAATAAAAACAAAATAACAGTGCTAAAAAATGAACGTCTTAAAGCTTTCAACAAGCGCTTTTATCAAGCGCATCCATGCATCTGTAAGTAACTAAATACATTTTTTTGGTTCATTAATAATACATTTGTTGCAGTTCACAACGTCCAACCTTGCAACAATCCATTTTCGCAGTCGCGCTTCATCCAGTAGTGGAAATAAATGTCGGAGCGCTGCTAAAGCAAGCGATGGTATTTCAAAAGCCTATCCCGTTGTTGATCATGAGTTCGATGTGGTCATTGTTGGCGCGGGTGGTGCGGGCCTACGTGCCGCTTTCGGTTTAGTCGAACTGGGTTTCAAGGCGGCTGTTGTTAGTAAAATATTTCCAACGCGTTCGCATACAATCGCGGCTCAGGGTGGTGTCAATGCGGCACTGGGCAATCAAGATGAAGATGATTGGCGTTGGCATTTCTATGATACGGTTAAAGGATCAGATTGGCTGGGCGATCAAGATGCGGCACATTATATGACGCGGGAAGCACCACGTGCCATATTGGAATTGGAAAATTATGGTATGCCATTTTCACGAACAAAGGATGGCAAGATATATCAGCGACCATTCGGTGGTCATACCAAACATTTTGGCAAAGGTATGGCACGGCGCGCATGTGCATGCGCAGATCGCATTGGTCATGCCATATTACATACGCTCTATGGACAATCGCTCGCTTATGATATACATTATTTTTTGGAATATTTTGTATTGGATTTGATATTTGATAATTATGCTTGTTGTGGCGTGATGGCGCTTTGCTTGGAGGATGGCACATTGCATCGGTTTCGTGCGCTCAACACCATCATAGCTACTGGTGGTTATGGGCGCGCCTATTTTTCATGCACCTCGGCACATACTAACACCGGCGATGGTAATGCAATGATTATACGTCAAGGATTGCCGCTGCAGGATATGGAATTTATACAATTTCATCCGACTGGCATGTATGGACCGGGTGTACTTGTGACCGAAGGTTGTCGCGGTGAAGGTGGTTATTTGGTGAACGCCAAAAGTGAACGTTTCATGGAAAAATATGCTCCGAAAGCAAAAGATTTAGCGCCACGTGATATGGTTGCACGCTCCATGACAATGGAAATCATGGAAGGACGCGGTGTTGGGCCCGAAAAAGATCATATTCTCTTGCAGCTACATCATTTGCCACGCGAGAAGATACTCACACGTTTGCCTGGTATTTTGGAAACAGTACGCATATTCCTTAGCATAGATGCCACAAAAGCTGCGATACCTGTTATACCCACAGCGCACTACAGCATGGGTGGTACACCAACAAATTATCGCGGACAAGTACTAACCATAGATGCGGAGGGCAATGATCGCACGGTGACTGGATTGTATGCTTGTGGTGAGGTATCTTGTAATGTACATGGTGCAAATCGCTTGGGCGCAAACTCATTGTTGGATTTATTGGTTTTTGGACGCTCCTGTGCTTTACACATAGCCGAAAATTTTGAACCCTCTTGTCCAAAGCCGAAATTGGCAGATGTAAGTATGGATTAACTAATTTCTTTTTTAATCCCATGCAACCACAGGAGGCTGCACGGTGCTCCAACAGGATTCCCCAAAGGAAGCACTCACCTTCCCAAAGAAGACGGATAACCTTTTGAAATATATGAAAAAAATTGTCCTCTGGGACACTGAATGATAGTTTTCAGAGTCCCCAAATGCTCCTAAGACCCTTAAACCAAATTTAAAACTTCTGACCGAGCAAAAAAGTTCAGCACCCACAAACACTATCCTTGGGAGTCCCTTTTCGCTCCTATTTTGGAGCGCTCCGTACTTGGTTGGCTGGGAAAAAATTGAGGTCAACAATCCCACCAAAAAAATCGGGAACAATGGTCGAGCTAATTTCCAAACTGCGAGGGAGATAACCCCGATACGCCAGTCCCTCACGTTGTACGGCTCTGAATCATAAACACTGTCCAGGGAAGATGACTTGGTCAGTGTGTAGCGAAAATGAGATGGCCCTTGGAATACTCGAGAGATAAGTAATACGGAAGGTGTATGGTTCCAACGGCGAAGAAATTTCACGATTATCTGGACGAAGTTTACATAGATCATGTTATGCGAAGGGGCAAGGAAACAGCGAACGAAGAGAAGAAAGAGAAAAGTTCTACGGTAGGTTTATGGTTCTTCCCATGATTCCAACGGAGAGGAAATTTCACGATTATCTGGACAAGGAAACTGCGAACCAAAAGGTTTTCCTATCGACAGGTGAAAGATGACTTGGTGTCTCCAATTGTTGCCAGTGTTGAATAAAACCCTTATACCCGATTGTTCCATCTAATGCCCGCTTTACCCTTATCTTAGATTTTTCTGGAGACGTTGGAGACAAACTTCGTATATCTTCGTACCTAGAAGGTGGACTTTTGTTAATTAAAAAAAAAAATTTCAATTTCTTTCTAGAATGCTGGCGAAATGTCTGTAGCGAATTTAGACAAATTGCTGCATACGAAGGGTGACATAACCACTTCGGTATTGCGTCTCAAAATGCAAAAGGCTATGCATCAGCATGCGGGGGTTTTTCGTGTTGGTCCAAATTTACAAGAGGGCGTTAAGAAATTGACTGAAATCTATAAGGAATTCAAAAATATACGTGTGGTGGATAAGTGAGTAACTAAGTAAAAGAGCTGTAAAACCCTACCCTAACCTAATTGGCATATATTGTTTTTTCTGAATTTCAAAATATTATTCAAAAACGCCCTGTTTCAGAATTTGTTTTGAAGAACACCCTAAAAGTTTTTTTAAAGAACGCACTATTTCAAAATTTAGTCTAAGAACGCGCTATCAGTTTCAAAAACGGGCGTCTTTGAATTAAAGGCTGAAATAAGGTGTTCTAGAAAGAGTTTTTATACCTACATATAAGGCGTTTTTGAAAGAGGGTGATCTTCCACTCTGCCGCGATTGGAAATATGCAAATTTTTAATCCCAAATACTATTCTAGGTCACTCATTTGGAATTCGGATTTGATTGAGACATTGGAATTGCAAAATTTATTGGTTAACGCGATGTGTACGATAGTGGCCGCGGAAAATCGCAAAGAATCGCGTGGCTCCCATATGCGTGAAGATTTCAAACAGCGCATCGATGAATATGTAAGTCATAAGAATGGATAGTAATATTGAAGTTTGTTACTGACAACTGACATGGTTCCTCTCATTATAACAGGATTACAGCAAGCCTATTGATGGCCAAGAAAAGAAATGTATCGAGGACCATTGGCGTAAACATACTCTAACATGGCTATGCGGTGACAATGGCGATGTAAAAATACGTTATCGTGCCGTAATTGATAAACCATTGGATAATAGCGTGGATCATGTGCCACCGGCTGTGCGGGCATATTGATTTCTTTTACATTAACCTTTTCTCTATGAAGGACAAGAGTGGGACCTTATTTTGTAACTCGATACAAACATTTTTTTTTCTCGAATGCCGATATTTTTGTATTCCGCAAAAAGAATTCGAGTCGAATGCTAGAATATTCTTTCGAGCCTCGTTTGGAAGAGTTTAATAACTGCCAAGACTAACATATTTCAAAATATTTTTCAAAAACTCTCAAAATTTCTCAAAAACGCTCCGGAAAAAAATGATCGCATTTTTTAATATCATGCTGAGTGCCAGCGTTCTTGAACTTTAAAACAGGACTACAAAGAAATGTTGCGCTAGGGCGTTCTTCGAACAATTCCTAAGTTGGGGCGTTTTTAAAAAATATTTTGAAATAGAGTAGCCTTCAAAAAATAAGCCAACCTAGTTGTTGCCTCATTGAATGCAAAAATCTTGTATCCTTATTATCTTAGTTTAGATTTAAAATTACTTTGACCTATTTATTTGTTTGTTAATTCATTATTGTTAATTAAAAATACATAATTGCAATAGTTTGAAAGGAATTTTGCCTCTAATTTTTTCATTTCTATTTAAATAAAAAACTGATGAAAATTATTAAAACACAAGAATATTAAAAAAAATCATAAAATTTTGTTTATGAAATACTTTTTTTTTTGTTTTTTAAACTGTAAAATAAAACTAAAAAATATTTTTCGAAAAAATAATAGTTTTTTCAAAACTAAAAAGTAACTTTTGCTGGTCAGTAAAAAAAAAAAATAAAAAATAATTTGAGAAAAATGTAAGATATTATAATTTGCAAAAAAAAAAAAAAAAAAAACGAATTTTAGAATAAAAAAAGTTAGTGAGTTTTTAGAAATGCTATAAAATAAAAATATGAATTAGAAATTATTTTCGTAGAAAAATTCGAATTTTTTAAATTTTTGAAAATTTATTTTTAATTTTTTTCAAACGTAAAAATAAAAATAAACATTTTTCAGGAACAAAAATAAAATTAAGAAATTAAAAATAAAAATGTTAAGAAAACAAAAACTATAATTTTCAAAAAAACAGGTATTTTTGAAAGTGAAGTGGTCTGCTGCTTTGGATAGACTGGCCACCCACTCAGATATGGGATAGCGACCCATGCAGAAAAGCAAAATTTCAGAGACCCCCCACAAGAAAATAAAAAAGTTAAATGGAGAAATTTTCCTGTAAAAGTCTATATATTTTTTATGCACTTTTCTTAATACATATAATGCGATTTATTTTTCACAGTATATTTATTTATATATATTAAAAGCAAAGCAGAATGTTACTCATAAAATTATGATATTTAGGCGCATAGTTATAATTTTTTTCAATTATTTGCAGTTGCGCAACGTGTTGCATCATTGTATAAAAAAATATGCAAACCAGAAAGCAAGAAGTGAATTTTGTGAAAATAATGTGAATACAAATTTATGCCCATAACAGAATGTCGTTTTCACTATTTCTAAACAATTATACATTTTTTTTTGCCAGTGTAGCAAAAAATTGTTAGAAATGTGCTTCTGTGGGTTGGGCATTAAAAGAAAAAAAAAAAACAGGCAAGTGAGCTTACCCTTTAGCAATTCAAAACTTGTGCTAAAAATATTTGCAATGTTAAATTTTTTTTTTTTTTTTAATTTTTAATAATTCAAATTTAGAAAACGAATAAAAATAAATTATATATGTATATATTTTTTGTGATGTTTTTCCTTTATCATGCGATTAATAAGTTATACGCCTCTTGATTTCGGTAATTTTTTTTTATCCCAGCTCACATTTTTACTTAAAATTTTTTCATTACTCAAAAAATTTAAAATATTAAAATTTAAGTTGTCATCTTAGGGCCGCTTGCATAAAAGCTGATAACGACTAATCAGTGATTAGTTTGACAGCTAACCGAACAAAGACGTCAGTTATCGGCTTTAATGCAACCGGCCCTTAATGTTTTTATTTTATTCACACCAATATTAATTTAAAAACTAAATTTTTTTTAAATAATTAAATTTTTTCGCTATACTTTTTGCAGAAACATTCACATATACAATTTTCTTTAAAATTTTATAAATTACACTGTGCAACAGCCAAAAAATGCCAGAGGATTTCTCATCGATTTCTAAAGGTTTTGAGTCCGAATCTGATGTCAGGGCCCGAATCGCGGCATCCGTGATCGTACAACTCGTCATGTAAAATTTTGTATTTCGGATTACGACTTACGTGAACGTACAAATTCTATCGTAGTTTCAGATTTTTACATACGTGACCGAGTGACTGAATGTATTCAAAACTTTGTGAATTGAAAAGAAATTACGTTTCGTTTGCTACCGTATCTAGCAACCCCATTTCGCTTATACGACTGACGTATCACGGAATTTTCTCTCGTCTGGTTTTCGTTTCGTGATCGTATGTAACGATTCGGCCCCAGATTTTTCGGGTCACTCTAAGTTTTCTCTCCAGGGGGTTGTTTGTTCAGAGATCGTTAGAACTAATTTTTTTTTTTATTAAACATTTTTTTCTACAACTACCGAACTCTTTACAAACCACTCTCTGAAGAGAAATTCTAGGGTGACACGAAAAGTCTGACTTCAGATTCGGATTCAGCACACCCAAAAGATACAGAAACGTTGAGAAACCTGGTGGTGTGATTTTCAAAAACCTCAATTTTGTTGTACAGTGTTATTAAAAAAAATATCAGCGTAGCAAACAAGACTAAATAGAGACGTATGTAGGCTAAAAAGTATTTATTATTCAAGGATAAACATTTGAAAAGGCCAAGCTTAAAAAAACATAACCTCAAAAAATTAAAAAAAAAAAAACAACGCAGCATTCTAAAACAGTAAAAACAACAAAAACGACATTACTTACTGCACTTCCACTAAAACCTTAAAAAGCTTCAATGTAAGAAAAAAAAATCAGCAGTTAATTTTCTTTTATTTTTTTTTTCTTTATTTAAGCACAAAATAATATTTAATATAATTTTCTTTAGATAGCAGATTTTCTTTTAATTTAATTTTTATTTTAATAGAAAATGTGTGTGTTTTTGCTTATATTTTACATGCTATGGCAGTTTAGTAATTTTAATTCTTTTATTATTTTTTGTATGGATCTGGATTTTTATGTATATAATGAGTTAATAAATTGGGAAAGTAATACATTTTTATTCAAGTTTTGAGCTGTTGTTTTTGGTGGTAAGTTTGTTTTTTTTTGTATCTGGTGGTGGTCTGCTTTCTACTTAAGCGCATATCTATATGCTAAAAATTTTTCGAGAGATATTGTGTTAACCCTATGCAAATTTGGAGTGAAGGTGAAATTCGGAACATGCCTGAGTAACTACCCGTTGACTAATCTTGTTGTATCGTTCTGACTTGTCGGTATTCACATTGCTTCGCCCTACCTAGTGTGATCTTCTAACGAAAGTCCAAGGAAACGAGCAGTGTTTCAAAATGGGCGTTAGAAGAGTAGATGCAAAGCAACATACGCGTACATACCACATGCAGGGCATGGATAAGTAGGAGTTAAACCTGTTACAATGTCCAGATCCAAGTGGCGCCAGTCTCTTTTGGTAAGGCGCTTTCTGCTTCAGTCACTTTGGGTGGTCGACCGTTTAGAACTAGCGCATTGCAGACACATGACTCGAGAAATAGAGACTGTTGTCCCACATCACCCCCAACAATTTGGGTGGTTGACAGTTGGTAGCTTATTGCCATGGTCTCTTATTTGCGCAGTCCATGGAAAGGTTGCAGAGTTAACCGTTTATTTTCGTACAAAGCCCTAGTCGTACAGTAGTCGGCATAGGAGGGGGCGTCATTTTCGGTAGACAGAAATTAAACAGTGTTGGACATAAGATACCAAACATTTTTTGGGAGTGATTTGTCACAACTAAAAAGACAACAGGATGGCCGTTATACGCCAGTTCTACTGCTTTTCTTTGGGGTCAGAATATGCCCATCGTAAGTGGCGATCCCCGGTTAAGAGATCAATGAAATCGCACCCACGGTAGCCGAGCTAGCACCACAAGATGAAATTCTGGATTCATTCAATATAGCCTTATTTGACAGTTCACTTTGTATATAAATCAGTTGGTATTCAGTGTGTACATTTTATAAGTTTCCGGTTATAATATTCCACTTCTGAATTTTATTTTTGCATAAATTATAAAATGCACTTTACCTCTATAAAACTGCAAATGGTGCATTCCTTCACTGATAGCGATTTAAAAAAAAATGTCCCATCTGGCAAGGACATCCACGGACATCATTCCAAAACTGTTATTGTATGCGCCTAAAAATGTGAATTCAGGGATAGAAAAGAAGTAGCATACAAAATATAGTAAGTTATTTATGTATAGTGTTTATTTCAAATATAATTTACTTATCCGAACGATAAGATTAGCCACAAGTTTGTAAGTAAGTTTGTTTTTGTATGCATGTATGCGTGACTGTTTCTGTGGAAATTTTCTTTTTGGACCACCCTACTATTTCACCCTAAAATTCCTATGACTTCCTCTCCAGTTTTTTTTTTTCTTTACAAAGAGGACTCCGTAAGAAGTTCACTGTTGCAACAATCACTATTCAGAATATCCCAACAAACATTAAAGTTATTTATCGATTAGAGAACGTTAGCCCTGTTCTCTCATGTCTTCTCAAATCGAGAAAAAGATAGCTCTCCAAACGAATTTTGATGTTATTTATAAAATTGGGAAGTCAAAAATTTGTTGATGATTATGTTTGCTGGGCCTTAAATAATCAACAGGGTGACCAGATACATTTTTTTTTCGAAAATTCTTCATATTACCCCGACATACATTTGATTGGCTTAGTTCTGGGTATTGTTTGCTACCTGCGGAATTTTTGCATTTCACAAGAAAGAAAAAAATAAATTTTTTATTATTATTTTGTTTCTATTTTTTGCATTTATTTTCTTTACATATATAATCGTATTTTTATTATAAAAAATGTGTTGTTTGTTTTAAATATATTTAAATTTTCACTTTTCTGTTTTGCTTTACGTTGTTTTTTGTTTTGTTTTTGTAATTATAATTTTGTATTCTTTGCATTATAATAAAATAATTATCATCAAGTGTATTTGTTTTATATAATTATAATAATCATCATATCAATAATAAACTTGTTTCATCATCAGAGCGAATTTCTATTTTATGTAGGTATTAGATTTAAAATTTTTTGTTTATTTTTTTTGCTTAAATATTATAAATATATATATAGAGATATATGTATATATTTGTATTTATATATAATTAAAGAGCTGCTCTTTCCATTGTCCTGCTACTAAAATAAATTGAACAAAAAAAAAAAAAAAAAAAAATTGCTTTTCGCCTCGCTTGGCAGAATTGTATTTGCTGCTCTGCATTTGTCGCTCTCGCTCGCTCATTTGCTCTCGTTCCAGCTTCTTTATAGCGCTTAAATGTATTTTTAAATTTATTTTTTATGCTTTTACTGGTATATTTTTTTGTTTGTTTAAATGTTCGCTGGTTTTTCGTGCTGTTTGCTTTCCTTTATTCGCTTGAATTGTTTGTTGTGTGTTGCCATTTTTTTTGTAAATATTTTAAAATAATGATTTTTTAATATTTTCAAATGCAATTGTTTCTTCTGGTTGTTGTTGCTTGGCGTTTTTTTGTTGTCATTTTATATTTCTTTAGTTCTATTATCATGATTTATTTTAGATTTATTTGTTATTTATTTTTCAACTGTTGCTCGGCATCGCCATTTGCTTTCGCCCTTTTTCTTCGTTCGTTTTTCTTGTTTTTCTTGCACTTTTCACTTAGCTGCCTCCTTTCTTCTGCTTTCTCTTTATACCTTTATTGTTTTTGTTTAGTTAAATCAACTTAAGCTTCGGCCTTCTTCTTTTCCTTCTTTTTCTTCAAAAACGATGGTGTCCTCAGACCCTTCTTCTTCTTCTTGTCTTTCTTGGGCGAACCATCGGTGGACAAATCATGGAACTGCAATAGAAATTAAATTTTATTAAATCATAAAATATATTAATGTATAAACTCTTTCCAATCCAAAAATATACATAAATAAGTGAGGTTATGCGGTGTGGTGAGTTTATCGAAAGTTGCATTAAAATTCAAAATTCATCAGCTCAACTATAAAAAATTAGTAGAATATAATATAAATAAAGGGCATAAAACTTAGGGAGAAAGCTGGGCTACAAATGTGGTCGAATGCAGTGTGGTGAATTTGCAAAAAGCTTGGTGGGTTGGGTTATATTTATTGGCCGCCATGAAAAGGTTCTCGGAAAGTAGTACAGCCTTAGTTGAATGAGAAATTTGGCTTTAATCTTCTTGGAGATATGTTTTTTGGCATATAATGGTATATTTTAATAGTATATTCAAGTTGCGTGGGGAAAAGGTTGCACATGACATTGAAAAGGGGTGGAAGCATTTTGATATCAACACTTGGGCAAGGAGTTTTGAGTCTAGTGGTTGGCACAGTGAAGCAAGACGGCAAAAATGATATGATATAGAAATGCTAGGTTATGAAGTGTGGTGAGTTTCAAACGAGTTCAGGAAAAAAGAGATATTACAATGCATATCTAAAAAAAAATTTATTGAGAACTGAGGAACGCTTTAAACAAGTCTGAAGTAAAAAAATGAGGTTATCGGGTGTGGTGAGTTTGTAAGAAATTCTATAAAAAATGATAAGTATGGGAAGCCCAGTAGAACAGTAATTTATAATGTGAGGTTACGCAGTGTGGGGAATTGAACTAGACATTTTAGGTTATGAAGTGTGGTGAGTTTTTCAAGAATATGAAAGAAATGTTAGGTTATGAAATGCGGTGAGTTTCAAACGAGTGCGGGGAAAAACAAATAAATTATTGAGAACTGAGGAACGCGCCAAACAAGTCTGGAGTAACAAAATGAGATTATCAGATGTCGTGAGTTTATAAGAAATTTTATAAAAGTTTATAAATCTTTTAAAAAACAAATATTTCAAAACATATGTTAAAAAAAATTTATTGAGAACTGAGGAACGCTTCAAACAAGTCTGAAGTAAAAAAATGAGGTTATCGGGTGTGGTGAGTTTGTAAGAAATTCTATAAAAAATGATAAGTATGGTAAGCCCAGTAGAACAGTGATTTATAATGTGAGGTTACGCAGTGTGGGGAATTGAACTAGACATTTTAGGTTATGAACTGTGGTGAGTTTTTCAACAATTTGATAAAAGTTGTTGAATCTTTAAAGTAGGAAATGGACATAGGGTAAAAGAAATCGCCGTTGCATCGAGTTAAGCACTAAGGTATGAGGTTATTTAGCGTGGGGAATTTATAAAAGGCAGGCGAAGTTTATATGCGAATTGCAGAACTTCAAACTGTGCGTACAAAATAAGAAATATTTCGACACAAATATATTTAAAAAAAATGTAGTCATAAATAGGGAGCACTCCAAGAAAATTGAAAGTGCCAAAGTGAGGTTATCAGGCGTGGTGAGTTTGTAAGAAAGTTAATAAAAGTTTATAAAACTTTAATGTAAGGTAAACCAAAGAGAACAATATGGCATTTTGATGCAAATACATTCGAAACAAAAATGTACTCTAAAATGTGGAACACCCCAAATAAATCTGAATTACCACATTGAGTTTATAAGGTGTGGTGAGTTTGTAAGAAAATTTAAGAAAAGTTGATAAATGTTATACTATAATTTTAACTTTACATACCTCTTTACTGCTTTGTGAAAATGTGCTCAAATGTGCTTCCGAATGATCGCCATTTTGTACATTCTCACCTGTAAAAAAAGAAAATTTTAATAACTTGTTGGCGATAAATGGGTTAATTAGCAATTTTTTTTTTTATCTATAATGAATGCTATACTAATGATGATTGTTTAAACAAATAAATTACATATTTATGGAGGTATGTATGTATGTGTGTGTAAGTAACGAAAAACCAAAACCAGCGTTACTAAGCTAAATGAAAAATGAAACTAATGATAATACAAAAAAAAAATAATTAAATTTTGATAGATGCATGAGGATACACGAAGGATGTGTGGTATGTAGTGCGAGTATTCGATGTATTCAAATTTGAAAGTGTGGTGAAATGCGTGAAAAGTGTTGTCGAGAATCTACAATGTTTTACAGCTGCAGGCACAAAAATAGGAACTTCAAAGTTCATATTTTGATTATTTCTTTTTTTTTTTTGTTTAAGGAATTCTTTTTCTTTTTGAATTTTTAAAAATTTAAGTTTTTTATTCAAAAAAAAAAAAAATAAATAAATAAAAATTTAAAATTGCTGCCATTTTTGTGCACAAAGCTGTAATTGTTTAAAAGGAATTGGTTTTGAACTACTTTAATTTTTGTTTTCGTTTTTTTTTTGTTTTTTTTTGTTTTGCGTGGAACTTTTTTAATTGTGTTTATACCACGCGGCAACTTTCGTTACGCATTTGTAGAATATTTTTCTCCACAGTGACATACCGCATTCACATGCATCAACTTAAGTTGCTGTTAAGTTCATGCTCTGCTTATCAAACAAGACAGATTTTTCTTTATGCCAAGCAAATTCGACGCTCACTCCCACTTATACAAGCAACGCGTTGTAGCAACAAAAGTTGCCGTATATAAACATAGCCTAAGGTATATTTATATGTGTCCATTTACAGCTACAACTACTGCAATCACTAATCATGCAAATTATAATAATTTTTCTAACCATGACTACTTTTAGTGTCGCTCATGCAAAAACATTAAATTAGGCATGCATAACAAAATAAAATAAAAATTATTAAAAAAAAAAATAAACAATTGTAAATAATAACTAAAAATCATAAAATTATTTTTACCTGCGCCATCTTGATTAGTATTGTACTTATAATTATTCTTTGCTTTGCTCAGAATTCTTGCATTGTTAGCTGCTTAACTTCTATTCTAGTGGTGGGAGTCTCCTTTCCGCTTATTTTTCTAGTAAACTTCTTATTTCATTTTTTGCTTAAATTATTTTGATTGCAGTTAAAACTAAATTTAGTTGCATACTCCAAAAATGATGATCGTCATGCGTACGCAAAAATGATTTGCAGCTTAGCTTAACAATAAATCGATTTTAGTAGACCCCTTAAGCTATTCACAGAGGAGAAAATTTTATCGCAGTATATTACCCAGTTTGAAAAAACTTAATTTTCAAAGCTATTTTACTCATAGAATTGAAATTTGAATAGTATTTGCAGTAATCAATTTTCGATTAATAGGATTAATCGTTATCAACCATAAATTAATTTCATAATCTGATTAAACAAGTCTTCTTAGTTGCAAATAAAGTTAGATGCGAATCCTGAATTAATCAGAGAATAATCCGATTATTTAATTAATCGTATTCTAATTGATTCGACTATTCAGAAAATTAACAACCATAACAAAATTCATCATAATCTGATTAGTTATTTAGTTAAAGTGTTAAATCAAAATTGAGTCTTGAATTAATCAGAGAATAGACATGTTCGATTAATCAATAATCAACCATAAATTAAATAAATTAGTAAAGATCTTGCATACATCATAATGTGATTAATCAATTAATCTAAGTCGCTATTGATCACACATAAATTAATCGTAATCTAATTAACTCGACTATTCATAAAAATTAATAACCATAATAAAATTCTGATTAATTAATAAATGATGATCTCATTTCTCATTTAATCTAAGTTGCAAATTAAATTAAAATTGAATCCTGAATTAATACAAAAATATAGATTTTCGATTAATCCAATTATTTTCCGCGATTGATCATACATAAATAAATTAATCATAATCTAATTAATTCGACTATTTATATAAATTAATAACCATAATAAAATTCCTTATAATCTGATTGATTAATTAATTAACCCAAATCGCTTATTAAATTAAATTTGATTCCTAAATTAATCATAGACTTTAAATTTTCCATTAATCCGACTATTTTACGCGATTGATTACATATAAAACATGATAACGACGGAGTACTCTTAAACCGGACGTGAGGGGCTGAGTTTATCTTACGCCGAACAAACTCTTGCTCCAGTCTTTGCGATCCAGATTTTTCAAGATCTAGGCGGTGGAACTTCGGCCTGGACTTATCGGTCCTTCGGGTTCGGTTTTTTTTTTTTTTCAATATAAAAAAAACGACAAAATGTAGTATTTCACAAATTTTCCTATTCGTGCGATGCATAGCCACAAAAATTGGCTTACTCTCACCAAGGATGGGAGCTCTAATTCTAACCCTGACAGCAGCAATAATACTCAAAAAGGGGAAACAAATCCGCTGAATGAGTTCCCTTGGTTTAGAGTCTAAACTTTAGACGAACAGTTGGATCTTCTTGTGGGGGTTCGACAGCTTCCATTTATTTCTATTTTAGCAGGCTCAAATTTTTCCCTATTGCGTGTTACAGAGTGCTCCAAAGTAGGAGCGTAAAATGGGTTCCACACCCCTAAAGTAGAGCTCCGAAAATCGAGTAAAAAGATAGAGACCTAAAACAAAGGGAGGCCTTAAAAAGCACATTGCAACCTTCTCTGGTTGACTGGGTAATTTCAAAGTAAAACATCTAGGTATAAACAGTTTTCAATATTTTTGAATTTATAACGAGTAAACAGAAATATTATTCACATTTTTTTTTTAATCTAAAAAAAGCTACTTGAGATCGAGGATAAGTGAAATATGGAGGGCAAGGTGCCCTTTTTCAGATCACCCTATTTCAGAATATTTTTCAAAAATGCCCTATCTCAGTTTTTTTTTTTTTTCAATAACACCCTATCTCGAATTCAAATACAGTATCATATGAAATAGGGCGATTTTGAATCCGATTTTATAAATTATTGATCAAAATTCTGAAAGAGCTTTTTTAAAAAAATTTCGAGATAAGGCGCTTTTGAAAAGTATTTTAAGATATTCTGTTTTCCCGGTGATTTATTTAAACGTTTGCTATGTTATCACGTTGACCTATACCTAAATTGGAGCGTTGAGTGTTTTTTCATCGTGTTGTCTCTTTCTAACTTAACAAAATACTATATGTTAGCAGGAGACAACGTGGTTAAAAACGCTCAACGGTGCAATTTAGGTTGTGGTGGTTGTCAAACCAGCAGACGAGATAAGCATATTTTCCCCTCAGTCGACGAAATTAAACTTAACTTACATATTATGAAATACAATGAATAATATACAAATTTGTACAGAAAAAAAAAAAAAAAAATATTCACATTGATTTTGCCAAATATAAATATGCACTCTCCGCACACATTTTGTTTTAATGTTGAACAGTATCGAGTTGTATTAAGTATTTAGTACTTCGGTATCGATACTTTTAAGCATCAAGAACCGGGTACTTTATATCAAGGTTATCTGCAGATCTATCTGCATTTTAGCACATCTGGTAACTCTTTGTCGTTTGACAGCAGGTGATGTCAATTTGACATTTTCAAATAATCAGACCAAAATCATCAATTGAGAAATATTATAATAACATAGGTGGAGATTTAGCTACTCCATTATTTTTACAAAAAATTTTAAATAAATGGGCCTCAATCATAAAATGCGAGCACTTGCTCAGACTCGATGCTTCATGTAAAAGTTGGCGGTTTTGTTTTTGTAATAAAAAACAAGACACCTTTTACTTAAATCGAGTCAGAGCAAATGCTCGCCCTTTATGCATAATGCCCTATGTATCGATACTACTCAAACACTACTCTATTTGCTCGCACTTAGCGATGCGCGCAACTCTTGCGATATCTGCGCCACCTTCATCTTACAATCACACATAACAGCGTGATTGTGCAAAGCATTAGCGCATATGATACCATTCAACAAACTCTCAAGCTCCTGCTCGAGCATAGTCAACATTTGACGATGGTGCGGTTTGAGTTGCGGCAACGTATCGTTAGCTGCGGTACTGCAAGAAGAGGCCGCCGATGCGGGGCGTGGTGACTGAGTGGTTGCGCGTTGCTGTTGTCCGTGCTCTTGCTGCTGCGGCTGCTGGGACTCTGGCTGCAAATGCGCGCACTTCGATAACTTATAACGACGCGACTTGTTCGCTGCATGTTGCTCATTAGCGCCACTCAGAGTGCCAACAAAACGCAAATCATTCAAAGTTTCCATATGTGGTAAATTGTGTAAGTGTAGTAGATGATGATGATGACGTGGCAATGAATTGCCTACTGGATTGCTGCTAACGTACTGAGCACTATCGCTCAATTGCTGAGCAATTAAATTAATTTCATCATCAATGATGCGCTCTAACTTGCGGCGAAATTCGGCCTCATGCGTTTGTAGCGTACGTGCGCAGTCCGAATTCTTAACATTGATATTGATGTGAATTTCTAACGACCTGAGCGATGATGAAGCAGTCGCCGATAATGATGAATCTGCTTCCGAGAGTGAAGCGGTCAGATGGCGACGATAGCGTTCGGGTGGCGATAGCGCAATGTTAACAGCCGCCTCTTGTGAAGAATGCGATGACGAACAACGACGCTTCAGACTTGTATTCGAATTTAAAGTGAGCTTGATTTGTTTGTGTGAGTGATGGGTGCGTGGCTGCACACCACCATCATCCGAGTACTCATCTTCGTGTGGCAATTTGTTAGGGGACTCTTGCAATAATTCGCCATCAGCTTTGTTTGGTGGCTGCATCTGCAATTCCTGTTCGGATTCGGGTTTATGCTCGGGTATTTCGTGTGCGGCTTGCGCATGCGCGGGCAAAAAATCACGCAACATATATGAAGCACGTTGGGTAGTGGGTGTGGCAGTTTGTCTATATATTGAACTTGCATTATCAGCTGAATCATCGTAGTGTTGATGTGAACTGCTCACAGCTTCATGTTCCTCGTCGTCCTCTTCGTCGTGTTCGTGGCTATGCGAATCCGCTGGATAAGACGTGCCGCCAATGGAGAGTAACGAAGAAAAATGCTCCGAGAGCGCGTCTTGTTGTTGTGCGTCTGAGTGCTGTTGTGTATCATCCTGTGTGGTGCTGTCTGGTTCATGTTCTGAAAGCTGTCGATCGCGACTGGTTACACTCTCACCACAATCGCGTTCATTGAGAACAGTTTGTACAGTTCGACGTTTGGCAGGCTGCAATTTTATTTCTTTTACCGAAATATATGAGCCATTCGAGTCGGTATTCTGGACCCTCTCTCTGATTGTCGACGATACTGGTTCGGCTACAAGCTCGCTGGACTTCAAACGTGGCGCACGTGGCTGTGGTTCACATTGGATTTGGTGTTGTCGTCGTTGGCGTTGTTGTTGTTGTTGTGAAAAATAACTACTATTTAAACTCATTGCAGTCGATTTAATAAAAGCGATTACCTTTTCACGTTGCAATTGTACTGCGGTGAGCAAATTAGCTGGATGTATGGTAATATTTGGTTGATAGGTCATTGGATAATTAAAGCCATAGTGCGAGCAAGTGCGATAAGGTTGAGTGCTGGGACAGCTGGCGTTGGTGCTAGTGGATATTGCAAGGTTTTGGTTGGAGCTAACGTTCTTTGTAGATCCACATTCGTCCAGCACTCTGGTTGCATCCAATTCATCCATCCCTAAAGCGCACTTTGTCATCTTGTTTGTAAGCACCTCCCCACCTCCTCCATCTACCGGCAGTGGATATGTATAGTGTGGAAATATTTCAATTTTATGTATCATCCAAACATTGAGCACGCCCAACTCAAGCCCCGTCAGCTCGTTTGCAGCTATACCACATCTGGCAATTGTTGGCTTATATAAAAAAGCGTATTTCTGAGCCAATCTGGCATACTTTTGAAAATTAAGTGTAAAATATTTTTGTTTTGGAAAAGTTTCGTATGATTGAGGATGGATATGAGTTTTTGTTGTTGTTGCCGTTAATGTATGGTTTTGTTGAGGATGAAAAGTGACAGCTGTAATGGTATGAAAAATGGTATATGGATGGATAGCTGAGATACATGAGCGGCAATACATTGTGACATACGCACCAACAATAGAAAAGGACGAAACACATCTTACGTTGGACGAGACGAGACGAAACAAAACGAGACAAGACGGAATACAACTACACATACAGCTATGGAGGAACAATTGTGTTCCAAAAAATCTTTAGAAAATATAAAAGCTTCGAATGTCAAAGCTTTTTAGTAAAAGTTTCAGCTGGCAGAAATCTTCTTTTACTTGAAGCTTTTACCTGAAAGCTCCACGCTTGATAAAGTAAGAGCCGTTGTTTCATTAGAAGTTCCAAAAAATATAAAAGCTTTGTCTGTTAAATATTTTTAATGGAATCTTCATTTCGGATTTGGGGGAAAGCTTCTTCTCCTAAAAGCTTTCGAAAGCTTTATGCGGCTCACATGTCAAAGCTTTTCGAATCGCAAGTTTGAAAAGAACAGCTGTTTCATTAGAAGTTCCATTAAATATAAAAGCTAAATAAGCTGTAAAAAAGCTTCTTCTACTAAAAGCTTATGAAAGCCCTATGTACATATATGGCTCCAATATGAAAGCTTTTCGATTCGGTTTTTTAAAGCTTTCGAAAGCTGTGTATCGATCTCACATGAAAGGTTTTCGATTCGCAAGTTGTTGAAGCAAGAACCCTGTAGCATTAAAAAATCCTTATATATGACAAAAAATTGACCCCCATATTCTTAAAAAATATATAAAATATATTTATAAAGCTCCAATAATTCAATTTTTTTTCGGAAAATACCACTTTAAAAAGCTTCTTATTTTTTATCAATTAGGGGGGGGGGGAGCAAAAACTTTTATAAAAAAGAGAAATCCTGCTTAAAACCAGCTTTTTAAACTTTGCATAAAAGTTTATCTGAGCTTTATTTGGTTGAAAGCTTTAGGCAGTGAAAACCAAATGTAAACATACTTGCTTACAGTAAAAAAGCTATTTTTCACCTTTGAAAGAAAAAAAGCCTGCTGAAAAGCGAGTCTTTTAAACTTTGTACAAAATTAGGAAGTAAAAGCTTTCGAATACAAACTTTTCTGGTGAAAGCTTGAGGCTGAAAAAAAAACCAAAATTGCTTATAGTATGTAGTAGTAAAAGCATTTTCTCTTCTTTGAAAGTATATTGCAAAGTTTTTGAAATCAAACTTTTTTGGTAAAAGCTTGAGGCTGAGAAAACAAAAACGAAATTTAAACATCACTGCGTACAGTAAAAAGGCTTTTCTTCAGCTTTAAAAGAAAAAAGCCGGCTTAAAAACGAGCTTTTTAAACTCAACACAAAAGTATATTCAAAAGCATGGGGTGTAAAATTTTTCTGTTAAAACTGGAAGCTCAGAAAACAAAAGCAGTAAAAAAGTTCCTTTATCTATGGAAGAGAAATGCCTGCTCAAAAGCGAGCTATTTAAATGTTGCAACAAAATCAGGAAGTGAAAGCTTTCGAACACAAACTATTCTGGTGAAAGCTTGAGACTGAATAAAAAGTCTTAGAAATAGCTAGATATACACTAACATTCAGATATTGTAATGTATAACCATAGTAATGGAAATTTATCCGTGTTTTGACTTTTAGGTTTCAGACCAACTATCCAGAGAAAACACATGTGTTAAATGTGTAAAACTTGAAACACATTAGACAACAAGCCTCATACATAAAATGCGAGCATTTGCTCAAACTCGAAACACATTAGGCAATAAGCCTCATACAAAAAAAAAAGAAGCATTTGGTCAAACTCGATTCTTTAAGTAGGGATATTTTGTTTTTGGAATAAGAACAAAGAAGCAACCTTAAAAAAATCAAGTCTGAGCAAATGCTCATCTTTTATGAATGAGGCTACTCTATGAACTTAGGTCCAACCTTAAAACTTATGAACTAGTCTAAATATCATCATATTTTTTCGGAACTTATGTGTTTTTTTTTTTTTTTCTTTAACTGGATATTAAAAACTTAGTTCTAAAATATTTAAAAAAAAAAGCAGTATGAAGGAAACTTACATTTTATCATTTGTAATTGTTTTATTATAAGTAAGTCAATATAGAAGTTAGTAAATTTTTTTAAATAAATAGTAAGTGTTAATAAAATTCCGTAAAACCCATATCTTTTTCAAAGTTAAGACATTCACATTTTTAACTGAAAACTATACGTAAACAAGCAGTTTAAATCGCATAAATTTTATTCATAAGCGCGAAATAGTAAAAAAAAATTTTAAAAACTTACAACATGTTAGTAGCGATAAAAATTCATTTTCGTTAAAAAAATATGTTTAGTGAACAAAAAAAAAAAGACATAAAAATTACAGACACCACAAATTGCCGTGCAATTCGAATACATTTAGTTTTTTTTTTTTTTACAATTACGAAAGTAGATTAAAAATTCGCATAAAAAGCATAAGCAAATATAAGACGATAAAATACTATTACACAAATTAAAATATATATTTCTATACATAAATATTCAATAAAAATAATTTGTTTTTTTTTTCAAGCTTTTTTAAAATAAAATAAAAATATAAAATGTTAAAATAAAATTTAGAAATGTTAAAATAAAATAAAAAATGTTGAAATAATTCAATTTCTTTAAAGTAATTTTTTCTATTGTTTACAGATTTTTTGGAATATAAAATAATATATTATACAATAAATTGATAATTTTTTAATTAAATTATTAATAATAAAATTATTTTATTAGTAAATACTTTTAATAAATTTCTGTCCTAAAAAGTTATTTTGTTTAAAGCACAAAAAAAAGAAAAGTTTTTTCGTTCAGCAGAATTCAGTTTGTATTGTTTTTTAGAAAAAAAATGTTTAACATAAAACGTAAAAAGTGGTTCAAATAGGTGAGTCGAGTTTGTTTCTTTCAAGAGTGCACAATATGACTAGGACCAATTAAAAGCTGAGCAGTGGAAGTGGCGGAGTGCTGTCTCGGGTACGCTTTAAAGCAGAATTTTTGAAATTTGAATTAAAATAAAAAAAATTAAAAAAAAAAAAATTAAAAAAAAAAATATTTAAAAAAAATAAGAAATATTAAAAAAAAAATTTTAAAAAAATCGAAAACCAATTTTAAACGAAAAAAATTAAAATTAAATTTACAAAAAAAAAGTTGAAAAAAAAAAAATAAATTTGAAAAAAAGATAAATAAATAAAAATAAAAAAATTAAAAACAAAACCAAAAAGAAATTGTTAAAAAAACTTGAACCAATTTTAAAGAAAAAAATTTTAAACTGGAGATTTTAAAATGACATTAGATTTGCTAATAACGATTTCAAATTTTTTTTTTTTTGTTAAAAAATTAAAAAAGCAAATAATTCAAAGAAAAATAAAATAAAAATTAAAAAATCGAAAAGAAAATTAAAAAAAGAACTAAAAAAAAGTAAAAAAAAGAGAAAAAAATTTAAAACCCGTCAATTTGATAATGATATTAAAACAAAAACTAAAAAAAAAAAAATGGTTTAAAAAATATAACAAAAAAAGAAATTTTAATAAGACATTAGATTTGCTAATAATGATTTAAAATCTTTTTTTGTTAAAAAAATTAAAAAAGCAAATAATTTAAAGAAAAATAAAATAAAAATTAAAAAATCGAAAAGAAAGTTAAAAAAGGACTAAAAAAAGTTAAAATTGGTTTAAAAAATATAACAAAAAATAAAAGAGAAGCTAAAAAACTTACTTAAAAAAATAAATAAAAAAAAATGAATAAAAAAGTAAATGTTTGAAAAAAATTTCAAAGACTTGAGGTTTTCAGAATTTGGGTACATACATATGTAAATTCCAATCAACATTTCGTGAGAATTTTTTAACACATTTTTTCCAAGCAGAAAAACTTATTAAAGCATTTTCTGCACTTCACATTCACTCGGGACCGCTTGCTTTCATTTAGTAGATTTACTTTAGCTCAACACACAATTTCAGTGGAAAGTGAAATACATAACCTGCTTTTGGCATACTTGAAATAAAACTTTGTGAGTTAAAATTGTGATATTAAATTTTTTTTTTCCATTTTTTATAAAAAAAATTTCTTCAAAAAAAAATAATCTAATAACAAAAAAAAAAATTATTAAAAAATATTTTTCATTTAATTTTTATTTGATGTTTATTCCAAAGAAAGAACAAAAAAGAAAGAAAAAAGAAAGAAAAAAAAAGAAAAATAAAAGGAAAAAAAAAGAAAAAGAAAAAGAAAAAAAAAAAAATAAAAGAAAAAAAGAAAAAAAAAGAAAAAAAAAAAAAATTAAAAAAAAAATAAAAAATAAAAAAAAAATAAAAAAAATTTGATATTTTCAAAAAGAAAATAAAAATAGAATAAACAAATTTACCTGGAAATAAAGATGTAAAAAAATTCTAAGCCGGTAATGTTAAAAAAAAATTACCAAAAAAAATCGTTATGCTTGTATTTTTAACTTAAAAATTTCATGTATTAAAATGAGATCATTCAAATTGGAATAGAAATATTCGAAATAATTTTTGTAAAATTTAATAATTACTTAAAAATAAGTTTTTTTTTAATCCTAAAAGTTTTTAAGGTTTGTTATTCAATTTCTCACAACACTCCACCCCACCAAACCCACCCTATATAAACCCTTTATAACAGTGGTGTCCAAACAAACACAGCCACAAGTCATCATACTATCGATGCGTCGCTGACGCTAGATAGGCAAATAATATTGCGCGCGTTACTTTTTCTCGATAATCGTTTTATAGTGTGCGTGTAATATCAGCGATGCTGATTGTAAAAGCATAGCATATGCACGCGTATTCAAATGCATTTTGGACACCACTGCTCTATAGCCTTATTGCTGCCTAATTAATCCTCAGTCTCTGAGATCGAATACGTTTGCACTTGACACATGATATGCTCAGCATATTGTTGTAGTGTCATTTGTTCGCACAACTCTCGTTGATTTTCGACAATATCAGCCTGCACAGCAATACAATCGTCCATGTGGCGCGAACACTGCGCAACATGTGCATCAAAATCGAGCATTTTATTTTGATAGTTATCGAGACGAGGTTCGAGCTGCTGTATTTGCTCGCTCAAAGCGTCGAGTTCATGCTGAACACCGAAGGCAGCAGCACCACCACCATGACCAACACTGTTGTCGTCATCGCCACTGAGTTCGCCTGCCGCTTCGTTTATGTTATCTACGGTGCACACAGCCCTGCCGTCCAAGTTTTCATCTGTTTCACACTCCTCTGCAATAGATGGTGCGTCTTCCTCTTTGCACTCCTCCGCACTTATCTGTTCATCATGCTCTTCCCGACTTTCAGGCTCAACCGATTCTTCAAATATCTGCTCTTCAACTTGCGCACTTTGCTCCTCATGCATCTCCTGTTCTACGTGTTCTATTTGCTCAACATTTTCTCTCTCCAATAACTCATTGTAGTCGCGCAAACTACATGTGGAATCATTCGTTTCTACACGCTCTTTGCGTGGTTGTTGGGAACGTCTACGACGCTTTTGAGTTTGCAACTTCTTACCATTCGTCTGTGTAAGACTAACCCAGAAACGCGGCGAACCACGTACCAACTTCGATTGAAAAGTGTACACGCCAGTTGAGGAGTTGCGTGGACTAACTTGTCGGCTTGTCTGTGGTGCACTACTGCTGCTGCTGCCTTTGACCATTGTACGGCTCGTGGATGTAGTCGAGCTGCTCAGACTGCTGTTGGACATCTTGCTACAACTACTTGCGGCGCTAAGCGGCCCAAAGGGATTTTTGCAAAAGATTGCTTGCGCATTGCCCTGACGACGGCCGAGGCTGCTGCCACCAGCACTTACGGGCGAAACGCCAGCCGCGCCGGTGTGTCGCGGTATAGCCGCATTTCGTATGTTTTCGAGTATGAAGTTCCGCTTCGAAGTTTTCATCTCTGGCGTGGAGCTGCTAACACGCGGCCATTTACTTATGGTGCGTGCGCTCGCCTTCGTCTTATATGCGCTAGTCTCGCTGTCTTTTGAGTCGCGTCGTGCGCTGTTTATTGATTTACGCAGCTCTTGTGGTGGTGTTGTAGTCTTGTTGAGTTTTGCAGGCGGTGGCGAGAGCTCACGTCGTTTTTCTCCAGCATGCGATGGTGTGAGTGAGCGTGAGCGTCGCTGTTTGGTTGCGGCTGTTGCGGGCTTGTCTTCTGCGTTAGAAGTGGAGTCGAACGTTTGAAGACTGTAGTTGTGTGAGCCATTTGGCGTGAGCGTGGAGGACTCATCGGCGTCAAGAATTGGACTATCACCCAAGGAGCAGCTGTTGTTGGGTTCCCTGACGTACTCACGACTCACGTCAGCAGCCTCTTTTACGTTAGAGATATTCGCCTGCGAAAAACTTTGACTTTGACCCATTGAGCCAAATTCATCAGCTAAGCTGGTATTCGCAGACAAAAATCGATCAGGTGTTGATGCAGTAAATGTGCTGCGCGTGCTCTGGGATTCGTTCGCTGGTTGCGAGCTTGCGCTAGCATCGACGTTGAACGACTGCTCTCTCACTAACTGCTCGAGCTGATTGGGTGTCACTTTGTTGCGTATGGTCATTTCAATTTTATCAAAAATTTCCTCACATTCTTTTAGCTGACTGATTTTACGCAAAATTTTACGTTCCATCGGGTTTAGGTGACTATCGGCTTCAATCTCGCCCGTTTCGTCCATTTCATTGACCTCATCTCCCTCAACCACCACCTTCTGCTCTTCAGCGCCGCCGCGCTCTCTTCCTTCCGCTTGTAATTGTAAATTTTCCACATTTAAGAGCAACTCTTCAAACTCTTCGCTCAACTTGGTGAGATCTTCGTGCTCGTCAGACTCTAGCAGCTCAGCGAACTGCGCTTCACCAGCATCTGCGTCCTCGAAGGGACTCATATGATCATCTATAGCGTCTTCGTCTCTGACTATCACACCTGTCGGCGATCTCGGCAATGGTATATTCTGCTTGAAGAGCACATACTCCTCAACCTTTGGTTCGTACAACAGCTTTTGACTCGTGCTTGCTCTCTTTTGCGCCGCTTGTATGGATGTGGAAGCTTCATTGCTGGAGGACCTAGTCGGCTTGTTGTGCGCTTGTCGTTTTGTCTGTCTCACTGGTTTGCCCAATTTACTTTGCGGTTCGTTGAGCGCTTCGGCTGTTAGCTGCGCCACACGTGCAATATTGGGTGCGGTGTTGTGTTCAGGCTTGGTTTTTTGTTTGTCGGTGGGTAAGGACATACCAGCTTTAACGCGTTCTATAGAAGTAGTTGCCAGTTTATTGACTAAAACTTCAGCCACTTCCAGTTCTGTTGTGTGCTTGGATTGCTTGGTGTTCGGTGAGGGCGCTCCCATTTCCAGTTCTTCTCCTATTTCCCACTCATCTGTCATTCTAGATATACTATTAACTTCGCAATCAGCTCGACCAGGAGTAGCATTAGGAGCACTGTTGTCCATTTCAAGTTCAAGAAAAAACATACACTCTCTTGAGGCGCTGAGATCGTAAGTGCGCGCTGAATGATTATCTTCACTTTCCGAAGAGCTCACTTGTTGTGCATCTAACGATCCACGTTTTTGTCTTGATCTGAGTACAGTTTCTAGGAGTGTCGGTTGTGGATCCATCGTTGAAAGTTTTCTCTGTTTCGTTATGGTTGTTTGTGGTTTTGGGGTCGCTGGTCGGTTCATATCCACTTTGGCGCATGGGATATGCATATATCTTTTGCTTCTTAAATTCGATGCTTTCGGTTTGTTGGTTTTAGCTTTCGGCAGATTTGCTTTCGAAGACATGGAAGGTGGTGATCCTCGTTGCTTATCAGCTGGATTTGGCGGGGATTTTAAATTAGACTGTCCTCTCGGTGTGTCGACTGACGGAGTTTGCTCGGTACCTGCAGCATTTTCCTTTTGGGGTTCAATTTCAATCAGTAACTTTTTAGTCCTTGGTTCTATAAGCTCGTCCTTTGAAGAGGATGGCTGTATGTTGATTAAGCAATCTTCTGGGGTTTGCAGAGTCTCTAAAACACGTTTCGTAGGATTGGGAGCCAAATTCACCACTTTAGTAACTGTTCTCGTGAGTGTTTCGGTTTGATCTTTATAAGACGATTCCTCATCTGGGATCTTGAGTTCTACGACACTGTCTTCTGTGTGTGATTTTATGGCAGTTTTGGGACTCTGGACTGATTGACTTCTACTAGGTGAGCTCTTAGCTCCCTCTCTATAAGTAGTTCCGACTGAGCTTATAACTTTTTCATTTGTTTTTGTTTGCAGCTCATCACTTGCGTCTTCCGAGAGCACTGACTTATTTTTATCCTCGGACTCTTCAGTCGTCCAACTTAGGATGAGATTTTCAGAGGCACCTTGTCCTACTTCGCTTGCCTGCAAGTTCATTAGTGTTTCCGAGTTCGTTAACTCCTCTCCCTCATCTCCTTCATGAGGTACTGGCATTGTCGTACCGTTAGTAGAGTTCCTCAAAATAATACTACGACTGTTAAAGACTTCAGCTTCCAATGACTGTAGGCCCACAGCTAAAACCAGACTGGGCGAAATATTTCCCTCTTCGGTGTGCTCTACAAACAACTCATTGCCAGCGTTAAGTTCATGTGAAACATCTTGCTCCCTACCAGCACTGACGCCACCATCACCAGCATCCTCTGCAGCAGCGTCGGCTTCTAGCGCGCGACGTGCACTTGTTCCGTTTTCCTCTTGCTGTCCATCAATTGCGGATTCGGTGTCGCTTAACGAGTTCAATTCTTTACCATCCAAAAAGGAAATGTGATCTTCCCAGAGCTCTTGAAAGACTAGCTTACGACGACTACGTTCTTCGCGCGTCATCAAAGAGCGTCGACGTTCTTGCGTACCGGACTCATTAGAGGTTGCAGCAGAAGCTGGTGAAGCGGGTTTGCCAGTTCCGCCGTCACATTCCACGCTCTTGCGTCCGTCTTGTATTTGCTGTTCCATTGTGCGTTCTCTGTTTGATGCACTCTCGCGCGCATTTTCATAATAAAAACAAATCGCACCACCGCTTCCCTGGCTGCTGGATATTTGTGCGTAGTCTTCTGCGTACTCAGCATGCTCTGGGTTGACAGCGCCTTTGTCGTTTTCGGATTCATCCTGCCACTGCATAAATTCCCAGATTTCTGTGATGGACATCCGGCGCGCAGAGTCTGCTACGTCTTCCACATTCCCATATTCTTGGAGTACCCCTACTTCCACATTTGGCGCGTCACATTCCGATTCCTTTTCGGTGTTGAAATGTCGGGTCTCCATAAGCTGTGGTGAGCTTTTATGCGCTTCTCTCTGTTCACGCTGACTTTCCTCCAAAATGGCGCGTTCCAGCTCTAACGTAAGATTCGTCGAACTTACTACCTTGCGTGGTGCGTGTGCGAAATTCCAATCCGCCGATTCCTCGGAATAATTTAGACGCATTATCTTCTCAATAAAACTTGAATTGGAGGGCGTGTGCGCAATTAGTCGCGCCTCTGCATGGGCTGCTGGTGGTGGCAAAGCTTTCTTGGTCAAATCTTCATTGCTATCGGGTTCGACTTCCTCCACCACCTCCAGCACCGGCTCGAGTTGTGATGAGAATGGCGGTAAGGTTTCTTCAGTTGTATCTGAGCTTGCGTATTCAACATAATCGTAGGCATTACTTTCCGCACAAGCAGGCTGATACATAATACCTGGACACGGTACAGCATGATAGCGCGCACCTGCACCAGCACTTACAACACCACACGCCGTAGCACCACCAGCATAATCGCATAAGTTGCGTAAGCGCGTTTGCGTTTGCTGCGCAATTTCTGGCTTCAAACGCACAATCTTCTCAAAACAATACTCGCAGAGATCAACATAGCGCGGTGACGAGAATATCTCTTCGTATGAAATTGATTTACGCAGCGGCACATATTTCTTGGGTTCCGTGGTGCAGGGTATGTGTTTGTGATCTGGTTGTGGATCGCGCTGTGGTGAGTTGAAACCAAAATGCGACAGCGTACGATATGGACTGTTGGCGTTCGGTGCTACTCCGCCTGCAGCACCCTTGTTTCCATGTGTGCGCGTCTTTTGTGCCAAATCGGAGCGCGTCTTGCGCGGTGTTGACGCCGAAGTGTTGGTTGTTGTTGTCGTGTCTGCCATTTCAGCTGTAAATGGTATATTGAAGATGAGATTATTATCGTTGCATGCATGTGGTTTGCGCAGCGACTCGAATATGCTATCACATACGGCAGGCGTACAACAAGCTAACGATTTTTTAAATGGATTTTCAGCTTCATCCATGTCTGCGGCTGCGGTGGAATCGATTGATGCAGTGCGTGTGCTATCTGCGGCATATTGTGTGCTGTCATAGACTGGTGCATAATTATCATAATAGAGCGCACATGAGTCTGTCGTCGTGGGTCGGCTAAGCAAATGTCCGAAAGCTTGTTCGAAATTTGGTAGCGCTACAATACCGACACCAGTGCCCATATGTTGGCATTGATGATGATGATGATGATGTGTATGCGCATGCGGTTGATGGTGGTGGTGGTGTTGATGTTGGTGTTGACAGCCACACTCATCATTATTCTTATTATTATTAGCATCAGCATAACAAAACTGTGGCTGTTGTGTCACAGTCTCATTAACATCGGCGCGTGGTTCTATGGGATGTATGGGACGAAAGCCTAATGTTTCTACATTTGACGCACGCTGCGACTGTGTCTGATCTGCACCACCCGCAAAACATTCCTGACATGGTGAACCACTAACAACGAACTCAATACGTCCACTCACTCCCCCTCCTCCTCCGCCTCCCCCACAATTTTCAATATAATTATCACTACTAACCCCAAAACGTAACATTCTGTTAACTAGCGAGTTTTGTCCCTGCCTAATTGTGCACTCTTTCATCTCATATTTTTTGCGTGGTGACGTTTGTAATTTATGTTTTTGCTTTTGAAATAATACATCCTTTTTTAACTCAGCTATGAGTTCGTTATTTCGTTTGATATTCTGATTTCCACAATGAATATTTTCTTTGTTCGATTGATTGATATATTGTTGTAGGTGATCGTCTAGTACGCGTTGCATTCGTTGTAGACTGCGGCTATGGTTCTTATCACCCGAATCATTTCGCGAATGCGTATTCTCAACGATTGTTTCATATTTAAGGCTATTCGCATAATTTTCATCATCTTCATATTCGGGATATTCTATGTCTATAGGAATTTGAGTTGATTTCATAAATATATACATATACGTGAGAGATAAGGGGTTGGCTAAGAGTTTGCAAATCCACAGCTTAGTTGAAGATCGCAATATCTCGGTGATCGTTCCAAAAAACCTCGCATCTTAGGAGATCGGCTTATTCGGGAATTTCAAAATGGAAAAAGCAATCAAATTTTAGCTAAGATAGTGCCTTCTCCAAAAAATTCTGATATAGAGGACGTACTCTAGTCGTCGTTTTTTAGTCGTTTAACGATCCGCATTGGTTTGAATGGTTAGCTGAATTCGTGCGATCTTATACTATACGCCGTCAAAATACAAAAACCATAGCCATAATTTGTTCTAGAACTACATACATACTATCAGTAGAGTAGAGAAGTAGATCATAATTAAGTTGTAAGATAAATGAGAGCCATGTTAAAACCTTAAACGATTTGGAGAACAAAAGAGAGAAGAAAAAAAAAAACAAGGAAGGAGCATGGATCAGCCTTGTCTGGATATAGAATATAGTCGGTCTAGAAAGGTGAGAAGACTGCGAATATTTTGGGGAGAAGTCAGTGAAGCAGGCTCTAAGGGAATATTGGAAACGAGTTTGTGGAGATACGGAAGGCAACACTGAGGTCAATAGGCTACATAAGGCACCCTCTAAGAGTCCAGCCGTCACGAGCAGAAATCAAAAAACGAGAATAGCTAATTCACAGGGCTATTTTTAAAGTTAAGAAGAGACGGAAAAATAGAATAAACAGAAGAAAAAGAAAAAAAATTAAAAATAGAAACAAGGGGAAGGGGAAGATGAAAGGGTATAGGAAGGACCTGGGCAAGAAAAAAAAAGATGTATATTGGAACGATTTTTCGTCATCCCTTGTCAGTTTTGGTTTTGTAACAAACCGGTTTCCGCGATCCGCCATCTTCAGTGTTTGATTTCGTTCGAGAGAACGAAACGGATTTTTTTTTTAAACAAATGCGAAAAGAATGCTAGCTTATTCATCGAATTGCCTTCAAAGCAACAACACAAACTTTGTTATTTTATCTATCTCTATGAAGCCACCAAAATGTTCTCAAAATGACCATGATACGACCCCAAAATGATTCCAATACGACTAAATAATGATCGTAAAACGACCTCTATATGACCTCAAAGTGGCCCCAACACAACCCCAACATGACCTCAATATGACCCCAAAAATACCCAAAAGTTACCTCTTTCCTTTTTTCCCCTTTTCTATTTTCTTTCCCTTTCTTTTCCATTCCTTTCCTTTTCTTTCCTTGCCTTTCCTTTCATCTCCCTTCCTTTCTTTTGCTCTGCTCTCCTTTCCTTTCCTTTTGTTTCCGTTACTTTAATTTACTTTTCTTTCCTTGCCATTCCTTTCCTTTCCTTACCATTCCTGTCCTGTCCTTTCCTTTCCCTAACTTTAATTTCCTTCACTTCCATTTAATTTCCTTCCCTTTCCTTTCCCTTCCGTTATTTTTCTTTCCTTTACTTTCCCTTTCTTTCCTTTCGCCTACCTTTCCCTTACCTTTTCCCATTATAACTTTTTATATTTTTATTGTAGGTATACAGCCTACAGCGTGACTTTCTGGAGAGACCCCCAGCGCATAGATGTCAAAAAATAAGTAGCGCTATTAACGCATTATCACTACTACTTTTCTGTGGATCGTCCAAGCTGTGCCCATCAAACAAAAAAAAAATAGGACAATAACGCCAAAAATAAGACGCTACCCTCATAGAGAAAGCAATTGGAGACACTTGTCAAAGAGTGTCCCCCAGAAAACTCACATAAATCAACGAACTGCCATATTTAATCCCCTCCATGGGCTGGGATAGACTAGCCTTTCGTGAACTTTATGCATCTTGTTAAGGAAAAAACTAGGCTAGACGTTAGTATCTTAAGGAATGTAATTAGAAGTACTTGTCAAAGGGTGTCCTATTCTGAAACCTCACGTAAAATACCCTATCTATCGGAAGCGCTATTTATCGACAGATGTCGCTGAGGTTTGTATAGTGTTCTAGTGTGATAAATATGAATAAATCAGTAGATAGTGAGTCCACATTAAAATATGATCAATAATCTGGCTCATAAATAAGTACATATATCTGGCGCTATTGAGGAAGTACTGGGTAACAGCGCAATACCGAAACGAAACGCAGCACCACCCAGGACTAATATAATAAAGTTAGCATGGCTCTCATCATACTCACAACTAGATATTCACTTAAGGAAAGTTTATTCAACTACGGCTTACGCGGAGTTCGATTCAGAGAAGTTCGGTCTGTTAATCAGAATCGACACTTATTTTGACAGGAAACCGAACAACTTTTATCAATAAGGGCCGTTTGAGCTTCCGGTTAGCGTAATCAGAAATTTAGTAAAACGGCTCTAAATGTGTATTTGTCGGTCAAATAACTATTTTTAAGGTACAAGAGATTTCGAGTTTGCTTTTGAAGTATCGCTCTCAATTCAAATAGGTCTATTCTAATTTTTTTACAAACTGAGAATAAAATGCATTAATATTTTTCTTCTAGAAAATATCTAATTTACTTACTATAATTATGCTATAAAAGGTTTAAATGTTTTACAGATAAATTTAATACATTTTTTAGTTAGTTACATACATACTGTTTTATATAAGAGTTGAAGAAGTTAAACCTTATGTGCTGTTCATGCTGAGCCTGCATTTTGCATTTTAGCATTTAGCCCAAAATGCAGCATTTTTTCCATACAATTTTGAAAGCTAAACTCAACTAAATGCTACTTTATTTCTGCATTAGCTTTAGCATCTTCGAAGATACATTACGAACAAAAATTTCCTTGTATGAAGAAAAAGTGAAAAAAAATTTTGCATACTTTTGGGCGAAACGCTGTTTATGTTAGGATATCTTCTCACTAAGCAAGTCAACGTACTTATGCAATAATTTTTCCTGTTAAAAGTTGCAATTTTTGAGGTGAAAAGTTTCCAAGTTCTTTACCCACGAACTCACTTTTATAAAAGAAATGGAGTTTATCTGAAAAGGCAAGCATACTTCCACTTGCGATGTAGGAACGAACCTTAAGCATTCGAAAATTAGCTAAATGCGCATTTTCAAAAAGCGGCAGCATGAATGCATCTTCGAAATGTACGACCGAAAATGGAAAATGCTGCTTTTAATACTCAGCATGAACACTACATTAATATGGTTAATTAACATTTATATGCATTTATTCCTAAGGTTAGTATACTGGCATACATTCCACTTTTCTACCAAATTACACATACATAGATATATATACTTTTTTAATTTAAATCTTATTTACAAAAACATCTACTTTCTACAGTTAGTTAACTATTTAGTTTAAACTAGGGCCTTACTAATTCTAGTAATAATATTTTCTATTTTTGTTTCTAGTTTTATAAGTAAGAAGTGTACTAAAATGATTTGGTATGTCGGAGCACCATAATGTTTGTGTGCTCATTTCGAAAAAAAAAAAAAATTAATTTTCATGTACCACTTTGCAAAAAATGTAGGTTAAGGGTTAAAGACACCACTTTAAATATGAGTTAGGTGCTTAACATATTTTTTGGCGAATATAATTTTAGGTGCAGGTTGGTTAAGGGTTAACAAAACCACAAAAATACCATTTGGTTGATCGATAATTATAATTTGTGAATCGAATTGTATTGCATATTTAAAGGCGTAGCTAGGTTAAGGGTTAACGACACCACAATAAATACCATTTGAGTGCTTTTTTGAGCCGTATTTTATGGCATATTTACAGGCGGAGGTGTTATAATTTATATTTCTGGCAGGAGTTATGGATGGCGATATCGATTATGTATACCACAGCAACGTGCAACTTATTATGGACAATTTTAAAATTTAAATTTTTTTAAACCAAAATAACTTTGTTTTGTAATTCCAAAAAGTTTGTATCTCGTACTACCGTTTCTCTAGCTATCTCAATCGGTTTCTCTCTTTTGTCCACCCGAATTCCCCTACTGCGACTTACGACCATTTCTTCCCGCGACCAAAAAAAAAAAAACAGATTTAGATGAACATCGCGATTTTAGTACATCTTATGGACGTATGAAATGTTCCTCGGAATTAGTGGACCCTGCTGTAATAAAAAAAAAACTGTATATAATTAGTTGCACGTTAGCTGTATCGCCGTTGTTGTTAAAAATGATATTTATATGGATTAAGGTGTTTTTTTTACAACAATTTAGGATTTTGGCGTTTATTTTTTTTAAGAATTTTGTAAACGCATAATTTCATTACCTCGGCCCGTAGGCGGTTTTCGATTCACAGCCGTATGAGAACGTTCGCCATTTATGAAACTTAGTGTTGCTAAAAGTATATATAGTACAGACAAATGCAGGTAATTTTGTTTGTTGATTTTTTTTTTTTTTTTTTTCATCCAATATAAGAGGCAAATTAATAATAAACGGAAAATAATGACGGAAAATTATAAAAAGCAGCTTAAATAGAAATTTTAAAAATTAATAAAAATAAGATATCTTAAACGTTATAGTTTATATGCGGCAAAAGGAAAAATATATACATATAATACATACAGTTATTTTTTAAATATAAGTAAATATGCATACATACATTTTTTTGTTTGTTATGTGTAAGAGAGTTGGTATATGTGCACCGTTACTTGCAAATTTTTTATTTATTAATATTTTTTTATTTATTATTTTACACTTTATATATTTATACTATAATTTTTATTTTGTTGTTAATGCGATTAACTTTTTTCCTTTAATTTTGTATAATTTTTTTTAAGTTTTTTTTTTTTTGAAATTTTTTTTAACTTTTTTTAATTTTTTTTTTATTTTCTTTAACTTTTTTTAATATTTTTTTAACTTTTTTTATTTTTTTTTAATTTTTTTTAACTTTTTTTATTTTTTTTTTTGTTAAATTTTAAAATTTTTTTTTGAAATTTTTTTAATTTAATTTTTTAATTTCTAATTTTTATTTTTTAATATAATTTTTTTTTGAACTTTTTTTTATTTTTAAATTTTTTTTTATTTTATTTTTAATTTTATTTTTAATTTTTTTTTTTAATTTTTCTTTAAATTTTTTTAAATTTTTATCAACTTTTTTTATTTTTCTTAATTTTTATTTATTTTATTTTTCTTAATTTTTATTCATATTATTTTTCTTAATTTTTATTTATTTTAGTTTTCTTAATTTTTATTTATTTTATGTTTCTTAATTTTTATTTGTTTTATTTTTTTTAATATTTATTTATTTTATTTTTCTCAATTTTTATTTATTTTATTTTTCTAATTTTTTTACATATACATATTTTTATTTATTTTACTTTTCTAATTTTTTACATATATTTTTATTTATTTTACTTTTCTAATTTTTCTTATATATATTTTTATTTTTTTTTATTTTTCTAATTAATTTTTAAATATATTTTTATTTATTTTATTTTTCTTAAATATATTTTTATTTTTTTATTTTTCTAATTAATTTTTAAATATATTTTTATTTATTTTATTTTTCTAATTTTTTTTTAAATAAATTTTTATTTATTTTATTTTTCTTAAATATATTTTTATTTTTTTATTTTTCTAATTAATTTTTAAATATATTCTTATTTATTTTATTTTTCTAATTTTTTTTTAATATATTTTTATTTATTTTATTTTTCTAATTTTTTTTAATATATTTTTATTTATTTTATGTTTCTCATTTTTTTTAATATATTTTTATTTATTTTATTTTTCTAATTTTTTTTAATATATTTTTATTTATTTTATTTTTCTTAAATATATTTTTATTTATTTTATTTTTCTAATTTTTTTTTTTAATATATTTTTATTTATTTTATTTTTCTAATTTTTTTTAAATATATTTTTATTTATTTTATTTTTCTAATTTTTTTTAAATATATTTTTACTTATCTTTTTTTCCAATTTATTATTATAATTTTTTATTATTATTATTTTTTTTATTTTTATTATTTTTTTATTTCTTTTAGCTTAATTTGAGGGAAACGTGCGCTGAAGAAAAATTCGAGAGAAGTGTAGTAAAAAAAGTTTACAGCAGATTGTTGGGAGTGTGTGCGCCTAGGGAAAACTAACAGCTGCAGCACTGCCTAGACTAGACTAAACTAGATAAGTAGATTGATAACAAACAAAAAGCTATATCCAATCAAAAAATTAGGCAAAAAGTTTAGGTACTTCAAATTTTACCCTAAAATTTATATGCTTAGAAAAAAACATACGTATATAGTGTTAGTCAGCAAATTAAGCAGGGTTGCCAACAAAAAATTAAAAAAAAAAAACAAATTTGTAGAGATACATTCAGAAAAAAATAGAAAAGAGCGAAAACAAACTGCTAAGGCACATATTTCGTAAGTGCAAAAAAAAATCAACCAATAAAAGTTTATATACAATTTTGCGCACAAAAGCACACACAAAACAAAAATACTAAAACAAAATTCTATGACAGTCTGTCCAAAGTAAAAACTCTTCTTTGGAAAATGGTAATACAACTAAGTACTAAACTAGTACTAAAAAAAAAAACTACGTACAAAGTTTGAACGGTAAATAAGCCTGGGTTTTTGGGGCAAAGTGTTAACTGCGTATTGTTGTAAGTATGCGTGGCAGATGCAAAAATATACACAATGTGAGAGAATTTCGAAGTAGCTGTAATATGCAATAATTTAGAGCGAACAAATAGGCCAATTGAGTTGTGAGTGCTTGTTATGTCTTGAAAAAAAGAAATTATGAAGCCAAAAATTAAGGAGAAAAATGAATGATTAAAAGTGGCCAAATGTTAGATAATTTCTGAGGTGAATGCAAAATATACACCATTTTCAGTCTAACAAGTAAAAAAATTTAACAAATCGATATTTATATACTAAGTTTTGCAGTAATGCTACGGGTACAGGTGTACTTGTACTAAAAATAAGAAATTAAGTCGCCTCGTTTTTAAATATCGAAAATTTAGAAAACACATAAAATAAGGAATTTCATTGACAATTTTGTATCAAGGTTACTATTCGGCGGAGGAAAGCTATTGAAAATGTGCTATTTTTCGATATCGAAAATTTCGAAAGAACGTAAAACGGAGATAATTCATTGATAGATGCGGCTTAAATGGTTCAATTAAGTAGGTATATAGAGTTGGTCATCCAATCAAGCAACTTTTTTAATTTCGAAAATTTCGAAGTGATATAAAAAAGAGATAATTCATTGACAGATGCGGCTTAACGGTGGTGCTATATTTGTTTGGTCCAACATATTGAATGTTTTTTGGAAAATGGGAGGTCCGCAAGAACATATTATAACTTCGAAAATTTCGAACTAGCATAAAAAAGAGATAATTCATTGAGTGATGCGACTTAAATGACTAAATTTGGAAGCTTTATTGAGTTGGTCATCATATTAATGATTTTTTGGGAAAAAATAGACGAGGCACACAGCAAGTTTGGAAGTTGGTCATCGTATTAATGTTTTTTTTTGGATAAGTTGTATAATTTCGAAAATTTCGAAAAAGAAAAAAATTAAATAAATCATTGACTGATGCGACTAAAATGGTTGAATTTGGTATCTTTATTGAGTTCGTCATCCTCTTAATGATTTTTCGGAACATACTCAACTTGTTTAACTTCGAAAATTTCGAACTAATTTAAAAAATATATATAGTTCATATGACAGATTCAGCTTAAATGGTCGAATTTGGTAGCTTTATTGACTTGGCCCTGCTATTAATGATGGATATTTGAAAAAGGGCTGGCAACTTTTACATCTTCGAAAATTTCGAACTAACAAAAAATTAAGATAATTCATTGAATGATGCGGCGCAAATGATAAAATTTGGTAGCTTTTTCAAGTTGGTCATCCTATTAATGACTTTTGGAAAAGTGGACGAGGCACACAAGCAATTTTTATAACTTCGAAAATTTCGAACTTACATAAAAAAGAGATAAATCGCTGCCTGATGCAGCAAAAATTGTCAAATTTCGTAGATCTATTGATTTTTGGGAAAATGAACGAGGCACGCAAGCAACTTTTATAACTTGAAAATTTCGAAGTAACATGAAAAACAGAAACTTCATTGAATAATGATCAATGATCGAATTTGGTAGCTTTTTTGATTAATGATTTTTTTCGAAAATTGTATTTTTTGGCTGTTAATAGCAATAGAATAACTGTTGTACTCAGACAAAAAACCGCCTTTTTCATCGATTTTTACTCTGACATTTTTTTTACTAATAAATTTTCATGGTTTTTGTACATCTTACAACAACAAATAGGTAGGTTTTAACTTAAGACTTTCTTACTTATTTTCAACTGAAAATGGTGTTTCTTTTTGCATAATGACAATGAGAGCTAAACGCCTAAAAACTTGTTACTAAGCTAGTTTGTGAAAAATTTAAATTTTATTATGGTGTTTCACACCAACGCTTTTGAACTCACCTCAACGCGTATTGTACAGTAAATTTTAAATACGAAATATTTTGGCAGTAAAAATTCAAACGAGTATTGCTGCTGGTCGTTGTTGAGCTGTATATTTTTGTTTATGGGGGTTTGATGGATTTTATATTTATTTTATTTTAATTTGTTTTTTTTTTTTTTTTAGTTCGAAGTAGTGCCAAAAAATAGTTAAATAATTTATGTTCTGTTATTTTGGTAGTAGTAGCTAGATTAATACCAAACGTGAGTGTATGTATTAGTATTCGAAAGTAGTATTATGTAGCACAAAATACTGCATTTACTTGTTGTTGTATTGTTATTTCTTCTCGATGATGGTAGCGCTGATAATAAATGTAGCTAGCGTTAAACAATAACAGCAATAAGCAGCAGCGTAACGCAAAAAGACGGCGACTGGAACGCAGCATTTCTATGGTGCTCTTTGGTTCTAACTGACTGATTTTTTTTTTTTTTTTTTTATCGCGTTTGTAGTATTGATTTACGAATTAAACAAAGTATGACTGGACTAGCTAATATGATGTAGACTAACACAACTAATGTGCGTATTCGACTAGACTAATTGAGCTGAATTGACTAACTGAGACCAATTAATAATTCTATTGACCCTAGTTTTGGAAGTGTGCAGTTTTTGTTGGAATCGGTTGTAAAAAATGAAGAAATGACCTTTTTTATTACTAAATAACAATTTTCCATTTTTTTTTTTAATTAAAGATTTTAGAATACATTTTTTTTTTTTTTTTCAATTAAAAAATTTCGAATTAAATTTTTTTTTTTTTTTATTTAAAACTAGATTATAATTTTATAAAAAATGTTTTTGTTTGTTATACCAATTCAATTTTTTTTTTTATAATAAAAAAAGAAAAGAATCCAAAAAATACTTTTAAAAAATTTTGTTATACCAATTCACTTTTGCTTTGAGCTGGCTACAAAATATTTAAAACAAATAGTTAAAAAGGGAATAGAAGAGTGTGTTAGAAATTGTTTTAGTTTAGCAATTTTTTTTTTTTAATTTCTAAATGTTTTTCAATTAAATTATATACAATAAAAAAATCATGAAAAGGAAAATTTTTAAAATTTCATCTAGAAAAATTTATACAAATGTTATTTTTTTAGGCAACAAATCAAGGGACTAAAAACCAAAAACACACTTGAAGAACGGCAAAAAAAAAAACTGCAGCTGCATACAACTCAAACTAACCAAAAATTTTGTGCCAATAAAGAAAAGGTGTGAAAAAAAATTTTTGTGTAAGAATTTAGAAAAAAGTATGTCTTGTTTTAGGAAAAGTATGTTATTTGTATGGAAGTAAATTAACAGTTGGAGTACCAAGCAGGTACGATATTTTGGTGTTTAAACAGTAGTAGAATAGTAGTAGAAATGTCGCAGAAGTGTTGATAGTGTTGGTAGTAGTAGTAGTAGAAAATAATAAATCACTTAATACACGACGTACAACATGTTGGGCCTATACAAACATGAGTATAAAATAGAAAAAAATATTAAAAATCATGTCTGTAATTAAATGTTAGTATTTCGAAGATTAAAAATGTTAAAGAGAGTTTTCGAAGTTAGCTCTAACGCTTTGCTGTACTACAAAAATGTTATTGATACGCTATCGAGTACGGGTAATAATTTTTTTCTAACAGCTAATTGATGTGAAATTTGTAACAAAAATAAATAAATAATATATTTAATTAAGAAAAAAAAAGTGAAGTTTGATATTTTTTTTGTTGCAAAAAAATGAGTGATTTTTTTTTTTTTTTCGTTGTAGTGATAGCGAAGAAAAGAGAAAAAATATAAAAATAAATACAAAAAAATTAAAAATATATAAAAAGTAAATAATATTAAAAGAAGACTAAATCAAACTTAAACTTGGCTTTTGAAGAGTTGTAAGCGTAAAAAGTAAATTAAAAAATATATATAATTTTTTATAGTGGCTAACAAGATTAAGAGCTTATCACGTGCGCTGAAATTTCAGAAACAGTAGCAAAGTTCGAAAACATAATTAAGTGGAAAACAGTTTCCAACAAAAAGATACAAACAAATTGAAAATCTCTTCAAAACCAGTCTGAATAAAAAAAATCTCCAAAGTCTACAAATTAAAGTTTCCAAACAAGAAAAGTCTCCAAATAAAGAAACCTCTAAATAAGATAAGTAAAAAATGATCTTGAAAGCAAAAATCTCCAAATAACTTAAGTACGAATTGAAGACATCCAAAACATCTAAGTAAAATTTTCAAATAAAAAAGGCCCTCAAATAAATAAGACAAGAAGTCTAAAAAAAAAAATAAAAAAATAACCAAAAAAATAAAGTCTCCTAAAAATAAAAAAGTCTCCAAAAATATAAAAAAGTCTCCAAAAATAAAAAAGTATACAAAGTAATAAAAAATATTCAAATAAATAAAAAGTCTAAAAATAAATTTAAAAAAAAACTGCAAATAAACAAAAAAAATCTCCAAATAAATAAATAAGTCTACAAATAATAAAAAATTAACAAATAAATAAATAAATAAAGTCCCCAAATACATAAGTCTCCAAAAAAATTACAAATGGATACTTCTTCAAAAATATCCAAATAATCGAAAAAAGTACTTTCCAAATTAAAACAAAAGTATCAAAATAAATAATAAAAGAAGTCCACAAATAAATAAATAAAAGTCTACAAATCAGCAAATAAACAAAAAAGAAGTCTCCAAATAAATAATTAAGTCTTCAAAAAATAAAAATGTCTCCAAATAACTAAATAAAGTCTCCAAATAAAAGAAATAGTCTACAAATAGTCTCTAAATTTATAAAAATGTTTACACATAAATAAAAAAATAAGGAAATGAACAAAAAATAAGTCTCCAAATAAATAATTAAGTCTCCAAATAAAAAAAATTTCCCCAAAATAAAAAAAAAAAGTATCCAAATGAATAAAAGTCTCCAAATAAAATAAAAGTCTTCAGATAAATATAAAAAAGTTTCCAAATAAATAAAGAAGTCTCCACATAAAAAAATCCAAATAAATTTAAAAAAAAAAAAATCCAAATCAATGGAAAAAGTCCTCAAATTAATTTAAGGCTCTTAAAATTAATAAAACGAAAGTCCCCTAACAAATTTTAAAAACAGCTCAAAACAAATACAAAAAGGTCTCCAAATAAATAAATAAAAATCTCCAAACAAACAAATTCTAAGCGCACGTGACTGCTTCTTCCTTAAACAAAGCTAATATATTTAGCCTCGACAAAGGCATGCTTAAGTAGAAGTAACTGACCAGCGAATTATATGTATGCCAACAATAGTTGACATTAATAAAAATAAAAAATAAAATAAGAAACAATTTAATTAAGACAAATTAAACAAAGAATGTAAAAACGAAACTATTAACTACTAAAACAAAAAACAATTCTACAACATATATACTAAAAAAGTAAAATAAATTAAAAGAAATCATATTTAAAAAATTACAAATAAAAATACTAAATAAACAAGCAATAACTCATAAGCATATAGTATATGTATATCACATACATATTCATATAATTAGGTAATTCAAAGCAAATGCCAAAAAGATTATAAAAACAAAAAATCATAAATACAAAAAAAATAGAAGGCTGCTTTGAATAACCTAAGCATTTAACAAAAGCAAAATATCAGACAATAACAAAGACATATTTATGTTGTATGTGTATGTAAAAAAAATATATATATGTAAACGCATACAAAACAAAATTTGCAATACATATAAATACATTTTTTTAAATAATATATTTTTTAATAAAATTTTTTTCTAAATTTTAGTAAAACTTTTTCTCTTTTAGAAAAATTTAACTTGTAGTATTATTTTTTTTTTTTATAAAATACGAAATTCATTTAGATATGCATGTAACAAATTGCACTTACCATCGCTCAATACTACTTCTGGTTGGCTTGGAATTGGCGCTTGTTGAGTTTGTATTCTCATCACTTGATGTGCTAAATAGTTATAGGAAGTTGGATCATCAGTTGTTTTAAGTAATAATTTCATCATTTTACCTGATACATCTTCTGGTTCTGATTGACTAACTCCGGCAGTTGTGATTGTTGTTTGCTTTGTTTGTTGCGGTGCAGAGATGGGCATCGAACTTAGTGGCTCTGATTCAGAGAAATCAGTATCGGTATCTAAAATATTGAAAGAAATAATTAAAATTAATTTAAAAAAATGGGACTGTGTCAGAGAAAATTATATATCCTGACTTTCTATATTTACTATTTAAGCTAATAAAAATGAAATAAATCGCCTAATCAATATACCAGTGAGAAACCTCCAAAATGAAAAGTATAAAAATAAGTCTCCAAAGAGGAAAAGTCTCCAAAACAAATTTTTCCAAATAACTCGAGTCTTCAAATAAGGGAAGTATAAAAACCAAGCCTCCAAATAAAAACTAACTAGAACTAATGGCGGCGGTATACCAACAGGTTATCATAACCTCTAACGAGATTTTTACCGAGCTTCTCTTTCCAACTTGTGGTGTGTTGCATTTGAGTTTTTTCCTACAATTTGGCGGTACCTAAAGTTTTTTACAGACTCCGAACGGCACTTGCAAAGCAAAGGAGTTTTTGCTTAGAAGCTTTTCATGGCAGAAATACTGCTGAGGGGCGACCTCGTTTAGAAAAAATTTGTTTCTAAACAATTTTTGATGGCGTAGAAGGCCGAACACTTAACCGTTACACCACGGCGGCCGCCAAACAAAAAGGTCCCCAAATAAAGAAAGTCTCCAAATAAAGAAAGTTTTCAAATAAAGAAAGTCTCCAAATAAAGATAGTCTTCAAATAAATAAAGTCTCAAAAAAAAAGTCTTCAAATAAAGAAAGTCTCCAAAAAAGGAAAGTCTCCAAAATAAAGAAAGTCTCCAAAATAAAGAAAGTCTCCAAATAAAGAAAGTCTCCAAATAAAGAAAGTCTCCAAATAAAGAAAGTCTCCAAATAAAGAAAGTCTCCAAATAAAGAAAGTCTCCAAATAAAGAAAGTCTCCAAATAAAGATAGTCTCCAAATAAAGAAAGCCTTCATATGGTGGAAGTTTTCAAAACAAAAATTTCCAAATACAGTAGCCTCCAAATAGTCGACTAATAAATATACCAGTGAGAAATTACAGCTTAGAAGGTAAATATTCAGATTTATCGTGATAGATATTCACTTTATCTTTCACAGAAAATAATTTATAGTCTGTCATCGTTTTTTTTTTACGTTAATGTAAATTTGGCTTTTGTCGATGTATCCTCATTTCATTTAATATGACATTTCAAATCTTTGCCCTATCGATGTATCGCTTCCGAGCTAGTCCAGAGGGTACTTCTCCAGAGTGTGCCTGCAAAGGACTGCCTACACACCCTACCTCCCACCAGAAGTGAGAAAAGACATACATTTGCCCTAATTCTTCTTCTATCACACTTGGAACCCTTGAAGCAATCCTTCTTCTAAGTAAACAAAAAAAAAAAAACAAAAAAAAAATTGACAAAAATCTACTTACATTCACCATGAATGCTCTTCTTTTTACGCTCCACCGTGCGTTTATATTCATTCAATTCATCATCGGTAACATTATCGAATGGATTCTTAGCATATGGTGCCTTATAAACGGCAGCATTATGTTGATAGCCACGTTGTATAATACCCTTTGAAGCAGCGCCCATAAGCACAACATGATCACCAGCTGATGAAACGGTGGCATCCTTAATACGTGCAGCTTCATCCCATGTAACACCTTCGAGTATATGCGATTGTGGACCGGCGGATATTTTATCAGCGCGACGATTATCTTTAATCTAAAAAAAAAATAAATTAGATTTTAAATTATTAAAAATTTCATTATTTAATATCATTATGCATTACCTGCTGTTGTAAGCGTTTGAACTCTTTTGGATTTGTTCCCGGTGGCACAAATTGTAAGGCATCATCAATGCGCACTGGTGTGGAGTGTGTTGGTGAACCTTCAGCGACCCACTAGACAACGTTATGGGTGGGCGATTTGTACATTATAAAATGGAGTGGGTGTGGTAGATTGTAGAGAAATTCGATTTTGTAGAGATTTTTTTTTTTTTTTTTTTGGAATAGTTAACCAAAGCGAATACGTGACAGCGAAATTGTATTGCATTGTAGAGTTCAGGCGTTATTTTAGGGGTATTTAGAATATGAGATTCGAGGCAGCGCAATGTGGACACAATTTGTTGTAGTTTTTTGAAACAAAATATGTAATGAAAATAGAAAGAGAAAGAAAATAACGATAAGTTGTTAGTTAATGATCAATTTCATTTAGCGCCGTTTTCTCAAGTAAAACTATAAAATTTATCTGTTAAATAAACATTTTCTATGCTAAAAATGTGCGATATGATAAATTAATTATAAGTTTACTTTAGAAAACGGCCCTTATACTTTTATTAAGTTCCAAGCAAGTCTGTTATTATCACAATTTGATTTTATGAGATAATATTTTGATTTTATGATATAATATTTTTTACAGTGTACAAAAAATTACAGGTATGCAAAATAAATATGGATATATATAAATTGTGTTCTATAAAAATGATATCGAAAAGAGCTTGAAAAAATATAAGAACGAAGTACTAACTTAAAAAAGTAGAAAAAAAATTAAAAAGCAAAAAAAAAATTGTAGAAAACATTTCAACTTCTCTACAAAAAAAAAAAAATTAAAAAACTGTAAACTGCAAAAAAACTTACTACAAAATAAAGTAGAAAAAATTTTAACTTATTTATTTTATATTTTACAATTGTTAATAGTATTATGTCATAAAGCAAAGCAAACATAGAAATTTTATGCAGACACTAATCGATATTGTAAATACAAAATATTCTGAAAAATTTATAGACAAACTGTTATTTCGATTCAAAAATTTATGTAAATAACACACTTGAAGCTAAGTAAGTTCAAGTATGGGAAATCGATTGTTTTATTTTTATTGCTTAATTTATCAAGCACCAAAGTAAAGAATTAAGGCATTAATATATTTTGTTTAGGCCAAAATGTTATATAAATAGTAGACGAAAAAAACCAAAAATTAAAACAGTAGCCCATTTCTGCAACTCAATTCGATCGATCGTCTCGACTGAAATAGTCGATTTGACGTGTAGAGTAGGTCGGGGGTGTAGTGAGTAGGCCGCCTCCCCGTTGGTGCACCCTGGGTAACGCTAAATGACCTACATATGCCTACACGGCTAGTTTCTACGTATTGCCGGTTCTACGAGAACGGTACCAGTACTTGTGGTGTACCCATCGTACCGAAACGACCCGGGCCGTTTTTTTGTATCGACCCGGCCAAGAGCAATACACCGCGGGGTGACTCTGTCTGACATTTGGGCAGGGTCACACCTCGTTACAACAACAATAACAACAACAACAAAAACAACGTCATAATGACGTCACAATCCTTTTTTTCTTTCTGTAAAAATAATTTAATTTTGTCGATTTATTTTCTCACTTGCAGATTTTTTTTTCTTTTTTGAATCGAGTCGAATGTGGCGACATTAATATCGCGAATTTTGTCCATTTTTTTTACAGAAACAGGGTGCATTCAAAATGAATGAAGTGGACATAACTCCTCCCATACGAATGAGATTATTCATATTGCAAATCTCTAGATTTATCGTAGAATATTGACCATGAGTTAAATGAAGTTAATCTCCAATACCTCCAGAAAAAAAGGAAAGGGGATTTTTCGTACTCTGGAAGTATTCATGGTAAAATATTGAGAAGAGTTAAACGCAGGAAAAAGAGAAATTGGACATAGCTAAGGAAAGTGGAGATGAAGAGTGAAACCGTCTATTTTTTTCAAATTCAGGGGCTAGGCCTTCTTGTAAGCCTATAATATTTATTAATTGAAAAATAAATAAAAATTAAATCCATGCGGAAAAAAAATAAACAATGCACATGCAAATATTAGAGATTATGTTTATGATGGTAATTTTGCAAAGCAGCGTTTTAGAAATGAAAATGATATTGTATAAGCTTGAAAAGTTTTAAAGTTATTAATGTACATACAAATTATTTTAAGTATTAGTTAACATTTTCTTTCTCTTACTTATTCTTATTACGAATTAGACAAACACAATTGCAAAAAAAAAAAAAGTTAAGCCTTTGAAATAAAACAAAAATAGATTTAAAACTCACTTAATCTTTTAAAAGATTAACAAAATATTTTTTTAAATATATTTTTAATTTTTTATAAGTTTGGAAATTTTAGTGGATTTCGGACTGTTCGAATAATTTTATTTTGTATGTCATTTTTTTTTATAATTTTTTTTTTATATTTTTTTTGTATATATTTTTTTGTATATATTTGTTTTGTATATATTTTTTGTATATATTTTTTGTATATTTTTTTGTATATTTTTTTTGTATATTTTTTTAATATATTTTTTTTGTATATTTTTTTTTTATATTTTTTTATATTTTTTTGTATATTTTTTTTGTATAGTGTTTTTTTTTTATTTTTATATATATTTTATTTTTGGAAATTTTAGTGGATGTCGGACTGTTCGAAAAAAAAAAATTTTAAAAATTGTTAGTGGATGTCGGACTGTTCGAATAATTTTATTTTGTATGTCATTTTTTTATATTTTTTTCTTTATATTTTTTTTGTATATCTTTTTTGTATATTTTTTTTTGTATAGTGTTTTTTTTTTTTTGTTTTTTTATAATTTTTGTTTGTATTTTTATTTACATATTTTTTTTTTTATTTTTATTGGAAATTTTATATTTTTAAACTATTATATTTTTGTTTATTTTTCAGCTTTTAAAATTGTAAAAAAAGTATTTATTAGATACTATAAATGAGCTCAGGGCCAATAATATTTTTCATGAAAGTTATTATTAAAAAAAATTAAAAACAAAAAAATATTAAAAACCATAAAAATATTAAAAATAAAAAAAATATTAAGAACAAAAAAATATTAAAAACCATTGAAAACCAAAAAATATTAAACACAAAAAAAAAATATTACAAAACAAAAAAAAAATATTAAAAACAAAAAAAAATATAAAAAAAAAAAAAAATGTTAAAAAACCAATGACTTTTTGACAACGGCACTAAATTCTAGGCATGAATACTTGAACAAAACAAAATTAAAGATTTTTTTTATATTTTTATATTGTGTTATTTTTGTTTGTTTATAGTTTTAATATGTATATTTATGACTTACAGTACATGATTCATTACTTGATTTACATTTTTTTTTTTACAGAACATTTTTTTTTTTTGTTTTTTTAAATAAACTCAAAAGGTCAACTTATTTCTTTCTAATTACATTGCGCTGCCTGTACATCAAAATCCTGAGCCCAAACTGCTTGTCTTGCTAAGGGAACTCATTCGATTTAATCAAGGAATTAGTATGGCAACTAGAGAGTGAGAAAGTGAAGCTGCAGAATTTTGTTGTTACCTTTTTACAGCTTTGCAACCAAGGGTTAAATGTCAAAAAACGTAGAACGATATTGTTTAGTTTCAAGGATTCTATATGTTTACATATGTCAACTTTTAGGCAGTTTCTTTATTCATTACAGCAACAAAAAGTTGTCGCATATAAACACATCCATTACGAAATGAAGCCAAACTTGCCTTTTTTTTAGTTTTCATGAATGTATATTAAATTTATATTTCATTTGCTTTGCTTTATTACACATACACAATGAAGCGTGTTTACTTAGCTTATTTTTTAGTACATCTACATAGTTATTTGAAATTTGTATATTATTTATATATATTAATAAAGTGTGTGTTTACTCGCAATTTCCATATAAATCCAATTAATATTTAATAAGCTACTTATGTAATATCGAATGTTAGTTATTTTTTGTTGTCGTACGAATATGGGTGGGTAGTATGTAGTTGTAATTGTGATAATAGAAGAATATTAGCTTTAGCTGAATAGTTGATGGTATGAAGCTTGTAAGAATCAAATACTCCTTTTTTCTATTTTCTTTGATTAGCATTTTTTAATTTTTTATTTTTTTTTTTGTAAGTTTTTATATTTTGAATTAGTTTTGAAAATTTAATAATATGTATTAAGAAGCTAAGCATTGTTTGCATATGGAATGATATCGAATTTTTATGAAAGAAAAATTGTAAGACAAATAAAAATTAAAAGTTTGCTGTCATAAGAAAAAGTATTAAAATCAAAATATTATTCTTCTCATTTAAAAGAGATTTACTTAACCTAGAGACCACCCAATCAATTATTTTAGTGCCGAACAATCTCTTTAAGCAATCAATTTTTTCTACTCTTTTCCCCAACAGCAAAAAATTTCGAAAAGTTATACTCCGTCGATTAACATTTTTTGTTTTTGAAATATGACGAAATATTTTTTTGGTTCTAAAATTTAGTAACAAATTTAAGAATTAGAATAGCTACTGAAAAAAAAGATAGTCAAAATAAGGTAGCGTATTTAACTATAAACAACAAAATGATACGAAATGTTTTTTTTTTTTAATTACTGGAATGTTGCTGTTTGTGTTTTGATAAATTCTCAAAACAATTTTAATTAGGAAGTATTGGAAGAATGTTTTTTTGTGAAAAAAAAATAGAAAACCATGGTAAAAAAAATTCTAAGAAAAAAATTAATTATAAAATATTTAAAAAAAAATGTAGACAAAAAAAAAAACGTTACAACAAAAAAATATGATAAAAAAGTACAAAAAAAAATTTAAATTTTAACAAAGAGATACAAAACTATAAAAAAAACTAAAACTAATTGAAGATAAAAAAAAAAAATTATACGAAAAAAAATTTTAAAATTATTCCAAAAAAAATTTAAAATTATTCCAAAAAAATGTTTACAAAAAAAAAATGAATTGTATTACAAGATTTATGGTCATTGATTTGTAAACATTTGGAAATTTTAGTGGCCTTTTGACCGTTCGAATAATTTTTCCAATTTTTCCTAAAGAATTAAAAATTGGAAAAAATAAAAACTATTGCAAAAAAAGAAAAATAAATCCAAAAAATAAAAACCATTAAAAAAAATTATTACAAAAAAAAAATTAAAATTATTAAAAAAAAAAATAAGTTAAAATTATTACAAAAAAAAAGAATTATTACAAAAGAAATATAAATAAAAAATTATTAAAAAAAAAATATTAAAGAACAAATAGAAATTATCCAAAAAATCTATTTAAACAAAAAAAATTAAATTTTTATTATTGCAAAGCAAAAAATTATAAAAAAAAATAAAGAAATAGAGAATATTACTAAAAAATAAAAATGTATAAAAAAAACAAAATGTGCAACAAAAAAAGGAAATACAAACTTAAATTGTTACAAGGAAAAAAAATTAAGAAAAAAAAAATTATTAAAAAAAAAAATAAAAATTATTAAAAAAATAAAAATTATTAAAAAAAATAATAAAAATTATTAAAAAAAAAATAAAAATTTAAAAAAAAAAAAAATAAAATTAAAAAAAAAAATAAAATTTAAAAAAAAAAAAATTATTAAAAAAAAAATAAAAATTATTACAAATATTCCAAAAAATTTAATATTTATATATATATATATGTAAAAGTTATAAAAAAGCAGGAAAATTCATTACAAAAAAAAAAAATTAAAAATAAAAAAACTTCAATTATTAAAAAGAAACATTACAAAAAAAAATAATTATTACAAAAAAAATATAAATAAAAAATTATTCCAAAAAAAAAAAAATTATTCCAAAACAAAAAAAAAATAAAAATTATTTAAAAAAAATAAAAATTATTTAAAAAAAAATAAAAATTATTACAAATATTCCAAAAAAATGTAATATTTATAAAAGCATGAGTATTACGAATATAAAAAATTTAAAAATAAAAAAAAGTTAGAAAAAAAACATAACAAAAAAAACTTAAAAATAAATTATCACAAAATATATAAAAAAAAACCAAAAAAAAAGGATTTTAATTGGAAACTGTGATTAAAAAAATTAATTTTAATTATTTCAAAGCAAAAAATTATTCCAAAAAAAACTAAAGAAATAAAGAATATTACAAAAAATAAAAATGTATAAAAACAAAATGTATAACAAAAAAAAGGAAATACAAATTTAAATGGTTACAAGGAAAAAAATTAAGAAAATAGAAATTATTAAAAAAAAAAAAATTTGAAAAAAAAAAATTTAACAAAAGAAAAAAAATTATTACAAAAGAAAAAAAATTATTACAAAAGCAAAAAAAAATATTACAAAAAAGTTATAAAAAGCAAGAAAATGTATTACAAAAAAAATTTAAAAATAAAAAAACTTAAATTAGAAAAAAAGAAAACATTACAAACAAAAATAAAAACTTAAAAATAAATTATCAAAAAACAAATGTGTTGGCAATAGAAAAAAAATGTGTCAACCTTAATGAATTACGATTGTTTTCCCATTTTAATTGGAAACTGTCTGACTTAAAAAAATGTATAAATCTTTTATGATTGGTATTCAAGCTATGTTATATTAATTTCAAATTGCTTATTATCGGCCGAATAGGAAAACGATCTCTCTCAGAATTGATTTGAAAAATAATGCACTACTCTAAAATTCTCTATGTCAGAAGGTTTTTCACAAACCCCACATCACAGCAACAATTCATTTAAATTCTGAGGTGCTAACACTTTTGCACCTACAATACAGAGCTTTGGAAACGAATTATGAGGCATGACGGGAATCCCCAATTCACAATAAACTTCCCACATGTTCTAAAAAACTAGTTTTACTAAAAATCCAATGAAGTGAAACAAAAAAACCAAAAATATTGTAATTTTTGAACGTTTCAATTACCCTCAAATAACAAAAAAATATTACACAATATTAAATGCATTGTTAAATACACAATACATACATACATTGAGCGATGGCAGCAAATTATTTAGCAGTGTTTGTCTTGTTATCTATAAAAGCTAAAGTTAACTAGAGCTGATTTTAAGCAGTACTAATATCCTGAATATAAAGTTTTTTTTTTCTACGATTTGTTATATGCAATTGGCGTTGTTATTACATAAATACATATCATTTTTTTTTTAAACACGATTTTACGCACTTTCCGCTATGAGTAGTACCGTTGATTAGTTTGTTTGTGGTTTTTTCAATTTCAATACATATTTGTTTTTCAAGTAAAATTTTTTTATAATTTGTCTTTTTTTTAATTATGACTTGCTTCAGATTTATCTTCAAATGTAATAATCTCTACCTTTGTTATTTTCTTCGGATCGGGTGTGCCAGTTTCCAGTACTTCAACTTTCTGATAGACATTTGGTGAGTTGAGCCATCGGCTACGATCGCCGCCCTTACGAAAATCGCCCTTTTTCCAGATGCTGTAGAGAAGACATACAATTTTTATTAGTAACAATTTCAATGCACTTCGACGGCTCTATTTCAAAATAATTTTTCAAAACGCCCTATCACAGAATTTCTTTTAAAAAAGATGTTTCAAAACTTTCAAAGTTTATCCAAAATCGTCGTATTTCAGCTAAAAAACAAGCAAAAAAAATTAAAAAAAAAATTCTTTCAAACTAAAAAAAAATATTACAAAATAGTAAAAAAAAATAGATAAAAAAATAAAAAAGGAAAAAAAAAATACGAATATAAAAAAAACAAAAAAACCAAAAACAAAAACAAAAAACTAAAAAAAAAACAAAAAAACCAAAAAAAAACAAAAAAACCAAAAAAAAAAAACAAAAAAAAACAAAAAAAAAAAAAAAAAAACCCAAAAAAAAGACAAAAAAAAACGTTTAAAAACCCAAAAAAAGATTACAAAAAAAATTAAAAGTTAAAAAAAAAAAAATTAAAAATAGAAAAACAATAAAAATAAAATAAAAAATCAATAAAAATAAAAATAAAATAAAAAACAAAAAAAAATATAAAAAAAAAACAATAAAAATAAGAAAAAACAATAAAAATAAAAAAACAATAAAAATAAGAAAAAACAATAAAAATAAAAAAACAATAAAAATATAAAAACAATAAAAATAAACAATAAAAAAAACAATAAAAATAAAAAAACAATAAAAATAAAAAAACAAAAAAAAAACAATAAAAATAAAAAACAATAAAAAAAAACTATAAAAATAAAAAAAACCAATAAAAATAAAAAAAAACAATAAAAATAAAAAAACAATAAAAATAAAAAAACAATAAAAATAAAAAAAAACAATAAAAATAAAAAAAACAATAAAAATAAAAAACAATAAAAATAAAAAAACAATAAAAATAAAAAAAAATAAAAAAACAATAAAAATAAAAAAACAATAAAAATAAAAAACAATAAAAATAAAAAAACCATAAAAATAAAAAAACAATAAAAATAAAAAACAATAAAAATAAAAAAATAAAAAAACAATAAAAATAAAAAACAATAAAAATAAAAAAACAATAAAAATAAAAAACAATAAAAAAAAACAATAAAAATAAAAAAAAACAATAAAAATAAAAAAAAACAATAAATATAAAAAAAAACAATAAAAATAAAAAAGATAAAAAATGAAAAATGAAAAACTAAATGAAAAACTAAATAAAAACTAGATGAAAAACTAAATAAAAAACTAAAACAAGCAAGATAAAAAATGAAAAACTAAAAAAAATAAAAACTAAATAAAAAACTATAAAAAGGAAAAACTAAAAAAATTAAACACTAAATAAATAAACAAAATAAAATAAATGATAGCAAAAGAAAAAAATGTAGTTATAAAAAAAACTGAAAAAAATAAGAAAAACTTTTACAAACAAATGCTATAAAAAAGAAATTATTGCAAACAAAAAAAGAAAGAATTCTTTGCCAGAAAATATATGATAAAAACATCTAAAAAAGAAGAAAAGTAAAATAAAATAAAAAAGATAAATAAAAAATGATTGCAAAAAAGTATTACAAAATAAGACAAAAAAAAATTTTTTTAAATACTTATATACTTAAAACAAACCAAAAAAATTTCGAAAAAAAAAGTTTCACAAAAAAATTAAAAAAAAAAAATATTGATAAAAAAACAACCAAAAATACCAAAAACAGCTGAAAAGATATTGAATTTTCGTTTGGATATGGCATTCCTGGGCCAAATTTGGAAATAGGGCGTTTTTGAAAAATATTTTGTAACAGTATGTTCTTCCACTCAGCCAAAGTTGCTCTCTCACGACTCACCCTTGCCTAATCAGCTCTTCTTCCTCGAGTAGATAGCCCAACGAGCTAACCGCTGGTGGCAGTTCAACATCATTCTTCGGCTTCGGTGGATCCGATTTAATCAAAGGATGACGATAAATATAACCCGTACGATAACCGGCATTATCTAGCATACGCATAAGCGCCTCAAACTCAGCACCACCCACACGCCATTTAGGTGCAGCGCCACCAGCATTCGCGGACTTTGCCGCAACCGTACCATCAGCACCAGCGGCTGCCTCAGCATTGGCTGCCTCAACTGTTGCCACAGCAGCAGCGAATTTCTTTTCCAAATCTTCAGGTGGACGACGTGCCTCTATATAAATCGCTTTACGTGATTCTTCTGGTATTAAGACCAAATTATCCACACCTACTGGCAGTAATTGTAATTGTGTTTCGCATGCCTTTACAATATGGCTGGCGGCAAAGAAGGCTTCTTCAATGGTTTCACCACAGCACAAAGCACCATAATTGCTGAGTATCAATACCTTCGAGTTGGGACCGAGTGCACGTACTAACCGATCACGTTCATCCGAATCCATTTGTGTGCCAGTGTATGTGTGTGTGGTGACTTCGCCCAAAACGCATGCGTCACGTGTGATTGGCAGTAGACCGACTTTGAGTGAGGAGACGGCAACGACTGGTGTGCAACCAATGTAGATGGCACAACGTATGTCTGGACGTGCAGCATGCACTACCGAGTGCAAGGCAAAATCTGTGAAAATTAACGAAAAAAATGAGATTTCTAACGTCTTACGCTCAAATCAATTAATCGCTTTAAACAACTTACGAGTCTTATTCACGCCGAAATTGGTGGTTCCTTGTTCCACAATTTGTCCTTGCATATCGACCCGGTTCAGCGATGAGGCCGTAATCTCATGATACATCATACCATATGGATTTACTAGGAAATTTTCTTGATCGACCTTAAGACGTGCAGTTATTTGTGCGCCCAATCCTTGGGTCCAACCATATAAATCCAATAAACGGAATGTGGCAGCCAATTTGCAACGTAAGATCTTTTCACCCTTAGCATAACCCATCGATTCAACGCCGCGTATATCATTAATTGGCAGCATACAATTGGTAGCTTTGAAAACATTGCCAACTCGTGTCGATGTTGGTACACCCATTATATCGGATAGTTGTTGAAGTATACCGCCACCATCACGTGCCGAATCCACAATGCGTTCCAGTTCCTCACGAAAGAGTTTGGAGCCCATGATGGCTTCAACACGTTTGCGACGCTCCATTTCACGCATATCCTGCAAGAGAAATTTAAAAAAGAAAATTTATTTGAAAAAATCGTTAACAAAAAAAGTTATAAAATTGACGATTAATCAATTAATTCAACATACCAATTAAGAACAATTTTATTGATTACTTAATCAAGGAATAATCATTGTCGACTAACTAATTAATCAAAGAATAATCGTTGTCCATTAATCAATAATCGTTATCCGATTAATCACATTTTGAATTATAGTCTAATTTATTTGAGTAATCACACCCCGACTAATCAGAAAATTAAAAAGTCCAAGTTCGACTGAATATTGTAGGGATAGACAGATTTATATTAAGTCATTATCGATTAATCAAAATGATTAATTTCCCAATTAATTACATTTTGATTTATTCAAATTTAACTTACTATCCCCAACAGAAGTCTAGATTCAGCTTTTAAGCTTTTTTGAGCTGGACACTGTATGCACAGACTTCTGGACGCCAAGAATCAAATGGAAAGAAGTTGTAGGATTAAGCCTGTGAAAACTGTCAAAATACAAGGCAGCTTAACAAGAGGGTTAGGGGTTTAGAATATGCCCGAGGTAGTTAAGCCGGTCGTAGGAGGCGAATAAAATCCACTTGGACCCCGACTACGGGGTCAATAAAGTCGTTTCCAAGACAGTCGGGCTAGTACGACAAGGTGCTATTCACCGGAACGGACCGGGTTTATATCCGTGAAAGGGCAGTCAACATCCGTACAACCCTGTCTGGTTCGTCACGTCACTTTTTATAAGTGGATCTTACGACTAGATAGGGCCAAGTACGGTTACAACAACAACTCATACCCAAACTCAGCTCGGATGAGAAAACGCTTAAAAAGGCAAAATAACTTAAGATCGACTTCAGAGATACTCGTACAAAGTCTCTGTACTTCTCAATACGCCTATTCCATTGTTAAGTTCGTACTCATAAAATAAAGTACGGAGCGCTCCTTCAAAACTACCTTGCAGGTGCTCTTGGCAAAAGGAGCGAAAGGGAGTCCCAAAGATTACCGCTTGGAAGCGTTTACAGCTTTAATTGAAAAGAGGAGTCTGTACAGAGTCATTCCGTGTTATATGAGGAAGTGTTTTGGAACTCCGTAAACGCAGTTTAGAGAAGTCCTAAAATAGAAGGAGCTTTTCTTCGTCGGATACCTCCTTTGGGAGCCTTTTAGGAGCATCCCTTGTACGGTGAGCGCACAACAGCACTGGCGGTCCTAACCAGAGGTACTCCGTTTACAGCTTTAATTGAAAAGAGGAGTCTGTACAGAGTCATTCCGTGTTATATGAGGAAGTGTTTTGGAACTCCGTAAACGCAGTTTAGAGAAGTCTTAAAATAGAAGGAGCTTTTCTTCATCGGATATCCCCCTTTGGGAGCCTTTTAGGAGCATACCTTGTACGGTGAGCGCACAACAGCACTGGCGGTCCTAACGGAGTACCTCTGGTTAGGTTGGTACTGACAGCTCTCCGGGTCCTATTTACCAGGCGCTAGAAAACACCATCTCTTAGCTCACCACTCTTAAATAGAGTTAGACCCAAACTCTTTAATATGTGGAAACACCTCAGCGTACGTCTAGATAGCAAAATAAAAAGGAAGAAACATGTCGGGGATATATTCAAATAGTTTAAAAATGTTTTTTATGCCTGATAAGCATTCGGAAATTTACATCAAGCGAATTCCACCAATTCGACCTTTCTTTTGAATACCAAATCCGAATATGGATCAATGTGGGATGCGAATTTCGGAAATGTCCACAGTTTGGACAAACAGTCCACAGCCAGTCACGGACTTTGGGCAGCGGTATTTACTCAGAAGATCTACTGCTCTTAGTATAAGTATAAAGCTGCTGAGTTATTGTAGTCTTCCAGGACAAACTAAAAGTAATAAAGGTGGTCCCACTATTTAAAAATGTCGTCCCGCCTCAATTTGCTCGGACAGTCAGCGGTTAAAAACGATCGATTGCAAACTGTGCAAAACAGAAGTGGTGTGGGTCGCAGGCCACATTGGTGTACCTGAGCACCTTGGGGTACTTGACCGACTGTCGAGGGAGCGATTTAGTATGACCAGTGGAACCTGCTAGGCCATCTCACGCCCTTGCTGTCCGTAAGCAAGAAGAAGGTTGGTAATGAGAGTTAAAGGCATCGTATCCGTAGATGAATCACCAAGTTGCTTTGCTTTTCATCTCTTCTCTCTCTTATTGGTTCAACTCAAGGCGAATTCATACAGGTGGGTTCGAGCGAATTCAGATCTACACACAGACACACATTCCTTGTAACTGAAAATGTCAGACAAAGCAACAACATAAGCAATTTGACAGTTACGATTCGATTTTCAAATAAGAAGAAGAAACCATATGATGGGAGGATGCCACCTGTAATGAATTCGCCTTGGTTCAACTCCAGAACCAAATCAGTGGTACAAAATGAGCCAGTCAGCCTAGGAATATTTCTTTGGTGGGAGAGTCGGACGGACAGACGAGAATCATGCAGTCGATCTCCCCATCTTTTAAGACCATCTTTGTATACCAATCCTCAGAGCGTACTTTGTCACTTAACTCCTCCTAAACGTCTGGACCGATATTGATTAAATTGTATGTACTCACGTAGGCTCAAAGATGGTTTAGATGGGTAGAAAAAGTGGACAGAAAGAGGAATCCTGCTTTGGCAGGACATCATCTGCCGTTTCAAACTACTGTTAGACAGACAACAACTGGGTATAATAAATATCGTGAGACAAAAAAAAAAAATTTGGGAGACTACAAAAATGTGTTGATAACGATTTGGTAAGCTGGAGTGGCAGTAAAAGTGGGGGACAAAAAGTGAAAAATCGATGCTGAGCACTGTGTAGGAAGTGCATGACTGCAACGTGACACTAATGATTAGTCATCACAAAGGATAAGGGAAGCAAGCTGGTGCATGGATAGGTGGGTTTGCTTACCTGCTCAATATCTGCTGGTCGCGCTTTACTGCTATCATCTTCTTCGGCAGCGGACAAATCTATGCCATTTTGTGGCGGTGGCTGTTGTTCAACTTCGGTCATTTTGTGTTGTTGTTGTTGTGTTTGCACTTATTTATATGGCTGTTATATATAAGTTTTTATATATATATTTTATTCTATGTATATGCTTTTTTCCTTTCAGTTGTCTGGTTGCACTCGAATTTTAGACTGTTGGTGAAATTTTGATTTATTTATTTTTTCCACAGCTGCTTGGAAGGATGTGAAGATAAAGCTGCAATGATAAGAAAGGAGAAAAAGAGAATGTTAGTAAGTTTTGTCAGCTAGATACGGATAGTCTAAAAAATATTTACACTGAAAAAATGGACACACACACACACACGAGATCAGAACATGCTTCAGCAGGATGCAGTTATACAGTCAGTAAATAAACCCAACAGAATACATTTAACAACGCTTTATTAGCTGTCTCTTGGTCTGTCTGTACGACCGACACACCTGCCACCCAAGTGTTTGACACGAGACTGATTGTCTATGCAGCATGAAGGACGTCTAGCGCGCGAGAAAGCCAAAGGATAAAGTGTAAATGAAAAAATCAAATAGCCTAACAAAGGAGAAGAGAGGATAAGGACGTAGAAAAGGTCGCATGGAACAAGAGGCACTCCTCTCATAGTCATCGCTATTCCGCATCGCCACCGTCGTCGTCGGCGGTGACCTTAAAAGCTACACAGCTGCAGCACGAGAGAAATTAGAAGCTTGACGAGAAGGTCGTTCAACAATTGCAGTATTATTTTTACTCTCTGAGACAAAAAAAAAAAAAAAACACACCCACCACAAAAGCTTATTACTAATTAGAGATTTAGAGGATTTAGGAGAGTATTTTGCTAATGGAAAGAGAGCATTGTTTTTGTATGTAGTTACTGTGACTGCTCCTTTGAGCGAGTCAATGCAGTTTGAACGTTATATTTGTCAGCAGTTGACCCCAATTAAAAGCTGTTGTTACTTCAAGATTGAAAGCAGATAATGTCAAGCGTTTTCGTGCCAAAGGTGCCGATTGCATGATTTCGAGCTGGGTCAATGTACGCTGTCCTTTTGTTGTAGTGTTAAATCTGGATAAGAGTGAGATTTAAAAAAGTGATACCGAACCCGAAAGGACGGTAGCAATATTGATGAGAGAAAGAAAATAAATTTTTAATTTTTTTTTTTTTTTGAAAAAAGCTTTAAATAATTATAAAAAATTTAAAAAAAAATTAAATAAAAAATAGTTATATTAGAAAAATATTTTAAATTGAAAAAACCAGAATTTAAAAAAAAAATAATAAAATAATAATTTAAAAAAAAATTATTTAAAAAAAATTTATTTAAAAAAAAAATATTTAAAAAAAAATTTATTTAAAAAAAATTAAATGAAAAAAAATTCAGATTTCCAAAAAAGATTTAAAAAAAATATATATATAATTAAAAAGGGGAAAAAATAAAAAAAAACAAGTATAGAAAAAATTATAACAGTAATTATAAAAAATAAGTTAAAAAGTAAAATTATGTTAAAAACTAATTTCAATTGAAAAGATTAGATTAAAAAAATTTATTCGGAGAAGAAAAATTATGAAAAAATAAAATAAAGAAAAAAATAAATTTAAAAAAAAGAAGTAAAAAAAAAATAAGTAAAAAATTATATAAGAAAAAACGAGATTAAGATTAAGAAAAAAAAAAAAATTAAAAAAAAAAATAAGTAAAAAAAATATATAAGAAAAAACGGGATTACCACAAAAAATAAATTTTAATTCAATAAAACTAAAAAAAAAAGAAAATAAAAAAGCTATAACAAAAATTAGAAAGGAAGAACTATTAAAAATTAAAAAGATATTTTCTAAAAATTGAGAAGACTTAACAAAAAATCAGAAAAAAGTTTGACAAAAATTAAAAAAAGAGTTTACCGAATTTTTTTTACATAATTTATTTTTATAAATAGATTTGAAAAAAAATCGCAAAAATCTAAAAAAAATTACAAAAATTTAAAAAAAAATATAATTTAAAAATTAAAATTAAAAAAATACAAAAACTAAAAGTAAATACAAAAATTAGAAAAAATATGAATATTAAAAAAATACAAAAATTAAAAAAACAGAAAAATTAAAAAAAATACAAAAACTAAAAAAAAAATAGAAAAATTAAAAAGAAATAGAAAAAATTAAAAAATATACAAAAATTAAAAAAAAACTAAAAAATAGAAAAATTAAAATAATATACGAAAATAAATATAAAAAATTAAAAAAATACAAAAATTAAAAAATACAAAAATTAAAAAAATACAAAATTAAAAAAAAAATATAAATATTAAAAAAAATATATAAATATTAAAAAAAAATATAAATATTAAAAAAAAAAATAAATATTAAAAAAAATACAAAAACTAAAAAAATACGAGTATTAAAAATATATAAAAATTAAAAAAATGCTAAAATTTAAAAAATTGAAAAATTTTAAAAATACAAAAATTTAAAAAAATACAAAAATTTAAAAAAATACAAAAATTAAAAAAAAAATAATAGAGATATTAAAAAAAATAGAAAAATTAAAAAAAAAAAAATAATAGAGATATTAAAAAAAATAGAAAAATCAAAAAAAAAAGGAAATTAAAAAAAAATAGAAAAATAAAAAAAAATAGAAAAATTAAAAAAAGATAAATATTAAAAAATATATATAAATATTAAAAACTAAAAAAATACAAAAACTAAAAAAATACAAAAACTAAAAAAATACAAAAACTAAAAAAATACTAGTATTAAAAAATACAAAAATTTTAAAAAATACAAAAATTTAAAAAAATAGAAATATAAAAAAATAGAAAAATTAAAAAAAAAAAAAATACGCAAATAAATAATAAAAAATTAAAAAAATACAAATGTTAAAAAAAAATATATATGTAAATATTAAAAAAAAAAAATATAAATATTAAAACAAAATACAAAAATTAAAAAAATACAAATATTTTAAAAAACACAAAAATTAAAATAAAAACAAAAATTAAAAAAAAAAAAAATAAATTTACAAAATTTCAAAATAAAAAGATTTACTAACATTTAAATTCAACTAAAATTTAAAATAAAGAACAAAAATTAAAAAAAAAAAAACATTTAACAAAAATTAAAAAAAAAACGTTTAACAAAAATTAAAAAAAAAAATATTTAACAAAAATTAAAAAAAAAAAAATATTTAACAAAAATTAAAAAAAAAAAACAATTTAGCTAAAATTAAAAAAAGAAATATTAGTCATGTTTTTCTTTGATCACGAAAACATGATCTTTGCCTCAATTGTTAAAATACTCTGGATAATGATGCTCTACGCAATATTAAAATGACGACCGCAGATGTAAGTACAAAAAATGTAAACAAAAATTTAAACCGCTTCAACCAGAAATGCAATACCCCCAAATGTTGCACATAATTTGTTATTAAAAGTTCTCAGTAATCAACTTAAATGTTTTGTGCATAAGCATTAACGAAATTGCCACTTTTCCACACTCTTCCAATTTGTAATGCAATTAAAAAATTCCCTTTAATGCAAAACTTAAAAAAATTCATTATTACTTGCTATTAGAAGTTAGTATCTGTTACACTACTCGTAAGCTATAAAAAAATCTCAAACACATATTTTTTTAAATTAAAGCTGACATACTCGATCGCCCTCACCACTCAACAATTGCGTTACCAGCACGTTCTCCGTCATATTTTTTGGCAGTATTTTTTAGTTTTTGTTTAACGTCATTAAATTTATTTTGACTTCTCCATATAATTTTCATTTGCTTGCCACTTCATTGCTTTTACAGTTCTCTTTCTTTTTTTTATCACATGCCTTTTGGAAATGTCTATTTAAAAATAGCATGTTGCTTTAGCGACTTGTAAAACGCACCGCAACGGCCTCGGTGGTCGTACAGTAAGAATTTTTTTTTAACTAAACATAAACATTCCATACATAAGTACATGTGCGTCAAACTTCACACTCGCCTATCGGTCGGCGAGCATAAGGACACATCAAATATACTTAAAAAGAAAACAAAGTGCATTGCTGTATAGAATGTATACAGTCGCAAACATAAAAATAGCACCAAAAGTGTTTACAAACTTGACTCGGGAGATAAAGAACATAAAAAAAAACATTTAAAGCAAAGAAAAAAATGAATAGCAAGTTATTTCTTGATTTTTAATTTTTTTTTTTTTAATTTTTTTTTTTTCTTTTATTTTTTTTTTTTTTTTTCATTTATTTTATTTAATTTTTTTTTTTTTCATTTATTTATTTTTTTTTTTATTTTTTTTTATTTTTCTTTTAATTTTTTTTTCTATTTTTTTTTATTTTTCTCTTATTTTTTTTTATTTTTCTCTTATTTTTTTTTTATTTTTTTTATTCTTTTTTTATTTTTTTTATTTTTTTTTTATTTTTTTTATTTTTCTTTTATTTTTATTTTTTTTATTTTTTTATTTTTCTTTTATTTTTATTTTTTTATTTTTTTTTTATTTATTTATTTTTTTTTTTTTTCATTTTTTTTTTTCATTTTTTTTTTCATTTTTTTTTTTCATTTATTTTTTACATTTATTTTTTACATTTTTTTTTTCATTTATTTTTTACATTTTTTTTTTTCATTTATTTTTTATATTTTTTTTTTTTTTCATTTATTTTTTTTAGTTTTTTAATAAAATTTTTTTTTTCATTTATTTTTTTTTAGTTTTTTAATTAAATTTTTTTAATAAATTTTTTTTACAAATTTCGCCTTTTAATTTTTTTAATAAATGTAATTTTTTTAATATATGTAATTTTTTTAATAAATGTAATTTTTGAATCAATTTTTTTTTTTTTATGAATTTCATTTTTTTTTAACGAATTTCACTTTTTTAATGAATCTAATCTTTTAACGAATTTCACTTTTTTAATGAATCTAATCTTTTAACGAATTTCACTTTTTTAATGATTCTAGTCTATTAACGAATTTCGCCTTTTTAATGAATTTTTTCATTTTTTTTTATGAATTTCGTTTTATGAATTTCATTTTTAATGAATTTCATTTTTTTTAATGAATTTAACTTTTTAATGAATCTAATTTTTTAACGAATTTCGCCTTTTTAATGAATTTCATTATTTTAATGAATTTCATTATTTTAATGAATCTCATTTTTTTAATTATTTTGATTTGTTAAATGAGTTTAAGTTTTTTAATGAATTTCATATTTTTAATGAATTTAATTTTTTAATGAATTTCAATTTTTAATGAATTTCATTTTTTGATGAATTTCGTTTTTTTTTTTTTAATGAATTTCATTTTTTAATGATTTTGGTTTGTTTAATGGTTTCAGTTTTTTAATGAATTTCATATTTTAAATGAATTTCGTTTTATTAACGAATTTAATTCTTTTAGTAAACTTATTTTTTTAAGGAGTTTAATTTTTTTCATCATTTTAAGTTTTTTAATGAATTTAGTTTTTTTATGAATTTAATTTTTTTATAATTTTATGAATTAAAATTTTGTTTATGAACTAAAATTTTTCAACAAATTTTTTAATAAATTAATGAATTAAATTAATTTTCTTTTTTCAAGGAATTTAATTTTTAACGAATTTAATTTCTTAATGAATTTTATATTTAGTACTCATATTATTTCGGACACAGATGTACTTTTTCCAATATTTTTGGGTTTTGTAGCTGGTCGCAGGAATTAAATTTGGTTTGCATTTTTTCAATTGTTTGAGTATTGAAATATCTATCCCATTAATTTTCGAATATGTTAGAAATTTCCGATATTCAAATATTCGTTCACGCACGAATATTGGTATTCGAATTTTGCCATAAATATAATACCTAGTCCAAAATCGAAAAAATATATAAATTCTACAACGTATTTAAGGTCCCTTAATTACCGTTTAATCTCTGTTATTAACAAAGTACTTAAATTTCTAAGTTTCTAACATAAGTAATTCATACATAAGTTTAGTAACACAATTCATACAGAACAAAAAAAAAAATAAATAGTAAAAGCAAGAAACATTGGCGTAACATAGAAGCGGAACGAAACGTTTCATGACTTTTACAATTAAAAAAATCTCTTTCGTTAAATTAAATTTTTTTTATTCTTTAGCATATTTTTTTCTGTACAATTATTATATTTTTTTCTTCTAACCCTTTCCACATGAGTAATCAAAAACGAAATAGTTTGCACCGTGAACCGTTTTTTAGGCGAAAAAAAACACTGTACAAGAAATACTTCACGCTTGAGTTCATTCATGCACTGTCACTCGTCGTTTGTCAAATCTGACAGCCAGTACTTTGGCTTTGCTGAATCTGTATGTATGTCATTTCATCGCACTTAATTAGCAACGACAAGGAACTACAATCAACGCTGAGCTGATAGTTTAACCCTCATTCACTATTTAGCCGCACTAAAATCTATGCATATCGCACAATAGAACTGTCAAGAGATGTTTGTCCGAGTTTTTTTTTTTTTTTTGGAATGTTATGATGAACGTCATAGTTTTTATTTTGAACAATTTTTTTTTTTTTTTTAATTTTTTTAAATTTATTTATTTTTTTTTTTTATTTTTTTAATTTATTTATTTTCTTTTTTTTAATTTTTTTAATTTTTGTATTATTTATTTTTTTTAATTTGTTTTATTTATTTTTTTTTAAATTTGTATTATTTATTTTTTTTTTAATTTGTATTATTTATTTTTTTTTTATTTGTTTTACTAATTTTTTTTTAATTTTTTTTTTTATTTTTTATTTTTTTTTTATTTTTTATTTTGTTTTTGTTTTATTTATTTTTTTATTTTTTTTTATTTTTTATTTTGTTTTTGTTTTATTTATTTTTTTATTTTGTTTTTGTTTTATTTATTTTTTTATTTTATTTTTGTTTTATTTATTTTTTTATTTTATTTTTGTTTTATTTATTTTTTTATTTTATTTTTGTTTTATTTATTTTTTTTTATTTTTTATTGTTTTTTTTTATTTATTTTTTTTTAGTTCTTAAGTTTATTCTATTTTAATTTAAATTTAAATTTAATTTTAATTTTTACTTTAATTAAAATTTTTTATTTTTACTAGTATCGCTTGTGATCAAAAATTCGACCAATAAAATCTTTAGGGAGCCTTTACCCCCCATCCTTAAGTTTCGGGGACGCCCCTGAAAATATACCGCCTATACCTCAGTTTTTTCATTTTTCTTTCCATCGGTGCATATTTCATTCAAATCGGTTTAAAGGTTCGCTCACAGGAGGTTCCTAAGTTTATCATGTGGCGTATTTATATATTAATAGACATAAATTTAAATTACATTTTTTTATTTTTATTTAAATTTAATTTTAAATTTTTTTATTTTTATTTAAATTTAATTTTAAATTTTTTTATTTTTATTTAAATTTAATTTTAAATTTTTTTATTTTTATTTTAATTTTAATTTTTTTATTTTCATTTCAATTTAAATTTTCTTATTTTTATTTTTATTTTATTTAAATTTTTACTTTTTTATTTTTATTTTATTTTAATTTTTACTTCTTTATTTTTATTTTAATAATATTTTATTTTTACCTTTTTAAATTTTAATTCAAAGTTTTATTTTTCATATTTCATTTAATTTTTATGTTGAGATTTAATTTTTTTTAGTATTTAATTTTTTAATTTTCATTTGTATTTTATTATTAATTAATTTTTATTTTTTAACTTCTATTTTAATTTTTTTCTTATATTTTAATTTGATTTTTTCTTTTTAATTTTATTTTTTCTCATATTTTTATTTGATTTTTTCTTCATTTTATTTTTTCTGATGATTTTTATTTTGTATTTTAGATGATTTTTATTTTGTATTTTTATATTATTTTTATTTTGTATTTTTATATTTTTCTTTGTATTTTTTATATTATTTTTGTTTTTCATTTTTTTATTATTTTTATTTTGTATTTTTTAATTATGATTTTCATTTTGTATTTTTATATTATTTTTTTCTTCTTTTTGTTCATCATTTCCTACAGGGCTCCTTGCCTCATTGCACCATATAACAAGTCAACAATAATTATCATTACTATCATGTATTGCATAGAGTGCCGCAATCCATTGAGTAAGTATTGTTGGTTGAATGTGATTCGTCATTCGTTGGTAATTACGTATTTAATGTAGAAATTTGTGAGGGAGGTATGTGAATGCGCTTGCGTTAGGAGTTCAAGGGGGGGCAAATGAATAAAGTGCAGTTATGTTAATTACGCATATTTTTTCTCGCTATCCATGCTAATGCAGCCGACACTTTTGTTGCCCTCGAACTACATATGTATGTAAATGTGCGAGTGTGTGTGCGTGTTACAACAATAGTTTTAAACAAAATATTTTAATGCATTTTAGGTTTCAGTGTGAAGTGCTGAGTAACGCAGTATGGCGTTGTGCTATTGCGCTAATGCCAAAAATGGTGTCATCGCCCGTGTGGTAAAAAAAAGCCTTGCTGGCTGCTATCACAAAAATTTACTGCGTTACCCCACCTAGTGCATTATTTTGGTAGGCAGGAAATGCATATGTTAACGGAAAGTGGTGGTGCCTTTGGCAAATTCGAATTTCGAACCTTGTTGAGTGAGTGATCAACGTCAAAGTGACAGCTTTTTTTTAACAAACAAAAATTAGCAAATTACTCAGTCTAGCTAAACCCGGGTGCTTTGGAGACTCGTTTGCCGATTTAGTACTAGTATCAAAGACTCGGTACCGAATGAGTCATGCTGAAGAACTCGATCAGCAACTATAACTGAAAAAAACCCAAACGCAAATCTCTTTCGATTTTATTTTCATAAAACCGCAACTTTTCATAAACAACTTTTTTATCGCATTTCATATTTTAATGCAACCGTTATAACAATAGTTTCTCACGTAGTGTGGGCGTTTTTGAAACACTTCAATGCACATTCACACAAACTGCAACATCACAAGACACACAGAAAAAAAGTGTTCGAATGAGTCAGTCATTTACTTAATCAACCGTTCAAAATTCAACATTTAACTGCACAGCGCGTTTCCAAATGATTTCGCCGGCTGATGAGCCAACAATTATAGCAGAAGCAGCAGAGGGAGATAGCAGAGTCCGCAGACATTTAGTAATCAAGAGCTAAAGACTACCTTTAAAAGAAAGTGTTGAAGAACCGGCAGTGCAGTATTTGTGTTTGTTAGCGAGTGGGTTGATCGTTAGGCTGTATGAGGATGGTTGAACGGACAGACGGCAGTACAGTTATTATGGTGTGTTGAATAAGTAGTAGGTGGGCCGCTTGATTGCTTCATGATTTTTGAAAGACTTTACATTAAATAGAGAGAGAAAAAACCAAAGTTGATTGTTGATTATTGAACTTTGATTTGACGTAAGATTTGGCTTTTAGGTAATAAAAACTGCAATCGAGTTTAGTTTGAAAAGAAAAGTGGCTTAATGAGCCGCTTCGTTATTCGTATTGGCTGATTTTGTCTATGTACTATTAATGTGTCTTTATTGAATATTACCTTATGCAGGTGCGGTTGTCGGGGTCAAACTTGGTGCGGTAGGTTTTAAGGTTAGAGCTTGCTGGTAGTGGAATGAATAAAAATGGAACGGTAAAGGGGAGGTTAGTTGTTATTTGGTTATTTTTTTATTTTTATTTTTTCTTTGTTATATATTTTCTTTCTTATATTTTTTCATTGTTATATTATTTTGTTGTTACTTGTTACTTTTTTGTATTTTTTTCTTGTTATTTTCTTATTTTTTTGTTTGTATTTTTTTTGTTTGTTATTTTTTTGTTTGTTATTGTTTTGTTTGTTATTGTTTTGTTTGTTATTTTTTGTTTATTTTTGTTTTTGTTTTATCTGTTATTTTTTCACCATTTTTGATAATTATTTTGTTATTATTTTTAAAATTTTTTTATTATTTTTTAAATTTTTTTATTATTTTTTAAATTTTTTTATTATTTTTTAAATTTTTTTATTATTTTTTAATTTTTTTTATTATTTTACACATTTTTTAAATTATTTTTTAACATTTTTTTATTATTTTTTAAATTTTTTTATTATTTTTTAAATTTTGTTTTATTATTTTTTACCATTTTTTTATTATTTTTTACCATTTGTTTTATTATTTTTTACCATTTTTTTATTATTTTTTACCATTTTTTTATTATTTTTTACCATTTTTTTTATTATTTTTTATTTTTTTACATTTTTTTTATTTTTTTTACATTTTTTTATTTTTTTTTACATTTTTTTATTAGTTTTTGTTATTTTCTAAATTTTTTTTATTATTTTTTACATTTTTTTATTATTTTTTAGTTTGTTACTTTTTCCATTTTTTGTTACTTTTTTAAATTTTTGTTTGTTATTTTTTCACATTTTTTTTATTATTTTTTGTATTTTTAATTTTTTTTTTATAATAATTTTTTTATTCTACTTATTTGATTTAGTTTTTATTTATTCTATTTGTTTTATTCATTTTCTCATTTACTTTATTTTTTAATTTATTCTATTTATTTTATTAATTTTTTATTTTTATTTTAATTTTTTTATATTTTTATTTTTTATCTGTTTTTATCTATTTTTATCTACTGTTATCTTTTTGTTATCTATACATTTTCTATTTTTACCTATCTTTAAATATTTTTTATCTGTTTTTTTTTCTATCTAATTTTATCTATTTGTTGTGACTTATCCCTTTTCATTTAAAATAATAGCAAGCTTAAACAGAACACTTAGATAATACAAAAACAAGTCGAAATTAAGTACGCCAACTGCAAAATTACCGTTAAAAATATAAAATAAAATTTTACAACTTGGCCTTTGAACTAAGTAAGCTCAAATTACCTACTGATTATTAGTTTTCAGTTTGAAGCAAAAAAAGGCGCGCCCATTATATTACCGCCACTTAACTAAAGAAATAACAAAACAAAAACAAGAAAAAAAAAACATTTAAAAACTAGCCTTTCTCACCAAACTATCGACTGCCAAGCTAAATTTGTAATTGTTCCACTAATCTCCCTGCACTCAGGCTGCAGTCAGCTCGTTTTCCAAATTACCCTGAGCTAATTGTCGAAAAATGCAATGCTTAGATATTGTTAGTGTTTCTACTTTGGTTGTATTGTTTGTTACGTACACATTGTTTTCTATTTTTGGCGTCTGTTTTTAGTTTTTGTGTTACATTTTTCTTTAACTGGATTTTCCAAATTTGTTACATTTCAATGTCAAAATGAAATAGAAAGTCGTTTTTTTAAGGCAGCTGTTGGAATCAGCTGTTAAAATGAAGTATGTATACTTTTTATCTCTTAATTTTTTTATTTACTTATTTTTTATTTCTTGTTCTTAATTTTTATCATATTCTTCTTTATTATTTTTTTTTATTTGTATATTTTTTTCTTTATTTGTTTTTTTTATATGTAAATTTTTTTATTTTCTTATTTTTTTTCTTTTTGATTTTTTTCTTAAATTTGTTTTATTTTTATTATCTACTTTTAATTTTTTTTTAATAATCTCCTTTTAATTTTTTTTATAATCTACTTTTTATTTTTTTTTACTATCTACTTTTTCATCTACTTTTTTAATTTTTCTTATTATCTACTTTTTTATATTATCTACTTTTTATTTTTTTTATGTACTTTTTTATTTTTTTTTATTATCTGCTTTTTTATTTTTTATTATTATCTGCTTTTTATTTTTTTTATTATCTGCTTTTTTATTTTTTTTATTATCTACTTTTTATTTTTTTTATTATCTACTTTTTATTTTTTTATTATTATTAATTATTATTATTAATATTATTATTAATTATTATTATTAACTTTTTATTTTTTTTTATTATTATTAATTAATATTATTTACTTTTCAATTTTTTTATCTACCTTTTTATTTTTTTATTATCTACTTTTTTACTTTTTATTATCTACTTTTTTATTTTTTTGTCATCTACATTTTTTATTTTTTATTTTTTATTATCCACTTTTCTATTTTTTATTATCTACTTTTTTATTTTTTATTATCTACTTTTTTATTTTTATTATCTACTTATTTATTTTTTCTTATCTGCCTTTTTTATCTCCATTATTTTCTATTCTTTTGTTCTTTTTTATTCCTTTTTTTATTTTGTATTCCTTTTTTTTTATTCCTTTTTTATTTTTTGTTCCTTTTTTATTTCATAGATATTTCTTTTTTATTTTTTTTTTATTTTTAATTTCTTTTTTATTCCTATTTTATTTTTTATTCCCATTTTATTTTTTATTCTTTTATTATTTTAGGTTCCTTTTTTTATTTTTTATTCCTTTTTTATTTTTTATTCCTCTTTTATTTTTTATTCCTTTTTTATTTTTTATTCCTTTTTTATCTTTTATTCCTTTTTTATAATTTTTTTATCTAACTTTTATGTACAGTATTTTTTTTCTTCATTATATTTATCTTGCTTTCATTCTTATTGTTTATTTTTTCATTCTTTTTGTTTCTTTTTTCCTTTTATTTTTTCATTCTTTCTTATTTTTTATTTTTTTTTTTTTCATTCTATTTTTGTATTTTTTTCATTCTCTTTTTTCATTCTATTTTATTTATTTTTTTCATTCTTTTTTTCCCCGTTTTTTAATTTCTAATTTTTTTTTTTTTTTAATTTTTTAATTTTTTTTTTTTCATTTTTTTATTTTTTTTTTTTTTTTTCATTTTTTTATTTTATTTTTTTTTTTCATTTTTTTATTTTTTTTTTTTTTTCATTTTTTTTTTGTCTTTTTTCATTCTTTTTTATTTTTTTTCTTACTTTTGGTTTTTATATTTTTTCATTCTTTTTTTTTATAAATAATAAATAGTACAAAAGTATGAAATCATCAACAATATAGCCCAAAGCCTGTAATAACCGACTATGCTGCTACTCGTAATGAGTACCAACTGAGCTTTACAAATGCAGAAATCCGCAAAATAAAAGGGGGAAACCAAATAAATAGCTGCCGGCCGGTCAATGAGCACATTCGACTAAAACAACTTTGATAAATATGCAATTCAGAGATAGATGTGGTGTGGACGACGATGATACACATTTGACGCTGCAACCACAAACCACCAAGCTCATATCGCATTTGCTAGCGGTACAAACAAAATCAAGCCAGTGCAAAAAAAAGCCGCTGGTGGTGACAAGTTAAGCGTACAAAGTACGAGGGTTGATGAGTGTAAAAAATACAGACAAAAATATGAATGAAAAAAAAAAGTATGAAAACCAAGCAAGTTGTTGACGCAGAACATGTTTTGCATAATTACCTCAGGTACACAGATACAGGTAAGTATGTATGTCATGAGCACCAACTGACTGTGTTATCATGATATGCTGGTCAGTCTCGCACTGGCAACTTATGCAGGGAGGGGAGCTGAAGTCAATGTTGGCTTGCTTTGTTTGGTGAGAACGGGGTGCTGACGGCGATGGCGATGATGATGTCGGCGCACTACTGTTTCGCAAAGTGCGCACAAGAAATTATTGAGGTCGACCGGTGGTCAGGGTACATTTGACCAGCAGTTCAATGCGAGTTGTTATACATACTCGTTTTTTATTCGATTGTGGTTAGTTTTTCTTTCGATATGGTAGCATACGAAAATTAGTTATGGTACTACCGCGGATCAGCAGAAAGTCTTAAAAAAATTAAGATCTAGATAGAGACGCCTTTTTGGCTTTTCAGAAATCATGTTGAAAGACCAGGAGACTGAAAATTTTTTTTTTTTTTTTTTTTTCAAGTAATAAAGTTATGGTCCTTCATAATGGTTTTATAAATATTTCTAGCTATCGCACTTGGTAACTAAAACAATGTTCGCCAGAACTTCCACTGTCCTTGCTACAACAAAAAAAAAAAAAAAAAAAAATACAGCAAGCCGTCTCAAACAAAACTCTTAATTTACTAAACGTTCAATGACCTTCAACGCAAAACAATTCAACAAAATGTAATCCAATCTCGGTATAGCGAACTAACAAATGTACTACATTGAAATAAAAGAATATACAAAATAACGGCTAAACAAAATACACAACCACAGACGGATCATTTTCGTATCGAAAAAATTGTTTAGCCAAATAAGCAAAAAATAAAACAGTAAAAATGAAATAACATGAAAAAAAAATCATTAAAAATTATGTATACCCAGGCAACCTAAGAAATATTGACTTAGAAAAACTTGAGGAAGACCTAGTAAAACATCAACCATTTTCAAGTATATTTCCAAATTAATCACCCTCTCGAAATATGACCTTTACTATTTAGCGTGAGACAAAATAAAGGTTAAAAGTAAACGTGAATATCAAAAGAACTAGCAAATTTATAATTTGAAAAAAAAAATGGTTGGAATCGCCTTTGGCAATTTAGCATTGATTCACAATAAATAACCACAAAATAAAATGCCAAATTAAAGATAATAACGCTTTAAGGCCACAGCTAGATGAATAGAAAGCAAAAGTAGCAAATAATGATTATAGAGAGAATAAAACTAAATATTATGAGTTCTCTTTTTTATTTTATTTATTAACCCCCTTATTCATAAAAAATAAAATTGGTTTATAAAGTTTTTTAAAATCACATTTCCATACAAATTTTCCTTCTTATTCATAAAAAATATAAAAGGTTTATTAAGCTCTTTTTATTCAAAATTTGTATGAAAATGTCATTTTAAAAAGCTTATAAACCAATTTTATTTTTTATGAATATGGGGGTTTGAATAATACGATCTTAATAAACTTTTTATATTTTTTATGAATAAGGGGGAGTGTTTAAAACTTTTTTTATTTTTTAACTATTTTTCTTCAAAATTTTTTTAGTTAATTTTTTATATTACTTTGTAATTATTTTTTTGATTATTGTTTTAAATAATTTTTTTAAATTATTGTTTAAATTAATTATTTTTTAAACTATTTTTTAAATTATTCTTTTTAATTATTTTTTTAATTATTGTTTTAATTAATTATTTTTAATTATTTTTTAAACTATTTTTTAAATTATTTGTTTTTTATTATTTTATTAATTGTTATTTCTTAATTATTTTTAAATTATTAAAATTTTTTTAAATTATTTTCTTTTTTAGTTAATTTTTTAAATTATTTTTTAAAATCATCTTTTAATTATTTTTTAATTTTTTTTTTATTTTTTTTTAAATTATTTTTTAATTATTTTTAATTTTTCTTAATTTTTTTTAATTTTTTTATATATTTTTTATACTAATTTTTTATATAATTTGTTAATTATTGTTTTTATATAATTTGTTAATTATTGTTTTTATATAATTTGTTAATTATTGTTTCTATATAATTTGTTAATTATTGTTTTTATATAATTTGTTAATTATTTTTTTATATAATTTGTTAATTATTTTTTTATATAATTTGTTAATTTTTTTTCATTTTTTTTTTCAATTTTTGTTTTATCTTTTTAATTTTTTTAATTATTGTTTTAATTAATTTTTACTTATTCTTTTAATTATTATTTTAATATTTTTTAATAATTTTTTGGTTTATTTTTTAAAATATTTTTTTATTATTTTTTAAATTATTTTTCAACTATTATTTAATTTATTTTATTTTATTATTAAATCAATTTTTTATTATTAATTTATTTTTTATATTAATTTATTTTTTATTATTAATTTATTTTTTAATGTTATTTTTTTATTATTAATTTATTTTCTTTTATTATTAATTAAATTTTTATTATTAAATCATTTTTTTTATTAATTTGCATTTTTATTATTAATTTTTTTTTTATTATTAATTTATTTTCTTATTATTAATTTATTTTCTTATTTTTAATTTATTTTCTTATTATTAATTTATTTTCTTATTATTAATTTATTTTCTTATTATTAATTAATTTTTTAATATTAATTTTTTTATTATTTTTTTTTTTTTTGTTATTAATTTTTATTTTTTAATATTTTTACATTTTTTTTTTAATTTGTTATTCATTTTTCTTTTTTTATTTTTAAAATCATTTTTTTATTACCATTTTTATAAATATTTTTATTATTTTTACTAATTTTTGTATTTCTCTATTTTTAATGCGTCTATACAGAATTGCAATAGAAACTTTTTCTAAGTAAAATTTACTCAAGCATAAAAGATATCTACGATAAAATCCATTAAAAACAAAATGTCATAATTTACGCTGCGTCTTATTTGAATACACAAAGATATTATCTTGTCAATCAATGTGACGCCTCTTTTAAAGCCATAATACAACATAACTTACATTCGTATGTACTTATGAAATACCACAACCACATAAGATAACATATGTTATAAACGCCGCAGCACTAAACACCAATAAACCATGGACGTCTTGTGATCATGATTTTTAGATTTGTAAATATATTTAGATTAGAAATATATTTACATGTGTATACGGTTATCTAGATAGAGTGTTGATAATGGAATTTATAAAAATTACAGAGGTTATATTTGACGAATATTGAAAGAGATAGTATGAATTCATTGCGACACTATTCATTTAAATCAATGAGGAATCCTAGTTCGTGTTAAATACACTGAAAACAATTTTTTTAATACTTTTTGCAATATTTTTTTTCTTAATATTTTTTGCAATATTTTTTTTTTCTTAATATTTTTTGCAATATTTTCTTTCTTTTTTTTGTAATAGTTTTTTTTTTTTTTTGTTTTTTATATTTTTTGCAATATTTTTTTTTTTTTTTTTTTAATATTTTTTGCAATATTTTTTTTTTTTAAATATTTTTTGCAAAATTTTTTTTAAATATTTTTTGCAATATTTTTTTTTTTTTAATATTTTTTGCAATATTTTTTTTTTTTTAATATTTTTTGCAATATTTTTTTTTTTTTAATATTTTTTGCAATATTTTTTTTTTTTTTTAATATTTTTTGCAATATTTTTTTTTACACATACATATGTATATAATATAAGTCTCAAATTAGAAGCGTGTATGTATCATGTATCAATGCTTTTCTGTTCTGTTTATGATTTTTTTTGGTACTTCATACCCTTGTGGATTTAATGTGTGATACGATGCTCTCATTTCACCTCGCCAGCTCATTTCACACTCAGCCTTAATTAATTGATTTGACCTCGTCGTCATGGAAGAATGGTGATGAATGTGATTGAAATAAATAAATGTATGATGTACTACATGTGTACATCTATGGCCATATATTTATAAAAGGCTGTGATTTATTTGAGCATGAATGAAAGCTCTGTATGTATGCTTAGACTTTGTATCAAAGTATGAATGAAATTAAAATAAAAAATATACAAAGAGAACAATTTATAATCAACAATTCGGCACAAAAAAAAACCGTTAGTTAAAATATAAAACATTGTGAAGTTTAGTTTTTATTTAAAAATAAAAATTATAAGTGCATTTCAGCCATTATTGCTATTTTTATTTCCTTATTACGAGTATACATATGTATATTTATACTTTTTTATTCTTATTTATTTTTGTTTTCATACTTTATTTTTTCACACTTTTATGTATTTTTCTTATTTTTATTTATTTTTTAATACCTTTTAATTTTTTTCATTTATTTATTTTTTTATTTTTATTATAATCTTTTTTATTTTTTTAATCTTTTTGATTTTTTCTTTTTAAATTGTTTTATGCTAATTTTTTACCCTTTTTATTTACTTTTAATTTTTTTAATATTTTTTATTTATCTATCTATTTAATGAGCGTCAAGTTAGCTAAGCACCCTAATGCAATCGAGTCGGGACCAGGTGGATAATTTGCCGTTATTTTGCCGTGATTTTGCCGGGAAAGAATTAATTTTGCCGTGTAATTTTTTCCCGGAATTTTGGGGTGCTTTGCTAACTTGATATCAACTTAGCTAAGCACCCTAATGAAAACGGTGTTAGAGACAAGATATCGAAACCGGACTTGTTTCATATTTTGCCGTTATTTTGCCGTGATTTTGCCGGGAAAGAATTAATTTTGTCGGGCAATTATTTTTGGACTTTTTCATATACGAAGTTTCGCGTCAACTTAGCTAAGCACCCTAATGAAAACGGTGTTAGAGACAAGATATCGAAACCGGACTTGTTTCATATTTTGCCGTTATTTTGCCGTGATTTTGCCGGGAAAGAATTAATTTTGTCGGGCAATTATTTTTGGACTTTTTCATATACGAAGTTTCGCGTCAACTTAGCTAAGCACCCTAATGAAAACGGTGTTAGAGACAAGATATCGAAACCGGACTTGTTTCATATTTTGCCGTTATTTTGCCGTGATTTTGCCGGGAAAGAATTAATTTTGTCGGGCAATTATTTTTGGACTTTTTCATATACGAAGTTTCGCGTCAACTTAGCTAAGCACCCTAATGAAAACGGTGTTAGAGACAAGATATCGCAACCGGACTTGTTTCATAT
>CAXKVI010000004.1:13597124-13614694 GCA_964058755.1 Campiglossa producta | reverse complement strand
GCCGTGATTTTATGAAAAAGTCCAAAAATAATTGCCCCGACAAAATTAATTTCTTTCCGCAAAATCACGGCAAAATATGAAACAGTCCGGTTTCGATATCTTGTCTCTAACACCGTTTTCATTAGGGGGCTTAGCTAAGTTGACGCGAAACTTCGTATATGAAAAAGTCCAAAAATAATTGCCCGACAAAATTAATTCTTTCCCGGCAAAATCACGGCAAAATAACGGCAAAATATGAAACAAGTCCGGTTTCGATATCTTGTCTCTAACACCGTTTTCATTAGGGTGCTTAGCTAAGTTGACGCGAAACTTCGTATATGAAAAAGTCCAAAAATAATTGCCCGACAAAATTAATTCTTTCCCGGCAAAATAACGGCAAAATAACGGCAAAATATGAAACAAGTCCGGTTTCGATATCTTGTCTCTAACACCGTTTTCATTAGGGTGCTTAGCAAGTTGATATCAAGTAGCAAAGCACCCCAAAATTCCGGGAAAAAATTACCCGGCAAAATTAATTCTTTCCCGGCAAAATCACGGCAAAATAACGGCAAAATATGAAACAAGTCCGGTTGCGATATCTTGTCTCTAACACCGTTTCATTAGGGTGCTTAGCTAAGTTGACGCGAAACTTCGTATATGAAAAAGTCCAAAAATAATTGCCCGACAAAATTAATTTTTCCCGGCAAAATCACGGCAAAATAACGGCAAAATATGAAACAAGTCCGGTTTCGATATCTTGTCTCTAACACCGTTTTCATTAGGGTGCTTAGCTAAGTTGATATCAAGTTAGCAAAGCACCCCAAAATTCCGGGAAAAAATTACCCGGCAAAATTAATTCTTTCCCGGCAAAATCACGGCAAAATATGAAACAAGTCCGGTTGCGATATCTTGTCTCTAACACCGTTTTCATTAGGGTGCTTAGCTAAGTTGACGCGAAACTTCGTATATGAAAAAGTCCAAAAATAATTGCCCGACAAAATTAATTCTTTCCCGGCAAAATCACGGCAAAATAACGGCAAAATATGAAACAAGTCCGGTTTCGATATCTTGTCTCTAACACCGTTTTCATTAGGGTGCTTAGCTAAGTTGACGCGAAACTTCGTATATGAAAAGTCCAAAAATAATTGCCCGACAAAATTAATTCTTTCCCGCAAAATCACGGCAAAATAACGGCAAAATATGAAACAAGTCCGGTTTCGATATCTTGTCTCTAACACCGTTTTCATTAGGGTGCTTAGCTAAGTTGATATCAAGTTAGCAAAGCACACCCCCAAAATTCCGGGAAAAAATTACCCGGCAAAATTAATTCTTTCCCGGCAAAATCACGGCAAAATAACGGCAAAATATGAAACAAGTCCGGTTGCGATATCTTGTCTCTAACACCGTTTCATTAGGGTGACTTAGCTAAAGTTGACGCGAAACTTCGTATATGAAAAAGTCCAAAAATAATTGCCCGACAAAATTAATTCTTTCCCGGCAAAATCACGGCAAAATAACGGCAAAATATGAAACAAGTCCGGTTTCGATATCTTGTCTCTAACACCGTTTTCATTAGGGTGCTTAGCTAAGTTGACGCGAACTTCGTATATGAAAAAGTCCAAAAATAATTGCCCGACAAAATTATTCTTTCCCGGCAAAATCACGGCAAAATAACGGCAAAATATGAAACAAGTCCGGTTTCGATATCTTGTCTCTAACACCGTTTTCATTAGGGTGCTTAGCTAAGTTGATATCAAGTTAGCAAAGCACCCCAAAATTTCCGGGAAAAAATTACACGGCAAAATTAATCTTTCCCGGCAAAATCACGGCAAAATAACGGCAAATTATCCACCTGGTCCCGACTCGATTGCATTAGGGTGCTTAGCTAACTTGACGCTCATATCTATTTATTTTTTTTTTTAATTTTTCTTTTTTTTTTTTCATTTTTTATCAATTTTTTCTTTCATTCTTTTATCTTTTTTTTTAAGTTTTTAGCAATTTTTATATCAATTTTTAATTTTTTATTTTTTTTTAACTTTTTTATAAATGTTTTTAACTTTTTATAAATTTTTTTTCAATATTTTTTTTAACTTTCTTTCAATATTTTTTTTAACTTTCTTTCAATTTTTTTTTTTAATTTTTTATTTTTTTTTTTAATTTTTTATTTTTTTTTTTCATTCTTTACATTTTTTTAATTTTTTTTATAATTTTTATTTTTTTTTTTTAATTTTATTTTTTTAAATTTTTTTTTTTAATTTATTTTTTTAAATTTTTTTTTATAATTTTTATTTTTTTTTTTTGTTTATTTTCATTTATTTTTGTTTATTTTTACATTTTTTATTTTTATATATTTTTTATTTTTATATATTTTCTATTTTATATATTTTTATTTTTATATATTTTTTATTTTTATATATTTTTTATTTTTATATATTTTTTATTTTTATAAATTTTTTTTATTTTTATATATTTTTTTTTTTTATATTTTTTTATTTTTATTTATTTTTATATATTTTTTATTTTTATTTATTTATATATTTTTCATTTTTATTTATTTTTATATATTTTTTTATTTTATATATTTTTTTATTTTTATATATTTTTTTATTTTTATTTATTTTTATATATTTATTTATATTTATATATTTTTTATTTTTATATATTTTTTTATTTTTATTTATTTTTATTTATTTTTTATTTTTATTTATTTTTATATATTTTTCATTTTTATTTATTTTTATATATTTTTTTTATTTTTATTTATTTTATATATTTTTTTATTTTTATTTATTTTTATATATTTTTATATATTTTTTTATTTTTATATATTTTTTTTATTTTTATTATATTTTATTATGTTTATTTATTTTTATATATTTTTTATTTTTATATATTTTTTTTTATTTTTATATATTTTTTATTTTATAATTTTAGTTTTATAACCAAATTTTTTGTCATCCAGCTGAGATATTGTCATTTAATTTTATTTTAGTTTTTCTCTACTTCTAGATTTATTCCGTTCATAAACGTTTTCAATTTTCTTTTTTTTTTTTTGTAATGAGCTTGCGATATTTTACATCTCTGTAAATATACCGTTCAGTATATTGTTTTTTATTTTTTTCCTTCATCTTCACTTTCTTTGCGATTGTTGTGACGCCAATTCGTCTGGCTAACAGAATAAACTATCTTGGCCGTGTTTGGAATTGAAAATATTTATTTGTACAGAAGCTGAAAAGCAAGCCAAGGTCCCAACAAGTCATTAGCTTGTAAATTGGCTCTTAAAAACTGCGTCCACCATTTATGGTTCACATTCGCCGTTGCCAAATATTGACGTTTCTTTCACATAATACGTGACTTGCATGCGATATTTTTGTAAATAAATCTAAAACAAAGTGTAAAAAACCAAATAAGAGAAGAATTGAAAAGATACTGAAAAAGTAGGCCGCCTTAAACCTGAAAAAGAAGTGAAAACCTATGAAAGGAGCGAAATCAGATGAATTTACAGAAATATATTTAACTATCATATATATCAGTAACGTCAACGCAGACTAGAAATAGCACGATCTTGAAATAAATGGTTTCGTTTAGATCGGATTACCTTTCACAGCATCAAATTCAAAGAAATTCTATTGAATATTACTACTAACACGTCATATGCTAAGTTTTCTAGATACTTTGGAATTTCTAATTCATTGCATTGAGCAGAGTAGAGCACGAAAGCAAAAAAAAAAAAAAAAAAAGAAGCTAAAAACGAGAACAAATTAAAATTGCTGCTTACAAAATAATGTTAATTAAATTACTCAAGTATGCAATTATTCTCACACACGACGAGACGTAAGCAAAGAAGAGTGTAAGTAAGTAGCCAAGTGATACTGGCGCTGGATTGTTATGTAACATACTTACAACTGAAAGTGATGGCAAGAATTCGAACAGAGCACAATGCAAAAGTTGAAAAACTGAAGAAAGAAAAAAAATGTGAATAACTAATGCACTTTGAGACAGACAGTAAAATGAGGCATGAGATTGAATGTGACAATAATAACAAAAGAAAGAAAAGATGACGACAGACACAGATGAAAAAGTGGAGCACGAGACGAGGATGGGAGTCTTCAGAATCTCGAGAACACTTATACAAAAGTATACATTATGGCATTTTGGACTTTATAACTGAATGTGACAACAATCAGTAGTATCTGGCACACTTATGTTATAAAAAAGAAATAAATTAAGTACACAAAAGTATTAATAAAAAGAATTTTATTCATCAATTAGTTTTAGTTATCGTTTTTTTATCGATTTTTTAATTTTTTTTTTTCTTAGCGATTTTTTTTTTAGCGATTTTTTATTTATTTTTTTTTTTTCTTAGCGATTTTTTATTTTTTTTTTCTTAGCGATTTTTAATTTTTTTTTTTTTTTCTTAGCGATTTTTAATTTGTTTTTTCTTAGCGATTTTTAATTTTTTTCGTGCTTAGTGACTTTTTTCTTATTTATCAATTTTCTTATTTAAAGATATGTATTTTACTTTATTTTAGGTTTCTTTTCTTTTTTATTTTTCTACTTGAGTTTTTTTTTACTTATTAAGTTTTTCTTATGATATATTTTTAATTCATGGGCATTTTTTATTTATCGTTTTTTTTTTATTTTTATTATTTTTTTATTATCTTTTTTATTTTTTTTTTTATTTTTTTTTTTTTTATTTTTTTTTAATTTTTTTTTTATTTTTTTTTTTATTTTTTTTTTATTTTTTTTTTTATTTTTTTTTATTTTTATTTTTATTTTTTTTTATTTTTATTTTTTTTATCGATTTTTTTATACTTTTATACATATTTTTTTTATTTAATTTTTTTTTGTTTAATTTTTTTATTTTTTTCTTCTATTTAATTTTATTTTTTATTTTTTTTTTTATTAAATTTTTTATTTTTTTTTTCTATTAAATTTTTTTTTTTTTATTTTTTTTCTATTACATTTTCTTTTTTTTTTTCTATTAAATTTTTTTTTTTTTTTTTTTCTATTAAATTTTTTTTTTTATTTTTTTTTCTATTAAATTTTTTTTTTTATTTTTTTTTCTATTAAATTTTTATTTTTTATTTTTTTTTCTATTAAATTTTTTTTTTTTTATTTTTTTTTCTATTAAATTTTTTTTTCTATTTAATTTTTTTCTATTTAATTTTTTTTCTATTTAATTTTTTTTCTATTTAATTTTTTTCTATTTAATTTTTTTTTTCTATTTAATTTTTTTTTTCTATTTAATTTTTTTTTTTCTATTTAATTTTTTTTTATTCAATTTTTTTTCTATTTAATTTTTTTTTTCTATTTAATTTTTTTTTTCTATTTAATTTTTTTTTTCTATTTAATTTTTTTCTATTTAATTTTTTTTCTATTCAATTTTTTTTTTCTATTTAAATTTTTTTTTATTTACTTTTATTACACTTTTTTATTTGCTATTATTTTTATTTAATTTTTTGTTTATTTATTTTTTTTTTTTTTTTTCAATTTATTTATCTTCCTTTTTATTTTTTTATTTTTTTATCTTTTTCTTTTTATATTTTTGGAATTCTTTTTTTTTTATTTTTTTTATTCTTTTTATTTAATTTTTTTATTCTTTATTTTTTTTTATTCTTTTTATTTTTATATATATTTTTATATACATTTTTTTTTATATATATATTTTTTATATATATATTTTTTATATACATTTTTTTATATATATATTTTTTATATATATATTTTATACATATTTTTTTTATTTTTATATATATTTTTTTTTCAACTTTTTTATAATTTTTTTTTAGTTTTTTATACATTTTTTTATTTTTTTAATTTTTTTTTTTTTAATTTTTTTTTTTTTAATTTTTTTTTTTTTTTAATTTTTTTTATACATACATTCTTTTTTATACATTTTTAGTTTCATTGCATAGGAGCTGATTGAACAAAATGCCAGTGCTCACAGCTTAATCACATTCTCCTCCAAATTTCAACCCTTCAGAGCGTATTGAACCCATAACATTCACCTTATTTGATTTTTTGCATTACCAAACCTTATTTACCATTGGCGTGTGTCCCTACTACTTACTTTTCAAGTGAGTTTAGGTGCCCCCTGGCCCTTCCCCAGCAGTTTAAATACATAAAAAAGTATATAAAAATGTGGGTGGTATTGCTTGACATTGCTTACGATTGTTTTGTTATTTGTTCTAGGCAACCAAATGTCGTTGAACTTTGGTAGCTGCGTGATGGGGTTTAGGGTGCGTTCGAACTCATTCCGCCCTTTTTCTGCAATTGTCTTTACAACATGTAAATAACAAATTTTCATCGGCGGCGGGTGGTGGTAGGGTGTGCGACATGTGGACGCCGCCATTTGGCATGACATTATGTCATAATCGTAGCTTTGTGCTCGCTAGTAGCTTACCGGCTCTGACCGGTATTTTATCTACCCTTTTATTTTTTTTTTGGTATTCTTGTTTTAATTTTCTCACATTATTTTATGATCCTTTGGCGCCCTTTTTATTGCTTTGTTGTTAATCGTTTTTTTGTTCTACTTTTGTTTGTTGTATGTTTTAGGCCAACTTTGATGGCTTCGTTGTTATTGTTTGTTGGCATATCCTGTCCGTCGTAAATGCTCCTTACTTGTTTGTGCAACCTGTTTTGTGTTTTTTTTTTGTCTTTTTGTTAATTTTTGTTTGTTTACGTTGTAAGCCTTTGCATGAGAGAAAATCAATAGTAATGAAATAAAAATTACAAAAATCTTTAGAAGTTTAACAGGGTGGTTTTCGTTTCGAGTTAACGATTTCTTTTTCTATCCTGTTTTATGACAGTTAACAAATGTATGTATTTAGAGTATTTCAAATGTACAGTAAGTATGCTAAACTAGTTTTTGGCATTTCCATTTTCCATTGCGTGTCTTTTTAGTGTGCCTCGTACACTTAAGGACAATTATGCGGTATATTGTGTTTTAAAGCCAAGCCCATATCAGCTATTTAATGATCTTTTTTTTTTTGTTAGTTCTTTAAAACAACATGGGTGGTGGGCTGTTATGGGCTCTTATTTTAAATGTTTTCTTTTTAATGGCTTTTTAGATATTTTACTACTTTTAATGACATAATTGCATACTAATTTATAAAAGTGCTTTGTTTGCTTTAGTTTAAAAAAGTGTGCTATGGCGTGTGTCTTAATGGGACTTTTATGTTATGTAAAGCTAAAAAAAAAGTTGCGGTTCTCTGGAAGCCGTAGTGTGTGACATTTGTTATTATTTTTTTTTTTGTTATATTTTTATATTGAACTTTTTACAATCATTAATTTTATACTTTTTTCATTAATTTTTTACTTTTTTACTTTTTTCACTATTTTTTTATTTTTTTAACATGAGATCTTTTTTATTATTTTTGTTAATTTTTTTCCACTAAAAATCTAAAAAATTGAAACATCTATTTAATACTTTTTTATAATTTTTTACAATTTTTTATTTATTTTTTTTTTGTTTCTGTTCTTAATTTTATTTTATTTTTATTTTTTCTTTTCTTAGTTTTATTTACTTATTATATTTTTTTGGTATCTTATTAATTTTTTTTGTTGTACTTTATTTTTTTTTTTTGTATTTTATTTATTTTTTTTTTTGTATTTCAATAATTTTTTCTTTTGCTTTATTTTAATTATTTTTTTTTTTTGTATTTTATTTATTTTTTTTTTTTTGTATTTTTTTTTTGTATTTTTTTATTTGTATTTTTTTTATTTTTTTTTTTTGTATTTTATTTATTTTTTGTTTTTTTGTATTTTTTTTTTTATTTTTTTTTTGTATTTTTTTTTTGTATTTTTTTTTTTTGTATTTTTTTTTTTTGTATTTTTTTTTTATTTTTTTTTTTTGTATTTTTTGTATTATTTTTTTTTTTGTATTTTATTTATCTTTTTTTCATATTTGTTTTTGCGAACTTTTTAAATATTTGTTTTTGCGACCTTTTTGAATATTTGTTTTTTACGGCCGTTTAGAAGCTGGCTCGAGGTGCGATGATTAAATTAAAACCCAAATTTTGAGATGTTAATCAATATATTTCGATTACACAGTAATCGTCATCAGGATTTATCAACTGTAACAAAATATAAACACAAGACATAATAACAATTTACATAAAAGTTTCATAACAACAAATTTACATTTCATACACAACATTTTTTTTTCTTTGTATGTTTTTTTTGTATTTTTTTATTTTTTTTTTTGTATTTTTTGTTTTTTGTATTTTTTTATTTTATTTGTTATTTTTTAAAGTTTTTTTTTATTATTGTATATTATTTTTTTATGTTATTTATTTTTATTTATTATATTTTTGTATTATTTATTTTTATTTATGATATTTTTGTATTATTTATTTTTATTTATTATATTTTTGTATTATTTATTTTTATTTATTATATTTTTGTATTGTTTATTTTTATTTATTATATTTTTTTATTCATAATTTTTTTTTTAATTTTTTGTTATTCATAATTTTTTTTTAATTTTTTGCTATCGTAATTTTTTTTAAATTTTTTGTGATTCATAATTTTTTTTAATTTTTGCTATTCATAACTTTTTTAAATTTTTTGTTATTCATAAATTTTTTAAATTTTTTGTTATTCATAAATTTTTTAAATTTTTTGTTATTCATAATTTTTTTCTATTTTTGTATTTTTTGTTATTTCTTATTATTGATTATATTTTACCATCGGATTATTAATATTTATTACCTATTATTTTACTATCGATTATTTCTATTTTTGTAGATTATTATTTTTAATTATCGATTATAATTATTTGTGGTAGATTGCTATTTTTTATTGTCAATTATTTTTTGTTGTCGATTATTATTTTGATTACTTTTAATATTATTATTTTTTATGATCGATATTTTTTCAGCGTCTACTTTTTATTAGCGACTATTTACTATCGATTATTATTATTTATCATGAATTAGTATTTTTTATAATTGAATATTATTTTTTATTATCGACTATCATTTTTTATAAAAAAAATGTTATTATCGATTATTTTTTGTTATTCAGCTGTGCTGCTCTTGGAAGAAGCAATTTTCTTGCTCAACCGTAACAGGTATTTTTCGGCTTAGGCCTGCTATCAGTGCCACAATACCATCCCTAGTGCTAGTCAAGCACTCAAAACCATTTACTAACAGTAGCGAATAGTTTTTGCAATTCCAAGAAAAATCAATTCAGCTATATTTTTATTTTTTTACGGTAAAAAATTGCATTAAAAAAATTAATAAAACCAAAAACTTGAAGTGCACTTTGGAATTTTTAATTCAGAATGCAAATATGCCATACAGCACTTAAGTGACGACGAGCCACTGGGCTGTGCAAGCCCGCCCGCCTACCTACAACAAATCAGCCAAATGGACAGGCTTGAGACTTTAAGTGCAATCGGTGGCATTATTAATATACTTTAGAAACGTACGCCAACGGATGAGTGATGATGACACAAAGCGCCCAGTCCGACAAACAATCAGTCAGCTTATAGCTTTCTTCACCGTGCATTGCTTCTGTATCTCAGAGCTCGCCGACGTCCCATCAGCAAATCTATTGAGCACGTCAACCATACAAGATTTCAAGCTATTCATCAAGCAAACGCCAGGCGGCAACATGGCACGCGTCCGCCTTACTCGTCTCAGTCAGTCAAAGCACACTTTTTACTGTTCCCATTAATCGTAAAGCTCTCACCATTGTTGTGAATTATAACTCTTGTAGTTTTGTAATGGTTAGTTTGATTGCTCGTTGCGTTTCTTTATTGCTATTTGTTGCAAAAGAGCATTACGATTCCAAGTCACGTAATCATATTGAATGGAGGTATAATAAAAAAATATGGCAAGTCGAACAATAAATGCAAACAAATAAAGAGAAAAGTAAAATTCCTTATTGTGTAAAATTATATCCAAATAAAAATATGGTGAAAAGCGCAATAAACGTGTGACAATACAAAAACAGAATGCATTTTAATAAAAAAAAAATGCTATAACCAAAAGTTCATTGCAATTTTGTGTAGAGACCAAAAATTGATATAAAAAAAGATGAAGGGAAAGTTGAGAATTGCAACTATAACTTCGCTGAAGAAAAAAATCATGTAGGGATATTGATAAGACGGATGTATACGACAATTTATCAAGAACATAAATGGGGGTGTAAATTTATACACCTTAGGCCCGGTTTTTCAGTGCAGGTTTAAACTCCAGTGCGAGTTTAAAATTAGTTTTAAACGGTCAATTGGTATGAGATAAACTCTAGTCAACTTGGTCTGTGGTTTAAACTTGCACTGAATATTTTTACTTTTTTTTTTAATTTTTTATTTTCTTTAATTTTTTTTTTAATTTAAATTTTTTTTTAATTTTTTTTTTTAATTTTTTTTTTTAATTTTTTTTTTAATTTTTTTCTTTTAATTTTTTTTTTCTTCAAATTCAATTTTTTTCTTCAAACTTAATTTTTTTCTTCAAATTTAATTTTTTTCCTTCAAATTTAAGTTTTTTTCTTCAAATTTAATTTTTTTGTTTTCAAATTTAATTTTTTTTTGTTTCCAAATTTAATTTTTTTTGTTTTCAAATTTATTTTTTTTTTGTTTTCAAATTTAATTGGTTTTTGTTTTCAAATTTAATTTTTTTTGTTTTCAAATTTAATTTTTTTGTTTTCAAATTAATTTTTTTTTTGTTTTCAAATTTTTAATTTTTTTTTCGTTTTAAAATTTTTAATTTTTTTTCGTTTTAAAATTTTTAATTTTTTTTCGTTTCAAATTTTTAATTTTTTTTTTTTTTAATTTTTTTATTTAAATTTTTTTTTCTTGAAATAAAATTTTTTTATTTTAATTTTTTTTTCTTGAAATTAAATTTTTTTATTTTAATTTTTTTTTCTTGAAATTAAATTTTTTTATTTTAATTTTTTTTTCTTGAAATTAAATTTTTTTCTGCAAATTTAATTTTTTTTCTTCAAATTTAATTTTTTTCCTTCAAATTTAATATTTTTTCCTTCAAATTTAATTTTTTTTCCTTCAAATTTAATTTTTTTTCCTTCAAATTTTATTTTTATTTGTTTTCAAATTTTTTTTACGATTTTTAATTTTTACTATTTTTTATTATCGATTTTTAATTTTTACTATTTTTTATTATCGATTATTATTTTTTACTTTTTATTATCGATTATTAATTTTTACTTTTTATTATCGATTATTATTTTTCACTTTTTATTATCGATTATTAATTTTTACTTTTTATTATCGATTATTATTTTTCACTTTTTATTATCGATTATTATTTTTTACTTTTTACTATCGATTGTTATTTTTTTTTTTTTTTTGTTCGAATATTATTTTAAAGTATCGATTATTATTTTTACAAAAAAAAAAAAAAAAAAAAATGGCGGCGATATACCAACAGGTTATCATAACCTCTAACGAGATTTTTAGCCGAGCTTCTATTTCCACCTTGTGGTGTGTTGGCGGGACCTACAGTTTTTTTCCGACTCCGAACGGCACTTGCAAAGCAAATGAATTTTTTGCTGAGAAGCTTCTCATGGCAGAAATACACCCGGAGAGTTTGCCAAACTACTGCCGAGGAGCGACCCCGTTTAGAAAAATTCTCTTTCTAAATAATTTTTTATGTTACTTTTGCCGGGCATCGAACCGCCACGACTTGGTGTAGAACGCCGAACACTTAACCGCTACATCACGGCGAATATTTTTTTTACTATCGAAAATAATATATTATTATCAAATATTACTTTTTGTTATCGATTATTAGTTTTTTTATTAATTCTTATTTTTTGTTATTTTTGAATTATTATTCTTATAACTGATTATTATTTTTTATTATGGAATTTGCTCAAAAAGTTTATTGTGATTATTTTGTCTATTCTCTTATCCTGGATCTTTTCACAAATCACAAACTTTTAGTGTTGTTTTATTATTATGAGCACGCATAAGGGAAACCCCTTAAAAATGTTCAAAATTGGCTCATATAATCGTCCATTTGTGCCTTCGTTTCAATCATCTGACTCAGCGCTAGATTAGCATAGATTAGTGCCTCTCGCGATATTTGCTAATACCCAAAAATGCACAAAATGCGCAAAAACGAGTACAAAAAGCAAAATGAGAAATAGGTGTAAAACAAAATTGAAAAAAAGTTTTGCAAGCTTATTCGAAAAACGTGGCCAAATCAAACAGCCACTCCCAATTTCTAAATTGAATATAAACAAATACACACATGAAAAAAATAATTTGAGAGAATAACAGGAAAATAAAAAAGCAGAAGATATTATGCTCATATAAAACAAAAAAAAACAAAAAAAAAATAGAAAAAAAACAGAAAAAATAGAAAAAACAGAAAAAACTAAAAAGAATATGAAAACAAAGGCAATGAGTGGAAAAGTAGATATTTATTATGGAAATAGAGAATTCAAATGTTCAATTAAAATATACCGTACGAATTTGACTAGGCTCAAATAATGAAAAATGCCGGCATTGAGATTAGACGGCAAGTAAAAATAAACCAAAGAGAATAAACTACAAATAAAACTCAAATAAATAGCAAACCCACATTGTTCAATGAAAAAAAAATTAAACAATGCAAAAAAAAAATATAAAACTAAAATAAACAATTCTCAAATACAGCACATAAAACAAACACAATTTAGTGACTCAAATGTCGACATTTTTAACACTCAAAGCGACAGACAGACCGGGTATAAAAAAAAAACAATAAATAAAAAAGGCGTCGCTGACAGAAGTTAAAAATAAAATTTAATATAAACAAAAAAGAAAAAATGCAGTAAAATTAATAGGAAAAACTGGAAAGGAAACTAAAATTTGAAAAAATATTAAAACAAAAGCAATCTTAAGTTCAGTACCGAACATTATATACCCAACGGTGGGCTTTAGCTTGTTTATTAGCGATAACTTCAAACACAACGTCAAGAATACTTAATTATTTTCCTAATAAATGTATTATAAACATGAAAAACTTGATTCGTTAAGGACTATATTGAGTTATACACGGTTAAAAATTTGAACCTAAATTTTAAACATTTTGGGCTACATATATGACCAAACCAAATTTTGTTCCAAATTTAAACTAGACCAGTTTTCAAGAAAATTTGTTAAATGAAATGGGTTTAAAATTTAAACCACAATGGTTTTAGCAGTTTTCTAAAGAAAAAATAATATTTCGTCCGTTGGCTGGAACTCGAACCAAGACTCCCCGCATCATGCCCGTCTGCTCTACCCCAGAGCTACATCGCACACATAAATGTTGTCGGCAAAATTCAATCTTGGATAGGCTTTCAAAAATAGATGAAAACAAAACAAAAATTGTAAACCGAAATGGTTTTAATTTTAAGTCGAAAGGTTTTAATTTTCAAACCAAATTTTCAATACAAAAAATTTAAGTTTTAAACCGAAATGTTTTAATGTTCAAACCAAAAAGTTATAATTTTAAACCGAAAAGTTTAAATTTTCAAACCAAAAAGTTTTAAGAATAAAAAAAATTTAAAAAATTTGGCACTTGGCAGGATTCGAACTAAAACTTTTGAAAGACTTAAAATATTACAAAAAAAAAAGTTTAAAAAAAAGCTTAAACTATAGACGGGTTTAAAATTTGGGCTCATTTTTTAAACCGTGTATCGATAATAAATCGACAGCAGACTGCGAGAACACATTATTAGAAAATATTTTTCAAAAAACCGGATATCTCGAAATTTTCATTAACAGAGCTCTGTCTGGAAACTTGATTGAAAAACGTCCTGTCTCAGCTGAAAATGTAGTGGTTGTCGTTTAAATATGCAACATGTAGGTTAGAGAACGATTAAAAAATGAATGTTCCTCTCTTGGATAGAAGGTTAGAGAACGATTTGAGAAACTGTTGAGAATTATGGCATCCTCTACAAAAAGGGGACTTAAATCTCGATATCGAGAGTGGATTACTAGTGTAGTTTTTAAGCAGTTTTCCCGACTCGAGAACAACACCAATTTGTAATGAGCAAAACACAAAAATTTCTCTAACGCTAGATTCGGTGTTTCCTGGGTGGCGAGTTTGAAACTCATTCCTAGAGGGGGCGTTCTTGAACAAAATTTTTAAATATGAAATTTTTAAACTAAATTTAACTTATCAAGCATTTTAAACATTACAGTCTATATTAAATATTACTATTCCTCAAATTTGTTCGAGAAGAAATTTCTTGCGATCAAGGGCGTATTGCGAGTCTCGTATCTCGAGTCTCCCGACCTTCTCGAGTGAATTGTAATTACTTGTCTCGAAAACTCGCGAGAGTGGCGAGACCTGAAACGAGAACTTGAGCTCTCAATTTCTCGAGTCTCGAAATCACGCTTGTGTTGTAGTAAAAATCGCAAGGTCTAGTCTATTTCTATCTCGGTTCCTTAATTCATTTACAAATCACAGCCATTGACAAGTACTTTGTGCAGCTGGGTATAAATAAAACCAAAAATCCATAATGCAGCCCACATTTGGATAATCTCAAACATGTGTAGCATTAAGAGAGCCAAGGTGTCACGAACTGTGAGGGTGGTGTGAAGAAGAAACATTTTTATTTTTAAACAAAATTTCATCTGATTAGTTTTTGTTGTTTTAATGCAATAAATATGTCTCATATATTTTTATTAGTTTTTATTTTACACTCCGAAATTTATGAGAGACTTGCAGATGATCGCGCGACTTCGTCTACGAAAATTACAAAAATACGGAAATCCGTTTTTTAATAACTCGACTTCAGAGCCACCTGGCGAGTTTTTTGTTGCAACTAAAGTTTTGATTGCATGTCAAACATTCGTAGCAGCACCGAAAGAATGGGGATCAAAAATACGACTTTTATACAAATATAGCGACTACAGCGCCATCTATAGATTTTAAAAAGAACTAATTTCCTGAACCTCGAATCACTTCAACATTGTCGATCCTGGGAGTTTTGTTAAGATGGGTTAGCACATACAAACTCTAGCAAACGACACGACGGCCGCCACTGTACAACACACATTTATTTTTATATTTCAGGTTTATTTTTAATAACAAATTGCCGCACGGTCGCGTTTAACGAGAAAATGTGCGATCGAACTGCTTAGGCGCAATTAAGGTGAATAACAAGGCAAGAGGGCAAAAGGTGAAAAAGTCAATTATTAAAAGAATATGGTGGCAAAAATACAATTTTAATTCTTTTTTTTTTATAAAAAAATCGAGATAATCAACAACATTTTGGATCAAAAGATACTTCAAAATGTCAATTATTTGCATATTTCCAACTACAAATAATTTTTTTTTGTTTTTTCTTTTTTAATGATTAAAGCAATTATTTACCAATATTTAAATACAACAAAACAAACTGTATTTTGTTCAACTTTAGACTAGGCTTTTGTTGTTGCTTGAGCTGTGCTTAGGCAGGTATTGTAATGAATATTTAAATATGTTTACTCATTTTACAAGCTGTAAATATTTACTACATAATTATTACCACTTGTCAGGTTGTAACTAACATCTGTTTTACATATCTTCATATGAATATATTTATTTAAAAATGTATTTGTTTTGTACGTGCCTTTCTAGATTCATATATTTTCATCAAAGCATGTAGCAATAGACGATTAGCTATTTACATATTTATGCTAATACATGCATGTGATGTCATTGCTGGAATGAGTAGTTTAATCTTCAATTTAAAAAAAATACAACAACACGAATCTTTGACGGCTTAATAGAAAATAGTCGCTTTTTAGATAATTTACTTAGGATTTTTTTTAATATTTCTCTTTTTATTTATTATTTATTTATTATTTTTTTATATTTTTTTATATTTTTTTTTTTAATATTTTTTTCAATTTTTTCTTTTTTTCTTTTAATATTTTTTTTTTAATATTGTTTTTAATATATTTTTTACAATTTTTTTAAATATTTTTTTCCATTTTTTTTTAATATTTTTTTTTTAATTTTTTAAAATTTTTTTTTATTTTTTTTTATTTTTTCTTTTTTTAATTTTTTTTTAATTTTTTTAAATATTTTTTTACAATTTTTTTAATATTTTTTTTTAATTTTTTTAATATTTTTTTTAATATTTTTTTTTAATTTTTTTACAACTTTTTTTTTAATTATTTTAATATTTTTTTTATTTTTTTAATATTTATTTTTTTAATTTTTTATATTATTTTTAATATTTTTTTAATAATTTTTTTATATTATTTTTAATAATTTTTTTTTTTAATTATTTTAATATTTTTTTTAAATTATTTTAATATTTTTTTTTTTTAATTATTTTAATATTTTTTTTTAAATTATTTTAATTTTTTTTTTAAATTATTTTAATATTTTTTTTAAATTATTTTAATATTTTTTTATATTTTTTTTTTAAATTATTTTAATATTTTTTTATATTTTTTTTAAATTATTTTAATATTTTTTAATATTTTTTTTATATTTTTTTTTAATTATTTTAATATTTTTTTATATTTTTTTTATATATTTTTATTTTTTTTTTTATATTTCTTTTTATATTTTTTTAATAATTTTATTTATATTATTTTTAATAATTTATTAATTTTTTTTTTAATAATTTATTAATATTTTTTTCAATATTTTTTTAAATATTTTTTTAATTTTTTATATTTTTTTTAATTTTTTTTTTAATTTTTAATATTTTTTTAATTCTTAATATTTTTTTTTGATTTTTAATATTTTTTAATTATACCCAGCTGTACTTGTACACAGGGTATTATAACTTTGTTAGGATAACGGTTGGTTGTACAGGTATAAAGGAATCGAGATAGATATAGACTTCCATATATCAATATGATCAGGATCGAAAAAAAATTTGATTGAGCGATGTCCGTCCGTCCGTCCGTCCGTCTGTCCGTTAACACGATAACTTGAGCAAATAATGAGATATCTTCACCAAATTTGGCATGCGTACTTATTTGGGTTCAGAATAGATTGCTATTGAAAATGGGTAAAATCGGACCATAACCACGCCCCTTTTTCGATATCGAAAATTTCGAAAAACGTATAAAATGGGTTAATTCAATATTAGAAGCAGATACAATGATAAAATTTGCAATATGTATTGATTTAGATGTTCTAAGGCCGATTTTATAAAAATTTTTGAAAAGGGGGCGTGGTACCGCCCACGTATATTTGAAGAAATTTTAAAATTTTGACTCTTAATAACTTCAGAACAGTTTATGCTAGTATAACGAAATTTCGTAGAGGACATACTATTGTTGTGGTAAATTCAGCTATAGAAAATAAACGAAATCGCTTCGCGACCACGCCTACTTTTTCATAAAAGTTATATTGAAAGGAGGTGGAAATATTGAAAAGTCCATATCTAATTAACTGATTTCGCCATAATAATATAATTTGGTACATGCATCAACTTTCATATTCTTTACATAATTTTTTCAAAATTTTGGAAAGTGGGCGTGGCACCGCCCACTTATGAGTCAAGCAATTTTTAAATTCGACTGCTAACAACTTCAGAACGGTGTGAGATAGATTTACGAAACTAGGTACCAGGCATGTTATGTTTATGTAGAGTACTACCACAGAAAATAAGAAAAATCGGTGAACGATCACACC
>CAXKVI010000004.1:13467124-13592124 GCA_964058755.1 Campiglossa producta | reverse complement strand
AAAATTTGTACGAATTTTAGTACTATTTTCTTAGCATGTTTTGTAAGCTAAATAAACTATTCTGAATATTTTCCAATTCCTAGCGCATTCTGAGCTGGAAAAACTTAATTTTGTGAGAAATTTAGTACTAAATTTGGTACATTTTTTAGTACATTTTGGAATGTTTAGGAAAACATCGCGATGAGCTGGATGATGCTGGAAAAACTGAATTATGGAAAAAATTTTAAATTTTCAATTGATCGGACTAGTACTAATTTTCTAATACATTTTCCAAGAACTAACGTAATCGAAATAAAATTTTTTTCTGTATTTATTAGTACATTTTTTAAGTTTAGAAAAGTTTAGTTAGTACTTAGTTTTTAGTACATTTTTAAAGTTTAGAAAAGTTTAGTTAGTACTTAGTTTTTAGTAGAATTTATAGTTTTAAAACAAATTAAATTAATTTTATTCTACATTTAGTACTCTCTAAACCTTTTTAGTACAATGGAAATTTCATTCTAAAATATTTATATTTAGTATTAATAATAATTTTATTATTTATTGTTTCAAAATTATAAATGACGCAAAGAACAAAATAAATAGGCATGTTTGAACTTTTTAGAACTTTCCCATAATTTTTTTAGAGCATAACGAATAAAACCAAAATATAAAAAATAAAATAAATGTATATAAGAATTTATGTATACTCGAGATTCTAATTGTTTTATGGTAAACACTTTTTCCTTTTTTAAAATTTGAAATTTAGTACTCGAAAGTGAGAAGAAAGGATTAGTTTTAGTACAATACAAATAAAATAAAAAAGTGAACACTGTATTTAGTATTTGTAAACTAAAGTACTAAATTCAGTTCTAAAATACTAGTACTAAATTGAAGAAAGTTTGGTAACAAAGTAGTTCCCGTACCTTTTTTAGTACACTTAGTAAATTTTTTTATCATGCTAACCCTTGGTTTCGGAATATACTTATAGCAAGCAATGTGTGATCTCATCAATCATTGCTCTTTAATTTTTTAGTACTTTTTTAGAACTAGCACTCTTTCACAATTATTTTGAGTAATTTGTCAACTGCTAAACTAGATTCCAATTCAAATTACGTCACATTGAGCGAGCTGTCAGCCTTCACATAGTATAATTTATTACAATAATTAGTACTTAAGTGGCTAAAAAATATGATTCGGTGCAAAATGAGATCGGCTAATTTAAATAATTACAAAATTGACTGAAAAAAAAGACAAAAGCGAGAAGATAGAAAAAATTACAAATATTTAGCAAGTCGTCACCAAAAAACTCGTGAAATTTTTTCAGCGTGCGCTGTGACTACGCTTTCCGAATGAGACCGAGGCGCATGAGGAAAGAGATGGCTGGTCAACGCGACACTCTCATATTCGGATGTTCATAAAGAGTCGACATGTCTCAAGACCTTCAGCCGCATTTTTAGTCACAATTAGGTTTAAGTGGCCGGTAAATAGTTATACGAGTAAGCGATGTGTATGTAGTATTAGTCGTTGCACAATGGGGCAAGATGAAAGAAAAAAGAGCAGAATATATTAAACCGATCTTTGATACCTTTTGAAACGATGGCCGACGCCCTATTATTTTTTGTTTAAATAGACCAAAAAATATATTTCCGATTAGCAAAAATAATATTGTCAATTTAACAATGATTCATTGTAAAAATGAAATCTGTTTAATTTTAAAATAGTTTTTTGTCGATTTGGCTTCGTTTTTGTTGAATTTGCACTGTTTTTTCCCTCAGTGTATACAACTGTTTTTGAGTGATGCGCGAACAAACATATAGACAGTTGGGAAAAATTCTAAAAACTGTTACGAGTTTTTGTCTATAGCCCCATAGTGCGATGACACCGCTATATGCAGCGGATGTGCTCTGACTATGTGACAGTTGTTGACAAACGGAAGAAAATCGAGCAATAAAATGGACAGCGGGCAGCAACGGAACTGCATTCATTTAATCAACTTGATAGGTGTGTTTGTTTGTTTGTGTGTGTGTATGACTGGGTTGGGCACTTCATCAATCAAATATTTGCTGTGTATGTAACAGAGCCAGGTAAACTTGGGACAAAGTGTGCAAATATTGTTTAAAAATAAAGTATCATCTTTCGTTGATTGATAAAGGTAACGCCCAAAAAATAAATATAATTTTTAAATAGACAACAAGATATTAACATTCATTCAATTGCTTAATAACAAATATAATTTTTTTTTTGTAAAACTTACCGATTAATGTTTATTTATAAAGTGTTTATAGTTTACTTATTTTAATGCTATGAATTTTAAGTTTTTTTGTTTAACGAAAACGCCTGAAATTTTAATATCTGAAAAGAGAAAAAAAAACAGAAAATTAAGTGCAATTGGCCAATGATCGGAAAATTTCTAAAAGGTTTGAAAATGTAAAATTATGTTCTTTAGATTGTTGGTAGTTTATATTAAATACCTTTGAGAGGTGGTTGGTAGGTTTTGTGGAATTTTTTGGTTGTTTAATTTTTGTTCTTTTTTTGTATAATTTTTTTTTTTTTTTTTAATTACATTTTATATTTTGTATAATTTTGTTTTTTTTTTCTTAGATTTTTTGTGTAATTTTAATTTTTTATTTTTTTTTTTGTAATTTTATAAATTTTTTTTTTTTTTTTTTTTTCTTTTTTTTTTTTTGTTTTTATTTTTTTTTTATTTTGTTTTTATTTTTTTTTTTATTTTTTTTTTTTGTAATTTTATTGTTTTTGTTGTAATTTTATTTTTTTTGTAATTAAATTTTTTTGTAATTAAATATTTTTGTAATTAAATTTTTTTGTAATTCAATTTTTTTTTTGTAATTTAATTTTTTTATAATTAAATTTTTTTGTAATTCAATTTTTTTTTTGTAATTTAATTTTTTTTATAATTAAATTTTTTTGTAATTCAATTTTTTTTTTTGTAATTTAATTTTTTTTATAATTTAATTTTTTTTATAATTTTATTTTAATAATTTTATTTTTTTTATAATTTTATTTTTTTGTTTTTTTTTTATTTTGTTTATAATTTTATTGTTTTATAATTTTATTTTTTTTTATAATTTTATTTTTTTTTTTATAATTTTATTTTTTTTATAATCTTATTTTTTTTAAATTAAATTATTTTAAATTAAATTTTTTTAGAATTTTATTTTTTTTTTATAATTTTATTTTTTTTTATAATTTTATTTTTTTTTATAATTTTATTTTTTTTATAATTTTATTTTTTTTATAATTTTTTTTATATAATTTTATTTTTTTTTTTATTTTTTTTTTTTATAATTTAATTTTTTTTATAATTTTATTTTTTTTTTTATAATTTTATTTTTTTTTTATATAATTTTATTTTTTTTATAATTTTATTTTTTTTATAATTTTACTTGTTTAATAATTTTACTTTTTTTATAATTTTCCTTTTTTTTATAATTTTACTCTTTTTATATAATTTTATTTTTTTTTGTGTAATTTTTCAAAGATTTTTTTTAATTGGCTCTATTTTTTATAATTTAATTTTTTTTTGTGTAATTTTTCAAAGATTTTTTTTAATTGGCTCTATTTTTTGTAATTTTATTTTTTTGTAAACTTATTTTTTTTTGTGTAGGCAATTTTGTTGTGAGTTTTTTAATTTTCCCTTATTTTTGTGTAGTTTGTAAGTTTTGGAAAAAGTTGAGGAGCAGGTTGTTCTTTTTTTTTTTGTGGATTAGAGCACTCAATTAGCACGAAATGAGCACCTAATTTACCACAGCTTTGTTCATTGTTCTGCTGACTTTGCTCTGCTAGCTTTAGGGAGCTCTGTTCGGAAAAACGAGTAAAAGAATGCAAAAGAAACTGAATATGTACAGAAAAAAAGCGAATAAGACGACAAAAATAATTTTTGAAATATTAATAAATAGATGCAATTTGGCATGTTAATTTGAAAACTTGTATAAATTCAAGTCCAAACAAATTGTAGCAATTTATTTATATTTTTTTCGTTCAGTATCAAAAACCAGTGAAAGTTTACGCATCATTAGATATACACTCACTTATACAAATTTTATGAGGCATGACATCATCTTTTTGGCTGTGTTTGCTTGCAATAATGCCGTTATATGTAGTACCTACTATAAAGAGAATTTCGCTCAGCAACAGTTAATCAAGAATACAACAAAACAAGTGTCGGCCACCCCCAAAGTGGAGAAATTTAAAGTTAAGAGCGAAGAACAAAAACGAGACGAGCATACAAGTCGAGAAGTACTAAAAACGAGGAATAGGGCGATTCAATGAATAATAAGAACTCACTAGTATTTTTATCGTTTTTTATGCCTTTTTGAAAATCACAGCATAGGACCATTTTCAACAAATTTTTATTGAGAACTTACTAGACTTAGTCGACAAACAACAAAGCGCGAATATTGAGAAATCTTCGAAATTTGGACAATTGTTGATAGTGTATTGGCGAGGCCTGGTTTGGCTGGCGGGGCCTGTTTAGCTCGAATTTGTGTGTAATTTTCCAATTTCGCTGTTTTAACTAAATTAAGTTTAAAAAATTCACGAAAGCATACATTTTTCTAAACAAATTTGTGTTTAGTTAATGCAACGCCTCACGTCACGTCACGCAACACAACACAACAATCTTCGCATTTATAGACAGACGTTGAACAAGAAGGAAAAAAATTAATATGTATAAAGCAACTAATCATAATTTGTAGTTGAGTAAGCAAAATTTTTTAATTTCTTTTGATTAACAAAACACACCAAAATGCTCTTATTTAAAGTGAAAGCAACACGCAATGAAGTTGTAATAAAAGTTGACTTCAAATTTAAAAGCGAATTTAAATTTTGACGTTTTTTTTTTAAATTTTTTTTTTTTTAATTTTTTTTTCGCATTCGTGAATAAGAACGCATAAAAAATCAGTTCACGTTCGGGAATCATTCTCGAATGTATTCGCGAATCAATGTAAGAGGGTTCTTTTTGGCTATTACTGGGTAGGTTGACCGAATGGGGCATAGGAGACATTTTTGTACCATTTCGGTAATTTTTGGAGATCATTGAGCCTTTGTCCGGATTGCTTACGGGATCGTTTCGGCACCTCTGCGGAAGCATTCGGAGCATTTCTGAACTGTTTTCGGGATCATTTTGGGACTTTTTCGAGATTGTTTTCGGATCATATCGGCATTGTTTTTGATATAATTTTTGGAATTTTTTTGTATTGTTTTCGGGATCATAACATTGTTTGCGAAATCGGCATTGGTTTCGGACCATTTCGTAACTTTTCGGATTATTGCAGGGCTTTTTCGGGATTGTTTTCGGAAAATTATTTTCTGATCATTCAAGACTTTTTCGGTTTTCTGATAATTTTCGTATCAGAATGTTTTCGGGATCATTTAGTGACTTTTTCGGGATTGTTTTCGGATCATTTCGACATTGTTTTTGAAATAATTTTTGAAATTTCTTTGGATTGTTTTCGGGACCATTTCCGGATTTTTTCAATATTTTTTTAGATCATTTCGGTATGATTTTGGGACTTTTCCTTTATTGTTTTCGACTCATTTAGGGATTGTTGTCGAGATCATTTTGGCACTTTCTCGGGATTGTTTTCGCCATCATTTTCTGACCTTTTCAGTATTGTTTTCGGATTATTTCTAGATCATCTTCGGACTTTTTTGAGATTTTTTCGGATTATTCCGGCATTGTTTTTGGAATTATTTTGAAAATTTCTTGAGATTGTTTTCGAGATAATTTTGAGATTTTTTCGAATAATTTTCAAAGTTTTTCAACATTTTTTTCGGATCATTTTTGGACATTTTCGAGATGGTTTTGAGATCATTTCAAAATTTTTTCTTGATTGGTTTGGGACTTTTTCTGGATCACTTCTGGATTGTTTTCGGATCATTTGGGGATTGTGTTTTCGGGGAATCATTTGGCATTTTTTCGGAATTGTTTTCGGCAACTTCTCAGGATTTTTTTTCTTGATTATTTATCAAGATTGACAATTTATCGAGATCACAGAATCAGGGCGTTATACTACCAACTGAAGGTAAAATTATTGAATTGAGAATTGCTACTTATTCTGAGAATTTCTGTGAATATCGGCGAAAAAACAACCTGTTACCATTTTGACTTTGAGCTATAGTATAATTTTATGCATTGAAACCTGCACAATTTGCAACGTTGTTTCCTCACACTTTACTGCAGGCCTACTTACATATTTATGCACTGCATCCGAGCTAAAAATTGTTGCATTAATGTTAATTATGCGATTTCGTGCGATTCGTTCAACAGCAACAACAAATACACTACAATAACAAAAAATATAAAATGAAAACAAAAACCGATTAAGGAAATTATAGCCTCAATATTAGCATTAGCATTGTTGTAGGACAAAAATAAAAATACAAAAAGAAAACAAAAGCGTCGCTGATTTCGTTTTCAACGCTGCCTTTCTTTCAACACGATTTTTCTTTTCCTCTCATTCATTGTTTTATTGCAGCATAGTTTTTTCAAGTTTTCGATTTTTTTTTTAAATGGCGATTATATAAAACCAACTGTACTTGTTGTAGTAGTAGTAGTTGTTGTTGTAGTTGTTGTAGATGGGTCGGCGTCATACAGCGACCGACTTTTGCAGTTAACCACAAAACGTTCAAGTAATTTTATGCGCCAGAGCCAGTTTGCATTGTTGTGGAAAGAAGCTCTGTTTAATATGTATGAATGCCAAGCATCTGAGCTGTGTTTTATTATCTGTTTCGCGGTTCCAAGTTATGTTGTAATAATGGCGTGTGACTTACAACATGAATTTGCATAAAATGTGTGCTTTCGATTTCTTTGATAATAAAATTATTATTTGAGTTATTTGATTGGGTTTTTGTAATAAAGAAATTATGTTGGTTATGAAATTTATATTACCTACATTTTTAATGAAATTGAATATAAAGGTAGGTAAAGATAAAAGAGAATGAGATTTAGATAAAGATAATTATAACGAATATGAATTTTTATTTTATTTTTTATTTGTTTCGAAAACTTTTTTATTTTTTCGATACTTTTTTCGATTTTTTTTTCGAGATCATTATTTTTTCGATTATTATTTATTTCCGATTTTTTTTATATTTTCAATTATTATTTTTATTTTTTTCGATTGTTTTTTATTTTTTCGACTATTATTTTTAGTTCTTTGATAATTTTTTTATTTTTTCGATTTTTTTTTTGATTATTCGATACTTTTTTTCGATTTTTTTATTTTTTAATTATTCGATTATTAGTTTTATTTTTTTATTTTTTCGATTCTTTTTTTTATTTTTTCGATAATATTTTTATTTTACGATTATTTTTTCGATTCTTTTTTTATATTTTCGATTATTTTTTTATTGTTTCGATACTTTTTCGATTATTTTCGATACTTTTTTCGGTTTTTTTCGACCTCTTTCTATTATTTGTTTTGTTTTTTGATTATTTCGATACTTTTTTAAATGTTTTTTTATTTTTTCGATTATTATTTTTATTTTTTCGATAATTTTATTATTCTTTCGATTATTTTTTTTATTTTTTTCGATACTTTTTCGATTATTTTCGATACCTTTTCGATTATTTTCGATACCTTTTCGATTATTTTCGATACTTTTTTCTGTTTTTTTATTATTTTCGATACCTCTTTCGATTATTTTTTATTTTTTCGATTATTTTTTTTATTTTTTCGATTATATTTTATTTTCCGATTATTTTTTCGATTATTTTTTTTATATTTTCGATTATTTTTTTTATTTTGTGGTTCAAACTTGCACTGATAAACCGGGCCTAAGGTAAAGATAAAAGTAAATACAAAGACAGGGATATTTTCGGATCATTTCGAAATTCTTTTTGAAATCATTTTGGGATTGCTTCAGGTTCATTTTGGAATTTTTTGATTCATTGCTGGATTGCTTTCCGGACAATTTTGGGACTTTTTGCGGAATTGTTTTTGGTTACTTTCGGGAGGTTTTCGAGATAACTGAGGGGGTTTTTTAGATTTGTTTTGGCGACAATCTGGGAATTGTTTTCCAGGATTTTGTTGAAAATATTTCCGAATCGTTTCGGGATTATGTCGGAAATTTTTCGGCATAGTGTTCGGATGATTTCGCTATTGTTGTCGTGATCATTTAGCGGCCTTTATCCACAAAAACATATGATAATACAATTTTTAATTAATGAAACGAAAAAAGGGTTAACATGACAACAAAACAAGTTCAAGTAAAAAAGTCAAGCAGCTAAGAAAAATTCGAACAGTAATTACAAGACATAAATAATACAAACAACCAGAAAATTGCTGTCATCAATCAATAAAAAGAGAAAAATAAACAACAAACAGTTATGAAAAAAAAAAAAAAACACAAGCAAAAGTACAGTTTTGTAAGTTATGGGGCCCCACTAAATCAACCTTTTATTCCTACAAAGTCCCGCAACGTATGTAGTTTGAAACACCACATTCAAACAGCAAGCGCAAAGAAAATGAAAACAAAAAGCCAGCTCATGATAAAATAAAAATCGAAGTTAAAAAAACTCAACAATTACGCGAGTAAAATGTCAAAGAATACGAAGAAGCGCATTAATCGTAAATGAGCAGAAGCAATGTTACTAATCCGGCTTGAACAAATAACTGGGCGCAACAGCTAACTTGTCTTGGCTGTTTCATAGTCAGAAGTTGTGTTTATGACAGAGCTCTAGAATAACTCAAAGCCATAAGAACAAGCTTGAGAAGAACTCGACGTGGACATCTTTTTTTGCCAGAGAACAATTTTTCGAAAAGAACTAAGTAGCGTTCTGCCTTAAAGCGTATCGTTACAATAGTCATCCGTTTGAATGTGGTAAAATGCACTGTGCTTATGATAAAAAAAACACCATGACAATGATGGGAATAAAAATGACGGTAATGTTTAATGAATATTAGGATTATGTACACACGTACTCAACATCCAACTAACAAAGATACGTACAACTATGCATGCTAGCAATTCAATCAACTCGGTCTGCAAATTCGTTTTTTTTTGTCCAAGACGTGCCTCATTCGTTGCATCGACACTGTCTGAGCAGTCGAAGCAATTGCAAGCAACAACATTCTTTATCACCAATAACTTTGAAAGCTCGACGCTGCTATGAAAATAAAAACTTGAATACAGGCATAGGAGTTAAGAGATGAGTTTGATAAAACTTGCGGTATAGATGAGCGGGGTTTAGTGGGCAGAACGTGGGATCTAGATAGGTAGAACATCGACAGAACCGTTCCTAGAGAACCGATTTCGGTAAAGTGTCGCCTGCCCGGCAAAACAAAAAAAAACGGTAAAAACAAAACAAAACCGGTAAAAACAAAAAAAAAATTACCTCTGATTTGTTAATTTTTTTTCGATTTTTTTGGTTTTTTATACATATTTTATTTTTTTCGATAATTTCTTTTTTTGTAATTTTTTCGATTTTTTTCGATAAAATTTTATTTTTATCGATTATTTTTTATAATTTTTTATTCTTTTCCCAATCAAATTTTATTTTATTTTTACTTTTTTTGTATTTTTTCGAATATTTTATGTTTTTATTTTACAGCTTTTTTTATTTGTTTTCGATCATTTTATTATTTTATGGATAGTTTTTTATTTTTTCGAAAATGTTTGTTTTTTCAATATTTTTTTATTTGTTTTCGATATATTTTACTTTTTTCGATAATTTTTGTTTCGTAAAAAATTCTAAATATTGTTTAAATTAATTATGTATTTTTGTTGATTTTTTAAGGGCAAAAATATCTTATTTTTTCTATTATGTTTTTATATTTTTTTTCATTTTTATATTTTTTCTCATTTTTTATATTTTTTCTCATTTTTCTCATTTCTTATATTTTTTCTTATTTTTTATATTTTTTCTCATTTCATATATTTTTTGCATTTTTTATATTTTTTATTTTGTCTTTTTTTCTTTATTTTATCATTTTTTCTTATTTTATCACTTTTTCTTATTTTATTTATTTTCCCGTTTTTATTTTTTTTTTTACTTTTTTAAATTTTTGTTTTACTTTTTCAATTTTTGTTTCAGCTCTTTGATTTATTTGCACAATTTTTTCGTTATTTGTTTTTCTTTTTATTGAGTTCTTAGGAATTTATTTTTTTATTTCTTTTTTTTTCAATTTTTTTTTTTTCAATTTAATATTTTTTTTTAATTCATTAATTTTTTTTTTTAATTTATTAATTTTTTTTCTTCAATTTATACATTTCTTTGTTATTATTTTCTTTTTATTATTTTATTTTGATTTTATAAGTTAATATTCTTTTATTTTATATTAAAACCCGATTTTTGAAAACCCTAAACCCATACATCACTAACTCGCACTGGAATACAGTCAATAAAGTTGTTTGTGCGTTGTAAAAGATTTTAATGATGTTGCCAATGCAGTTCGTCTAACACTTTTTCTTCTTCTTTTTAGACAGCTGCAAAGGCAAACGCTCATCAAACGACGCGTCAATGCAGTGTAAAACTTTTTATCCCCTATGAAATATTGCAATGAACCGTTAAATGGTCAAACGATTGAAGACAACAACTACCCAACAGAATATTGCGAATGAGTCTTTAAGATACTACTCAAAGTTAACCTACCTTGGATTGAGAACGAGTTGCCAATGCGCTAGGCAGTTAAAAGCCTTGCTTTGATACTGAGTTAGAGCTAGTACTGTTGACAAAAGGTGCGGTTCCACGTTAATTCTGAAGTAGAAGATTTGCAGATGCAGGGTATATTAGAAGTTAAAAAAATGTTCGCAGTTACTTAGCTGTGAAGTTATGAAAACTGACAGTTTAGAAGATTAAAATTATATTAAAACGACAAAGTGCGATGTTGAGTGTGGACAGAGGGGTGAGTGAAACATATACATATATAGGATGTGTTACTTTTAGAATTACTAACATTAAGTAAATGTAGAAAATTAGGACATAGATTAAAAGGTGAAAGACTTGCAGCAAGTGAAGCTGACAGTTGGAAGATGAGCAAGCAAGAATAGGTGTGTGATAATGATTTTTAAGTATTTGTATTTTATAGGGAATACACATTACGTTATATTTTTTTAAATTTATTTTATTTTTTAATTTAATTTAATTTTACTTCAATTAATTTTATTCTAGCTTATTTTATTTTAATTTAATTTATTTTAATTTCATTTAGTTTATTTTATTTTAATTTAATTTAGTTTATTTTATTTTAATTTCTTTTAATTTATTTTAATTTAATTTATTTTAATTTATTTAATTTAAATTTATTTTGTTTTTTTTTACATTTTTATTTTATTAATTTTTTTATTTTAATGTATTTTATTTTAATTAATTTATTTTATTTTAACTTAAGTTACTTTATCTTATTTTATTTTAGTTTTTTTAATTTTTTTTTTTTAATTCTTATTTTTTTATTTTTTTTAACTCTTTTTTTTTTTTTTTTTTTTTAATTCTTATTTTTTTATTTTTTTTTTTTTAATTATTTTCTTTTTTTTTTTTAAATCTAATTTTTTTTTTATTTATTTTTTTTTTTATTTTTTTTTTGTATTGTTTTTTTTTTATTTTTTTATTCTTATTTTTTTTTCTCTTTTTTTCTCTTTTTTTTTTTTGTTAATATCTATTTATAGTTTTTTTAATATCTATTTATTTTTTTTAATTCTTATTTTTTTATTTTTTTTTTTTTAATTCTTATTTTTTTTCTTTTAATTCTTATTTTTTTATTTTGTTTTTTTAATTCTTATTTTTTATTTTTTTTTTATTCTAATTTTTTTTATTTTATTTTATTCTTATTTTTTCATTTTTTTTTCATTTTTTTTTTGTATTCTTTTTTTATTCTTATTTTTTTATATTTTTTTTGTTAATATCTATTTATATTTTTTTTAATATCTATTTATTTTTTTTAATTCTTATTTTTTTATTTTTTTTAATTCTTATTTTTTATTTTGTTTTTTTAATTCTTATTTTTTTATTTTTTTTAATTCTAATTTTTTTTTATTTTATTTTATTCTTATTTTTTTCATTTTTTTAAATTTTTTTTTATTTTTTTTGTATTCTTTTTTTTATTCTTATTTTTTTATGTGTTTCTCTTTTTTTGTTAATATCTATTTATATTTTTTTTAATTTCTATTTTTTTTTTTTTAATTTCTATTTTTTTTTTTTAATTTCTATTTATATTTTTATTTTTTTAATTTTAATTTTATTTATTTTTTTTTTTTAGTTTTAATTTTTTTTTAATTTCTATTTTAATTTTATTTTTTTCAATTTTTATTTTTTTTAGTTTATTTTTTTTTATTATTTTTTTTTTTTAGTTTTATTTAAATTTTTTAGTTTTATTTAAATTTTTTATTTTTATTTTTTTTTTATAACATTTAATTTTGGGTTATTTATTTTTTATAGTTTTTTATATCATTTAATTTTATTTAATTTATTTAATTTAATTTTTTTTTAATTTTTTTTCATCATTTAATTTTAAGTTATTTTATTTTATTTCAGTTTTTTTATTTAAATAAATATAATAAAATTTATTTCATGAAAATTAGTGCAAGAGATTTTGTTGCTTACTATTTTATTAAAGAAATTAAATCAATTATTTTGACTGAAACTGATTAACATTTTCTTTTTCGATTAATCAGAGCTCTATGACTTACTAAAATAAAATCACAAAAATCGATCGCAAGCCCTCTGCTTACTGAGCATTTCTTTCAAGCAATTTTTTTTAATCATTTCCAAAAATGCTTCAACAAAATAGTTTTATCATTTTATTCATTTTTTTCCTTTGCTTCATTTGGTTTTCGTATCTGTGGGTCAACCGGGCGTTGGCCGTTACTCATGCATATTTATGTTTGTGTATGCCGTTTGGTCATACATTCGTTGAAGCGGCGTTAGCAACCATACACTCTTGTTTGTCTTTATTTCGCTATTCGTTTCTTCCTCGCGCTTTCTCGTCCCTTGTCTGCCTTGCGCAATATTTCATTTGTCTCGGCAAAGCGTGTATTATTTGTTTAGCACTTTGCACATTTTTTAGCGTTTTTTTTTCTACACCACCTTTTGTCCGGTTTTTATACTTTTTTATTTAATTTTCCGTGTGTTTTTTAACGTGCTATCAGTGATGGTGGTGATATCAGCTGCTCTAAAATCTTATTAAGTTAGATTTTTTTATATTCAAGTAACTATCTACTTGTGCGTACTTTTTTAGGGTTATGACTAAGGAAAAATTTTAAATTACGTAATTAACTAAGCTTAAAATAGTATTTGGGTCAGTCATTTTACTTGGATATGGTTTTTTTTTATTTACTTTTACTACCCTTTTTTATTTAATTTAATTTAATTTAATTTAAAATATTTTTTTTTTTGTTTTGGTTATTTTTATTTTATTTTCCTTTCTTATTTCATTTCATTTTAGTTTTTTATTTATTTTTTTTTTATTTTATAATATTTTATATTATACTATTTTATTTTTTTTTTGTTTTACTTTTTTAATTTTAACTTTTAACTTTTTTTAATTTTTTGTTTATCATTTTTTATTTAGTTTTCTTATTTTTTAATTCCTTTTATTTTTAAAACTTTATATTTTTCCAATTTTGTTTTATTTAAATTTTTTAATTTAATTTACTTTTTTTATTTTTATTTTTTTATTTTTATTTTTTTATTTTTATTTTTAATTGTATTTTATTCTTTTTTTATTTTTTTATAAATTTTTTCATAATATTTTTTCCATCGGTGTTTTTTATTTATTTTTTCATCAGTTTTTTTTCTTTTTTCAAATTTTTATTTGTTTTTTCATTAATTTTTTTTTATTTTTTTTTCATCAATTTTTTTATTTTTTTCTTCATCAATTATTTTTAATTTTTTTTTCATCAATTCTATTTTATTCTTTTTCATCATTTTTTTATTTTTTTTTTTCATCAATTTTTTTGTTTTTTTTTCATCAATTTTTTTATTTTTTTCATCATTTTTTTTTTTTTTTTCTTTTATCTTTTTTTATTTTTTTTTCAATTTTTTTATATTTTTTTTTTTCAATTTATTTTTGTTAATCAATTTTTTTATTTTTTTTTCATAAATTTTTTTTTTATTTTTTTTCATAATTTTTTTTAAATTTTTTTTATGTTTTTTCATCAATTTTTGTTTTTTTTTATTTTTTCATCAATTATTTTTTTTTTTTCATCATTTTTTTTTTTTTCATCAATTTTTTTTTAATTTTTTTTTCATCAATTTTTTTTTTTATTTTCTTTTATCATTTTCTTATTTTTTTTTTTCAATTTATTTTTGTTTATAAACTTTTTTTTATTATTTTTAGTTTTTTCCCCGTTGGCTCTCTTTAACCCGTTACCCATTTTGTTGTCGTCCTAAAACCCAGTCTTGATATTTTTTACGTTTTTTGTAATATCTAAAATAACAACCTACCCATATTTGTTTCTTAACCTTTTATCCGCACACATTTATTATTTAAAAAATCTTTTTTGATTCCCTACACAAACTTTCTCTCCTAAACTGGCCTGTCATTAGTTCATCAATCAATCGGAGTTATCTATCTAAGTAGTAGTGTGCCGGGCATCGACTGTCAGTTAATTTTTACTTTACTTTATTGTTTACTTTTTCAATTCATTTTTCATACCTTTCTAATGTTTTCGTGAATGCACTTTTTTGATTCTGCTTTTAATAAACGGACAGTAAAGCAAACATAATATTAAGTGCATGTTTTTTTTCAGATTTTTTAAAGCGTAAATATTGATTAGCTTTCATTGACTTATGGCTCTGCATATTTTTTAGAGAATAAATTAACTACTTAGCGGCTTTAAATTATGATTAATGGACTACACTGCACATTTTGTTTGAATTTCGTGTTTTTGTTTTATTAATTTTTGCATTGTATTTTATTAAATGAAAGTGGTTGGTATTAATTGGATAAAGAGAGAGGACGCAGTCAGCTGTGCGTGTTATGTCATAAAAAGGGTTAACAAACTGCGTGCCATCATATTTTTATAGTTGAAGCTTGATGCCTTGTTTCTTTTGCAACTACTTGATAAATGTGTTAACTGCTTGCGTGTTCGCCGGTTTTCTTCTTCGCATGATCAGTTCCAACAACACTACACGTACTCTTTGCTATCAACGATTCGCGATAAGATATTGACTTATATTTGATTTCAAAAGGTAGGTAATTTTTTTTTTTTTTTTCTTTCCAAGGGTAGGTAAATTTATTTTTTTTTTCTTTCAGCTTATAAAGGTCACTGTACTGTAATTAAAACTTACAACAGAAATTAAGTTCCTACACACCTTTATTCCAGAGTTACGGTAACACATCTCAAATGTTAAAAGTTCAAAATGCCAGCAAATGAACGCGAGCGGCACCTCTTTTTACGAAATTTTAAATTCAAGCGATTGATTCACAAATATTTTCCATTGTAGGCAAAGAAGAAGAACACTGCACTTGTTAGCGGTTAAGCCTTTTCAAACTCGATGCTCTCTGTACGTTGCACAGTGGGATATTTGTATGGAACTTGTAGTAAAAATAAAAATAAATACTTAAATAAAAATGAAATAAAAATAAAATTAAATGAAGTTAATAGAAATAAAATAAAATAATATAAAATAAAATAAATTTAAATAAAATAAATTAAAAATTAAATAAATTATTAAAAAATTAAAACAAAATAAATTATTATAATTTATAATTAAATAAAAAATCAATAAAATGAAGCCATAGAAATAAAATAAAATATAATAAATAAAAATTAAATAAATTATTAAAAAATTAAAACAAAATAAATTATAATAATTTATAACATAAAAAAATCAAAAAATAACTTAAAAAAAATCTAAAACAAATTATATAAAAATAAAAACGTAATAAAATTAAATAAATTATAATAAAATAAAAAAAAATAATACACATAAATATATAATAAAATAAATAAAAGAAATAAAAATAAAATAAAATATATAAATAAAAAATAAATGTATGATAAAATAAAATAAATTAATAAAAGCTAATGTATAATAAAAAAACAGAAATACATAAATGTATAAAAAAATAAAAAAATATTATAAAAAAAAATTATTGTTAAAAAAAATAATGTAAATTATTATAAAAAATAAAATAAATTATGTATTATAAAAAAATAAAATAAAATATAAAAAAAAAATAAATTATTATAAAAAAAATAAAATAAATTATTATAAAAAAAAATAAAATAAATGATCATAAAAAAAATAAAATAAATGATTATAAACAAAAAAAAATAATTTATAAAACAAAAAATTAATAAAATAATTATAAACAATTTATTAAACAAAAAATAAAAAAATAAAATAATCATAAAAAAAATATTATTGAAAAAATTAAAATAAAACAAATTATAATAAATATAAACAAATTATAATAAAATAAATTATTTATTCTTTTGCTATCTAATTACTAATTATGTCAAGTTTACAACTTCCGCTAAATTATAAATAAATTTTGTAACAAATATCTCCCACAGTGGCGGCGGCATCTCTGTCGTACTGTGGTTTGCATTTGTAGTAGGCGCCGTCAATGCGGCGCCCAATGTGTTAATACATATTTACATACATTTGTTAGACAAAATCAGCGTAACTGCAATGCCGTGCGGTAGGCTCTCGTAACAAAACGACGACATCGATTTGGTGTTAGTGTCGGTGTCGGCGTCGCGTGCTTTGGTTTGTGGGTTTGACCCAGATTCTTGACTTCTCCTGTGACTTTGCTATTTTTTTTTGTTTGTTTATTATTTGCACGCACTTGTTAGTTAAATATGTTTGCTGCTCGGGTAGTGCGAAAATAACATGTGTTTGTAGGTAAGCCCCTACTGCAAGAAGAAGAACAACAACAACAAATTTCTCTGGTTGTAAAGTGCAAATCGGCTAGAACAAGTTTCATTCATGTTTTACAAGAAGAAAATTGATAAGTTTGTAAAAGAGACACGCAAAGATGAACACTGACAAAACATACAGCTTATTGGCGACCTGTGGGTTAGGGGTTTAGAATATGCCCGAGGTAGGCATAAGAGGTTACTAATATGCCCACAGGTAATGACGTGCTAACTCGATGGTTGATCTACGGTTATAATGACTCTCACCTCTTATTATCCATCCTTCCTTACGGGTGGAGGGAGGACATGACCTAACAGGTTCCACTGGTCATTCCAAATCGCTCTCGAGACAGTCGGGCAGTACCGCGAGCGAGTACGGTGGCGTACCGGGTTCATATCCCGCCAAGGACCGTCTATTTCGTTACACTTACTTTTTAAAAGTTTTAGTGGACTTATTTTTTTTTAATCACTGATTATGTGCAGTTTTTTTTTTTTTTTTGCACAGCAGTACAAGTCCCTTTCAACTGACCTTTTATCACATCTTTTTATTGTTGTAACCATCAAGTAGGTGCTTTTCAATTATGATTTCCTTTCAATGTACACGTACGCCCACACTCAACTGCTGATGTACTGTTATTTCGCCCACCTACTTTGATAGCATGACGTTGCAATTATTTAACTGATTGCAACGATGAAATGAGAGCCAGCAAATATGTATGTATATGTATGTGCAATGACGGCTGTGTTGCATTTGCCGTGTCTCGCGATTTCGTTGTTGCAGTTTGGTAAAAATAATAGTGTCATAGTAAATTTTGTAAATTTTCCTTCAAATAACGTATTAAATCTAGTTACTACGCTCAAAGTCAAGCTTGAACCCTGTACGTACATACATATAAAGAGTAGACACTCTTTTGATTGCAACAAAGCAGTGGAGCACAGATGAATAAAATGAACGAACGTTGAAGAAGACACGAAAAAGAAAAATCAAAAAAAAAACAATAACAATATGCGGCATTAATTTTTATCGTTTCGCTATGATATTACTCAAAATTGGGGCTGAGTGAGTGGGCCGGTTTGTTGGCAGTGGCGGCGACAGTGGAAGTGGGGATATGGACAAAAATAAAGAGAACATGACGTCATTTTTAAAGAAGCGTGTAAAGCAGTCGTTTTATAGACAGGCAGACATACCTATGTACATAGATACAAACGGCAACATGAGGCTACCACACTCGGGTTGGGCTATTGCTTGCTTTCAATTAATTATAATATTTATAGGTAAAATCAAAAATCTCAAAAAGAAAACATAAATTTTTAGTAACGTCAGCTGTGTTATATTGAAATATTAGCTGTTTTTTGAGTGAAGCCAAGGTCTTGGCGGTAAGTGGAATCTTTAGCCACCGGACTGTTGATGTGCTTCTATGCGTAGGGTATGGAGCTCAATAATGCCCACCTAATCGGGACGTCCCAGCGTTGTTTTTCTTTATTGCATATCATCCCCAGAGGTCTCTTGTTACTTAACCGACGACGACATTTTTTTGCCGGATATGGGAACTGTACGCTCTGACGTCTTCTGGAACTAGCCTGATAATTACCTAGGAAACTAGCAGGAATAGTATTGAACCAGAGTAAAGTTGGTGTTATTGTTGTTAAATGATCTACATGGCCCACACGGCTAGTTTCTTGTCGCCGGTTCTACGAGAACGGTACCAGTACTTGTGCTGTACCCATTGTGCCGCAACGACCCGGGCCGTTTTCTTATATCGACCCGGCCAAGAGCAATACACCTCGCTATAACAATAACAACAACAACCCCTTCCTAACCCTTTTCTTTAAACTTGAGCTCCCCTGGGAATTTGTGGTACCAGCTGGCTTTTTTCGTTTTTTTCTTCTTTCTTTAGGACGGAGCAGTGGGTCATTGGGATGCCTTGATTTTGCATCTGTAATATGTGGATGAGCTTCCCCCATAAAGTTTCATTTTGGACATCTAAATGGGCTCCCAAGCCTTCTGGGAATTTTCTAAGCTAAAATAGTCATAAGCTGTCATAGCAACACATTTCTCTAGAAATTCTCCCGAGCATCCATCGGCGAAATTAATCACCCTGTAACCGCAGCAGATCTTCTCACAGTCCAGCGGGAGCTGGAGTTTGTTTCTCCATTCTCGACCACCATTTCAGCCCGGCGTCCCTCAATGGAGCTTCAAACTGACACAGCTTTCCTCCGATTTCGCTTCGGAAAGCGTCCTCCTGGATTGTGTTCAGTGGTAACCTGGGAAGTGTGTATCCACCACGGCAGAGCCTTATTACAGCCGACCTTGCACGAGCATAGGATGGGACCGTACGCGATCAAAAAATCAGTCACCCGTTGATCATTCAAAAAACCTCGGAACGGATACCTCAACATCTTAGGTTAAGGCGGGTGCCACAGAAGAAGTCGATACGGGAGTTCTTTGGGAGTCCCTAAACGTATTCTAGAGTCCGCACATTTTCATTATCTAAAGAAGTGTTTTGGGACTAAGAAGACGCTCATTAAAGGAAATCCATATTGTACGCTCCGTTGGGAGCCTTTTCGAGCTTCCTGGAAGCCTCCTTAGGATTTTCAGGGCTCCCCTTATGGAGTGAGTGGTAACGCAGCACGCCGTGGCCTCCTCTGGTTGGTTGATGTAGTCTTTACTTTTGAATTGTCAACATCACTTTTTGATATAGAAATCTAGCCAGATAAACATATAAATCAAATCAAAACCCCTCAACCCCCTTTCTTTTCAACAATTTTTTCGAAACCTTTTTTCATTTCTTTCTTCACACGCTTTTCTTTCCACTTACCTTTTTGATGCGTGATTTTATTCGGCTTTCTCCTTCACCCCTTTTTTCGCTTTTCTTTCACAAGTGCGTGCGCTGATTGTCGCTGAGTAGTTCTTTAAACCTTTTTTTTAATATACTCGTTCTCTTTCAATTCTGCTCATGAAAAAAACTCAACCCGTTCAGCTTCGTTCAAAAGTTGTAAAGAAGAAAAAAAATTAATGAGTGCTTCTTGATTTCTATTTTAAATTTTCTTTTTGTAAATTGAAATTTTCATATAAAACACACACACAAAAACACAAATGTATGAGCGGAGAAAAAACACACATTCAATTTTTCACTTTTTCCGTCGTTTCAACTGAGCCGTCGCCTTGAATTTTTGGGTTTTTCTTTTCCAATTTTCCGGAATATTTACGCGAAGCCGACAAAACGAATTTTTTTCTTGCTTTTTTTCAACTGTAGACTGCTATGGTTTTTTTTTTTTGCTGTCACAACGATTTAACACAAATTAGCACTAAATATGTATGTTTAAAGAGATATTTTTAGATAAATGATTTACCACAGGCGCGCCTAGTATCTTGCTATTTTAATTAATTTATTTTTGCTACTAGCAATCAAATTCAATTGAAAAATTTTGCGCCTAGCAAACGAAGCACAAATCGACCGCACTCACAAACGAATCGAGAAATCAGAATGAAACGATGAAACGAGTGCGTCTATAAAATCGACGAGTTTCAGCTTGTTTGAGCAGCGACGCTGACAGCGGCGGCGGCGCAACTCAAATTGACTTTGCACTCAACTCAAAGAAACAACAAAAAAAAACGAAGAGCACAAAAACCAAACAAATGCAGACACAAACCGTTGAAAGCAAAATCTAGACAAATAGTGGGAAATTTTAAGTGCGCGTATGAAAAAGAAAAAAGTGAATTTAGGCACGTAAAAATGAAAATTTTGGCAATAAAAAAAATGCGTCAAGTAGAAACTGAAATGAATATAGAAAATATTTTCAAATTTCAAAGCACTTTTAAAATTTCTTTTTCAAAACACGCAACCAAGTCAATTTCTAGAACCGCGACCGCCGCGCAAACCAAGTGTGTATGTATGTATGTATTTCCCTTTGGCCACTTCACACGCAGGGAAGTTTTTTTCAGTCACGCAGGCATTTTTAGCCAAGTATACGCCCAATTAAAGTAATTTGTTCCAAATAAGTTTCTTTTCCAAAATCCAGCACTAAAAGCAGGCGCCTTTTTAACTTTAGTGAAGCCTTTCAGCACCACTAACACGTTTAAAGATTTATATTTTTAACTTTTTTTTTTGCATGCACATTTTAGTGATTATGTCATTATTGTTCTCACAGCCGCACGTATAATTTATGGAAAAAAGTTAACAAAATTCGCCTGTGGGCGTTTGCCGGTTTTTGAAGGCCACACAGAAATTTTACGGCGTCTCAAAAAAAAAATGTAGGTTAGAATGGCTGCTGCAGCGTCCACCACTTGCAATTGATTTTTTCCTTTTTTTATTCAATGCAGACTTCTTTGCAACCAAATTTTCACTTTTCGCCGCTCACGCAATTGTTCCATTTCCACACCTCCTTTACACCATATTTTGCATTTATTTTTCAGTAAGTTCTACTTTGTCTGTTTTACACATTTTTTTAATTTATTTAAGCCATTTTTTTTTTATTCAATTAAATCCTTACAAATTAATTCTCGACGTTCGATTTCTCTGAGCTTAACTTCAGCGCAAACATTCGAGTCGACGTTCGTTCGATTCCGCTTTTGCTTCTATTCTGATTTGAAATTTCCTTGTTTCCGAATTTCTTCCAATTGTCGTTCGCGTCGTTTTTCCGGTGCCATTTTTTAATAAGTGCAAGTGAGTACACACATTCTAATCAGAAATATATGATGTCATTTTGTAGTTTACTGGAGAAATAGTGGGATATTTGGATTAAATGATAGTGCTGCCACTTTTTTGGAGAATCAACAAGCGCATGGCTTGCCAGATTTGTTGAAATGTTATTAGGCCATTCACAATAGCTCAAATCAGTATACCCAAGGCATTGTGTATCAATACCAAGTGTAAACTCTTCTGCATAGACGTCAAAATTCCAAAATGTTTGCAGAGATAAAAGTCATAGAATCCCGAAGGTTTTTCACAATCCTGAATGTCAAGATTTAAAGGAAACAAGCTCGAGGTCCGGGGCTTTTCGGGACTACATCAGAACCGTCCAAAAAGTTCGTGAGAGGTATCAAAAGATGAGTTTCGCCCTCGGTATGCATAAAGCCTGATTTACACGGTCGATTTTTCTAGTCGATTTTTGTTGTTCCACCATGTAAATAGCAATTTGATCAATTCCCACTTTGTATTTGAAGGTAGAACGCAGTGAAACGAAAAAATCTACCCGTTTAAATCATCCTTAATCCGCAACTTGAGGACTATTGATATCGAAGTCCAAACGCGTCTTTTGATACCTCTCCTGATATTTTTGGACGCATTCCAGCAGTTTCGTGGGATATTTTTTATTCAAATCCCGTGCATTCGGAACGAAAAAATTGCGCTGAAGGCCCGACATTCCGTATCCGGATTCCCCGGTATCGATTCCTTTGTAGAGATACAGAAAAACGAGTTTCGCCGGACCCTTTAAAATTATTGGTCTTTGTCAAATATCCTGGGGTTTTAGTATATATAAACTCGGGACTTCGGAACATAAAATGGCACAGGAGGCCCGGGACTCGGAATCAGGGTGCCACGGGCTCTATACCCCAATGCAGGCATGGCCTACACGGCTAGTCTCTTGTATTGCCGGTTCTACGAGAACGGTACCAGTACTTGTGCTGTACCCATCGTGCCGAAACGACCCGGGCCGTTTTCTTATTTCGACCCGGCCAAAAGCAATACACTTGGGGTGACCCCGTCTGACATTTGGGCAGGGCTACGCCTCGCTACAAAAACAACAACAACATGTAGGCATAGGTGAAAAAGTTGAGTTGAAAAATTTATGTAAACTTTGATTTTCTGAAAGAGTTCGAAGTTTTGATGTCCACCCTAGTCCGTAGCTTATGGTTAAGGGTCAATTTATAAATATTACAGTTATCCCAATGGTATAATAGTATTTATTTGTATATCCACTATTTTAAAAGTTAAAATGGGTTTTTACGGAGAAGTCGATTATTCAATGCTTCATTTTTGATTTCTGAATCAAAACTACTTTGCCATCCATGAAATCTGAAACACCCTGTTGTTCGCTATTGCACACTATTGTGAACTACAAGGTCGTTGCAGCAACGCGAAGAAGCATGATTATTGCAGTAAATTTTTTTGGAACGAGACGCCGTGTTTGGTGGTGAAAGGTTTTTTATTTTATTTTTTAAGTTTAAAAATATTTAATGCCGGTGTCGCAAATAAATAGAAAGACACAGGATTCGAAACGGTAAGTTTAGCTAACAAATTCCACCAAAACAATTTAGCACATCATACAATTTACAGGCATTTTATGTAAAGTGATTTATTAACGCGAAGCAAACTCTGTTGGCAAAACGTTTTTAGCTGCAAGGCGCCTGCAGACAAACGTACATAAAAGGAAGCGCCAAAATAAAGTCCACGAGCACATTGCGACTTATATTGAATTAAACTTCATTGCTACACACACAAAATAATGGGACGCAGTCCATCTCCAGATCATCGGCGACGTGAAAAAGAACGTACCGAAAGAAAAAAGCGGCGTGAACGCCGCTCAAGAGAACGTGAACGCATGCGGGAACGCGAAACGGGTGCTGGTACAAGTAGTAGCCGTGCGCTGCGAAGACGTTCACATGATAGGGGTGCTGGTGGTGAGCGAGAACGTGATCGTAGCCGTACCCGTGAACGTGATAGATCAAGCCGTCGGCGTACTAGGTGAATAGTAAAGAGTAGCGTATCTATGAAACCAAACGAAGCATAAGTATAACACTTTTTATTAAATCTATACGCATATAATTTTAAGAAATGTTCGCGAGTTTTCCCAAAAAAGCAAAATTTCGAGGGTGCTTGATTTTTGTTTTTGGCCAAGTGCAACCCTGTATCGTAATTTTCCCTCGCTTTTATTTTTTTTTTGTTCCGGCATTTTATGTCAAATTTGACGTTTGCGCAAAATTTTTTAACATAGAGATGGGTGAGTTTCGATATGAATTTTTTGATTCGATTTTAAAAAATCGTTCAAATCGAATTTTTATTTTAAAACGGCTATTAATACAGGAACGCAAGCTATGGGTTATGGTTTTTTTCAGACGGTATTTTAATATGTACTCAAGCTACACGGTAGATAGCAGGGCATCGAGCCAAAATCAAAACCGGGGATTTCGGGATCCCGGGATATTAAAAAAAAAACGTATTTAAAAAAAGCGAGACAGAAATGTAATTATTTTTTAATATGGGCAAGTTTTTTTCGTTCTATGACTAAAGCACGTTCAAAAAAAAATCCCGAAGTGGTATAAAAAGGCGCGTTTGCCTTCGATTTCAATAACGCGAAAGCGGAAATTCAAATTTTGGCTTCAAAAAAAGTTCATTGGCTAAAAACCAAATATTTTACCGGGTCCAATTCAAAAATTGGGGCGTAACCCATGCTATTTATGTAGATAACCATTTTCTGAGTTGCCGGATTTCGGAAGGGTTTAACAGAAATACCCGTTTCTACATGTACTTCACGATCCCCAGTATTTCTGCGCAGAAGACACTTTTGCATGGTTTGGAATACACTAACTGTCGATCTAAAGAAAATTTTCCACATCGATTGCAATTATCTCTTTTAGGGCGGATTTCTCGACTGCCTGTTAACGTCAAAGTTCACGTGTCAGTTGAGAAATCGGCCCTAAAACTAAAATATTGAGTCTTCCCTTCCGGTTTATGCCTACCGAGGTCAACCGCTTTTTTTTATATCTCTGCGGACCTTTTTGGTCGGTAGCAGAGATAATACCGAAAAAGCCCAGGACCCCGGAGATGTCATTTTAAAATCTCGAAGTTTCGGGACTGTCAAAAAGCTACGGGATTATATGCTTTATTATACATAGCGTCGTTAAAACGCGTCTTTTGATACCTCCTTCGACTTTTTTGGACGGTATCTAAGAGAGTCCAGAAAAATCCCGGCGTCCCGTGATTTTCGTTTTAAAATCGCAAAATAACGGGATTGCCAAAAAGATTCGAGATTCAATGCCTCAGTAGATAGTGAAAAAAAAATCGACTCACTCTGAAAAGTATCGATTCTTCTCTTAATATCGAATAAACAATCGAATGAACTCACATCTACTTTGACATTACCACGTGAAGTGAAATAGCAAAAGAAATTAGTGAAAATATTGCCAATTTCATCACGAAATTTAATCGTTGAATAAAATTCTTTTGTGGCAAGTGATTCAACATCATTACTAGCGAAAGAGCACTACACTTCGCACGCAAAAAAAGAGAGCTCCAGCAAAGAAGACAAGTATAACTAAATTAATAGAACAAAATGGCATTACGCGTCCAATTTGAGAACAACGATGATATCGGCGTTTTCAGCAAATTAACAAATGCATACTGCCTGGTAGCCATTGGTGGCTCTGAAGCTTTCTACAGTGTTTACGAATCGGAGCTGGCTGAAACAATACCAGTTGTACATGCAAGCATTGGCGGTTGCCGCATTCTCGGCCGTCTCACAGTTGGCAACCGTAATGGATTGCTTGTACCACATTCCACCACCGATGTTGAGTTACAACATTTGCGCAACACATTACCAGATGCTGTCAAAATTCAACGTGTCGAAGAACGTCTATCGGCTTTGGGTAATGTAGTCGCCTGCAATGATTATGTAGCCTTAGTACATCCCGATTTGGATAAGGAAACAGAAGAAATTATTGGTGATGTTCTAAAAGTGGAGGTATTCAGACAAACTATAGCCGAAAATCCATTGGTTGGCTCATATGCCGTACTCAGCAATCAAGGTGGTATGGTACATCCAAAGACTAGTATACAAGATCAAGATGAGCTATCATCGCTGTTGCAAGTGCCATTGGTGGCTGGTACCGTGAATCGTGGTAGTGATGTGTTAGCGGCAGGTATGGTAGTAAATGATTGGATCTCATTTGTGGGTATGAGTTCGACAGCTACAGAGATGTCCGTGATTGAGAGCGTATTCAAATTGAATCATGCACAACCCACCACTGTCACTACAAAATTGCGTGCTGCACTTATTGAAGAGATGTCTTAAGCATTATTAAATGTATGGATGAAGTGGGTGTATGCTGCGCTGTTTTCCTGTGAGGTTAAACGAAATTATATTGTAAACGAGAGTTTTGTAATACAAAAGAATTTAAATAATAAAATTTAATGTTAGCACTAAATATCATTGTTTATAGTTTTGCTATAGCGCTTACATGAGTAGTATCCCTCGATGGAGGAATGGGAAGAAGGTTTAGTCTCTGTTGGAGCAACACATCCGAACACCTTCAAGGCGGAAGTATACGCCATAAGTCGGCAAAATCAGTGCTTGTTTGTGTAAGAAGTATAAATGACTTCGAACCAGAAAAACAGTTTTGGTAGCTTGAGGTTCAATTCGTTTGATTTCGAAAAAAAAATGCCTTTAGTAGTAGAATAGAAGCTGTCCCACTTGTCAAAAAACACTCAAGCATTTGAGAAGGCACAGCTGCAGAGGTGCTTGGAGGTCATCGGAATCGTTTTGATGCGGAGATGCATCGCGCGATTTCCTTGAAAAAAAAAAAAAAAACAAGCTATCACATACCGGAATGACTCTTGTTTAGTTGACCAACAACGGCTGTATAATCCATTTTAATACACATTCAGGGACCAAGCAAAAACTACAGACCGTCATTGATGAGGAGTCATTTCCACGACGATCGTACCTTGATAAATTAGTTTTTACCAGATAGAGAGCTGTTCATTCAGTTGGACCATGTTTAAGCCGCTTCTATAAGTGGACGTTGCGTTGGTCTCCCAGCTCCAACTGGGTAAACCGGGAAGTACATATCCTGTAGGAAATATCAACTGCAAATCAGTAGAGACTCTCAGCTGACTATGTCAATAGCCCTAAAGACCAATTATATCTCCGACATTTAACATGTCCTCGTCATTTGAAGTCTACCAGTTTCCTTAGAACTACTGACGATTTGAAAAGCCATGCTAAACAGTATACCCCTCGAAACAGTGTCATGCATTAATTCACCACAACAGTCGATTACAGTGGTGACTTGATGAACCTCTTCCCGGGTATTGAATGGAGATAACATTTTTTTTTGACGATCCTAAAAATGCACTTTGCCCGTTGTTTCCCACTCGCCCAAGTATTTTTCTCAACATTTAGTCACAAAAGCTCTTCGAAGATCATTGAGCAAAAATATATGTATGTATTGCGAAGTTTTACTACATCGTGAAGTGATTCTCTTATATCGAAATTGCATATTTTATTATTTAACTATTTATTAAAAAATAAAAAATGTTGCTAGTTTTCTTTTAACACTTTTTTTTATTATTTCAATATTTAGTAGATCACGTTCGCGTGACCATCCATCTACCTCAGCGTCAACATCGTCGAGACGTCGTGGCGCAGCGAATGAACGTCCTAAAGTCACAGAAGCGGATTTGGAGGGCAAATCTGCCGAGGAAGTTGAAATGCTAAAAACAATGGGTTTCTGCACGTTCGACACAACCAAAAATAAGAAAGTTGAAGGTAACGATGTCGGAGAAGTGCATGTAATCCTGAAACGTAAATATCGTCAATATATGAATCGTAAAGGTGGCTTTAATCGGCCGCTGGACTTTGTGGCATAGCGTGATTGTGGTGAAACAGCACGACAGACGCGCCGCCTACAAATTCACCACAATTTCAAGCTATATGTCGACGTACAATACTACGTTGAAAATATTTTTTTTTTTTTTGTTTTAATTTTAATTTTTAAGTGTGCCTGTTGCTACAACAGCGCAGACGACAATCCTGCAATTTTATGCAATAGACCGGTTTACAAAATTCAATTTTCAAAATTTCCACCACAACATACCTCATTAATATTTAAAATATTAACAACAAACTAATAGATTTTATTAATTAACAGTTGAATGTTTAAGTTTTTTTTTGTGTCGCCATAGTATGTAAGAAAACACCTTTTAAATATCAAAAGTTTATGGTGTGACGAGCTGAAAATGCTGACAAAGCAGCTCTTCACATTCCATTCTTTGATAAACTGAGAACTAGTTCTGAGTTCTTGAATGTTTTTTGAATATTTAAAGTAATTACAATAACTATTTGTTTTATCTATATAAAATGCTACAAAAACTACAAAAACCATTCAACATGAAGTTAAAATGTTCAAAACTCTAAAATAAATTAAGGCAAGAGAGTAGCAGTTTTATAAAAATATATACATATACATATATATATATTTTTTTTAAATTTTTTAAGACGATCTTTAAAATTTTATATTTTCAGAATTAATTAAAATTTGGTTAAAACGCTTTAGCTTAGGTAATACCCATATGCACTCAAAATCGAAGAAGGGGAAATTTCGAAAACTAGTACATTGGCATCACTTTCTCTGATTTATTTTTTGGCCAAACCAAATTCTGAAATAATGTATTCCCAAATTTAAAAAAAAATTAAACCACGAAAATTGTTAGTTTGGCTGGCATCACTTTCCACTTATTTTTGCCTGATGCAGTAAAAGCTTTTTTTAACCAAATTTCGAAAAAAAAACTTTAACTTCGAAAATTGTTAGATTGATATCACTTTTTCGGCTTATTTTGCCTGATGGACATAAAAACATTTTCTTAACAAATTCTGAAATGATGTTCTCCAAAATCTAAAAAAATTTAACTAAGAAAATTTCGAAAATCTTAAGATTAACATCACTTTTTCGACTTATTTTTTAAATAATGTATTCCCAAATTAAAAAAAATTATTTTCGAAAATTTCGAAATCGTATCTCTTTTTTACTTATTTTTACCCAAATTCTGAAATAATTTATTTTCAATTAAAAAAATTAAACTTCGAAAATTTCGAAAATCGTGGGATTGACATCACTTTTTCGGCTAATTCTTGCCTGATGCAGATAAAAGTGTTTTTAACCAAATTATGAAATTTATATATTCCCAAATTGGAAAAAAACACAAGTTCGAAAATTTCGAAGATCGTTAGATTAGCAACACATTTTTATAAAATCTAGGCTGCACTCTTGCTTATAATGCAAATTTCTTTTCGGGAAACTAAGTGCTGAAACATAATAACGACGAACGGCGAATTTCGCTACGCTGAGCGATAATATCGTTCAGAGTTCTTGCAACTATTTCGCTCAAAATTCACTGTGGTGAGTTTCTCGCCATTCGATGATATTGTGTTTCAGCGCTAACTACACAACAAATTTAATTTAAAATTAACAAATTCTTGTTATGAATTAACTGTGTAAACACAAAATTAACCAAAATTACTTGAAGTATTTGAAAATCAGAAAATATAAAACAATACAACAACATTAAAGCTTCAGTTACACATACTTAACATAGCATAGCACCAACAAGCAGAAACACTGCATTATTATACAACACAGCACATACAATGAAAGTTAGATCACTTGCTATGTTTTAAGCTGATGCCATGTTAAGTATGAGTAATTGAGACTTTACCACAACAAATATCCCAGCAAGCATTAAAATGCATAAACTCTCCCCATATATCCTCCACACACTGCAATAGTACAACTTTTTATCAAAATAACTTTTTTTTTTACAACAAATATAGCAACTATATATACACAACATAAATAACAATAAATATCCCTTACCTTAAATATCCTACCCAACATAACTAGCCCACACCCTAAACCCCATACAATATATAACCCCTTAAACCCTACAAATACGTCCCAAATACAATAGACCAAATATGCAATAGCCAGGGATTTTTTTATAATTATTAAAGCTAAAATAGGAGAACAGAAAAATTATGTATATAAATACAATAATTGTTACAGTGGTAATTATTATATGAAACAAAAAAAAATGTATTCAAACATTTTTCTACAATTTTATACAATGTGTGACTTATGATGTGTACTTTTATTTCAAAACTAAACAATATTTGAACAGTTAATTCACACACAAGTGCCGTTAAAATATTTAAAAAAAAAGTTTTTATAATTAATTTTGTTGAGAATCAATAACAGAAAAAAAATACATTTATACATGGGTCATTCTATGTCAAATCGACAAATTTTTACCTGACCCCCTGCGATTTCGCTAAAAATTTGCTATCTTTTTGTACCCCCCGAAAGACATTTTTCAGAATTTTTTCAAATTTTTTTCCCCAAATCAAAAAAAGTTATGAAGTTTAAAAAAAAACTTTTTTTTTTAATGCTGTAACTTTTTTAAAATCGACTGTTTGGGATAATTTTTTTTTTTTTTAATTTTTTTTTGAAATGTAGTTTTCGGAAAAAAAAACAAAAAGTTTTTTAAAAGCCAAGGTAAATAATTTTTTTTTTTTTCGAAAAAAAAGTCCGACCCTTATTTTATTTTTATTTTTTTTTTAAACTCCAACTAATTCTGCAATAAGCCCCGCTAATAATAAGATGTGCCGACAATCGCGTCTATTTTTTTATTGAAAAAAAATTTCATTAAAAAGTTATATAAAATGAGCCAAAGTTGAAAAAAAAGTTTTCAATAAAAAAAAAATAGAAGAGATTGTCGGCACATCTTGTTATTAGCGGGGCTTATTGCTGAATTTATTGGAGTTTTAAAAAAAAAAAAAAAAAAAAAAAAAGGGTCGGACTTTTTTTCGAAAAAAAAAATTTTTTTTTTTTTTTCGTTTTCCGAAAACTAAATTTAAAAACAAAAATTAAAAAAAAATGATCCCAAACGGTCGATTTTGGAAAAAGTTACAACATTTAAAAAAAAAACGTTTTTTTTTAAAGTTCATAACTTTTTTTGATTTGGGGGAAAAAATTCTGAAAAATCGTAGGGGGGTAGGTAAAAAATTTGTCGATTTGGCATGGAATGACCCACATGCATAACAACTGATAGCGGAAGAAAAATAAACATGAGAAAGTTTAAAATATGAAAGGAAGCAAAAACAAGAATCGGAAAAAGAAAGTAAAAAGGCCGGCAGATAAAAGGTTGCCGATTTTTTTTCGAAAAAAGTCAATTTATTTAAAAAAAAAAATCAAAAAAATGTCGGACAAAAATTTTTGATTTTCTTCAAAAACCTTTTTCGAGAAAAAATTCAGGCTAATTTTATTAATTTTCCACTTTGAAGGCGTGAAAAAATTCACAGTGAAAAATTTTCTGGGATTGGCCTGATTGTTTTTTTTTTTATCACAAGGGTTGCCAATGAATTCTCTTTTCAACTTTCTCACAAGCGCTAAAATATGCAACTGTATTAAAAGCATTAAAATAAATATTATTACAGCACTTAACTTTTATGTAAAAATACATACATAAATACATTATGAAATAGATACATAAAACCACATACTTGATATTTATATACTGTTTATATACTATCAATACATGAAAGTATGTATTTACCACCACAAATCGCAATAGTTAATATTTGGCATACAACTAATAACGATTTGGCTCATCCACACCCCATACATACATACACACACAATTTAGCTATAGTTAAACAAAATTGCAGGGATTTTATTTAATTTTCACACGTATTTTTAATACAAACTAACTAGTAATATTTTGTTAAAAAAAATTTAAATACATTTTCTCTCACATTTTGTACAACAATTTCACTTTGGTTCCATTTTCTATTTTATGTTTTTGTTTTTTTTTTTCATACAAGAAATGCATAAATCTCGCATTCTGTAATTTTTTGGGCAATATTTTCGAATTTTTTCTTTATTTTAATTTTAAAAATCTTAAAACAAAATAAAAAAAAAAACATTCAAAAATTTAAATTAAGTATTTTATTTATATTAGACTTAAGTTTAAATTTATATAAAAACAAAACATGTATTCCAAAAATGTAAAAATTTACACGAAAGCGCCAAAAGAGGGAAAATATGTCGAAACTGAAATAAATTAAATGCGAAATATTAAAAAACTGCGTTTTTTCTTATACGAAGGTATGTACTACGTATGTAGATAGTTCTTGAAAAATAATATTTTTTTGTAGGTTCTATAAGGTATGTGACGTAAGTCAGTTTACCGAAACCGAATTTTTCAAATTTGGTTTATGGGAATTAAAATCAGAAGTGGAATAAGGGTGGGCCCATGAAAAACAGAAGTATCAAAGTAATAACACTGTACAACAGCCAAAAAATCCCAGCGAGTTTCTCATCGGTTTCTAAAGCCTTTGACTGTGCTGAATCCGAATCTGAAGTCAGAATTTTTGAGTCACCCTAGGTTTTCCCTCCAGAGGAGAGTTTGTTCAGATTTTTTGCACTAGAAATAATTAAGTCAAACTAGCCTACGAATCTTCACTGAGGGCCTCATTATGACGAACGATTCGTCTGCTCACAATATCCCTTACCCATCGCATTTTTTGTCATTTTTGTTTTTTTATGTCAAAGAAAAGTCGAAAATATTTAAAAAAATCAATGGAGCAAACGAAAATTATAGATAATGCGATTTTGTGAGCAGACAAATCCGTCGTCTGAGCTATCGTTCGTCATACGTAATGAGGCCCTTAAAGTAAAAAATGATAATTTTTAATTTTTAAAAAAATGTTTGTTTAATAACTTATTTTTATTGTTTGCACAAAATTAAATTATAATCCCTTGACCCAAGAAAAACTCTTATAAACTAATAAATTTTTTTTTTACAACTACCAATCTCTTTATAAACCACCCTCTAGAAAGGAAATCTATGGTGAACCGAAAAATCTGACTTAGGATTCGGATTTAGCACATCCAAAAGCTTCAGAAACCGTAGAGTAAGTCGGTGGGATTTTCAAAGACTTAAATTTTGTTGTACAGTGTTATTTCAGGCTGATTTTATGATATCATACGACAGAAATCAATCACTATAGATTACCTATGATAAATTATAAGCAAAGAACTTCATCATATTGGCGTTTAACCGCCTAGATTTTGGCCGTTGCGTATCAAAGCAAGAAAGTCATCCCTTTTCATCAGGGGAGTTCAAGTCATGCTACACCTGTTTTTTCCAGCTCAGTCGATGTATCCCTCTTCCATTGTTGCCGAATTCGGTTGTCGATAGGAAAGTATTCTGAGATAGAGCTTCTTTGTCCAGCTAGCGGAGTTTTTGAGCTTTAATTCGGTGCACTATTCTCAGATCTACGCAAATCTCATATATCTCATAGGTAAATTTCCTTCAATGCTCGCTGTTGGCATTACCATAAATGTGCCGGAGAACTTTCGCTCAAATACTCCATATAGAGTGATCTTTCTACGTTAACAGAGAACTTTACTTCTCAGTTGCCTACTCAGTACGAAGTAACACTTATTGGCAAAAGTGATTCTCCGTTGGATATCTATACCAACATCATTTTCGCTGGTTTTCAAATAGACTACCATAGTTTCCAGTTCCAAATTTGTAACTATCAAAAGCGACGTGGCTGATAAGATTTTTCCTCTTGTCCTCATTCATCGCAAGATTCACTTTCTTCGCTTCTTCATCCAGTCTAGACTGGTCATAACTTTTTTTAAACTATTTACGGTAGAATCAGGAATACCTGATGAAATTAGAAGAAATCGTTTCCCGACAACGCCCACATTCGATATGGAAAATTTCGAAAATCAACATAATTCGGTAAGGTAAATGCTAAAATAGTATAAATTTGTAGGTAAGTCCTCCTAGGGTATTTAATGTTCGGTTCACCCGCACTTAGACTATCTTACTTGTTTTTAAATGAAACACATTTTTATACTATAAAAAAAATTAACTTTATTAATTATTTAGAATTAAGAATTTTTATAATTTTTTTTTTAGTTTGAAATAAATTATGTTGTACATGGTTAGAAAAATGTATTAAAGTATTAACCGCCAAAGCTGTAAACTATTTATTACAATACAAAAATTACAGTCAATACTCAATAAGTCGAATCGAATTTCAAACGGTTCGAATATTGAGTAAGAAATACTTATAAGTTTTCGAAAGTTTGTAAAATAATTTCTTGGAACTATTTACAAACATGATATTTGAATTTTTTTAATGAAATCACCCTATTTTAAAATGTCTAAAGCACTCTATCTCAACAATTTTCAGCTGAGATGGTACGTTTTTGAATCAAATTATAAAAAAAAAATTCAAAAAAAAATTTTTAGACAGGGCATTTTTGTAGAATATTTTAAAATAGGGTGATCTTTCATTCAGGCGTCGATATTTCGCATGAAGATGGCTGAGTGGAGGAGCGGCAATTAACTCCGTTCTAATGTAGAGCTAGTTTTTATTCATGTGTAGAGAGAAAAATCAAGAAATGCTTATTAGAATGGTAATAAGTGGGTTTAATTACACAAATTTAAGAAATGAAATTTTTTATTGAAGAAATGAAAAAATAATCAGTTATTTTACATACTAAATATTTCCTCTTTAATATGCTATATATATATTTTCTTATATAATGTTATATAATAGGGCAATTCGTTTAAATACGCAATTTTCCCGTTGCCATATCATATCGACCCCTTTTCGCAGAATTATCGTAAGCGTAATTTCTTCGAAACATACTTTTTCATCCCAAAAGTTGGCTTTCTTTTTTATGGTATCGAAAAATTTGTATTTTGTCCCTTACGATGACTTTGCGATATTATGCTGCCTAGAAGTTTGCAAGCTCAAATTTCCTTAATTTTTTTTAAATTATATAAATTAGTAAATAGCTAGAAAACGACCAAACTTCGCAAAACAAAACCGTTTCGCTTTCACTTCGTTTTGGCTCCAGCCGAACAGTTCGCACCTACTTTTTTCTTTCATAAAAAATGTCGGGATATTTTATTGAAATCGAATCCATATTTAACTTCAAATGATGAATTGCCCCATTTAATTTTAGTTAAGTAGTTATTATTCGCATGCATGGAAATGTTCGGCTGGGCCTTAAAATATGACGTCGATCGTTATCTTTAATAACTGTTTTACAAACTAGATTTTATTATATGTGATTAGACTTGTTGTATTTCAACGCCTTTTATTAAAATTTTTGTTTTTCGTTAGTATTACTGCAAGAAAATCAAATACTACGCAAAAACTTTTCATTCGTATATGTTTTTAATATTTTTCATTTTGTTCAGTCCAGTATCACGAACAGCCCTTTCTTTATATATTCAATCTAAATAAGGCAAATTTTCTTTTATTTATTTTTTAATATATTTTTTTTGCATGATTTATTGTTTAAATAAGTGAGCGCTTGAATAGAAAATTCGGTTATGTAACAGCAAATAATTAAACAGACCTACTCAAAGGAGGGAAACATTCAAGAATAGTCTTATATGCTTTGCTCTTTTCTTCATCACAAAGTTATAGACCGTCGCTTGAAGCATTTTGTTCCATGGTTTTTATATCAAATCAATAATAATTTAAATTTAAAATATTTATGTAATTAACATTTGTGCGTTGTATATAAGCAATAATTAATAGTTAATTCAAAAATGACAAAAGAACCTGCTAAGCGCATAATAAAAGAATATGTATTAAGAATTAACTCTGTGTAGGATATAATCCACCAAAAAAGAGGAAAAACTAGTTCAGCTTTTAGCAGCATAAATTGTTGTTTTAATAAACAATATACTGCAGAAATGCATAGTTGCATATAAATAACCTACAATATTGGGCTTGACTGAAACATTTGAACACATTTCGAATTTATTTCTTCTTGCACAAAAAATGTATGTCTTACAAACGCACTTCACTCTAACCCATATAACGATTAATCGCTTTGTTAGCAGCGCAACTTAAAAAGTATTATAATAAAACTAATTTAAATAATAAACAAAAAAAATACTAGTGCCAAAAAAAAGTGTTAGGAAATAAGCACAGTTTAAATGCTGTACGTTAATTAATTTTTTGTTTTCTTCTCTTCTTCATACTATTTATAAGGAATATAATAAGCTACGTCTTCAACTACTGCCTTTATATGCATAGTTTCCTCTCTTCTCTGTTTATTGTACGCGCCACAATTTTAATCGGCTTTGCGTGGCTTACGCTTGCGCACCTCAACCGGACTAGGTTTGTTCGCATCAACTGCTTTTTCTTTTTCGATTTTTGTTTGCGCTGTTTTTGATTTCGCATCTTTCTCGCTTTCCGGCTCATCCGATTCGCTAACATTTGAATTCTTCTCACCCTCTGAAGTACCAGCCGCATCTTCAGCTTCATCTTCGCCACCAGCACTTTCATTATTCTCATCTTCTTGCTCCTCGTCGTCGTCATCTTCATCATCATCATCCTCATCGTCATCTTGTTCATCAACTAAATCATTTTCATCTTCAATCTCATCGGCAGCTAAATCTTCAATTGCATCTGAACCAGCAGATTTCTCTTTTGATTCGGAGAAAGTTTGACGATGTGATTTCTTTGGTGGATATAAAAAGTCTACAACACAAACAAGCAACAAACCCAAAGTGGCACCAACAAAGATTGTGCCTATGGCAAAGAGTGCATATGATCCCCATGTTGGTAGGCCATATTCTTCCTGTAAGCGTACATTGAAATCCTAATCAGTGAAGAAAGAGAAATTATTGCTTTAATAGTTGTATTATACTACTAATATAATAAATTTGGGTGAACTGAGTGGAACGTGACACCTCCTTTACAAATACATATTGGACCTCGTTTTCTCAGAAATTTTCGTTGGGAATCGATATATTTGTCGAACACAATTTTGCTTTCAGCTGATAGAAATTATTTAAAAAAAAAAATCATTTCTCGGTATCCAGATAATAACTCTTGAAGGTGAATAGCGCCTTTCGACACCCCTCCCTATAGTTTCCGACTATTTCTAGAATAGTCTAAGATCCAATTTATATCATAATAAGGGCCTACGTCTGCCGGTCCTCCTCTAGTATTCTTACATTTTATTTGTTATTAGATATTATACTTAAATTCAAAATCCTTATAAATTAACTCACCTTTAAAGTATGCGACAATTTAAAGAAATATGATAGTATAGACATGTGTAGAGTATCAGGTTTTTTCCAAGCAGAAATCGGTTCAAGTTTTTCCCACTTTTTAAGCTTGAGAAATAATGCCAATGCATCACCATCACGTGAACCACGATACTGACGGAATTGTCCTTCTTTGACACTATAATTGGAATATAAAATATATAAGTAGATTTACAAGTAATTTACACTTTAATATGTAGCTTATAAACTTACTGATATATTGTAGGTAGCGCGGTAACAAAGAAACGCCCGCTTAGAGAGGGGGATGTAGTAACATCAATTTTAGCAACATTTACATTCAAAACCTTGGCATTTTTAGCGAAACGTTCCCAAGTGGGTGCAAGATTTTTACAAGCCGGACACCATGGTGCAAAACTAAAGGAGATAAAAATTCAATGAAATATTTGTGTTATAACAATAAATAGTTAAATTATCATTAATGAATTTGCTCATATTGTCACGCAGTGGGTGCTTTCATAAGACAAAATTGCCAACGCCCTGCTACCAACGTAACAATTTGATCATATCAATATTAATGCAAAATATGCTTATGCAGCAATTACTCTAATAATAATGAATTATATATGAAAATTTAGAATACAAAATTACGCTAAACTAAAGAAAGGGAGTAGTGCAATAGGCCGGCCATAACACAAAACGTGATGCACTCTACATATGTATGTACATACATACATCTGTACATTAGTGCGGCTCGATTTCAAAATCGAGAAAATGGTATTCTAAAGATTAAAATAAGATACATACTTTGCCGACGGAAGCATACCTTTTAAATAAATTCTGATGTGCCTACTTTTGAATTTTGTCTTTCGAGCGTCAACGACCCACTTATCCGAGTGGCACACCACCTGAAGGGTTCCGCATACAAAAATTAAAAAAAAAATGTACCAAGTTTGACACTTAAGATGAAAAAATCAGCGAAATGGGTTTTTTTTTCTTTGGAGTTTTTTTCTTAAGAAATTTATTGAGTCAAAACATTTCGCTTGATTTTTCCATGTAAATTGTCAAAAATTGTGATTTTTTAAATGTTTGTATGAGGAACACGCCAAGAGGGTGTGCCACTGACATGGGTGGATCAGCACTGCGAAGTTAGTGGTGATCGGTCATACATTTGAAATCGATTGAGGCAGTCTAAATAGCCCAACGTAGGATTTTTCATACTTTGACGCTCAAAGTCAAAATTCTGGACATAAATCGTTTTAGAAGTATGCATCCACGGGCTAAGTATTTTATTTTATCCCTAGAATAAAATTTTCCTTAACACTTGGTTGATTTTTTTTTGCCCCAATAAAAATCGACCCACCCTAATACATATACATATCTACAGCTAATTCAACATCTGCTACATTTTATGATGCACCATGCAGCTGCAGCTGCTAGCATCATCGCTATTCTATTCTACATTATACTATGCATGTGGTCGCTGCTGCTGCAACTTTGTAGTCAATACAGTTAACTTACAATTCAACCATCCATTCGCCGTGTAACATCAATTGCCAATTATCCTCATTTAATTCTACCAATGTTTTTTGGGGTGCATGAAATTCATCCATTATTTCGATATCATCCACATGTGCCATTAAGGTAGTGAATGCCGTGAATGTTGCAAAAATCACCAAATATATTGAAAACGCATTAAGACAGCCCCGTGCAAGGCTTGACTTGGAACGTGTACTTGAATCCATTGTTGCTTGCAGTTTTGGCTTTTTCTTCCAAGTGCACGCGTTTTACTAGCAATTCTTATTGTGGTCTCGAAAATGGTTTAACAAATTTTACATTGATTATTTATAATTATATTTAATTTTGTTCAAACTTCCACTATTTATTGAACAAAAGAAATACCGCTGTGAAAAAATTTCAGTCTGCTTCAATCAGAAAAAATGACGACGAATGTGGGATTTTGCCGTTTTTTGCTTCTTTCAAGTTCTTGTTCTTGGAATTCCAATGCAGTGTTGCCGCAGCATGATTTTTATTGCTTTCAAAGATTTATCGATATATTTTTTTAGCGAATCGGTGTTTGACAATTTCTGGATTTTAAAATGACAGTCCCGGGATTTTTCGATATTATCTCATAAAAGACGCGCCATTACGTCGGTATGAATAGTCCGAAAGCAGAGACTCGCGGGTCGAGCAGCAATTTCGGAAATTGGATTTAAATCATCATAAATCAAATTTTTGTACCAAATTCCGATGACTTTTGTGATTTGTATCGAGTTTCCCGTTCCGACTGAATGTCTGAAGGACCCCTTGATATTGAGCTCTATCAACTATTACGACGGATTTCCCGACGAACAAAAATGTATTCGATTTTATCAGAAATTGATTTTGAATTTCGATACATCGATGCAATCTCTATGGACTCTCGAATTAATGCCGAAGGGAGCTCCGCCGGGATAGTAGATAGGCCTCTTTGTTCCAAATTTTCGAAGGTGTCGATTTAGTCACCTCTTTCGACAAGTATATTGGGTTCTATCAGCTACTCCGACGGAGCTTGCCGTTGGGAATAGTTTGGGAGTATCGATAGATATTTCGTCGACTTCATCGAAATCCGCTACCAATTTTTGACTTATTCCCACGGGAGGCTCCGTTGGTATAGGTGATAGAGAATTTAATCGACTCCATCGGAATTTGGCAGTGAGTTTCGATGATTGATCTCTATGTAATATATTGGGTTCTTTATATTGGGTTCTATCATTAATTCCGAAGGAGCTTCCCGTTGGGAATGATTCGGGAGAGTCGATGGATAATTCATCGAATTTATCGAAATTTTTCGCGCTCTTTCTAAAGGCTGATTTACACGGGTCGATTATTCTGGTCTGTTTTTTTTTTTTTTTGTCGTTCCAATGTGTAAATAGCAATTCGATCGATTCACACCTTGTATTTGAAGGAGAACGCAGTGGAACGACAAAAATCTACCCGTGTAAATCATCCTTAAAGCGGGCTACTTACCTGCCAAGAAATGCCTCAAGAAAAAAATGAGCATATATTTCTTGTGCCTGGTCAAGAAATTTTGACGTTTACCAAATTTTCCATTTTTTCCAAATTACTCTTATAAAAATGTATAAAACATGTGTAACGCAATATGTACTCACCTTTGATGTGTATCTGCACGGTTACCTCAAGAAATATATGCCAACTATCGAAAAGTGCTGAATTTTTTCTTATGAACTGAGTATCAGCTCAAGAAAATTTGACGTGTGAAAACGTTTCTTGACCATTTCTTGAGCGTTTTTTTATATGGAGGCGGCCGCCGTGGTGTAGCGGTTAAGTGTTCGGCCTTCTACAGCAAGTCGTGGCGGTTCGATGCCCGGCAAAAGTAACATCAAAAATTATTTAGAAAAAGAATTTTTCTAAACGGGGTCGCCCCTCGGCAGTAGTTTGGCAAACTCTCCGGGTGTATTTCTGCCATGAGAAGCTTCTCAGCAAAAAATTCATTTGCTTTGCAAGTGCCGTTCGGAGTCGGCAAAAAACTGTAGGTCCCGCCAACTTGTAGGAAAACTCAAAAGCAACACACCACAAGTTGGAAAGAGAAGCTCGGCTAAAAATCTCGTTAGAGGTTATGATAACCTGTTGGTATATCGCCGCCATTAGTTTTTTTTTTTTTTTTTGACATTTCTTGGCAGGTGAGTAGCCCGCTTAAGGCGTCGACAATCTAGGAACGATGAGATTTTCGGAATAAGGTGACAATCTCGGGTTCAAAAGGTTTCAAAAGTTACATTTGGGCCTTGGTATGTATAGTCCGAAAGCGACGACCCGATATTTTATTTCTGTCAAGAGTTTCGGGATCGGGTATCCCTCGGCTCGATGCCTTAAGGCTGATTAACACGGGTCGATTTTTTGTCATTCCACCGTTTAAATAGCACGTTCCACGACCAGAAAATCGGTTCATGTAAATGAGCCTTTACGGAAGAGAAGTTGACACATGTTGATTTTATTCACAGCTGGCAAGTACATTTGTTTTGTTTTCTCCATTTGGAGCAATTTTGGGAGCCAGTTTTTTTTAACAGTCGATCGGTGCGAGCGCGAGAAGTTTCAACGAATTTGACAAGTAAATTTTTACATAGCGAATTTAAATATATTTTGTGCACTGATAATAAAACGTTTTAATTTTGAAATAATAGACGCAGCCGAACAACAACCATAGTATTCAACGAATAGAGAAGACAACAACTATAAGCTGCGACATTCTCGAAAATGGCTAGCCTAATTCGTGTACCATCGATTTTGGCCAAAAATGCTGCTGCAATGGTAGGTGGAAGTTTTTAAAGAATTACTTTAATTAACACGGCAATGTTGATAGAATAGGTGATTATTTGTAAAAAATGTAAAAATGAATGATTTTTCGTTGTCACTTACATTTCGCAGATTACACAACCAATTTTTTTTTCGCAAAAGGCACATGCAAACGTCTACGTTTGTGGGCGTACAGGTGGAGAGGCAAAGTTTTGGACATGCGGGTTGAATGCTATATTTTTATTTTATTTTCATTGGGGTTGACGCAAAAGAGGATGCAATGAGCTATAATAGATTGAATGATTGTTGTGAAATTCGTGTATAATGCTGGGTTAAAGGGACTAATTTTGTCTAATAAGAACAAATGTAGATACATACGTGTGTGCGTTAATATGGAGCGTGCAAAGACAAAAGACTAGAACGCATGTTGTTTCACCAAGTTAAGATATGGCCAAAGATTGTGGGGTATGGGGAACCCTAATGAAAACAAGCAAACGACTATCAGCGAAAAGAGAATAAGACAGACGGTGTTGGATATTTTTGTTATGTAACTTCTTCTGTTTGAGTTTTTTTGACCACTTTTTACTAACTTTATTCTGTTATAGCCAGGTTTGATGTGCTCTAATGCATATACTTAGTTCACAGGGGTCAGTTCCTCCACTTTCTGCGCTTCTGGGAGTATTTTTGTTTGCAGAAGTAGTCATATGCTTATGTATAGGTAGGTATGTGATATTTACGCAAACCATTTCTTTTGGTTTTGTATGATACGATATCAGGACAGGGCCGTAGATAGGGAAGTACAGTAGGCCGCCGCCGTCGAATGCCGTCACTTCCAGTAACTGAACAGGTAGCCAAAAAGGACTATTCTAAATATAAAAAAGGGGGGTTTCGGAAAAGTAAAAGTCATCTCGTTTGCTGTTGAAGATAAACTTAAAAGACAACTTCTCGTTGGTCAACTGCCAACGGACGACGTTGCTAAGGTAGTTAGCTTTGACAACAGATTTAGAACAGAATGGGGATAAAAGATTACCTGGGATGCCTCGATAGTTGAAAGATTCCACGGGAGTAGAGCACTGGTATGGTATAAGAACGACTCGACTTGTTCTTAACAACAACAACAACAACGACTCGAAAACCCCTGCGGGTTAGGCGACTAATATGCACATAGGTAATGACCTCTCATTCCCCATCTTCTCCCTCCTCATGGATAGAGGGATGACATGACCTAGAAGGTTCCACTGATCATACCAAATCGCTACCACGATAGTCGGGCAGTACCGCAAGGGAGTACCGCAGCGTACCGGGTTCATATCCGGCCAAGGACTGTCAATTTCGGCATCACTCCCCAAAACCTTCGGGGAGTGCTTTTGCTGTTAACAACAACAACTCGAAAACTCCGGAAGGGATTGGTGCGGCAATATTCGGCCCCCGAACCAACTGATCCGACCCCTTATGAGATTATCTGAGCATCCTTCAGGCTGAATTAGTCGCAATAAGTCTGTGAGTAGAAGACTGAAGGTTTTGACCCAGTGCATGTTGGCTATAAAAATATTATCAACCTGTTTAAGAGCTGTCTCAGGATTAAAACAGGTATTCTGACGGGTCACTGCAGGCTCAAGACCTACATGCATAAGTTGAGCATCTCCTCGGACAGTCTGTGTCGCTTCTGCGATATTGAGGATGGAAGAGCGGAGCATGCGATGTTTTTTCTAGAAGGAAGCAGAAAGTGATGTAGATGTGCTATGGACGGCACAATAGATCTTACGGTCTCAGTGAATTACTTCAACTTTATTCGATTCGGATACTATCCAGACTGAGCCCGCAGAAACCGAATGTCAATTGTCTTCTTAACAAGTCAGTGGAATAGACTCAGCTCAATTTCAAAGCGGCTGCCTTTTGTAGTTCTCTAGTGCCGGTCTCGACTTGAGATTAATGCGGAATTTTGCTAGTTATCTAATCAAAACAAAAAAATATATGCAGGTGACACCAAAGACTTTTGTTAGTGGGGCTCTGTTATTCTGTTTATCATCGCTCTTAGAATTTCAATACAATTTTTCATCTTAAGATTTTTAGCATGAGCCATAGCTGTTTTGATTGAGATGTCTAGACAGTAAAAGTACTTTATTGCGCTTAGTCGGCTCATATCTTTATGTGATGAGACTTGACGGGCGAATCATGGCTATATAAATATTGACAGTCTTCGACGGATATGAAACCATCTCCCTTTGTGCCAACCCTGTAAATCCGCTAATCTCCAAGCCCCTGGTTTTCATTAGGACAAATTTTGACAACTTTTATGGACTTTACCGAAATAAGCAACCAAATCTCGATAAAGTCGATGAAATTTGACACCATTTGACATAATGAAAACCAGCCTCAGGGCTCCCGTTAGAAGACATTGATGACAATTTAAAATAAGTACATGTTGGGCAGGACTACACTCTGTTACAACAACAACAAAAACCCGGACTTTGGACCTTGTGGTAATATCCCGACCAATGATTTCGTCGACCTCGGCGTCGGAATCGATGTGGATTTGGCAAACTATCCAAACTCGGTTATGTTGTAACCCAACAAACACAGCCTCTCGAATTTTCAAAGATGGTTCGGAACTGATTGGAAACGGACGGATTAAAATAGAATAGTTTGAACGAAAGTTTCAATGATCTCATAGGTGAGAACTCGACCAGTATTTGTAAACAAAGAATAGGAGCCTCTGCAAATAAAAGCACAAATATGTATATATACGAAAGTGAGTAAAAAGATCCAACAAGAGGGCTCGTCACATGCTGATTTAAATAGTATTGTTTTGATTTGATTTAGCATTGATAATATAATGCTTATCGGCAATCTTTCTTTCTTCTCACATGCATGTAATAAGCATATTCGTCATTTTTGAACGCCTTATCAGTTGTGCGTGGAATTTTTGAGCCGCTACTCAGTCATCTGTCAATGTTCTAGCCTTCATCAGAACTTGTCCACGATTCATCCTATCAGCCTACCTCATAGCTCTGCCAAGAACGAACATGGGGTATTCCTTGGGGATATTGTTGTTGTTGTTGTAGCCATACTTTGCTTTGTCTAGTCGGAAGATCCACTTATAAAAAGGTACGTGACAGACCAGATAGGGGTTGTACGGGTGTTGGCAGTCCTTTGCCGGATGAATCCAGTACGTTCCGGTACTCCCTTGCGGTACTGCCCGACTCTCTTCGGAACGATTTCGTGGATTTTAGTCTCCTCTTACGACCGACATACCTACCTCGGATCGAGTTCATATAGGCGGATACAAAGAGAAGATCGAAGGTGTAACTCAAGGTTTTCGAATGACCAAGTGGGAGAGAACGTAGAGTAAAGCTCGTCACAGTTTTGACACCTGACCGGGACTTCTTTCAATTTCTTAGTAGTTTTCTAATCAATTTGCATTTTTGTGTCGAAAACATGTACTGAACATAAAGTAGTTTTTTATAGTTTTTTTTTTTTTCGTCATGGAATATTTAAGCGCCCGTATAATTGCTGTCCCATGGTTGTTTACACATAACAAGTTTTTAAATTGCAGACATATATAAATAGAATGCACATATGGTTTTGTATTGTTTGCTGAATCGCCGGGCAATAAGCGCCGGCGTTTTGTTTCAGCTTTTGTATTGATTGAATTGTATAGTACGTCACTTTAACTCAATCTGTTTCTAGGCATTGATTAACAATTGCACTTTAGCTTTGACTTTTGCTTTGTAAACAATTAATTTAAAACGCCGCATGTAGACGAACCCGCAAAGTTGTTAGGTTTTGGGCAAGAAGTACTGAAGAGTTGATTGGAGAGTTTTACGGTTATGAAGTACCGGAGAGGGTACCGGAATAAATCCTGAGACCCTTTTCAAATCCCACTGCAGATGAAATAACACCACCAAAAAGGAATTGAAGAGGGTGAGTAAGAAATTCGTATCTGAATTTACTAGTGTCTCGAACGATCACAACGAAACTCGATCCCCGAACTAAATGACACAACTTGCTCAAGGAGAGGATATTTACCGCGAGCATTGTTGAGTTTAGGCGATGTTCTGCCGCAATCCCAACGAATTATTCCCAGACAAAACATGGATCCATCAGCCCACACCACAATCTAAACAATCATCAAAAAGATGGGGTTCTCTGGGTGAACTTATAGAAAGGAAGACCAAAGTCGCACCCCTTTCTAAACAATTCAATTGAACCTACTCTGCAAACCGTTCTGCCTCTCTGGTCCAACACTTTTGAAACTGTGGACTCCCGTTAGAAGAGCTTGATGAAGATCTTCGGATTGATCATACACTCTATACAGGGCGCAGCATTGTTAACAACAACAACAAGACCAAAGTCGCTTTGTCCGTCAACAAGGCTACAGCTTTATAGGATGCATGAAGTGGTATTCAAAGTGTTTGCCATAAAAAGAGTAACACGAATACCATCGTATATTGTTGAGAGTAATTGGACAGGTTTGCTAAAAAATTCACCAAGCTTCAAAACTGCCATCGTTATTGATAGCATTGATCTGAAACGTGATATGAAGCCGTGTGATCTTTGTGCTTATGCCAAATCGTCTAGACAATTCAGCACCAATGAAGAGCAAACACAACCTCGAGATCAAAAAATTTTTCCAAACACTCATCATTAGATAGTGTCGACAAATTTCAATACCACTGATAAGGTTTAAGTAACACTGCGACAAAATCGTTTGACTAATCTCTTAAGCGATTAATCTCTTTCAAGCCACGGCTTTTTAGTACAAGTTTAAACTACAGTGCGAGTTTGAAAATAGTTAAAATGGCCAAACTTTTAGGGGTAAACTAGGTATAGTCAACTTTGTCTGTGGCTCAAAATTGCACGGAAAAAGTGGTCATACCTAAGTACCCTTTTGGCTAGAAAGAGGATCGGTCCCTTTGTACCCCTTTGCGTAAAAATTTGTACAGTTGCTCTCTTCATAGGACATGTTCCTCTAATAAATCTCAACATTTGAACGCATATCAAAATATCGGAGCTGACATTAGATGCATACTCTTTTGGGACTCGCTCCGGACTCATACTAGACTAATCGTGTTTTTTGCAGGAAAGTTTTAAAAGCAGCTCGGCGCGTGTTAGCTGCTTACAGTTCAATACATATTGACGGCAATGTTTTAATTTTTAATGTTTGTTGTGTGCGGTTTGTTTACTGCAAGTACCTCGCTTACTCATAAATAATGCAACTATGAACTTTAAAAAAAGAATGTATACAAAAAACATATAGACAGAATTGCTCGTGTACTCGTGATAGACGGCAGTCTGTTGCTCAATATTATCTGTCTTTTTTTTGTTCGTGCAAATTATTCAGCATTTTATTGTAATTGCTTTTTTCATTAAGGTGACAGTGCTAACTACAGTTGACTGTGGATATTTTGGACGAATTTTTATCAAATTATTCTTTCGAGGAGTTTTTGGTGAAAACAAGTTGGAAAATGTTACAAACAATACCAACTACGATGATTGTAATTTTGATCTTGTTGAAGAATCTTGTCAAACCGTTTTGTATTGTTGCTTAGAACATCTACTTGTGTTCGATGATCAGTAAAGGTGATGGAAAAACGTTTAAGCAACAATACAAAGCGGTTTGACAAGATCCTTCAACAAGATCGAAATTGCAATCATCGTGGGTAGGTACTGTTTGTAGAATTTTTCAACTTGTTTTCACCAAAAACTCCTGGAAAGAATAATTTGATAAAAATTATTCGACATATAATGACATAATGACCAAAAATAACAATAACTTAATTAATATAAATTTTCTATTTCCGTTGCATCACCAAAAAGCGGTCCATCTACTCCAAAAAAATTCTGATTTCACTTTAAATCAACATTTTACATCGCAAGAAGTTAACTTAAAGAGTATATCAATCAGGCTACTTGACTATCTAGTGAACGATTAACTCGAATCCAAAGCTCTTAAATCCGGATTATGCCAACATTGGAAATTTTAGGCGTTTCAAGTTTCTAGTTTTACTTATTTGCTTTATATTTTCCTATCACATGTCTCGCACGCAAGTTTGACTTCAATTATTGTTGTACAAAGTGAATGCATCAGTCAACTAAAATGCAATTAAAGTTGGCATGTCATAAATATTAACAGTAATTGACATTCGTTTAGAAGAGTTGCTTTTACAAATTGCATTAATACGAGGGCAGTTAAAAAAAGCCAACAGCAAAATGAAGGAGTTTTTTGAGTTTTATTGTGGTTGTACGAACGCCCAATGATATTGAACTATCGTAGAATGAAAGTGAGTAAAATAGCTGAGACCACAACCATCTCAACTGAGCCAATACATCTCATCTTACATTAATATTTGGTTCTCAATAAGATATTGGTGCCACGAAGAGTAATTGACGATGTTAAGTCGGAATACGAAAATGTTTCGGCCATTTTGTTACCGTAGACAAGACATAGATCCACCAAGGAAAAATCGAGACTACGGGGTTTTCTGAGGTTACTTGAACCTTGAAGAAAGCCAAAGTGGACCTGTCGGCCAAAAACTGATCTATTAGGTGCAGTTCACATCGACTTTTGAAAAGGGAAATACGATTTGAAAGTCAAAGGTATCATTTGGCGAGGTAAAAAATTCTGTGCCATTATGACAATGCTCGACCACACACATAATTTGTAACCCTAGCACAAATTCATAAATTGGGTTAGGAACTGCTACCTCAGTCAGCATACTCTCCAGATTTAGCCATCTTCAATTATTTCATCTTTTTAAGCTTGAAGAAATGACTGGACAGAAAGTAATCTGGATCAAAGAAAGAGGTCATCGCTGAAACAAATGCCAATTTTGAAATACGCTGGTCTAGATGTATCGAGCTCAATGGCGACTTTGTTGAAAAATAATTAAAAAGTCACCGATTTTACAAACTGCCCTCGTATCAATGTTTCGATTTGCTCTCCAATCCCTGGCTAGGCATGCCGCATGACTTCATTTGTCGTTATGCAACCAAACAGTACGTAAAACAACACCAACTGGAGCTTAGAATCCCAACTATTTATTGCCTGTGGTCGTGAAAGGGTTCGAAAAAAAGGGAAAATATGACTTAAATATTTAAATATAGATCTTCTACATGGGTGAAGATATGCAGTTTTACATTATATCTATAATGTACAGACATATCGCACACTTAGGTCTAAAAGAGACTAACTCGATAATTTGAAATTTTGAAGCTATGCATACTACCGAGCTCTCCAATTCGAGACCCACCGATATGTTGGGAAATGCAGTCAGTTTTTCGTGTTTTCTGAACGATCTTTTGGAGTTTATCGCTGTTTAAATCTAGGTTTGCGATATGCAAGTTCCAATATTGCTATTTGTTTAGAAATATTTGAGCCAACTTATATTGCCACCACTGTGTACAATAGAAATAAAATAGTTATGTGCGGTAAAATGGTTCTAAATTTTAAGTGGGACATCTGGCGATTCATCTGTGAAAATCGCATTAACTTTTATTTAGCGGTTTTTAAGTGATGCGCGAACAAACATGCATACAGATCGACACAAATTCTTAAAACCGTAGCGAAATGGGCTTTAAATTTTAAGTGGGACATCTATCATTTCAACGTTGAAATTTTCATTAAATTTTAGTTAGCAGCTTTTGAGTGATGCGTGAACAAAAATGCAAACAGATAGACAACAATTCTAAAAACAGGCGATTTGGTGAGGCTTCTTTTTTGAGAGATAACACTAGAAGGGTTGATGCAATGCCTTAAACATGATGTTACCGCGAAGTTCAGTAAAAATTTGTTATTTGAGGGAAAACAACAGAGAGCGTGAGACAGGGGGAGAGAGAGCAAGAGACAGAGAAACAAGGAGGGAGCGAGAGAAAATACAGAGAGAGATAGAAAGACAGAAAAGAGATCGATAGAGGGAGCAACAGGTAGAGAGCAAGAGAAACATGCAGATAGAGTTAGAAAGACAAAAGAGATCGATAGAGAGAGAGACAAAAAAGGCGGAAAATCTTCAGATCAAAAAATAAAAAATAAAACGCATACGAAAAACTAATCTGGTTTCGGACTTGCGAATAGTTTTTGATTTCGGTTTACAAAATTGTTCGACTTTGTTTTACGTGCTTTAAAAAGTTATGTTTTGAAAAATAAAACGGTTTCGGTTTCATACCTGAATTAATTAAGGCAACTCAATTTTCACCTCAACATCTTTCACTTTAAATTTTCAGCTACGCAGTGCATCGATTGTGCCACAACGCGAGCTACACATAACACACGGCAAGAACGATGCCAAAGTACGCACCGATGCCATCTCCAAAGAATACCCCATTGTCGATCATACTTACGATGCACTTGTTGTTGGAGCGGGAGGCGCTGGTCTACGTGCCGCATTCGGTCTCGTCGCTGAAGGTTTCAAAACGGCGGTCATCTCTAAACTTTTTCCCACACGTTCGCACACGATTGCCGCACAGGGTGGTATCAATGCTGCACTCGGCAATATGGAGGACGACGATTGGAAATGGCATATGTATGATACGATAAAGGGTAGCGATTGGTTGGGCGATCAAGATGCCATACACTATATGACACGCGAAGCACCGCAATCTGTTATTGAATTGGAAAATTATGGTATGCCATTCTCGCGCACACCCGAAGGTAAAATCTATCAGCGTGCTTTCGGTGGTCAAAGTTTGAATTTTGGTAAAGGTGGACAAGCGCATAGATGCTGTGCTGTTGCCGATCGTACTGGACATTCACTCTTGCACACACTCTATGGACAATCGTTGAGTTATGATTGCAATTATTTCGTGGAATACTTTGCACTCGATTTAATCTTTGAGGATTGCAAGTGCAAGGGTGTGCTGGCATTGAACTTGGAAGATGGTACTCTGCATCGTTTCCGCGCACACAATACAGTCATTGCTACGGGTGGTTATGGACGCGCTTTCTTCTCATGCACATCGGCGCATACTTGTACCGGTGATGGTAATGCAATGGTCGCACGCCAAGGTTTACCATTACAAGATTTGGAATTTGTACAGTTCCATCCGACTGGTATTTATGGTGCTGGCTGTTTAATAACTGAGGGTTGTCGTGGTGAAGGTGGCTATTTGGTGAATGGCAAAGGTGAACGTTTTATGGAACGTTATGCACCAGTCGCTAAAGATCTGGCATCACGTGATGTTGTGTCGCGTTCAATGACAATTGAAATTATGGAAGGACGTGGCGTTGGACCCGAAAAGGATCATGTTTATTTGCAATTGCATCATTTGCCACCAGATCAGCTGGCACAACGTTTACCTGGTATCTCTGAGACGGCAATGATCTTTGCTGGTGTCGATGTGACACGCGAACCCATACCTGTATTGCCTACTGTACATTACAATATGGGTGGCATTCCTACCAACTATAAGGGTCAAGTATTGACAATCGATGATAAGGGTTGCGATGTTGTTGTACCTGGTTTATATGCTTGCGGTGAGGCATCTAGTTCATCGGTGCATGGTGCTAATCGTTTGGGTGCTAATTCATTGTTGGATTTGGTTGTATTTGGACGTGCTTGCGCGCTAACCATTGCTGAGGAGAATAAGCCTGGTGTACCAGCACCAAGTTTGAAAGATGTGAGTAGGAGTTAATATTTTTTTATACTAAAAAGAATTACAATAATCAAACTTTTACTATTTAGAACGCTGGTGAAATGTCTGTTGCTAATTTGGATAGAATCAAGCATAATAATGGCAAGATTAGCACCGCTGATTTGCGTTTGAAAATGCAAAAGACAATGCAGAATCATGCTGCTGTGTTCCGTGATGGTCCCATATTGAAGAAGGGTTGCGAGAAAATGGTAGACATCTACAAGGAGTTCCAAGATGTTAAGGTTTTCGATAAGTGAGTATACATATAACATGTGATTGAGCGCACCAAAGTTTGCTGCTTTGCTATATTTCATTGTCCATATCAAATTCGCACACATTCTAAAATTTTCGAAGTCCGATTTTTTTTCGAAATTATTTAGAATTTTACAAATATCATGTCAGAAGAACTGTTTGCTGTATTCAGTGATGCTTTGATATATTTCATTGTCCATATCGAATTCGCGTATGGAAGTTCGAGGATTTTCGAAGTCCGAATTTTTTTAAAAGTTGATTTTGATTTTTGTAAACAATCATGTCAGGTGATTTTTTGTCAATGCCTTTTTGATTTTGAAACCCTTTAAATTGTAATTAGCTCTCTGTTCGAAAATTTTCAGAGTACGAATTGTTTTTTGGACTTTAAAGGCGGTACATTTTTGTGATTTATTACACTGTACAGCAGCCGGCTGGGTATGGGACCATACCAACTTTGTTTATGAGATTAAGACATAAGCAAATGGCGTTCCCCGTGTTTCGAAGTTATCCTCCAAAATTTAGTTACGGACTTTCGAAGTTCCGATTTTGTTTCGAAATTACTTAGAACTTTACAAATATCATGCCAGAAGAACTATTTGCTGTATTGAGTGATAATTTGGTATATTTCATTGTCCATATCGAATTCGCACACATAAGTTAAAGGATTTTCGAAGTCCGAATTTTTTTCAAAGTGCCACATCCATCCGAAACGTCTCTAAATTGGCCTTCTATCCGGAAATTTTCGAAGTTCGAAGTGGGGGGGGGGGGGGGGGGGGTTTGGAGTTTGTGACTGGGTGTGACATGGGGGGAGGGGGGGTCAAAAACTACCAAAAATCGCGTGACGTCATATATGCACGACCCCTTTATATTTTATGCTAAATATTCAGTTATGTTCGAAAATTTTCGAAGTTAGGTTTTTTCGAACTTTTTTGAAAATATCATGCCGGGTAATTTTTTCGTTTTTTGTCTCTTTGATCTGAAAACTCTTGAAATTGCCTATGACCTTCCATACGAAAATTTTCGAAGTTCGAATATTTTTTTTTCTTTATGCCAAAAGAGTTGTATGTCTTCCTCGACCCTAAAACTCTTTAAATATTTAAATATATCAATTCGAAAATTTTCGAAGTTTTATTTTTTTGGACATTGAGAACCACATTTATTTTTGTAGTTGTCATACTCTACGCTCTAGCTTGGGCGAAAAAGCATATGTTCGTAAATTTTCGAAGTTAATTTTCTTTTTTCAAACTTTACTCGATTTTTACAAATATCATACCGAGTGATTTTTTGTCACTACTTCTTTGAACTGAAAACTCTTTACCTATTGTCTGGAAATTTTTGAAGTTCACGGGTTTGCCAAAGTACGATACATAGGTTGCAGTTTAACGTATGTTCGAAATTGTTTAAAGTGTGAATTTGATTAGATTTGTGCAAATATCACACGCCAGATGTATTTTCATAAGGCATCAGGATCTTCGTTGATCACAAAACATCAAAGTAATTGGATTTAGGACGAAAGGATGTGCTCGAACTCTCTGTCGAACTATTTTTTATATACAAATAAAATACTATCAATATTTTTCTATTTACTCTCTCCTCTATAGGTCAAACATCTGGAATTCTGATTTGGCTGAAACACTTGAATTGCAAAATTTATTGGCCAATGCCAAAATGACCATTGTAGCTGCTGAGAATCGCAAAGAATCGCGTGGTGCTCATGCGCGCGAGGACTACAAAATACGTCTCGATGAATATGTAAGTTACACACACAAACACCAGACATTGACACTAAAATAATATTCTTTCTTACCAACACAGGACTATAGCAAGCCAATTGAGGGTCAAACAAAGATACCATTAGAGCAACATTGGCGTAAACACACATTGACATGGGTGTGTGGAGATGCTGGCGAGGTTACAATTAAATACCGCCCCGTTATTGATAAGACATTGGATAAAACCGTTGCGACAGTGCCACCAGCAATACGCTCGTATTAAAAGCAACAACAAAAAATTTATATATATACATATATATATATATATAAAGAAAACTAGTATTTTTTGTAAGGGCCGAAAAAGAACCACCAACACCAACTAAAATGCAAACTTTTGTTTGGAGTGGCAGACAGTTGATTTGTATATAACTTATTTTTTTGTGTGATTGTAGGTGGTTAATTTATTACAAGTTTATTTATAATTATCTTATATTGTTTTGATTTGTTAAAAAGTTTTTTGAACTAGCGCGAAAACCCTTTCAGAAAGTTAATGATAGGAGCTATAAACGGAAAAGCAAATGACGCCTCTACTCAAATTAATTGTAGTACAAAAATTTTTAATTTATTGACTAAAACAAACCTTATTATGTCTGTCTTATGCCCTCCAAATCGCACATCTAAATGTACATGCATACATACAACACTCGCAGTATATCTAAAGCTATTATGCATTGCGCTTACTTAATGACTTAAAAAAATAGCAAATTGAATAAAAAAAAACATTTTATTTTTTAACTTAAAATGTAGTTCTTTTTTTAGTTAACACACTCATAAGCAATGCAAAAGCAAATGGTTTCAAATTATGTATTCGGAATTGATTTCTTTGAAAAATCGCACTCTTTGAACATTTCAAACTCTATTGCGCTTACAGTTATGCTGTTTGTATGCGTAGAAATTTGTGTGTTTTGTTTTTTAATAAATTATGAACCTAAATGTAAAACGACGTAAATATTTAACGATCGTGACAAGACGTTGAATGGCGAAAAAACAAATTGTAATAAAATATTCTAAAAAAAAATTTCGAGAATAGTTAGTTTTCAAAAGGACAGAAACGAGTTATTTTTACACCCAGCGTACTACACCTTTTCCAACTGTATTTCAGAAAAAATAAAATGCATTTTCGAACAGGTGAAAAGATTTTCCGAAAAGAGCAAATGTTTTTCAGAAACCCTCAAATGTATTTCAGATATTTCAAATGTACTTCAGAAAACCTCAGTGATAATTCAAGCTCAAATTTACTTTAGAAAATATCAAATGTATTTCAGAAAACCTTAAAAGTATTTCTATTCAGAAAATCTCAAATGAAAAATCACAAAAGAAATATCTGAAATACATTTGGGGTTTTCTGAAATATACTTGGTCTTTTCTGAAAATCATTTGAGCTATTCTGAAATACATTTCATCTTTTCTGATATATAATTGGAATATTTGAAATACATTTGTGGTTTTCTGAAATACATTTGATCTTCTCTTTCATTTCATATTTTCTGAATCACATTTGTGGTTTTCTGAAATACATTTGCTTTTTTCCGAAACAAAGTTGGAAAAGGTGTAGTACTACATAAAGTATATTTGAAGTTTTCTAAAACCAAAATGATGATTTCAAAAGAACATTTGACTATTCTGAAACCATTTGATATTTTCCAAAGTTAAATTGATGATTTCTAAAATCGAATTGATGCTTTCTAAAATCAAATTGATGCTTTGTTGTTGTTGTTGTAGCCGCACTTTGCCCTGCCTAGTCGGAAGATCCACTTTTAAAAAGTAACGTGACAGACCAGACAGGGGTTGTAAGGGCGTTGACAGTCCTTTGCCGGATGAATCCGGTTACTCCCTTGCGGTACTGTCCGACTGTTTTGTGAACGATTTCGTGGATTTTAGTCGCCTCTTACGACCGGCATACCTACTCCGGCATATTCTAAACCCCTAATCCGCAGGGGTTAAATTGATGCTTTCGAAAGTACTGCTGGAAAGGTGTAGTAACGGTACTATGTAACGGCGCAAAAAATCGAGATAGATATAGAGTTTCATATACATATTTCCGTCCGTCCCTCTGCTCGTGTACACGATAACTTGAGTAAAAATTGAGATATTTGCATGAATTTTGGTATTTTCTGGCCAAGGTGACCATGCCCCCTTTTCGATATCGAAAATTTCGAAAATCACAAATTAACATACCTCCGTAGCTGAAATGGTTATTGTATTATAATTTTTTGAAAAAAATTTGAAAGGGGCATTTTTTTAATTACGAACGATGAAATTTTGGACAAAGCAAGCAAATTTGAAAAAAAAATCGCCCTCCAACCACGCCCACTTTCGATATCGAAAATTTCCAAAAAAAATTCGGTAACGGAAATGACTAAAATGATATAATTTGGTAGGATGATTATGATTTTTTGATCAATTTTCAAAAGTGGGAATGGCACCGCCCACTTTTAAGGAAGGCATTTTTGAACATTCGGCTGGTCATAACTTTCAAACTGATCACGATAGAATCATGAAATTTGGCACAAGGTATACTAGCATTATAGGGAGTTTACCTGCTGTTCCTTACTTGTTGATTTTCAAAACACCCCACAGAGAAAGCAAAAGTTATTTATAATATATTTGCTACACTTTTATTACTTAAACACTAATAGTGGAACATAATACAAATATGTTCTAGTTTTATCCTTGAAAAATATGCAAATTTTCAATATTGAAATTCAATTCCTTTAATATGACCTCTGTCGCTTGACTGAATGCGCTAGGTCCACAAATGGCCACGAAACTGGCATATTCAGGTGTGTTTTTTGTCATTAGAGGCTCAAGCAGCTCGTTGTTTATGCGTCCACGCAAGCCTGTCCATTCCGCATCAGCTTCAGAGAGCACATTCACTAATTGGAATCTATAACAATAGAGAGAATAGACAACAACATAAATAAATTTTTACTAAAACTCTCTTTAATATTCAGACGCCGTCAACTCACCTCTCATCTCGAGTCGCAAGTTGTTCCAGCTCATTGCGATACCAAATATCGGTAGGTGTTTTATTAAAATACATTAAACGTAAATAGTCGCTGTAAAAATCGATATGCGTGAAATTTTATAATTAGTAAATGTGCTTCTCAGAAATTTTAACTTAATAGGTTTTGAAGTGGCATGCATTCTCAGTGTGTATACTTACATGCGATTAACATTTCGTTTTAGTAAATGTTCGATGAGATTCAACATTGGCGTCAAGCCACTGCCGGCGGCAATAAGCGTAATTTGACGATGTGTCAGCAAACGTTGTAAACGAAAATTGCCGCGTGGAGCTGAGAGTAGCAACATTTGACCGGTTTGCAATTGGCGCAGGTGCTTAGAAAGTGTGCCTGCATTGTAGCTTTTTATGAGGAAACCTAGACTAGCTGCATCGGTTGTGGAGCCAACAGGAAGGTGGCTTTTGTAGAATCTCGAATCGTAAGGCGTGTAACTGCGATGCACTGAATCACCTGAAAAGAGAGAAAAATAAAGTTATGAGTACATGTTAGGGGTGATGTGTCTTTTTGATCACCAGGTGATGTGATGCCTGCAATGATTTAAGCGCACCTGGTGGTAACCTTTAAGGCAAATGGTGATATGAAATTACAGATATCGCATCACCTGGTGCAGCGCATTAAACGATGTGACATCATCCCCACCAGGTGATGTGAAATCTCGATTACCAGGTGATGCCATAGTAACTACTATTTATAATAGGCGACAAAATTATCGCTTAAACTGGTACATCGTATTTGTATGCAAATGATGTCGCATCATTCTAACCACGTGATGTGACATAGTTTTCACCAGGTGATTTCTCATCTGACATAAGTTTCATCAGGTGATATGATGTCTCGATCCCCAGGTGATGTCTCACCTACTGTTTCTTATGGTTGCTCGGGGCTCAGTATTTATATTGATGTGACATTCAGCTTAACAGGTGACGTGATACCTTTCTCACCAGGCAAGCAAAGTATGCGACCAAATTAGAAATTTTGTATCACCTGGTGATTCGGATTTGAATTTTAAGGATGTGACGCATCATGTGGCGGAATGGCAGGCCTTCTGAGCTAAATATAGTGCATCACCTGGTGGGCCGATTTGTAGACAAATGATATGACATCTTGATTACCAGGTGATGGAACCCCGGCTATTTGCTTTGTGCACCTTGTGCTCTGGATTAGCCGTGTTGTAAGTAGGTTAGTCGAAGATTACTCGCGTCAACACAATATTGTACAAAAATAGATACAAAATACAAAGAATCACACTCACCATTAATTAGCGCCCCCACTGTAACATGATACCCAATCGGCAATATCATCAGCACATCTTGCTTTGCTTTTACCACCAACTCAAAAGAATCATGATTGAAATCTGCACATTTAACAACTTCATATTCATACTGTTCTTCGTCTTGCTCGCTAATTGAAGCCTTTGACACCGTATGCGCGCCGTACGTCGTCCATAATGCTGGCTCAGCCTTTACGAACGTCACTTCTATTTTGCCAGTTTCGCTGGTAATGCGTGCCACAGTTGGCGGCCACACTACTGCATCGTGAAATTCGAAGTCGAAAATGTGTTGATTGTGTTCGATTTGTACTTTCAATTGTAAAGATTTTGCGCTTTTACGTCGCATCACGAGTCCGGGATTACAAAGTTGGCGCGTATAAATATAGATGGCTAAATCTTGACGTTTCTGTATCCAATCGAAACGTGGCACTACCTCAGCTGTGCTGGCGTTCAAGGAATTACCGCTCGCGGGTGGTGGTTTACCAAAGTTGGCTGTGCGATCGTGGGTTTTACCCTCAGTTATGGTATCCATTTTGACCTTGGCATGCAGTGGACCAATATAACATTTAACCAATAATTGTTGATAGTTCACCCAGGCGTGCACGTCATCAAAAAGTTTAGTGGCATCACGTCCCACACCACGCATCAGCTCATCGACTCCTGGGTTTGAAGGTTAGAATAGTTTCTATGGTTACCGAATTATCGAATTAAGTGTCAAGTAAGTTGTGAACTTACCTCCCGGATGATAATCCATGTAGCGCGTAACATTAAACACCTTTCCATGTATAGCTAGCCACGCATCGTCCCGTGTGTTATGGCGCGCCAACTCTTCACTGCTTACAGGCGTCACACGTCCACGTGTACCCGCTAAATCTACACCTGAGTTTCCAAGTCGTATCCAATCCATTAACGAATGTCCGGGTTTGAGTGCACATTTGTTGCGTGGATTCCCCGTCGCAGAGCCTGTGTTGAGCTTTTGTGGTGCAGTACTGGCGGGTGCTAACATTTGTCCAGCTGACCCTACTGGGTTGGGTTGTTGTGGTACATTACTGGCCGGTGGTAGCATAAGTGTCGTTACGGCTGTGACTGTACTTTGGTCTTGACTGAGCTTTTGTGGTGCGGTACTAGGAGGCGCTAGCATTTGGCCAGCTGTGGATGTAGTTGGTAGTTGCAGATTGTTTATGGACGTTTCATTATTGGGACTGGACGACATTTTGATAGTTCCAGGTACGAAAACGTGGAATCCTGTAAATTGAAACCTGTGTAAGTTAAATTGGAGACTACGGAATTTCGGCCTTAACTGGCTGACATCGGTTTTTTTGTTAGTCAAAAACCTTCGTGCCGGAGAAGTGAAGTCTTCTCTCGACTAATAAAGATCCCTCTGTTATAAGTCCCCCTAGGTGTGATATCTGTACTGAAGTTTGGCTTGAAATCATGGATCCCATCAAAAGCGGATGGGATAAACAGAGGGGGAAGGATTGAATTGGAAAGCACCGGAGGAGGAAGAAGAGGACTGATGTGTCATAATTGCATTCCTACAAAAGTAGTCTTCGCCGCGCCCTAAGTGTCATTCTCTGAGGAGCTCCTTGCAGCACGGCTGCTCTCTTGTTCGGGGATATGTTGAACACAATCCCCATCCAAGCGAAAAGTTATGCTGCCTCAGCTTAAAAAAAAATTTGGCTCCCTAAGCCAGTGCTGGGAGATCCGGTACGTTTCGGAACTAACACCTTGTGGTACGATTTCGCAGGCCCAGAGTCGGGATTGATATCCGCAGGGGTTCGCCTGGTTGCCAGAGAAAACTGCTATCCTATTATCGGTGAAGATCTCAGATTGATGATCCTTTCCAGTCGTTATTCCAAGAGAAGATAATCTTAAAATTTATATCGCAGAGGAGACTGGCCTGCAACAGATTGAGCTGTAACATTGTACAAAAAATAAAGATGTGCCCGGTACTGGCTTTAAACGGGTTTGGCAATCTAATATAGCGTCATATACCTTTCTTCTTGAACCGGTGTCCACTTGGTCTTTTCGTCGGAGTGATGGTCAGACTAACCACGCCCCCTTTTTCGATATCGAAAATTTCGAAAATCACATAAATTGACATAACTTGAGTAAAAATTGAGATATTTGCAGGAAATTTTGTATACAGGTTACTCTATGACCAAAGTAGATTGCTATTGAAAATGGGTGAAATCGAATGATAATCACGCCCCCTTTTTCGATGTCGAAAATTTCGAAAATCACATAAATTGACATAACCTGAGTAAAAATGAGATATTTGCATGAAACTTGGTATACAGGTTGCTTTCTGGCCAAAGTAGGTTGCTATTGTAAATGGGCGATATCGGATGATAATCACGTCCCCTTTTTCGATATCGAAAATTTCGAAAATCACATAAATTGACATAACTTGTGTAAAAATTGAGATATTTGCAGGAAATTTTGTATACAGGTTCCTTTCTGACCAAAGTAGATTGCTATTGAAAATGGGCGAAATCGAATGATAATCACGCCCCCTTTTTCGATATCGAAAATTTCGAAAATCACATAAATTGACATAGCTTAAGTAAAAATTGATATTTTTGCATGAAATTTTGTATACAGATTACTTTCTGGCCAAGGTAGGTTGCTATAGAAAATGGGCGAAATCCGATGATAACCACGCCCCCTTTTTCGATATCGAAAATCACATAAATTGACATAACCTGAGTAAAAATGAGATATTTGCATGAAATTTGGTATACAGGTTACTTTCTGACCAAAGTAGATTGCTATTGAAAATGGGCGAAATCGAATGATAATCACGCCCCCTTTTTCGATATCGTAAATCACATAAATTGACATAACTTGAGTAAAATTTAGATATTTGCATGAAACTTGGTATACAGGTTACTTTCTGGCCAAGATAGGTTGCCCATTTTCGATATCGAAAATTTCGAAAATGACCTAATTCGGTAAGATAAATAGCTAACACAGTATAAACTTTTAGGTAAATCCTCCTTGGGCCTATATCATTGTTATCCAGTTCTGAAAACTACCGCTGGGTATTTTTAGACTTCCTAACTTGTTTGCTCTAGCAAAAAACACATTGGCAACACCTCGAACTTTTAAATGAGCACCAGAGAATTTTAATAAAATTGTTTGACTTTCCTTTGCGGCGAGTACTTGCATTTTTCATTGTGCTATTCCACACTCGTTCTTTACGGTTATTGTATTTTGACCGTTCAAGTTAGCAGTTGAGTCAGTTTGTGACGAGTCGTTGTGTTGTTGAAATGTGAGTTGAATTTAATTGAATAATATAAATACATACTTATACATATTTTTGGCACATTCGACAGCATTTATTAAGTAATATAATTGTTTATGTGCTACTCAATGAAGTTTAAATTAAAAAAAAAAGAAACAAAAAATTGTTTGCTTGCCATGAAGAGTGCGGAAAAGGAAATAATTGAAAATAGTAATGGCCGACTCGCAGCAATGAATGTTGAATGATAAGCAAATTAGTGCAAATTAGAACACAAATAAACTCAATGCAATACTTACTCATTTATATTGCGAAAATCAACAAAATAATTTTTTATACAAAACAAAAAAATGTTGGAATGTTACGCAATAATTCGCGCAGTTACCCTTTTTCCAGGTTCTTTTATTGAAAACTAATTTGTTTTTACCCTTCCCATAATTTGCCGGTATATGCATAGATATATATGTACATATGTATGTATATAAATCACATCTGTTCAAACTCTATATAAAAACAAATACTTGGGTACACACTTGTGCTTATTATTGTTGCTTTTTATGATTTTTTTTTTCGTAATATCAAAGTGCTTTTAGTTGTTGTTAACTAAACATTTGTACAACAACATAATTTTGAGGTGTGTGTCATCGATTGTAATACGATAACAGGAATATGCATTAGACCGTTTCAAAAAAAAAAAAAAAAATTCGCTTTAATTTTTCAAAATTGACCTGGTTGCCTGGCGTGTTCTATAAAGTGATAAAATGAAATAATAAAGTTCTTAAGAAATTTAAACGAAGAAACTTAAATATGTTTATTCGAACGTCTCGCCTTACAGGCAAAAAAAAAAGTCGACGGTACCTCCCTCATATGAAGTGGTTTTGAAAAACATTAAAAAAAAATTTTTTTTCTGGCATCTAGGGTCGCCCAATTGCAATTTTTCTAAACATTGTATTCTGCATGCAACTTCATTTAATAAATGACTCGCCTATGAGTCATTTTTGACTCATCAATGATTCATTTTTGACTTATCAATGAGTCATTTTTGACTTATCAATGAGTCGTTTTGGACTCATTTTTCACGAGTCATTCATGACTCATTCACGAGTCCTTTATGACTCTTCCACACTGCTAAAACTACAATATACCCTGCCTACACTTCCTACAACTACAATATACCCTGCCTACAACCACAACACACCCTGGCTACACTGCCTACAACTACAATATAACCTGCCTACACTGCCTACAATGCCTGCGGCGTAACTTTCTTGGATGACCCCCCAGCGCTAAGATGTTTACACATCAAAAAAGCTCATTGATCTCAGGCGCTCCGTTGTGGTACCTTACCCACCATATCTCAGTTGCTACCACCCTAATGTACCGATCTAATAACAACAAATTAAAGACGGTAAAAAATCGTAAATCTTTACAGTCTTCAATTAACTGACATTAGGCCGTTACATTAGGGTGGTAGAACTGCATACTCAAAAATTATCTGAAAATTCTAACAAAAAATTTTAAAATTTTGATGTCCGTTTTTGAAAGTTTGACCAATTATTCTGAACTTTGTGTAAACTTTGACAATATTATTAATGTGATTTCTGTTATAGAATTAGCTATATTTTAAAGAAAAAATACCAAGCACAACTCAATAAGTATATACTACGAATATATCCATTTTCAATTTTGTCCCTATTATTTTTTTCCGCCACTGTATATGTATGACCAAACCAAATTTGGTTTCAAATTTAATCAAGAAAATTGGCTGCATGAATGGGGTTTCAATTTTAAACCAGAAATGTTTTAACAATGTGAAAGAAAAAATAATTTTTTTGTCCGTTGACTGGGAATCGAACCAAGACTCCCCACATTATGCCTGTCTGCTCTACCATTGAGCTACATCGCATACATAAATGTTGTGGGAAAAATTCAGTTTTAATTTTAAACCGGATAATTTTAATTCTCAAACCAAAAAGTTTTAATTTTAAACCGAAAAGTTTTAATTTAAACCGTAAAGCCTTTGAAAACTGGTTGGTGGACTTTTGACCGTTTGTGAATAATTTTTCTTAAATTATTCTGTGTAATAATAAAAGTGATCAAGATGGAAAAGCAACCACAATTACAAGTTACCATGATTACGTAATTTCGGCCTTGCTCAGGAGCATTTATCAAATGGCTTTGTGTTTAGAAATTTTTCATCACCAATTATTCACAAACGGTCAAAAGTCCACCAAATTTTCAAAAGATTTTCAAATTAATGACCACAAAAACTCATAACATGCATTCTTAAACCGAAAAATTTTAATTTTCAAACCAAAAAGTTTAAATTTTACACCGAAAAGTTTTAAGAACAAAATAAAATTAAAAAAAAAAAAAAAATGTGGCACTTGGCAGGACTCGAACGAAAGCGCTCAGGTGTCACAGCCGACTGCTCCACCGCTGAGCTATGCCGCACATAAAGTTTTTGAGGGTAAAATTCAATTACATTCAAACAAAAGACAAACAAAATGTAGATCTTAAATCGAAACTAAATGAAATTGAAATTCTTTTTAAACTTTCGGAAGGTTTAAATTATTTATAAAAAAAGATTAAAAAATCGCTTACCTTTAGACGGGTTTAAAATTTAGGCTCATTTTTTTAACCGTGTGGCGGCTTCTTCAGATTGCGTAGAAATTGTTTACTTTGACATATGCAGTCGCTGCATCAGCTGTACTAACACGACCTTATAATTTTAAGGGCCACTTGCATAAAAGCCGATAACGCCTAATCGGTGATTAACTTGACAGCTAACCATACAAAATACGTCAAATAAACTCCGGTTAGTCGTTATCAGCTTTTATGCAAGCGGCCCTAAATCATGATGTTTATCTGCTTAATATTAGCTCTGATCCCTTACTTTTCTGACTAAATCTAGTAGAACTGTCAAAATCAGTGCGAGAGCAATACCAAGGAGTACGGGATCATAAAAATAGTAGAACTGTCTAACTTGGTCGCTTTACAGTTCTACAACATGTAGTCAAAATTTACCAGCAAAAAATCTGCTGACTAAATCTTGCAACTCTCTGACTGGAGAGAGCTCAATTTTCTGCTCTCACTAGTCAGAAAAGTGCCGTACGGGATCACTTTCCTGTAGTTCGTGACTGTTTCTGACTATTTCTGACTGTCAAATTGGTGTAAAGGAGCAGAGCTATTACCATTAAGTAATAAGTAATTTTATTGTACAAATTTGGGATGGTACACAAAGAAACTACAAATTTGTATTTTCGTAACGGTCTATTGTATATACTTATAAACATACATGTCAGCATACATAGGCAAATGCCTAATGCCTGGAGGCAGTTATGGTGATTCGCTGCTGGAATCAGGAAAAAAAAACAAACTTGACCTTCTCAGATTACTGAGAACACAAAAAGAGAGTAGATAAGCTTGTATCTCACTCCGAAGTTACCAATTTTAGGTGAACATTTTTGGTTTACTTCTGGTAAACTGTCAAACAATCAGCTGTTGTACATTTTACAAAACAAACAAGTAGGAAAGTCTAAGTTCGGGTGAAACGAACATTAAATACCCAGCGGTAATTTTCTGAACGGAATAATCATGATATAGGCTCTAGGAGGATTTACATAACAGTTTATACTATTTTAGCTATTACCGAATTATATAAATTTATGCGATTTTCGAAATTTTCCATATCGAAAGTGGGCGTAGTCGGGAAGCGATGCCACGCCCACTTTTAAAAGTTTATCAGCAAATCTAAATCGAATGACTAGGGGCTTAATCCTACCAAATTATATCATTTTGGACATTTCCGTTACCGAATTATGTCAATTAATGTGATTTTCGAAATTTTCGATATCGAAAGTGGGCGATTTTATCATAATAGAATGACCAGGGGGATTCACATATAATATTATATCATTTTAGACATTTCAGCTATGAAAATTTTTGAGATTTACGAAATTTTCGATATTGAAAGTGGGGGCATGGTTATCATCCGATTTCGCCCATTTTCAATGGCAACCTACCTTGGCCAGGAAGTAATCTGTATACAAAATTTCATGCAAATATCTCAATCTTTACCCAAGTTATCGTGTACACTGACACACGGACGGACATGCCTTAATGAACTACTCTTTTCAACCTAAGAACTTTCATATATTGAACTATCTCGATTATTTTGTGCCGTTACGTAGTACCGTTATGTGAACAAAATTATAATATCCCTGTACTAGTACTAGTACGTTGGGTATAAAAATAATACTTTAAAAATGTTGCGTATTTGAGGGCCGATTAAATTTCGGGATCCCGGAATTTGAATAAAAATAACCCTACGAAACTGTTGAAACGGGTCCAAAATATCGGGAGAGGTGTGAAAAGACGCGTTTTGACTTCGACAGCAATAATCCGAAAGCGAAAACTAATAATTTTGTTTCAGTGAAAACCAAGGATCCGATTTAGAAATTGGGGCCGAGACCCATGTGCAGGCCACCTTTAAGAGTTGCAATATTTCTTTACGAAAATAAAATATAAAATCTTCGCTTTCGGTTTATGCATACCAAGGCCGCGACCTTTTATCTGAGATAATGCCGAAAGATCCCGTGACCGCGGGATTGTCAAAAATATTCAGGATTCGATGCCTCAGTGTTCATTATATCCAGGGCCCGAATTGTGACATCCGTGAACGTACAACTCGTCACGTACAATTTTGTATTTCGCATTACGACTTACGTGAACGTACAACTTCTATCGTATTTTCGGATTTTTACATACGTGACCGAGTCACTGAAGGTATTCAAAACTTTGTGAATTTAAAATAAATTACGTTTCGTTTGATATCGTATATTTTCTCTCGTCTGGTTTTCGATTCGTGATCGTATGTAACGATTCTACCCCAGGTGGTGGATATAGCGGGGGTTCACTTTATCCGTACTTATACATTTTGTTTGGCCCGGTCTAATAGTTTTAGTACATTAACAGTCCTTTAGACCGAATTATCCGCTTTTTATGTTTTTATGTTAATTTACGTATTCGTAAAAATCAGCATGATTTGTGGAATTTATAAATCGACGATTGGTAACAAAGTTCATTTCCTACACGTAACTCCCATTTAAATTCTTTATCACGTAAAATGATTCTTTTATGTGAATAAAATTGTATCTTATTAAAAGTAAATAATACAACAAAAATAGCCTTTGTTTATTGTTAATTGTGACCTATGTATGACTACATACGATACTTGTTTCACAACTTTTTAAAGAAATAAAAAAAGATTTCAGCGAACAAACAACAAAGCAATGCACAGGCCACATAATCATTTCACCGTAGAGTTTCCTAGTGCGCAGTAACCGAGAGTGGAAAATTACGAGCGACAATACAACAATAAATGTCAATAAAACTAAATGGAGTTGGGGGATCAGATAAAATACATATGGATACATATTAGACTGGAGGGCAAAAGCAAAAATGTAATATGAGAAAACTATACATACTAATTTTTAAAAATTGAATACTCTGGAATGGCTCGCCAGATGAAATTTCCAATTTGTATACGAATTTTTTTGTAAATAAGAATATAATTTAAAAAAAAAATAAAATTTTTTTGGCCCTCTAGTAAATTTATTATCTCATTATCCACTTAACCTTTCCTTGATATGTATACATTAGAGTGATTCAAATAAAAAAAAATTAGGTTTTTTTCGGTCTTACCCCCTGAAACTTTAGGTATTGATGAGAAAATAAGCCTTGCAAAAAAAATAGCGCTCTAACTTAACCCTTAGGGGTGGCTATTTTTTCGCCCTTTCCCATACATTTTGTATGGGGAAAAATTACATTTTTTTCAAAGTGAATTTTCTTTTAATTTTTTAAACTTTTTTCAAAACATTTTTTCATAGTCTTAAAGTTAAAGCTTCCAAAATGGTCTTCCATGTGCGATTATCTCAACTATTAAAATAATGAAAGCCTTTCAAAATTTACTAGTTTTTTTTTTGTGTATGTGTGTGCAATAGTACAAAACTCGAGTCATTTTTAAATGGCTGTAATTATTTTCATAGTTAAGATAATCGCACATGGCATACCATTTTGGAAGCTTCAAAGCTTCAACTTTAAGAGTGTGTAAAAATATTTGAAAAAAAGTTTCAAAAATTAAAAGAAAATTCACTTTGAAAAAAAAAAATGTAATATTTCCCCATACAAAATGTATAGGAAAGGGCGAAAAGAAATAGTCACCCCTAAGGGTTAAGTTAGAACGCTAATTTTTTGCAAGGCTTATTTTCTCATCAATACCTAACTTTTTAGGGGATACGACCAAGTCGACATTTTTTTTTAATCGCCCTAGTATACATTTTCTCTGGATATTTTTGGGTTTCGGGTTTCCACTTTATTATCAACAAGTGATATGGTTAGAGAGGGCTGATACAAATATTGGCCGATAACTCCGGAATCGGTTGATAGCATTGAAATCGGTCGGGTTTATCAAAATAAGGCATAACTAAAATTTTAAGTTAGACGTCCATTAATGCACCACTGAAAGTTTCATTCATTTTCATTCATCAGTTTTCGAGTGATACGTGAACAAACGTACACACAGACAAACAAAAGTTTACAATTTTATTATATGTAGGTAGTGATTATAGTGAGTTAGATACCATTGATATTATTTATAGGTATATTAATTAGCCGCTAATACACATTTATTTATATCGTCTCACGACAGACTGTTTGGCTCTATTTGTTTATTAACACTTATAGTACATTTACACCGCACGGTGGATTGTATTGTTCGGCAAATGAGGTCAAATGTGATGCAATTCCAAATTTGGAAAATGAGATTTGTATGGAAAAAAGCGCCAAATTTGCAATTTTTTGCCAAATTTGGTGCGGTGTAAATGTACTATTAGATCAGTTAATTATATTTATTGTATGTATTTAATGTGATGCAATTCCAAATTTGGAAAATGAGATTTGTATGGAAAAAAGCGCCAAATTTGCAATTTTTTGCCAAATTTGGTGCGGTGTAAATGTACTATTAGATCAGTTAATTATATTTATTGTATGTATTGTTATCAGTACCGTTAGCACAACTTTACTCATTATTATTTGTTATCACTGCTACCGGAAATTATTCAATTTATTTGTTACCGTAGTTTTATTTATCTGTGATTGAAAAAAAAAAGGAAATAGTGTCGTAACGAAAGTGATTTTTTTTACTTGTACCGAACTTGGGTAAATTTATGAAATGATACCGAAATTTTTTGAAATTCAATGTATATAAGTTTGTCTTCACCTTTATATCCCAGCTCTTGGATATATAAAATAATATTTATACCTTTTTCACATTTTTTTATAACTGTACCGCATTTCTGCAATAACTTAATTTGATTGGTATGGTATTTTTATTTATCTCTAAATTAGATGAGAAAAACTTATTCCAGAGTAATTAGAACTGTACCTTTTACACACATTTTTGCTCAATTGTACCGAATATCGGTAAAATATTAATTTATGGTGTTTTCATTTATCTCTGAGCTATATGAGAAAGTTTGTTGCCGGGTTCAAAATAGATCTAAGATTTGTACCGTTTTAGAGGAATGAAATTGGGCAATATCTATTTAACTCTGTGGTATTGTTATTTATCTTTAAACTAAATGAGAAAAACCATACCGAAATATTTTTGAAGTTCAATGTACATATATAACTTTTGTGTCTTAGCTCTTAGATGAAAAAAAATAATATCGGGCATAAAATAATATTTGTATCTTTTTATAATTTTTTTAACTGTACCGCATTTTTGCAATAACTTAATTTGATTGGTATATAATTTTCATTTATCTCTTAATAGTTAAATTAGATAAGAAAAAATTATGCCAGAGTAATTGGAATTGTACCTTTTTCATACATTTTTGCTTCATTATGCCGAATTTCGGTAATATATTAATTGAATTGTTGATATTTTTACTTATCTCTGAGCTATATGAGAAAGTGACGCTGGTTCAAAATAGATCTAAGATTTGTACCGTTTTTTGGTAACGAAATATTTTTGAAATTCAATGCACATATATAACTTTTGTGTCCCAGCTTTTAGGTGAAATTAATATTTGTACCTCTTTTATGTATTTTTTTAATTGTACCGCATTTTGTTTTAACTTTATTTGACTGGTATGGTATTTTAATTTATGTCTAAATTAGATGAAAAAAATGTGAGTCTAGTGCAGAATAAATAGAATTGTACCTTTTGCTAACACTTTTGCTAAATTGTACCGAATTTCGGTAATATATTAATTTGATTGTTATAGTATTTTCATTTATCTCTGAGCTATATGATGAAATTTGTTGCCAGGTTCAAGGTAAATCTAACATTTGTACCGTTTTCCTGTAACAAAATTATGCAGCACAATAAAAATTTTCGGATCAATACCGCTTTTAGGTAAATTTTTTTTTTTAATTTTTTGAACTAAATTAGAAAAACTATATCGAAATATTTTTGAAATTCAATGCATATAACTTTTGTGTCCCAGCATTTAGATGAAAAAAATTAGTATAGGGTCCAAAATAATATTTGTACCTTTTTTTATAATTTTTTAATTGTACCGCATTTTTGTACTTACTTTATTTGACTGGTATGGTATATTAATTTATGCCTAAAAAGGATTAAAAAATTGTAGTCCAGATTAATTAGAATTATACCTTATGCATAAATTTTTGCTTAATTGTACCGAATTTCGGTAATATATTAATTCAATTGTTATGGTATTTTTATTTATCTTTGTGCTATATGATACAATTTGTTGCCAGGTTCAAAATAAAGCTAACATTTTTACCGTTTTGATGTAACAAAATTGTAAAGATTATATCGAAAATAAGCAATTTTCGGATCTATACCGTTTTAAGGTAATTTTTTTTTAATTGTACCGAAATTGTGATAATATAGTTGAAATTAATTTATATGGTCTATGCATTAATGCGAATCAGCGTGAAACCCATCTTTAAATCTGTAGCGCTAGTCGGTAAATTATTTTAAAGTGTACCGAAATAAAGCAATAATTTAATTTAATTACCATGCCGCTTTTATTTTCTTTGCCGTATCGAAAGTAATTTTCTGATTAGTAACGTATTCACATAAAGTACTTAAAATACGAAATTTATTTGCTCGACCGAAAGCAATTTAGGGATTTCTACCACATTTAGGTCACATACTTGAAATTGTACCGAAATAATATAATAATTAAATTTAAAATTAGTGACCGGGTATAAAATAATTTTCAGGCGACCGAATATGTGGCAAAAAATAATATACATACATAGCCTATTCCCGTATGAACTTTGATTCGTTTGAATTTTCCCTTTTCATATTTTCTTTAATTCAAACATTGAAGTCGAAATCTTGCTTCATCATATCATTTTTGTTGCTTTTATTTTTTATTGAGTAATTTTCTTTAATGACGTAAAACAAAATGTAGCAAGAGGCACTTAAGTCTTGCATTCAAACCCGTTTTAGCTGCCTCTGCGCAACAAGCTTCCCAGTGCAGTCATGCGTAATTTTTAAGTTTTTGGCTACCCACATGCTACAATATTCAACAAACCGAAGCCGGTCAGCTCTCCTTTGTTTGGACTTTTCGACTCGAGACGTTGTTGGATCTCGTCATGCTTGTGCCGATTGGGCGGTGTGGTTGTGGCAATGTTTGTTTGTTTAAGAATGGGGAAATTCTCCAGCTCATAAGGCTAACGACTTTTACGTGCGTCGCAGTAATTTGCTCTTTCCATCTTGTATGTAGGTATGTGTGTATAGGGAGGGACTAATAGAAGTTCGGTAAGATTTGTTTGATTTTGATTCGTTTTGGAGATAATAGTAAAGGTCGAAAAAATACGAGGCAGCCCTACCTAGAAATAGTTTTTGTTGAAATAGGACAAAAATATAGTTCATTTGATACCCACATTGGTAAATCTTATTTAAAAATTTTCAGATAGGTGGCAACTCATTAAAAAATTAACTAAGTGGCAGCAGTTCTGCCAGAGCTTTTTTTTTTAACATTTTTTCAACTTTGGCTCATTTTATATAACTTTTTAATGAAATTTTTTTTCAATCAAAAAAAAAAAAAAATTGAAGCGATTGTCGGCAAATCTTGTTATTAGCGGGGCTTATTGCAGAAGGGTCGGACTTTTATTCGAAAAAAAAAATTATATACATATCTGGGATTTTGAAATTTAAAAACAAAAAAGTTATCCCAAACGGTCGATTTTTGAAAAAGTTACAGCATTAACAAAAAAACGTTTTTTTTTGTAAAGTTCATAACTTTTTTTTATTTGGGGAAAAAATTTGAAAAAAAATTCTGAAAAATGTCTTTCGGGGGGGTAGAAAAAGAAAGCAAATTTTTTTAAAAAATTTGTCGATTTGGCATGGAATGGTCCACATGTAGTGTTTTTTTTAGTTGAAAAGGGTATGACATGTTTTTCATGCGAGAAATTAAATTTTTTGAAAATTTTTTCGTTTTTTCCGGTTTTTGGGCATGTGTCATCGAGAGGCATACACTACTTAATTAATACTAATACCTGTTTTTTTTTTGGAAAGGACTTCAAATTTTCAAGATATGCAGCATAATCCAAAATCTAATTTTTTGGTCCTACGGGGGTACCATGCGTAAGAAGGCAGGTCGAATTGAAAATCACCCAAGTGACAAGGAAAATCGTATTTTAGGAATCAAAATAAGATACTTTACCGACGCAAGCATATCTCTAAACCAATTCGATGTTCGGACTTTGTACTTTTGACTTTGAACGCCAAAGTTTGAAAAAATTGACCCATTTCCAGTGCCCCAACTGTATTTAAATGTATGACCGACTCTCGCTATTTTTGTAGGGTCGACCCACCCATGCCAGTGGCACACCTCCTACGACCCCACCTATACAAAAATTTCAAAAAATCACCATTTTTGCCACTTTTCTCGAAAACGGTAAGTTTTTTCGAAAAATATCTGAGACCTGGAAATTCTCTACATATATGGTCCTACCATTTTTTTCTCTAAGAGTAACCAGTTCTGTGATATCGCGACTGTTAAATTAGTCGCCTTATATACCACGTATGTATGGACTCTTAAGGATTTTTCTCGAAATCTTTTACTGTTTATTTGTTAAAAAAATCTTATTTGATGGTTTTTTTGAAGTTTACTTCTTAGGCTGCGATATGAAGTTTTGATTGAGAGTAAAATTTGAGAAAATGGCTGATGATGCAACGGAAATAGAAATTGTAGCAGACTTTCAGGCGTAGGCGATTTTCAAATAAGAGGTGAACAAATCGTTAGAGTTAGGCTGAGCAGAATTCATGGGTGTTGCCACTTAGGGCGGTTTAGAGGGTTGTCACCTATCCCCAATTTTTTTTAATATAGAGCTACGTAGTTGTACCAATATGGGTATCAAATGAAAGGTATTTTCGACCGTATTCCAAATAAGATCATTTTAAGCAGAGTTGCCGCTTAGGGTTGCCACCTAACCAAAATTTATTTAATTGTTCGTATATTTTGGGAACTGCTTGACCGATTTGGATAAAATTTGGGTTGCCACCTAACCGCAATCGTATATCTCGGGAGCTTCATGACGGTTTTGGATAAAATTGATTAATTCTAAGTTTATATACATAGGTGCTGACACTTAGGGTGGTTTACAGGGTTGCCACCTATCCCAATTTTTCTAAATATAGATATGCCAATATGGGTATCAAATTAAAGGTATTTTCGACCGTATTCCAAATATGACAATTTGAAGCAGGGTTGCAACTTAGGGTTGCCACCTAACCGCAATAATAATAATAACTGCTTGACCGATTTGGATAAAACTCGGCACATATACAATTAGATTCATTCTAAGATTATATACATCGGTGTTGCCACTTAGGGCAGTTTACAGGCAACCCTATCCCAATTTGTTTTTTTTTTTAATATAGAGCTAGATATGCCAATATGGGTATCAAATGAAAGATATTTTCGGCCGTATTCCAAATATGACAACTTCACGCAGGGTTGCCACCTAACCGCAATTTACAACCCCTTTTACAACTCTCCTTCCTATCTTTCTTTGCCTTCACACTATCTCCCTCCCTTTTTCTCTTCATTACCACCTTACTCTATATCCCATTCGTATTGATCCCTGTTAATTTAGGCATAATTCTACCCACGTACCGAATTTGGAGGGTAACGCACCATGTATAAGATATTTTCGAATTGATCGGATCCCTGGTCCACTTCCCGGAAGTAAGGAATTCTCGAATACACCTTGTTCATATTTTCCGAATAACTTTTTTAGCACACATGGGATCGATGGGGACTTTTGAAGTTATTGATACTTCAAATATTTAATTTGATCGGATTGTTAACCGGTTTTTTTTTTTCAAAACATTAAAGAAACATTTTTTTCTTTTAATTTCGATTTTCCGGTGCAATTTTGTTACTAATTACCACGAACTTTTATTAGCCCCCCAGCTTATCTATACACTTGTATATCTGTCTGTATAACTCGGTATTATTCATAGCAATCTCCACATTGCTGCTGCCTTTATTCATATTTTCCTCAACATTTTGATTCAATTTTAGTTCGTTTTGTGTATTCGCTTTGTTCGGTTTGATATGCTATCGTGTGTTAATATAAGAAATACTTTTACATGTACGTACTATGTGATATTTGTGTTTTATTTCTGAAACTTTGAACACATCTCTATTAAAATTCTAATCACATATTTTTTGTTTAGGTTCGCGTCTTGTTTATTCCTTATTAGTTCGCGCTTTCATTACATCTATCGTTTTGTTTATTCATTTTAATTTGATTGCTGCCATCGTTTTTGTTTGCTCAATATTGCCGCACACGCTCCAATGCAAGTCTCACGAATCAGTGATATGTTGCAATAAAATAGTGTTGAATTACGCATTGAAGCTTCGAATTAATCGGTTTATTTATTTGTAAATAGAGACTTGAGACAGAACTCCATAACTAGACCTTTGGGCGTTTCTCTTATGGTAACATTTTAACTCAGAGCCTCGAAAAAAAAAGTTCGATAAACTCAATTTTCTGTTAAGGGTGTTTCAATTTTACAAAAACATCTAGTTTTCCAAAAGATTTTAAAGATGTTAAATTTAAAACATTTTTTACAAATTTTAAAGATCTTTCAAAAAACTAAAAAAAAAAAAAATATTTTGAAACTTTTTTTTCAAAATATTTCAAATCCATTTAAAAAAAAAAAAATTCGAGTTCGAAAATTTTAAAATATTTTTTTGAGACAATGGGATAAATTAATAAAAAAACACAATTGCTTTTTCTCAAATTTTGACAAATTTGACATCAAAATGTATGAAGAAACTTTCAAAATTTGAAAGCAGCTTTTCGAAAAAGCAATTGCTTTTTTTATTTTATTATGGAAGAGTTAAAAAATAAAATAGAAATGAAAAGCAACGATTTCAAATAGATGGATAAACATTTCGAAAATCTTATAAATAAATATATTTCAAAACTATTTTCAAAACATCGAATTTTTAACATTTTTCGGGCGCACATTTTAAGTAAAGAAAACTAATGCTTTTTTAAAAATCTCCAAAAAAAATTATTTCAAAACTTTTTTGAAGAAAATAAAAACGGTTTCAAAAAATTTGTTTTTTTTATAATTTTGATCCATTTTCAGATCTCGAAAACTTCAAAAAGATTTTCGAGTTCGAAAATTTTGAAACATTTTTTGAGGCACTGTGCGGAGTTATAAAAATTACCGCTAGTTCTAAAATTTCCCGAATAAAAGGTATTTAAAATTTTTTAAGCTAAATGAAAAGCATCGATCATTCTAAAAAAAATTTGGAAAAGTTGCAAAGTTGAAAGTATCAAAAGTATATTTCGAAAAAAAGTTTTGCACATATTTAAATATGATATATTAAAATACGCACTCACTACAAATTTTAAGGAGTTACTAGCAGTAATAACGGAGATATTTCAAATTTACAAAACGATATTTGCATGCGCTCAATGTAAAATTTTTTTTGTTTTTTCCTTCTCCTGTAAAACTTTTTTTGTCAGTTAGGGCCTTTGTGAATTAAGGTATCGATTTGTAGAACAATTTCAGTTAAAAAACTTGATTTCCAAAAAAAAAATATTTCCAAATTTTTTTTCTAAAAAAAATATTTTTAAACTTTTTAAAGAAATAATTTTTTTGAGAAATTTTAATATTTTGAGCTCGTACCTTTTAAAAACCATTTTTTTTAACTTTGTGCAAAAGTTACGAAAATTTTGAAAATTGATATTTCGAAAAATACTAAGAAAAAAAATTATTTGAAAACTTTTTTCAATAAAAAAATTTATTTTCTTAAAAGATTTTCAGATTCTGAACATAATTTTGAAAATTGATATTTCGAAAAATACTAAAAAAAATGATTTGAAAACTTTTTTCAATAAAAAAAATTAAGATTTTCAGATTCTGAACATAATTTAGAAAATTGATATTTCGAAAAATACTAAAAAAAAAATGATTTGAAAACTTGTTTTAATAAAAAAAATCAAGATTTTCAGATTCTGAACATAATTTTGAAAATTGATTTTACCGTTTGTATATTTGTATATTTTGCGGTCATTTTGGGATCATATTTGGTTTATTTTAGTATCATTTCGGGGTTACTTTGGGAATATATGACATCATTTTCGGATCATTTTCGAATCAATTTGGATCATTCAAGGGTCGTTTTTGGATTACTTTAGGGTCATTTTGGGGAAATTTTCGGATCATTTTGGGTACATTTAAGGGTCTTTTTGGGGTCATTTTGGAATCACTTTTGGGGACATTTTTGGATAATTTCGGGATAATTTTTGGGTCGTTTTGGGTTAATTTTCGGATCGTTTTATGAACATTTAAGGGTCTTTTTGGGGTCGTTTTGGGATCATTTTAGGAATATTTGAGATTATTTTATGGTAATTTTGGGTAAGTAAAATTAGCGCTTAATTGATGCTTGAAACCTCATGAAAAACTTGCAAAAAATATTTCGAAAATTAAAAAAAAATTTATTTCTAAACTTTTATTGGAACAAAATCCATATGAGATTTTTTTTTTTACTAATTCGTATAATTTCTACTTTTTTTCTTGCAGCATAGAATCGTTGCGGCAAAAACTCAGAAAGAATAACATAACTAAATAACAACAACTATACCACCAAAAATTTATAGTTTTAGCATTCACCATTCTACTGGAAAATTTTTACTTCTTATTTTTCAACTACAATCCTAACGAAACTTAATCCCACATATTACGTTTACGGTAATTTAACCCAAAAACTACGAATGGCCTTTAAAGGCACTGTGAAATAAAATAGAAAAACATTCCGAAACTGCAAAAGCAATTCAATTTTACTCAACAAAAAAAGTACAAAAAAATCATTTTTTCAACAAAAAAAAAAAAAAAAATAAATAAAAATATAAAAAAATATACTAAAGCCCACGGCACACAATGACGGACACTAGTCTCGTGGCAAACGAAGAAAAATCGAAACGCAGCAAACGTCATGGTAGTCGACGTCATAGCAGCAGCAGCAGCATTAGCAGTGGACGAAGACGCCGTGCTGCATCGAAACGTTGCTCTTTCTTTGATTGCATTTTCGAAGTAGTATTCAGTTTTATCGGAAAAATTGCACGATTCGTTTTTCAATTAATTTACGGAGTAAAAGGTGAAACAATGCCCGCTATTACTGATCCTATATTGCTCGAATCGGCTACATCGCTGGCGCGTAAAATACGTAAACAGGAGGTGAGTAAATTATAAGAAATTTGGAAGATATCAAGAGCCCTCACAAAATAAAAATATCTCAAATAAAAACACCCAGTAACGAAAGCCGACAGGTGAGACTGGGTAGACATCCCGTAACAGTTCTGATAGCAGTATTTTGGCAGACTTGTAGCCTCGACCAGTTGGTGTTACGCACCAAAGACTGGTCGACCAAAGGCCTTGTATGTCGTAAGCAACGATGCTTTATCTTTTCCCCAAGTACTGCCGGCAAGTGACTTGAGGATCTTGTTGAGACCTCGTGTCTTTGAGACCATTGCAGACACATGATCAGCAAATGAGAAAGTATTATCCAATGTCAACCCCAATAACTTTGTGTGGCTTACAGTTGGTAGCTTAATGCCATCAACGTAAATGTCTAATTTGTTTCTCACTTGGTGCGTCCATGTCGTGAAGAGTGTCGCCGTAGATTTGGTCGGTGATATTGTCAGATCTCGCTCGCTGATAAACCTGGAAAGGTCGCAGAGGTAATTGTTGATTTTCGCACAGAGTTCATCAGTATGGGGGCCCTTCCCCGTCGCCTTATTGCACAGTCGTCGGCATACGAAACGATGGTGACGCCCTCTGGTGGTGGGGGCATCTTCGATAGATAGAAGTTAGACAGTGTCGGGGATAGGACACCACCCTTTGGCAGATATAGCGTTTCTAAAGTTTACCGACGCCTGCCGTCCACTCAGATAATTAGCGCTCCACCTCTTTAACCCATCAGGGAGTTGTGTCTCAAGAAGATCTTGTATGAGCGTGGCGTGATTGACTGTATCAAAGGCTTTAGACCCGTCCAGTGCCACTAGCACAGTCCTGCATTGAGTGCGGTGGTGGTACTATGTAAAAGGGCCTTAGGTGGGAGCTTGTGGGTGGATATAGAAATGAGAATTTTTTTTTGTCGTATGTTATAAGACTAACTATAATCCCTTTCTTTCAGCTCACTAGCGTACAAGTAATTGAAGCATTTATTCGTCGTATTCAAGATGTTAATCCAAAGCTCAATTTTTGTGTGGACAATCGTTTCGAAGAGGCACTAACGGAGGCAGCCGAAGCTGACGAATTAATCAAATCGGGTAGACTCACAGAGGAGGAGCTGGAGAAGTCGAAACCTTTTTTGGGTGTACCGATATCGACAAAGGATTGTATTGCGGTGAAAGGTAAGACGAAAATTATTAAGGACTTGGGCTGGGAGGTTGATAGGAACCCTAAGTGTGTTAGTACTAGCGCTCTTGAAATAATTCGAATAGTTCGAAGCTTCGTTTGTCGGTTCTTTGAAGTTAACTTCTAAGCGGCGGTGGACGCAAAGTTTTTATGGAGAGTGGAATTTGAATAGGAATTAAAAAAGATGGGACGGAAATATGCAACGGAAATGAAAACACACACCTGAAACGATATGTAACCAATTTCTCATATAGGTGGTGTGCTTCGTTCTAAGACTTTCTACTTGGGTGTTGCCACTTCGAGCGGTTAAAAGGGTTGCCACCTATCTACATTTTTTTTTAAATATTTAGCAAAATGTGCCAATATGGGTATCAAATGAAAGGTATTCTCTGCCGTATACCAACGAAAATATTTTCAGGCAGGGTTGAAATCGAGGGTTGCCATATAACCCGATTTTATTTATTCTTCCCTTTATCGACCAATATCTCGGGAACAGGTGTTGCAACTTGGTTCAAATTTCACATATAGATAGTATGCTTCATTCTATAAGAAGTTTTATGTATTTGGGTGTTGCCATTACTTTTTACAGGGTTGCCACTTATTCAATTTTTTTAAGTATTGAGCAAAATATGCCAATATAGATATCAAATGAAAGATATTTTTCTGCCGTTTACCAACGAAGATATTTTCAGGCAGGGTTGCCACTTAAGGTTGCCAAAAACGAACGTTACTATTCGAATATTCGATGAGCTGCTATTGTTCGAAAATTCGATATCCAAATATTCGATGGATTGTGACTATTCGAATATCTGTTATATTTTTTAACGTTCGATGAATCATGATTATTCGAAAATGGTTTGTTCGAAATTTCGAAAACTAAATACCAAAAGCTTAAGCAAGCACCTGAGAGTACTGATATCGATTTGATATCAGAAAGAGTACCTCCTGTCCTTAATCCAAATATTCTCCAACCCCTTCGGAGAGAGTTTACGTCGATACTCATGCATACAAACAAACCTATCTCTTCCGTAGCTCATTTCTACCTCTTCCCACACATACTATATAATTATTGTAATAAATCTCATTCGCACTCTTCCAGGTCTTCTACACACTGCCGGCCTGTATCCACGCAAAGATGTGCGCGCCACCGAAGACGCCGCCAGCATGGCGCTGATGCGACAAGCCGGTGCCATACCCTTCGCACTCACCAACGTCTCTGAGGTGTGCATGTGGTGGGAGAGCAACAATGTGGTACATGGACGTACGCGTAATGCCTACGATTCAAATCGTATTGTTGGCGGTTCGAGTGGCGGTGAAGGTTGTATACAATCGGCGGCTGCTTCAGCATTCGGCATAGGTTCCGATATTGGCGGTTCGATACGCATGCCAGCATTTTTCAATGGCGTTTTCGGACATAAACCAAGCAAATTGATTGTCTCGAATAAAGGACAATTTCCAATGCCATTCTCGGACGAACAAAATACCTTTTTAGGTATTGGACCAATGTCACGTTTTGCCGAAGATCTCAAACCTATGCTACGTATTATGGCGGGCGAAAAGGCTAAAGAATTGCATTTAGATGAGCCAGTTGATTTGAAAAAAGTACGCTTCTTTTATCAGGAAAGCGATGGTGGTGGACGCTTTGTCACCCCTGTGGATGCTGATTTATTGGCTGGCATGCGACGTACCGTCGACTATTTGCGTAAAACAGTGAAACCTGTTAGCGTCGAAAAGATACAGTTGGAGAAATTTAAACAATCGACAATTATTTGGTTTGCGAATATGAAAGATGATTCGGGTTATACGTTTGCGCATCAGTTGGGCAATTTAAAGTTGGAAGTTAATCCTTATGTGGAGCTACTCAAATGGTGTGTAGGCTCTTCGAAGCATACATTGATTGGTCTATTAACGGCTATGATCGATAAATCGCAAGTGAAATATGGTTCAAGCAAGTATAAACATTTGGTGAAGAAACGTGATGAATTGCGTGAGGAGATGCAAGAGTTGCTCGGCGATGACGGTGTTCTATTATATCTTACGCATCCCACCGTTGCACCATATCACAATGAGCCAATCTTTCGTCCCATCAATTTCTCTTATACTGGTATTGTTAATGTATTGGGCTTTCCTTCCACAGCTGTACCCTTGGGTCAGCTGGGTAGTGAGGGACTGCCACTAGGTTTGCAGGTGATTGCAAATATTAATAATGATAGGCTGTGCTTGGCTGTGGCTGAAGAATTGGAACGCGCTTTTGGCGGTTGGGCGCGTCCTGAGATTAAAGTTTAGTTCTAAATTTGTCTCAGAGAAATACGTTTCAAAAACGCTTTATCTGAACGAAAATTCAATATAGTTTTAGCGGAGATAAAAAGATTCTGTGATAGAGCGTTTTTGAAAAAATATTTTGAAAAAGCGAGCATTTGCTCAGACTCAACTTTTAATTTTAATTTTTTTATTACAAAAAAAAAGTTTTACTGAAAATCAATTCTGAGCACATTCCCGCATTTATGCATGAGGCCCATTACACTATACTACAAAATCACCTTTTTTTCTGGGTATGGAACTATACCAACTTTTTTGAAGAGATTAAGACATAATTAAAAAAAATTACGTTCTCCGTTAGCCTCCAAAATTTAGTTACTAGCTTTCCAAGTTGGAGCCTTCTAAAATTTGGTTTTCTAATTGTTTTGTATAAAAAAATGAAAAAGATTAAATGTGGACGTGGCGTTACTTGAAAGTGCGTGTATTTAAAATATTATAAATTAAAAATATGCGGCTTTTAATTTTTTCGAAGATCTCACTTTGGCCCTGTATAACACTTATATACATTTTTAAATAGAGAAACGATACCAATCAAACAAGAGAGGCAAGCAGGTCACGTCCACATTTTCCCTTTTTCATTTTTTTCAACCAAACTATTAGAAAACCACTTTCGAACATGGAACTTCGAAAGCCCGTAACTAGATTTTGGAGGCTAACCTCGAAAAACGGGGAACGCCATTTTTTATTAATGTCTTAGTCACTTCAAAAAAGTTGATATTGTCCCATATCTAGTAGGCTGGTGTACTAACATAGCTTATTTAGTGTTATACATTCAATTTGTAGTGCAATGTGCCTATGTTCGAAATATATAGAACTCGCCGATATTGCAATCTATGCAAGTAGTTTGTTGGCTTTGTGTATGTATCTATTGCCAGGGAAATTCTAAATATTCTCCGGGAATTTTTCTCCTTTCGGATTTTTTTATTATTTCGAAAAAATTTCTTCAATCCCTTTCTCAAAGGAAAATTTGGAATATTGGGAATCATTTATTTTAGCAATTAGAATGATACTGCGAATTTTTAATTTTATTTCCGCTATTACATTAGGGTATAATTTTTGGGAGAGGAAACAAAATCCGTGCGGAATCTTATTTAGAACTGCCCTGTATATAATACTTGTAAAACTGTTATACTGCATGAAAAAGCTATTAGATGAAACACTTTTTTTTATACCAAAACAATATCCTGTAAAAAATCTAATTTCTAGAGAGAGTGACTTTCGAAAACCCCTTTTGTCTACAAACGACTATAATTGTTCTCAACTACATATGTCCATTAGGGAATTTTAAAATTTTTGTAGCATACTTATAGGGGTAGAAAGAGGATCTGTACGACTGCATCCATAGGAGAATAAAGTGGCCAGTACCTATTTAGGCATAAAAAGATAGGCGCTTCGTCAATGGCAAAAAAATGTCTCCATGATATTTGCAAAAATCGAATTCAGTTCGAATAAAGCAACTTAGAAAATTTTTCGAACACATACTTATTTGCCTAAACTAGAGCATAAAATAAAAAGATTACAAAAAATTTTGCTACATAGAAGGTCCAAACAAGACTTCGAACTCCTTAAATTTTCGAACAGAAGGCCATAAACAAGAGGCAACGGCAAAAAAATCACCCATCATAAGTATTTGCAGAATAAAGTTCGAAAAAAGCACAAGTCCAAAAATTTTCGAACATATGCTTATGCGCCTAAACTGTGAATATAGCAAAAAAATGCATTTTCTTTAAAGTCCAAAATACAATTCGAACTCTGAAAACTTTCGAACAGAAGTCTATACAGAATTTAGAGACGTTAAAACAAATGCATAGAATTTATCTAGTATATTTGCAAAAATTTAGTCGATTTCGAAAAATTCGAAATTCGAAAGTTTTCGAACTTATGGCACATTTTACCCCACAAGTAATTGTTATGAAATTTTATTATTCTGAATTACATTTCACGATTTTCGAAATAAAACTGATTAAAAACAATTCGAACTCTGAAAACTTTCGAACAGAAGTCTATACAGAATTTAAAGACGTTGAGACAAAGGAATCGAATTTATCTAGTATAATATTTGCAAAAATTTTGTCGATTTTGAAAAATTCGAAAATTTTCGAACTTATGTCACATTTTACCCCACAAGTAACTATTATTATATTTGATTATTCTGAATTACATTTAACGATTTTCGAAATAAAACTGATTAAAAACAATTCAAACTCTGAAAACTTTCGAACAGAAGTCTATACAGAATTTAAAGACGTTGAGACAAAGGCATCGAATTTATCTAGTATAATATTTGCAAAAATTTAGTCGATTTCGAAAAATTCGAAAATTTTCGAACTTATGTCACATTTTACCCCACAAGTAACTATTATTATATTTGATTATTCGGAATTACATTTCACGATTTTCGAAATAAAACTGATTAAAAACAATTCAAACTCTGAAAACTTTCGAACAGAAGTCTATACAGAATTTAAAGACGTTGAGACAAAGGCATCGAATTTATCTAGTATAATATTTGCAAAACTTTAGTCGATTTTGAAAAATTCGAAATTCGAAAGATTTCGAACTTACATGTAACTATTATTATATTTGATTATTCTGAATTACATAAATTTCCAAAATAAAATAGACTATTCTGAAAAATATTTAACGGTTTCTGTATAACATTTTATGATTTCTAAAGTTAACTTCGAAAAGGTGCAGTTGGGGTGAATCATAGTCCATTGTAGATAAAAGAGGTTCATCGCGGGGCACTGTCTTCAGAGAATCGTCGCACGATTTTTTGTACGATTTATTTATAAATTTGTCAATGTTTCAACCAGCAAAGCTATTAACTCAAAATCTGAAAATCTGTAGATGCGCGTTTTTGGCAAGAGGTTGATGAATTGCACATAGAAATATAAATATGAACGGCAATTCATATAATATAATACTATTTTTTAGCATTATTTTTTATACTTTACAAATATAATCACACACAATTATATCCTGCACAGTGGGTTATTTTGAAAAAGTATGTTTCAAAAATAAATCGATAGCGAATAAGTTAACTAGTGGCGAATTAAAAAGAACTTAAAATAATTTCGTTGCTCAAAAAAAAATTTAAATTTTCAAAATGTCCCACTGTGCGTTATACTCTACTGCGCAAAATCACATAAATATGTACTAAACATATTGGTATTCAATTAGCTGTATGTCTGTACTTTAATCAATACATATATTTACCATATATGTGGGAAGACATAGTAACCTACTCTAATAATAATATACTTTGTACAATTCGATATGATCTAGTTAGCATATAATAATAATTTTGAGAAACAACAAGATATAAATAGAGAAACAATAGAATTTGATTTAGTTGTCAGTTGTAATTTCAATTTTCATCATTTTTACAATTTTAAAAAACTCTGTCACATTTTTTCTAATTTTTAAATAAATTTTCAATAACTTGAAATCTTAATTATTCAAGTGACCATATATTGGGGGCTCAACCTAAGAAATTTAAAGATATAATTTAAGCGTTGTGTTCGTAACCCAAAATGTCGTTAGGCGTGTTTCCGGAAGTCCGCGAAAATTTAAAACGTAGTAAAAAAGAGTGCATAGCGGCGCTGCACAAATACGTGTTCGAGTATGAAGGTGATCGAAACAATCGGCAGCGGTTGCGCGAGTTTATAGGTTTCGAATTTGACGAAAATTCGGAGGAATATAATAGTAAAATGCAATACATTGATGCTAATCTAAGTGGAAGCGATCTAGCTGCAATTTGCAACGTTTTAAATTTAAGTTATAACGAAGAAAACTTAAAATTGCATATTTTTAAAAATCTGCGAAAAGACAACTTGCTGTGCGCTAATGCAAACAATGAAGACGACGACGATATTGAAGACGTAGACGAAGGCAACGACGTTGGCGGCGTGAACACAGACGACGGTGTAAGCGGCGTCATAAGCCAAAATGTAAATCGACGAGCAAAAGCAAGTAGCGTATCGCAGCAGAGAATTGAAAACGATTGCTTTTTGTCTTTCGATGATATCGAAGAGACGAATAATAATGACATGTTAGGCGCAGTGGGCTTTACGAGTGTAAGCGGAAACAACAACAACATAAGCGGAAATAGGAGAATAAACGCGAATACAGTTAACGATAATATAGTGATGTCTAGAAGTAATGCAACAACAAATTTCGTACCGCGTTTTGCAATTAACTTTCGTGATGTTGAAGATACCATTAAATCATTTGACGGCACTGAAAAATTATGCGTTGAAACTTGGGTGGAAGAATTTGAAGAGACAGCTGCGTTAATGTACTGGGACGACTTCCAAAAGTTTATATTTGCCAAAAAATCGCTAAAAGGGTTGGCGAAGCTTTTTATATCGACAGAGAGGGGTATAACGTCATGGCAAAAATTAAAAGACAGTTTGCTGTGCGAGTTTAAATCAGTTACAAATAGTGCACAATTGCATAAACTCCTTACTGAAAGGAAACAAAATAAAGACGAAAGTGTATATGAATATTTTTTCAATATGAAAGATTTGGCATCGAGGGGTAACGTAGAAGAGTGTGCATTAATACAATATGTAATAGACGGAATAAAAGATCTAAATGTGAATAAAACAATATTGTATGGCGCGGCAAATGTAAAAGACTTTAAACTTAAATTAAAATGTTACGAAACAATGCGTGAGAAAAACAAAGAAGTGCAAATAAAGGAGAGTGTTAAGAAAGATTATGAAAAAAAGTCAAATAGTGTTGATAAAACCACAAAAGTCGACATAATGTGTTTTAACTGTGGAATGAAGGGGCATAGATCAATGGACTGTAAAGATAAAAGCAAGGGAGCCAAATGTTTTAAATGTCAACAATTTGGTCATATTGCAAAAAATTGCCCAGTGAAACAAAACAATAATTCTACAAAAAGTGTTAACGTTGTGAGTGCAAGTAATGACGAAATTATGAAAAAATGTATATCGATCGATGGTGTGTGTTGTCATGCGCTTTTTGATACAGGCAGTAAAGTTAACATCATGTCAGTTGATGTATATAACGCTTTGAATAAGCCACGCCTGAGCAACACTAACGTAATATTAACCGGGTTTGGTAAAGAAAATAGTTGTAAACCATTAGGTGAGCTAACGAAAACAATGAAAGTTGATGGTGAGTTATTTAATCTACTTTTTCGTGTTGTACCAAGAGAATATTTAAGCGTTGACATTATAATTGGCACTGACATTTGCTTACAAGCCGAGCTTACAATTAACCCATCTGGTTTTGTAATTAAAAAACTTAGTAATATGAATGAAAATAATAGTGAAATATTATCTATTCTAAACATTGAAATTGATCCAAATGATGACTGTATAAATGTTGAAGAGTCAGCTAGTACTAATGCCAAACAAAAGGTAAGAGACCTAGTTAAAAACTTTAAAATTAACAAGTGTAAATCTACAAATGTAAATTTGAATATTGTGCTAAAAGACGAAACCCCGATTTTTTGTTCGCCTCGAAGATTGCCAATAAGTGAAAGGTTGATAGTCGATGATCAAGTTGACGAGTGGCTAAAAGATGGTATCATAGAGGAATCTGAATCAGAATTTAGTAGTCCAGTTGTGCTTGTACGAAAACGCGACGGTACTCCAAGACTATGTGTGGACTACCGAAAACTCAACAAAGTTACCGTAAAAGATCACTTTCCACTTCCGCTTATAGAAGATCAAATTGATAGGCTAGAAAATGCGAAAATCTTTAGTACAATAGACTTGAAAAATGGTTTCTTTCATGTCTCTGTATCACCAAATAGTCGAAAATATACTTCGTTTGTCACCCATAGTGGGCAATACCAGTTTTTAAAAGTTCCTTTTGGTCTTTCTAATGCGCCAAGTGTTTTTCAACGGCACGTAAATGCAATTTTTAGAGATCTAACGCGACGTGGTATAGCGTTACCATATATTGATGATATTATAATTCCGGCCAGTAATGAAAATGAAGCACTACAATATTTAGAAGAAGTTTTAAACCTATGTAGAGACTATGGACTCCAAATTAACGTCAAAAAATGTCATTTTCTCAAAACTAAGATAGAATTTTTGGGATATATAATTGAAAACCAACAAATTTCCCCATCTCCGCGTAAAGTTGAAGCCTTGATGAAGTACAGCATACCTAAAAATTTAAAAGATTTAGAAAGTTTTATCGGACTTGCAAGTTACTTTCGAAAATTCATACCGAATTTTTCCGTAATCGCAAAACCACTGACGGATTTACGAAAACTAAATGTCAAATTTGAAATAAAAGAAGAGCAGATAGGAGCATTCAAAGCACTAAAAGAAATTTTAAGTACAGGGCCTGTTCTAAGAATTTTTAATCAGCATTTGGAAACCGAAGTTCACACAGATGCGTCAATCGATGGCTATGGAGCTGTTTTATTGCAAAGATCATCGGAGGACAAGCAACTACATCCTGTGTATTACATGAGTAAGAAAACGACGGATGCTGAGAGAAAATTTACTAGTTACGAACTGGAAGTTTTAGCTGTTATCGAAGCTATGAAGAAGTTTAGAGTTTATTTACTCGGTTTGAGATTCAAGTTAGTGACTGATTGTAAGGCATTTACCAAAACTTTAGACAAAAAAGACCTTAGCACCAGAGTGGCTAGATGGATTCTCTTTTTAGAAGAGTATGATTTCGTAGTCGAACACAGGTCGGGCTCGCAAATTCGACATGCCGACGCATTAAGTAGACATCCGGTTATGACCATACATGATCATAGCGTATTAACTAAGATTCAACTTGCTCAATCACAAGATGTGGAGCTTCAAACTCTAAGAGAGTTACTAAAGGATAAACCATCATACAATGGTTACTGTTTGAAAAATAACGTATTATACAAAATTTTAGACGACGACGAGTTGCTAGTAGTTCCAAAAGCAATGCAAAGAGAAGTTATCAAAGACGCGCACGATGGAGGCCACTTTGCGTTAAAGAAAACCAAAGAGCTTGTGAACAAAGAATTTTTTATTCCTCAGCTTGATGACAAAATACGAAAGCACATTGCGAACTGCATACCTTGTATAGTTGGAAATCGAAAGGGTGGTAAGCAGGAAGGCGAGCTTCATCCTTTAGATAAAGGTGAACATCCATTACAAACGTATCATATTGATTTTCTTGGGCCGTTAGAGTCAACAAGCAAGCAGTATAAGCATATTTTAGCCGTGATTGACTCGTTTACGAAATTCGCCTGGCTTTATCCAACCAAGACGACATGCGCTAAAGAAGTTGTTGCAAAACTGCAAATGCAAAGTATTGTCTTCGGCAATCCCGTACGAATTATATCGGATCGTGGTTCAGCATTTACCTCTGATGAGTTTAAAAACTACTGTGAAGCTGAAAACATCAAACATTATCAAGTAACCACTGGTTTACCTCGTGCCAATGGTCAAGTGGAGAGATTGAACGCGATAATAAGTAATGTCTTGACAAAACTCAGCGTCGAAGATCCCACAAAATGGTATCGTTTCGTTGGTGACGTACAGCAAGCAGTGAACTCTACTTACGTTAGAAGCATAAATAAAACACCTTTCGAACTTATGGTTGGTATCAAAATGCATACAAAAACCGATCACAATATTAGGCAGCTTTTAGAAGACGAATTTGTTGCAAGTTTTGACGATGAACGTGAGGCTATGAGAAAGGCAGCAAAAGATCAAATCCTTAAAATGCAAGAAGAAAATCTAAAGTCATATAATCTTCGCCGTAAACCTCCGAAAATCTACAAAATTGGTGAATTGGTCGCTATAAAACGGACGCAATTCGGTGGTGGCCTTAAGTTGAAAGCTAAATTTTTGGGGCCATACCGTGTTATCAAAGTTAAATCAAACGACACATATGACGTTGTTCGCGTTGGTGAAGGAGAAGGTTCTAAGCAAACTACAACTTGTGCAGAATACATGAAACCATGGGCAAGCGAATATGATGACGATGATACATTCGGGTCGAATGCTTAGCAGGATGGCCGAATTGTGGGAAGACATAGTAACCTACTCTAATAATAATATACTTTGTACAATTCGATATGATCTAGTTAGCATATAATAATAATTTTGAGAAACAACAAGATATAAATAGAGAAACAATAGAATTTGATTTAGTTGTCAGTTGTAATTTCAATTTTCATCATTTTTACAATTTTAAAAAACTCTGTCACATTTTTTCTAATTTTTAAATAAATTTTCAATAACTTGAAATCTTAATTATTCAAGTGACCATATATATAACAAATAACTATAAAAACATTTAAAAGCGTAAAGTAGACTAAAATGTTGTTGGTATTGTAATAAATAACTTACAATAAATTAACTGTGTTTAGCTATATAATCGTGAATTTGTTAGAAATACTATTTTTTTATAAAAAGAAAACTAAAAACTGAACTCAAACAAACCATTTGTTTGTTACTAAATATGTATACGTATTGTAAGTATTTTATGTAAATGGACAAAGTATAAACTGTTTACAAAATGCGATAAAATAAAATGAATTAAATGAAATGTAATGAGGATGTGTTTTATTAGAATAAGGTATAATAACACTATACGACAAAATCAACTATTTTTCTGTATATTGGACCAACTCAAGTTTTTTGAAGAGCTAAGGACATACGAAAAAAAGTGATTTCTCCGTTTTTCGAAATTATCTTCGAAAACCTAGTTATAGGATTTCGAAGTTAGAAGTTGAACGCTTCAAAAATTTATGTTTCTAATTATTATATTAAAAAATTTAAGAAAGTAAAATTTAGGCGTGACCTTCTTGTCTCTCTTACTTGATTCGTGTGATGTTCTTTTAATTTGAAAAATTTTTTCGAAGATCCCACTTTGGCCCTGTACAACACCTCTTACATACACTTTCGAATAAAAAGGACACCCGCGAATCAAACAAGAGTGACAAGCAGGCCAAGCCCAGTGGATTCGATAGAAAACCTTCTGAGTCGAAACTCTTTTGTTTATTCGTAAAGCCAACTGAGCCTTTGAGCTTCAAGCACATACAGTAGGGCTTTTAAAGTACTTCGATAAGTTCGAATGCGCGTTAAGCGGTAAGTATTCGAATAATGCGAATATTCGACGATACACGATAAGGTAGTCGAATATTCGAATAACAAGAGCTCTAACGTACAAGCTACTATTTCCTGCTAACTAAAAATAGTATTAAGAGAAATTACACCCATTACTATTACAACAAGTAAGAAGAGGAATTTTTAGACATTTTTTTTTATTAATTTTACTCAAAGTATGATTTTATTAAAAACTGAATTAAACACGCATGAGTTATAATTAATTTTAAAACTATATAATAACATTATTAGAGCAAAGTAGAGAAATGCAAAATGCAAGATAAATGAATAAATAACATATTTATTTTATATATTTAAAATTAAATCTAAAATGCAGCAAGTAGTTTACAAAAAAAAACATTTTGTAAAGCAAATTTAATTCGAGTACGAAAATGTGTATGAGTGTGAGTTTGTGCCTTGCACTTGTATTACAGCAAATGTGTTTAATAACAAAAATTAATGACATATTTTGCAATAGGAAGATAACTTTAATTCATTATTTTTGAAAAGCATAGAAAAAAGTTATGAAAATGTGAAGCGTACAACTAATGGAAACTATAACGATAGTGATAAAATGTTTGCTAGTTTCTAAAATGTTTATTTTTTTTTAGTATTTATTTGTAAAGTGATTTTTTGTATATATTTTAATATATTTTCACATGCCTTATTTTTTTAATACATATGTATATACTTAGTATAACTAGTATGTTTTTTAAGTTACTATGTAGCTTTTTGTTAGCGCTCTCTCTCTCTTGGACCCTATTCTGTAACGCTAGCTTCGAATTCGAATCGGTTCTCTTATATCGAATTCGAATAAAATTAGGATTTAAATGAAAGTATAGAATGTAAATATTTTTTTTTTTGTAATTTGAAATAGATTCATGTTCGCTTCAAAAAGCATAGGTTTAAATTTTTAATGTAACAAGACGCCCTATTCTGTAACTCGATTCGTATCTAGACTTGTTCGAATTCGAATATTTTTTCGAAATTCTTTTTTTAATTGTACAAGTGTGCAAAATCGAAAACCAATACGAAAACTATATAAAATACATATCTATGCATATATATTTAGCTTAATTCACAAAGGCCCTAATTGACACATTTTTCGAAAATGAGTTTTTCACATTATTAAGTATGATACAGTAAAATATACACTCACTACAAAATTTTAAGGAGCTACTAGCAGTAATAACGGAGATATTCCAAATTTACAAAGCTATATTTGCATGCGTTCAATGTAAACAAATTGTTGTTTTTTGCTTCTCCTGTAAATTTTGAACATAGCGCGATTATCATAACTACAAAACTAATTACAGCAATTTTAAAATTACTAAATTTTAATTATTTTGATAGTTATGAAAATAGCACTTTGGAAAGTTCAAAGCTTCAACTTTAAGAATATTTCAAGTTATTTAAAAAAAAAATTTTAAATTATGCAAAAATTTACTTTGAAATTAAAAATTAGTTTTTTTTTTCATAGAAACGCTTACTTTCTTTTGGATAACAAACTTTTGTAAAAAAAATTTCTCCAGGTGCCTTCTCATGTATCCGATCCGAAAGGAAATGTGATTCGAAAGCTGTCAAATCACATACATTTTTTTTTTTTTCAAATTCGAAAGAAATCTCTTTCGGATCAGATTATATGATAAGGCCCCTTGTCTTACCCCCTCAAAAGTTAGTAATTGATAAGAAATTAAACTCCGCAACAAATAAGCGCTGTAACTTCCCAACAAAACATGAAAAAAGCTAGATTTCGATTAGAGGTACATTCGAGAACTAGCCCCATTCTCCAATCTCTAACGTTAGAGGACAATTCGAGAAACACTCGACGATCACAGCGTTATCCAAAAAAAATAGCACATAATTCTCAAATCGAGGAAACTATAGTTTTCGAGTCGAATTCTAATGTCATGTTCTCTCATAGGATTCTAATGTGAATTTGCAAATGCTGCAAAATGCTCGACTTTCTCTAACCTATCTCGAATCGAGTTCTAGTGTAGTTCTCTAAAGTTGCCTACCAATAGAGAATTGTTAGAGAATTGCCCTAGTTATCTAACGTATCGACGAACATTTCTCTAACGTTAGAGACTGTTTGTTGCGTTAGTCCTTTTCTTTTCCCACAAATTTTGCTTGGCGAGCTTTATTTTCTTATCAACTAAGTACTAACTTTTCAGAGGCCAATAGGTCTTGGCCTAGGTTACATTTTTGATAATAACCCTAATGTTTGTATTTTTGTTTAATAGCTATCCCTGTGCTTTCCTAATGTTAATATATGTATGTATGACACACCGGTGTATTCATCCATTCCAACCTCTTCAAACAAAATTTTATCCGATATCGTTTGCTCTGCGCAGTTGTAAAGCGTTACCTTTTTGCTTTTGTTGTTCTCTACATTCACATCACACGCCTGTTTAAAACTTATGCTATATTCAATATAATCTGCTCTATCTTCTTTCTAAATCTTTCCACCCAATGATTGTATTAGCTTTAACAATTCTGATCGCTTGGCACTTATTGTATCCTGATGTAATGGTCCCACACCTTCTACACATTCATAACGATTTACATAATCTGCAATATTATCTGTCATACAAATAACATGTATACCACAATCATAACCATTGGCTTGTTGTAGACAACGTATGGGTTTCATATGACATTGACGACAATTAAGCGCATCCTTAATACGTTGTACAAATTGATGTGATGCCGTTGAATTGTTGTTACCCCACGAATCAAAATGAAAGAACGTTTTCTCTGGACGTGAAAACACCAGCAGTGACCAATGTGTACCACCGGCTTGTGTCGTTTCATTGTCGTTAAGCGCAAAAAATATAAATGGTTTATGTGATGCTTCCAATTGATTTAATACTGTTGCCAATTCAACTTCATCCATTAGTTTCATACATTGTGTCACTTCGGGTGCGATGAATAATAAATCTGGATTATTTTTATATTTAATTTTTTCCAAATATTCATAGTAGAATGACAGTATTTGATCGTTTAGCCAGTGGGGGCCCTGCAGCAGCTGTACATCACTTGTACGCAGACATGTCTCATGGAAGCTGAGCGCAATTGGATCAGCGTGCGTGTAGGAACTCATTTTGGTCAGCGTTGCTGTTCTTGTACTTCGTGCTTTGAGAGCTTTTTAAAGTGCGTTACCGGCAGTGGCACAGCCACCACGTTTGGTGTAAGCAATGCAGGTTTTCTATCAATTCTTTGATTCAAATTTAATTTTCGCGTACGCCACCACCACAGCAATACTTTCCTGCGCTCGTCGTTGTCAAGGCGTTTCTTGGATTATTATCGTCAAGCTCTGTTGGTTGGTTGCATGAAATTTTAAAGTTATTTCCAGAAAGATAGAAAAATAATTACATACCTTATTGCCGGCAACACCTTCAATTACCTTCAAGCACTTTTACTTTCTTTACGAATTAAGACGCAATATAATATGCGAAAATGAATGCAATTTTACTTTTTCTTCAAAAACTTTAAGCGAATAGCCAATTATGCGCGAAAATGCAAATAAAAGATGACAAACAAAAACACCGGGAAAAACCAGCTTCTCGGCGAATTCGATTTGTTGACAGCTGTCGGTTAGCAGTGGTTGCCATCTTACAACGTGTAAAAATCCGACGAACAACGGGGTTGGTTTTACAATGTACCACTCTTTGGAAAAGGTACAATGTCGAATTAATAAGAAAGGCGCAACCCCTGCAAAAATGGCGAAAATTCTAATCAATACTCTGTAGAGTATTCAAATACCGGAGTATCAAAAAATATGGTCCAATTAACATGGCGATGACCTAGGATTGGATCACCTAGTACTCCATAGAGTACGCCAATGTAAGGGGAGAGTTGCAGTAGGTGTTCCTATCTCGCTACGCTTTGTACTCTAACTCGAGTAATCCTGGTTGGATTAGGTGATCCACTCCTAGGACATCTCGATGTTAATTGGAGCCCGTTTTTTCTATAAAATCCGTGTTTTGAGCTTTGATATAAAAAGTGTGGGTCATGCTTTCACTGCACTAAAGGATGATTTACACGGGTCGATTTTCTGGTCGATTTTTGTCGTTCCACTGCGTTCTACCTTCAAATACAAGGTGTGAATCGATTGAATTGCTGTATACGGTGGAACGACAAAAATCGACTAGAAAAATCGAGCCGTATAAATCGGCCTTAAGGCATCGAATTCGAAAAGTTTTTGACAATCCCGAAATTTCGGAATTTTAAAATGACTGTCCCGGAGCTGCTGTATTTTTCGGTTTTTTTTTCTCAGACACCGTCCAGAAAAGTTGAAAGAGTTATGAAAATAAGCGTTTTGACCTCGGTATAATCCGAAAGCGAGTACTTGGTATTTTATTTCTGTCAAGAGATCGTACGTACCCGTTGAAATTGTAGGTTATTTTTGTCAATACCTTTTCACTGAAAAGAATGTGTTTCTGTTTTGGAATTTTTTAAATCGAAGGCAAAACGTCTCTTTTCAATGTTTCATCAGTTTCATGGGGTTATATTTAGTCAAATCCCGAGATTTTAATAAATATAATCCCAGGATTTCGGGCCTAAAAATGGCGCGGGAGGGAAGAGGAAGATTAACGGGCACTTAACGCTTAAAATCCCCCAACGACTGATTGACCACAAAAAAAAATTCAGTGGCAGCCCTGGCCGATTACCAAAACAAACGAGAAAGTGGCGAATATGGCAAACACGCAATTCGCCTACACAAAAAAAAGTCCAACTGGGGTGGTGCGTGGTATAAGAATGGAAACTTACCTAGTTTTAATCTGGTACTTCTGGACTTTCTTTTCACTCTATTTCACAAAACAATTGCCTAAAATATAATCAAAATCTAATTAGAAGTTCAGAATCAAACTTTAAACTACAAAAATACAATCGAAAGGCAGCTCTATAGAGAAATGTCAGCTGTTGTTGTGAATTCGCCGAAAACTAACAGTAACCAGTGCACGGACTTTTGAAAATTAAAATGGTAGATTTTATCCATTAAATTGGCGGGTTTTCTTAAAGGGGAGTAGAACTACTATTAACATTTACACTGCACCAAATTTTTCAGATTTGTGGTGAGTCTCCTCAGGATACGAAAGAAAATGATCTTGCATTTCCACAATAGGAGCTCCGGTGGAATAGCTGATTCTTACTGAAGCAATCCTATTGAAGCAGATAGTTATCAAGAGTCGATGTAGAGAAAGTTTCGATGTGGTTTCGTTCGATCACTGTTGAGTCTTCTAAGCAGGCTTCGACAAAACTTTGGGGCCTATCAGCAATTCCGATTTTTTCCCAACGGGAAGCTCCGTCGGAATCGCTGATAGACCCCCTTGTGTATAGGATGACTACTGCCCGAAGCTCACAAAAGCTCTAAGCTTAGAACTGTTTTTACCTAATTGAATAATATTCCAGTTGTTTGTCTTTTTTTTCGAAACTTTTCCTATCAGGCTGATGCAATATTTACTTATAACCCATCAACTTCGTTAATATGATAAAAACATGAAGATATATGTATTTATACTAGGGTAGCCCTTAAATCACACAATTTTAGCCTTATCCCTCCAATCGGTAAAACCACGTACAAATTAATCACATCGGAGTTTTGGTCCGGTCCCCCAGACAGTAGCTTATTTATTTTAAATCCCAAAAGTTATAGGGTATGTAATGTTCACGAGGGTCCCGTACGATATGTCGAAAAAAAAATGTCGAATTTCCAAGACCGAATTTAAAAAAATTTTAAAATACCGAAGAGATTTTTTACCAAATAAAAAAATATCGAAAAAATGCAAATGACCGAAAAAGGTCGAAATTTGGATGCTTAATGTAAAACTTCGGAAATTTGGGGTTAACAACGTGTTTTATGACAGTATACAATTATTTATCACTTCCTTACCTCTTATCAAGAACTTTTCAACCATTTTCCAATACAAAGCCTATTCAAATTTTCCCCTTGTTAGAGGTAACAACAGAAATATTCTCAGACATTTTCGGGCTACAAACTGCACATGTAAAAATTACGATTGGAATGACTTATGATTTGTACTTATTAAAAGCATAACACCAATCATTTGGTAATGATCATTTCGAGAAAGTTACCGTTATCTTATTGAGCTAAATTATGCTGGAGTCACCAATGGCAAAAATAAATCGATGTGTCTTTGATGCGAAGTCTATGTACATTTGTTTCGCTATATATGTACATCGATGCTTCGACTTGGTTAGTTTTCTAATATGTGTATATTTTTCTAATTACGTGCATATTTTTGAACAAGGAAAAGATGTTGTTCCAATTTACTTTTGTTTTTGGACAAGTGAGAAACCGAAATAACGTTTAAACGTTCAAAACTTCAAAATTTTTATAATTTACCCACGGTCATTTTTGGTTAGTTCGTGAACTACCCAAGTCTACTTTATATTAGTGTCGACCCCATCAAACCGGCTAGAAGCTCCAGCTCCGCCCCCATTAAAAGTACCTACGGAAAGTCCTAAAGCTTTTTCCATGGTAGCCTTTCAAGTCTGGTTTTCATTTGGTCACATTTTTACAATTTCCATCGACTTTATCGAAATAAGCAACTGAATCTCGATAAAGTCGATGAAATTTGACACCTTTTGACCTAATGACAACCAGTCTTAAGAAGGGGTCCAACATGTCATGCACAAGTTTTGATTTCTCTACTGCAAACAAAATATTAAATTCAATAAAAATTAATTTTAATCAAAACAACTTCCAACATTTTCTTAAATTCTCTTATCAACAAATAAATTATAAATAAAAATTAATATGTACATATACATATGCATATATGTAATACTGTCTGTTAATATTTCAATTGTAATGATAACACAACACAATACAAAAGAGGTTTGATTAAAAATAAAAACTAAACAAAATGCTTTAGTGCGAAAAAAAAATTAAAAAACAAATAATTCCAGACTGCTCAGCACATTTTTCTTACGTCCTTATTCAAGCCTTTACAAATATTGTTATAGCCGTTAGACTACGCTACCGAAAATTGTAACCAGACATGGTAACACTGTCAAAAACGTTAAACTTGCAATAGAGAATAAACTGAAAATGTAAAGGGGGTTTTTTTAATGCGTTAATAATATTTTTGACGGTCTTATAAGATATCACCACCGATTTTAGTTGTTACAAAATTATATAAAAACTGTCAAAATGACTAATGACAGTTAAAGTGTGCACATAATTTCGTTACCGGTAATAAGACTTTTGTTACCAAAATATAATAGAGCCGTAAGTAGGATTGATAATTTTTGTATATATTGTCAGCTGATAAGACTAAAACAAAATGAAATATTATGCACAATTTTATACACACTTATTCAACTAAAAAAAAAAAGCTTTATTTCCTATTCGGTCAAATTGCGTCGGTTTCAAATAAGAACCAAGTCGGACCATATATACCAGTTTTTTTTACCTCCCCTTACAGGCCATCATTTTTCACACATCTGTTTCAAATATTTCTTGTTCGTATTGATCTATTTCGTTCCCTATAGCTTATCTTTGTTCCAAATATGAGCATAAACAGATCATAGCTCCATCTAGCGGTGACTTAATTTCCTTTCCTATAGTCATAGGCGCCACTTACCTACATATATGTATGGCCCTCTAGCAAATCTGATGTTCACTGAAACGGAAATTTTCCTTCTCAGGGTTCGATAACGAACTTGTGCATTAAGTATATAACCCTTAATTATTCTTATCAATATCGAGGTCTAATACGCAAATCTGTATGCAACGTGGTCTATGCCACGTTTTGTATGTACAAAATTTGTTGCGTACATATGTATGAGGGTATACTTTAGGAATGCATTCATGTCTGTAAGTACAAGATGCCCAGAGTTACTTCTATTTTCGATTTCCACAATCAGAAATAAAAATATTCAATATAATTCTTTATAGATAAGAAATGATCGCTAATAAACAATGTTTGCATATGGAGCATTCCGTTTCAATAGGAACCCTTTTTTCGAATAATAATCAACTTTTTTAACACTTTTATCGACACTAAAGGGTCAAATACATAAAGCTTTGTTAACCTCGCCTGACATTTGTTACCTCAAAACTTTGCGCCCAACTTCACAGGTATGCTACAATGAAAGCCTTGACTCTTCTCTTTTATACATTTGTTTCGTTATTTATTTCTTTGAAATCAGAGTGTTTTGGTTCATTTCTTAATTTAATAGAGAATAAATGAATTAATTATTATTTCTACCAACTTTTTTTTATTTAATTAAAGCAAAGTCATCAACATCTGATTGTCAAAGCAAGCAAAGCAAGCAAAATTTGAGAGTTTGCTAAATTTTAACCTTGCTTCAACTTTGAGGTCTCCAATTTGCCATGCTTCGTTTAAATACGTATACTGAACTTTTCTGTCAAAGTCAAAGTTTGAGGTAAAGTCAAAATAAAGCTTTATGTAACTGACCCTTAAGTGACTTCTTGTTAAATAAACATGCTTCCTGTTAAGTTAATACATCTTCCTGTCAAAACAACATGTCATCCCGGTAAAACAACTTGTCTTCGTGTTGGCAATACAAAGGCGCATATTAATAGTCGAAATAAAGTAGGCACTAAAGTTAGGGGCAGCTTTTTGACACCATTTCTAACGGCCTATCTGTCAAAAATGCTGACGCTATCTTTAGTGCCTACTTTATTTCGACTATGAAAAAATTTGTAAAACCTAACTGATTTTAAAATACCTAGAAATCTATGCATATAAAATTGTAGGGAGATTTTTGTAAGGAATTGGCTCCAAAACTACTTAGAGGATTTTTGCCAAATTTTGTCAGTTTATTCCGTGGATACTTCCTCTCAACATAGGATATATTTTTCCTCTAGATGGCGCTCGAGTCGGTATATTTACAAAATCCGTATTTATGGTCCGATTTTATTCATATCTGGCACGTAAGATGATATATCGACCCCCCTTTACTTAACTTTACAGGAGAGGATTTTTTTGATTTTTTATTTCTGTGCGTATTGTTTCTTACGATAAAAAGGAAAGCCAAGTAAATAAAATTAGCCCCGAAATTATAATATATATTATGAAAATATATGCTACGTGTGGACTTTTCAGGATTTTTTTTCGAAAATTTTTCTTTTACCGTTTATTTATCACGAAATTCCCCATCGACAAGAAAAATAGTTATTTTTGTAAAGAGTGTAGTTCACGACCTGGAGCCATCTTTTCTCCATGCATAATATCAAAAAATACAAGCCCGGTAAATTTAGTTTATCTTGTATAACAAAAACTGCAACAAGGATTTTTTTTTTTGAGAGCTTAGGTTCACGCAAGGAAAAAAACTGCAAAAGTCCCATCGATCCCATTTGTGGCAAAAAAGTTATTCGGGGACAAAAGTCGAGAAAAATCCAAATTTTTGGGGTTTTTTTTTATTTTTCTCGTAATTTTTCGAAAAAACTTACCGTTTTCGAAAAAAGTCCAAAAAACCTAAAATTTTGATCTGTGATGAGGACTTTTGAGGTTTCCTATCTGAAGGTAAACCTAAGCTGAATGCGAAAATTTGACTCTGTGTGAATTATTGGTGTTTCAAATGTCTATGTATATTCACCGGACCATACTCGGATTAAGAAGAAGAAGAATTTTATTTAAAAAGTAAGCACAATTTCAACTGAAATGACGCATATATTTTTACATACTATAATCCATTTTGGTAAACGGTTCAGAGAAGTACTCGCCAATAGCATCCAACGGATGGGCACTAGAGCAGCATCTTGACAATGACACTCTGCCCTAAGCAACTGCGCCTCTTATCACCCAAAAGACCGCTTTGTCTCTCAGACCGTAATCTTCCAACAGTGAAATTAGTATACATAATAAATATATAATCTATCAGTGTATATGTAACATTTCTTTAAAAATTCTATAAATCTCAATGGCATATTGAGAAACGATCTCAGTTCAACTTTGAACAACTCGCTAGCTGAACGTAATTAATCCTTGTGGTGATCCCCTAATCAAAGAAAACATTCGAATTCATATCGAAAAATTTATACAAATGTCTGATCTAACATTTGTCTTATTAACTATATTTATTGCAAAAGTATTAATTAACAACTAGTCAAAATTTAGTGATCTAGTTATATAAAAACGCATTAATTAGTGCGGTCAACCAGAGTGTTGTAGTGAACTTAGTTCAAAAAAAATAAAAACTCAGTTTCGTGAACAAATAATCTTCTCTACTTGAGACTACAGACTAAAACAAATTTGAATGGTGATTAAAAGCAGTTTCGTGGAGAATCTGAAGCCAATTTTGAATTCGACAAGAATACAAAATCGTTTACAAGATTTATTAAAAAGTGACTTCACATTTACTAACGATTTTGATTGTGCTGATAAGAGATTCATTCGTGATTTACTACTTGAAAACTGTGAAGGTATGTGGAAAAAAATGGTTTTGTTTTGTTTTTAATGTGCTAAATCACCTGATATAGGTATCTATGTAATCGGTCTGTTTTGAAGCTCTGGCTTAAATGAACAACTTTGGACTGAGTAGGAAAATGACATATAAAGTTCTCTCTCGACCAATAAGTCTATCATCATAACTGTTTTGACCAAGGAATTACATGAGACCATTGACCAGTGAATTACATGAGATGTCCCTAGGGGTATATGAGACAAATGTTCGAGCTTCACGTAGATATCACGACTTAGCTCACGGTCAGGTTTTGCGAATATACAAAGAAACTCTGTCCCAGAAGGGTTTTCTATACAATATATTGATACCAGAATTCGACAGCCGAGGAAGCGGGAGTCTCGACTGAGATGGCAAAAAAAATTGGAAGATGAGTTGAACTCTTTGGTGTTTCCAATTGCGGTCAGTTATAGGTAAGAAGAGATGACTGACATACTTTGATTCTTAACGTTCAAAATTGTTGCCCAATTTTACATGACGATGTCATTCCAACACAGTAAAAAATGAAAGACTAATTTTTTTTAATTTAATACCAAATAATATTATTTTAAGACCCTGAAAAAGTTTGGAAATTAAATTTGGACTAATGCTTGCAAGCATGTAAAATAATATATAAACACCAAATTGGTATTAAATTTTGACTTTTCTTTTTACTGTGCAATAAGTAAAAATATTGCAATCGTCGTCGGGCTCCTATTTGGGCAGTTTTAAGATAGCTTCGCTTTGTCTCGTTCTCAACCGGTTTTATTTTGAATAATTCGGATGGTAGTTCTGGTTGTGGATGAGTACCTACAATTAACCGAGGGCTATACCAATAGGATATAGCTCAACACTCAAGAAACGCTTTCTTTACTGCCCACCCTTTCTTGGGAACTCGTTAACAACAGTACCCATTCGTTCAGACAGTTCTAAGGTAGCTTAAGCTTATGACCCAATATACGCTTGCTTTGCTTGCCTAGCTTACCTAGGCTTACCTTGGTTTCCTTTTAAAGCTTTTATGGCCCAATGGAAGCTACAAAAGTTGTCAAAAATACAGGATGAGACAAACAAGACAACAACAAGACAAACAGCGAAGCGTGTAAAGCGCTGTCAAATAGAAATTTGGGCTATTCGACGCCTTGAAGCGTTTCAAGCAAGCAAAGTAAAGGGCCAGTTACATAAAGCTTTATTTTGACTCTACCTCGAACTTTGACTTTGACAGAAAAGTTCAATATACGCATTTAAACGAAGCATGGCAAATTGGAGACCTCAAAGTTGAAGCAAGGTTACAATTTGCAAACTCTCAAATTTTGCTTGCTTTGACAATCAGATGTTGATGACTTTGCTTTAATTAAAGAAAAAAAAGTTGGAGGAAATAATAAATTATTAATTTTTTCTCTATTAAATTATTAAATTAACCAAAACACTCTTAATGCAAAGAAGTAAATAACGAAAACAAATGTATAAAAGAGAAGCGTCAAGGCGTTCATTGTAGCGTACTTCTGAAGTTGGACGCAGAGTTTTGAGGTAGCAAATGTCAGGCGAGGTTAACAAAGCTTTATGTATTCGACCCTTTAAGGCTGCCACTGGGCCAACTTTCATGCATTTCAGTAGAGTTCAAAAGAATTTTGACATTTCTCGGAGCAAAGCCAGTAAAGCAAGCGTGCATTGGGCCATCACCTTTAGATAGTTTAAGAGTAGTTGGTTGAGTAATCATCGGTTTTCGATACTTCAACAGCAAGTACCCTGCTAACCATCTTCGGATAACTTCCTGGGAAATTACCAGGTCGCGTTTTCCAAAAAACTGGATAGAAAGTTCAATAATTTTGTTCAGCCAGGAGCCTTTTCTATCCATGTTGAAGTTGCTAGTGTACTTTCATTAGTATAAAATAAATATAATTTTTTCAGAGTTTCCAACAAAAAGTTTACTAGAGTAGATCCTGTGACTGCTATTCATTTTGTGTCCCTTTTCTTTTCAAATAATTCTTTAACGTAATTTTTCTGTTATAGATTGCCGAAAAATGGCCGCTTTGCCGCAAGGAGCTTTTGCAGCTTGCAAGTTACGTGAAATGCATGATCGAGATTTGATAGTATCTCGCATCAAGAGCGCTAATGAGAGAAACGATTCCAAAAATATCAACACTCATAAAAAATGTGAGTATAAACCAAAAAAATCATTAGGTTATTGAATAAAAAAAAAATGAAATCGAAACTTATGTAAAGGGTAGATTTTTGTCGTTTCACCGTGTAAATAGCAATTCGACCGTCGAATCCTGTATTTGAAGGTGAACGCAATCGAACGACAAAAATTGACCAGAAAAATCGACCCGTGTAATTCAGTCACTAGGCGTGAAGATTCTAACCACCCTATCCTTGACTCTTGATAAATTTGTCAATCTTGATAAATAATCTGGAAAAAATATTTTATCAAGTGTTCTGAATTCTGCATCAAAAAATATATTATAAATTAATTTGAATAAAATAAAATCTGTTTTTGAAGCAAAATTCAAAGACACTTGATAAACAAAAATTTTCTTCATTATTTATCAAGAACATAGAATCGAGCGGTAATCCTATATTTATTATCATGCTTTAATTTTCCTTTTGACAATTTACAGTGACGGAATATACGCCAGCAAAATATAATGACAAGCTAATGAACTCAATTTGGGGATTCTACAATCGTTACTCCCCTCATAATATCAAAGGCAACGATTACGAATCTTCGGAGAAAGATTGTGTAACGCAACAGCAGTAAGTATATATGCATTTATAATTCGTTTTTTTTTTTTATCGTTATTACTGAGGAAATATGGTAAAAGGGCATCAACAAATAAAGAAAAATTATAAATATAGATTATTGAAGGGAGTTGATTTCTCTATTAGAAAAATAGTTCCAAAATCATTCAAAAATGGATCGTGTCAACATATTTACAAAAAAAAAATCAAAATTATGTAACTTCTATCTAATACCGGTGTTTTTCTCTCAATTTCAGCATTGCTGTTGCATCTTATGCCATTGCTGAAGATTTAGCAATGGGCCTTCGTTCCGGCAAGGAATGGGACTTACGTGAGAAGTGAAAGATTCTAATACTAAATTATTGCAAAATGCTGTTTTTAACTCTCAATGTTAACTATACTTAAATACATATTTTACTATGTTAAACATTAAAAAAAATTTGCAAAAGTAAACAGAAAATATTTCTTAATAATTTTGTCTAGTTAATTTTTTCGCAGAATTTTTTCTAGTACCTTTTTAAATTGGCGGAATAGCCGCCGGGTTCCAAACTATTCGGAAAACGGCAATTGCAAAAACCCGGTTTTTAATTATTAAAATATAAAAAAAAACAGACTTAAGCCGGCTTTTTTATAATTTGGCTAATGGACTAAACCCACAGGCTACTTCACTTAGTCCTTACAGAGATTATAGCTTCAAAGAACTCTTCGATGTATATTTTTTCTATAGTTTTATTATTGCATAGATGGATAACTAACAAAAAACAATAATCTCTATATCAATATAAAATTAATTTAATTCAAATAACACGACTCATAAGTAGGCACCATGTATTTAATATTGATAAAAGCATCCTCGCCGCCATGCAATTCTAATACCTGCAGTGTTTCGTCAATGAGATCCCCGAGATTCATGTTGGCTCGTTGCGCATAGTCGATTTCATCACCGCAATTGACTATTAATTAGAAAGAAAAGAAATCTTGATAGGTAGTGTTCGAATCTACATACTGTGGAGCCTATCTGTCAGTAACTACACTGCAAGGGTAAACTCGATAGAAATAAACGAAATCTATCCGAATTCCGAAAAATCGAGTTTACCGTTCCGACAGAGTCGCTGGTAGACCTCTGTATCATACCAAGGGTTACGTGACCAATATAGAAGCGGCTGAATACCTTGAAGTAGGCATCAATTCAATACTGTCATCTCAAAGGTTCCTTAGCCAAACTGTGATACACGAAGTGGTCAGTTAAAAGCAAAAAAGCTTACTTTATCTGAGTTTTTTTTTAATTTTCAATAGGAAGTGGTTGAAGATTTTACATTGAAGTAAAGATAACGGAGTCAGACTCCTGATCTATTCAACAGCGGAATCATTTAAGGAACGCGGTTGAGAATATGGTTCTGTCTGCGTATTGATGGATGAGTCAGATAGCTGGGGAAGTTTTCAGCCCCTAGGGATCAAAAAAGGCATCGTGTTTGGTTTAAAAGCTAGTTCCGCGCTTACTTCAGCTACTTCTACATCATCCAACAAAACCGCTTCAATGAGTTGTAGAAGGGCTTCCCTACCGGACAGCTGATTGGATACTCGGATCTGAGGTTATGAAGCATTAGGATTGTGATAAGGTTTCGAAGGCGATGGTGAAAAATCGTATGCAAACTTTGGTATACTTGTAATAAGAATTAGCCGTGATTTTTATCAGCTCATTTTTGTTGGATTAACTGCATTGGAACTAACTTTAACTTAACTTTTATTTTAACAGAAAATTTTGTTGTTAAGGTGTTATGTCAAAGTTAAAAAAAATTAAAATTATTTTTCAGAGTTGCTATACTGACTTTAACGAGAATAGAACTCAAGTATCTTGACCGCTCAACCCAGGTGTCTACCATGATGCCATCGCGCAATAATACTTGCCGGCATGTAACCACGGCTTTGTTCTACGACAGTAATGACAGTATCTGCGCTGTTGGATTAACTGCAGGCGTTTGTTGTTTCAACAAAATTTTGTTTCATCAACAAAAACTCCGTCAGTTCTACATACTTAACCTAATTGGATGATGCAATACATTTTTATTGTTATTGTTTAAATACAAAATTTTAAAATAACCAAAGTTTTATCAATTTAACAGAATTTTATCAACTTCAGGATAATAGTACATTTACACCGCACCAAATTTGGCAAATTTGGCGAAAAATTGCAAGTTTGGCGCTGTTTTCCATACAAATCTCTTTTTCCAAATTTGGAATTCCATTAAATTTGACCTCATTGCAAATTTGAAGCTTTTTTTCCACACAAATCTCATTCTTCAAATTGCCAATTCTACCAGGAAAAGACAGATGCCTTCTTGACTCTTCTTCTATTATTACTCTACAGGTGTTTAAAACATCACGGTAGTGCATTTTATTTCGGTAGTTTTTTGTCCTGGTAGAAGATTCTTGCAGGGAAGGTGAAGCCAAATGCAAATTTGCCAATGTAAACGGTGTCGAACTGACTCATTTGAATTGGCCAAATTTGATGCGGTGTAAATATACTACGAGATTGTTAATTTTACCAGTGTAATTTTTTCTGTGTACAATTATCTCATAGTTACGTTCCTAAATACTAGGGATGCCAATTTTTGAGATTTTCACAATCCCAGAATTTTCAAAATTGGATTTTATGTTGCCCCGATCCCGTCAGTGGGAAATTCGCTATTATCCCTTGGATAAAAAAAGTTAAAATATGTGAAAAAATAGATTTTCAAGAGTTTTGGATTTACAAAGAAATTTTTTGATTTCACTCTTCTAAACTTCAAAATCCGCCTTAACTCATTTTTCGTTTTAGAAGATGTTCATCATCATTTATTGGCGCTTAACCGCCTAAGCGATTTTGGCCGTTGCATATCAAAGCACGCCAGTCATTCCTTTTTAGCGATAACTGGCGCCAATTGGAAACCCCAAGGGAGTTCAAGTCATCCTCCACCTGTTGTTTCCATCTCAGTCGAGGCCTCCCCCTTCCTCTGCTGCCGAATTCAAGCGACGATAGGAAAACCTTCTGTGCTGGAGCTTCTTTGTCCATTCGCATAACATGGCCCAGCCAGCGGAGTCTTTGGGCTTTAATTCGCTGGACTATGGTCAGATCTGCGTAGAGCTCGTACAGCTCATCGTTAAATGTCCTTCGATACTCGCCGTTGACATCACGGGAAGGACCATAAATCTTCCGGAGAACTTTTCTCTCAAATACTCCAAGAGCCATCTCATCTTCTCTTGACATTGTCCATGAATCTGAGCCATACATCAGGACAGGTATGATGAGAGACTTATAGAGCGTGATCTTTGTTCTTCGAGAGAGGACTTTACTTCTCAATTGCCTACTCAGTCCAAAGTAGCACTTGTTGGCAAGAGTGATTCTACGCTGGATTTCTAGACTGATATTATTTTCGGTGTTGATACTGGTTCCCAAATAGACGAAGTCCCTCACAGTTTCACAGGAGTGTAATGGAGTGTGGTTGCTAAGTGACCTTGCTCAATCCCGACTCTTGCGTCCTCGTTCGTGCACTCTGGGCAACGGGAGCTACCTAGGCTTGCGGCAGAAAGAGAGGGAGCCCCGGTGGGGCCACTCTGACATACTTGGTTTAAGGGCTCACCGAGGTTTTTTTGCGTAGCGTCTGTTCACCATGAGGTGCGGCTGCAAGCGGGCGTCTGTCTTGAAGCGGCTCGCTATATAAATGTGTAAATATTTTCCAAAATCCCCGAAACGGGTTGTCCGCTGGGTTTGGGACCCGCCACGTAAAAAACTTAATTCCAATGAAAACAAAATCAAAGCCTCGGATGAGAACCCCCTTTAATGTTTAGAAGATGTTACATTAAAAAATATCGAATATTGCTTAAATATAGAGGCTCCCGGGATTGGCATCCCTAGTGCATATTTACCGCAAATGCATTTAAAAAACAGGCTGATGCATGTTATCATTTGGGTTATAGAAACCCAGAAAAATGTGAATAAATTGATTGACGTCTTGATATAGCGAGAGATAACACTTTTCGTAAACAACTCATCTGAGGTTAGACTAACTGGGGTGCGCGATTTCTCTTCTTTTTTTTATGGTTCCCAATTCTATTTTGAAATATATATGAAAAATCGTGGAAAACAGCCAGACATGTAGTCAGAATAGTTTTTCTTAAGAACCTAGCATTACTTTTCTACAACTTTGGGTACTCTAGAATTTACAAAAAATTGTCTAACTTACTATTTTTCACTTTGTATGCATTAAACATTGGCAGTAGTTGACGATAAAAGGGCACCAATGCTGGTCCCACCATATCGGATGACTTAACGAGTTGTTGTATTATTTTTAAAGTGGTACACATAACCTCTAAATTACGTGTACTAAGGGCATCTGTAATGAAAAAGAAACAAATAAAATACAGTTGCGGGCAGCGTTCATAATTTCATTTGAGGAATATGAGTCAAAAGCCATCTTAAGGCCGACTCGTGATATTGAAAACTGATAAATAACGTTTTTTTCGATTCGTTGATTTTGGATTGGGTTTCAGTTTATTTAGACCTATTTTACACATTAAATGTCATACACTTACTTTTAAGGGGTAATATTAATTGTGGTACAACAGGATGAATTCTATCGCCACCAGCAACTAATAAATCCATAACTCCTTGTCGGGCATACGTCTTATAGGGGTGCTGAGTTTCGGAGAGGCCATCAAAAAAGAGCGGCAAATAGAGGCTGTAGTCAAGTTTGTCAATATCCACCTGTAATTACGAAAACTTTTAGTAGATATTCATTTATTTACCTACCAACCCATTGATACCTTCGGAGGGGGCAACAAAAAAGTTCGAAATTAAAATATGGGCCGACGTCGGAGTGGAGGATCAGCCGAAAATATTTTTCGAAAACGACCTATCAGAATTTTATACAATAACGTTCTATGTATGTATGTACATTAGGGTGATTAAAAAAAATGTCGACTTGGTCTTACCCCCTAAAAATTTAGGTATTGATGAGAAAATAAGCCTTGCAAAAAATTAGAGCTCTAACTTAACCTTTAGCTATTTTTTTCGCCCTTTCCCATACATTTTGTATGGGGAAAAATGGCATTTTTTTTCAAAGTGAATTTTCTTTTAATTTTTGAAACTTTTTTGAAAATATATTTACATACTTTTAAAGTTGAAGCTTTGAAGCTTCCATAATGGTAAGCCATGTGTGATTATCTTAACTATTAAAATAATTACAGCCATTTAAAAATGACTGAGTTTTGTCCTATTGCACACACATACACAGTTACACGTATAAAACCTGGTAAATTTGAATTGTTTTTGAATCACCCTAATGTACATATTTTAAATTTGGTTGAGGAACAAGGGCGTTTTTGAAACAAATGATGCAATAGGGTGCTATTTAAAAGAAATTCTGTTATAGGGCGTTCTTCAAACACATTCTGAGCGCCCTCCAATATACATTACGGCATAGTGTTTTCAATTTTCACATTTAAACTAAACAAAAACTTATTCAAAGCGAACTTTTATTGTGCCCCATTCTAATATTTTGAATAATAAATTGTTACATTCGTGTTGCATGCCAAGTACATCTTTGCACGCAACAAAAAAAATGCAAGAACGAAAAAAAAAAAATTCAATTCCTTTTCAATTACTCGCAACACTCGCACAGCCAGCTGGATCGTAGGCGTATACCCTCTGACTACGACAATATATTTAATGTAGGAGCTAGTGATACTCAGAGCACCGGACTCAAAACTCCGAGTACATCCAAAGATCAGGTGAACAGTTCCAAGATACTGGGAAGTTTGTCTAAAAGAATTTAAAAACTTTGTCGAAACCCCTAAAAACCAACCAAAACCCCATAAATAGTTTCTTCAAGAAAAACTTTTTTGCCGATCTTTGGGCTATTTCAAAATATTTTTCAAAAATGCCCTTTTTTGAAATTAAAATATTTAAATTAATTAAATTTAAGAGAAGATTTACAAACATTTGAACCGCACTCAGGCCCATTTTACACCAGGAATTTCTTGAATTCAACTTTGCTGGCGTTCTCTTTTGGGGTTTTCTATTTTTCTTGAAAGCAATTATGAAACAAAATACGGGCGTACAAAGAGGAGTGGAAGAGATAGCAAGAAAAACTTGAAGCGAGTTGGAGGTACGCTTTCAAGTCTACCCTACCCCTCTTTTCTCACCTCTTTTGCATAGACCAGGGCAAACGTGAAATCAAGAATTGCGTAATGTAAAATTGCACTAAGCAAACCCGGTTCGGCGATACTAGTAATGGCACATCTCTAGTAGGGGTGTTCACATGCACTCATAGTAGGTACGCCTACACGTGTCTAAATGTTCAAAATACCTTTATTCTTAATTTTCTTCTGCTTATTCTAATATGACAATTCTGTCATAGGAAATTACATATTATCGTATATATTTATTATTTTATTTTATCATGTTTATATGAATAATAAGTTGGTTTGTTATAATAAATTATACATCAATCAAAGTGGCGGAGCAATGGTATGTTAACATTTGCAGCGGATATTGAGTTGAAAATAAAATAGATTAATTTGGCGTTTCCAGCTGTTTATAAATAGATACACAAATTTTCATTGTCAAATAGGTTTGTCCGAATGGGGGTAAAAATTTGACATTCAGCCACCTTGCAGTGACAAGTTGCAAAGGTGGGTAGTGGAAAAGCTAGGCGATTATTAAGATACGTTATAGAAATCTTGATAATCAGCAATTGAGTGTAATTTTAAAACCGTCAAAATTTAAAGCTCAATGATTTCTAAAGGATGATTTACACGGGTCGATTTTCTTGTCAATTTTTGTCGCTCTACTGCGTTCTACCTTCAAATACAAGGTGTAAAGGTTCGAATACATAAAGCTTTGTTAACGTCGCCTGACATTTGCTACCTCAAAACTTTGCGTCCAACTTCAGAGGTATGCTACAATGAACGCCTTGACGTTTTTCTTTTATACATTTGTTTTCGTTATTTATCTCTTTGCATTCAGAGTGTTTTGGTTATTTTATTAATTTAATAGAGAAAAAATGAAATAATTATTATTTCCTCCAACTTTTTATTCATTAATTAAAGCAAAGTCATCAACATCTGATTGTCAAAGCAAGCAAAACAAGCAAAATTTGAGAGTTTGCCAAATTTTAACCTTTCTTCAACTTTGAGGTCTCCAATTTGCCATGCTTCGTTTAAATACGTATACTGAACTTTTCTGTCAAAGTCAAAGTTTGAGGTAAAGTCAAAGTAAAGCTTTATGTAAATGACCCTTAAATCGTTCGAATTGCTATTTACACGGTGGAACGACAAAAATCGACTAGAAAAATCGACCCGTGTAAATCAGCCTTTAGACACTATTATGGTCAACATTGACAACCAAAATAGGAGTGATTATTGATTTAAATAAATTTTTTTAAAACTCACCGTCCAGCCAATTTTATCGCCTCCACACAGGTATTCCATTTTTATAGGCAGATCTCCACGATCAAAATACATGCGAAATGTTGTAGGACGTTTTTGATTGCTATTACCAACAGCAACATGGCTTCTTAAATCTAATTCCAGAGTAGAAATGGCTTTCTTCTTACCATTTTTAAGAGCTAAAATTCAAATACACACAATTGAAAGAGGATATACCCCTTCTACATATACCCTCTAAAAAGTTCAAAAGTTTTGTTTGGTCTTAAAAAATAGGATGTATCTGATTAGTTCTAAGTAAGCCAACTAGCCCGGGAAATCCCGAACCTGGTCCTCCATTTTTTCGTCCCGAAATCCCGGGATTATATTTCTTCAACCGCGGAAATCCCCAAATGCCAGGATTTAAATAAATAAAATCCCCCGAAACTGCTGGAACACGCCCAAATAATCGAAAAGCGGAAATAAAAGTTTTTGTTTTAGTTGAAAGTTGTTGGCGAAAAAACAACAATTTTACAGGGTCCGATCCCAAAATTGGATCGTGACCCATGACAGAAAAGAAATATCGAGTCTTCGTTTTAAGGAGGTCAGAACGCGTGTTTTGATTCCTCTACCGACCGTTATTGGCGTTATTTGAGATAATCCCGAAATAGAACCCTGGGATTGTCAAAAGGCTCCTATTTTAACAGCCTATTCTTTAAAACCATGAATCAAATAAGATATGTACAAACTTTTCATATTCGTTTTGCCGCGTGCACTAGCTGGCGCTGGCGGATCCTCAATGGGTCCATTCACAACAACGGTATTTTTTTGTAATGATTGCACTGAAAATGGTGGCACATAACGCGTTCGTTGCACCGCACTATTTGAAAAAGGGTGTGTCGTTGATGGATTAGCTGATTTCGAACGTTGTTTTAATGATTTGCCGGATGCGTAATATTCCTGTGGTTTTGTGCTACGTTCACGTGCCGTATGAGACATAATTTTTTTGTTTTTTAGTAGCAACTTTGTTTCATATATAATTAAAACATTTAAAATTTTAGTAGAACCTATGAAATTCAGCAACTTATTATCCTGTTCTAGATACAACTTTCACCTTAGAGAGTAAACAACATACTAAAGGGTTGGTATTTTCTTACAATTATAAGAATTTTCTAGCGCTAGGTTCATTGTTATGGCAGAATAGTATGTATTGGAATGAGATTGACAAGTGGGTGGGTGCTTATCAAAACAAAACGTTGCTAGGTTCAATGGTAATAAATACTGGTTTGTTAAACAGTAACATGCATACAAATAAGTAGAGGTATATTGGTGGTGTATTCCTCTCTGAGAAAGTTAATAGCCTGACTTTTTTTCATTATTAGCCCCTATAAGATGTTTGGCTGGTTCTGTTCTGGGTAATTTTGTTGAACCTTACAAATATTTCCTTTCAACCAAAAATCGTATGCAGGACTTTTCTTTGCCGAAATAAGCAATCGAATCTCTCGATAAAGTCGAAATTTGACACCATTTCACCACCAGCCTTTGTTGGCGACATTCAACATTAAATTGACAAACAATTTTCCTTTGATTGTAAATATCTCTTGACAGGAATAAAATATCGAGTCTCGGCTTTCGGATTATGCATGTCGGGACCAAACGGCGTATTGTTATATCTCTCCCGACCGTTTTGGGCGGTATCTGAGAAAATCTCGAAAAATCCTGGGATTCCGGGATTGCTATCTAAAAGCCCCGAATTCCCAGTATTGCCGACAAACTCCGGGATTCGATGTCTTCCTATCAACTTTGTTCAGGCTCGGTACTTTGTTGTGCCGCCATTTATTTGCAGGTTGCAATTGTCCCCAGTACATTGTTTTGCAACTTGTCCTCAACCTTAAAGGTAGCTCCTTTTTAGCTAGACCTCAAACGGCTCTTTTTGATTTTTTTAGTTTAGTTGGGGATGGGTTCGGCTTATCGATATCCGATACTTCAAACCGTCGCTTTTCCAATTGGGGTACCGTTATACAGGGCGGTTAGTGGCTGATTTTCAGCAAAGGGCTTTCAAAAGACACGGCTTGGCCTTAGTATCAATAATCCAAAATAGGAAATTAAATATTAGGGGTTTTCTCTCTAAATTTTTTTGTAAGTTTTCTGGTACATTTCAGGATCTCCTAAGGATCGTTTCGGAAATGTTGTTGGGCCCATTTAAGGAGTTTTCAGATTATAATTATAGTTTTCAGGAGCAATAAGGTATCTTTTCCGTGTTGTTTTTGAGATTACTGAGAATGGTCCCGTAATGATAAAACAAATCAGGACATAATAAAAGTCCAAAAATCTGGAAGGAATCCGGAAAAAATCGCAAACTGGTTCCGAAAACATTCCCATTTAAAGGCAGAATTAGTTACCCTTATTCCTAACGCCATAACCAGCTGTTGCAACCACCCTTTGGAAATCAATGTTAACGCGTTAGCGTTATATTATGTTAAGTTTGGTTGGAACAGCTGATTAGCGGTATGGGTATGGCGTTAGCGATAAGCGTAACTAATTCTGCCTTAAGGCCCGAAAAAGATAGGAAAATTTCCGTTATGATCTATGGTTTCGAAAACAATCCCAAAAATTGGCCGGAAATCGTGCAAAAATGTATTATTAACAAACATTTATATATTATAATATTACATACTTATTTTTACATTCCATGCAGAAATAAAAACGATCTGCATTAATTTTTAAAATTCCACCCTAAAAATACTCCAAATTAATTTTTTAAATATAAGCATCACCCTGCACTTGATTCGCCTTTGCGGCGATTTCGTCATTAGCACCGCCATGTTTTCGGAAACGCGCCGCTCGCTACTCGTTCACTCGCGCGCAACGACTACGAAGACATTTTCACGTTAAAACGCGGTCCGTGTTAAAATCTAAAATTCTTTCGTTAAATATTCACTAAACGTATGTAAAATACAATAAAAATGTAGTTTAACATTCATATTAACCATTTTAAATGAAATAGTGGTGGAAATTGTGAAATTAATGCAACAAAAATGAATTGAAAATTTGACGGTGTGACTTGGTGATTTTTTCAGTGAAAATTTGTCTACCACACCACCGCCACAACTTTTCCAACGAGTAGAAAAGTAGCCGCAGCAGCGGAGAACGAGAAGCTGGCCATTCGCGCCGTTTCTCGTTTTTGTGCGACCGCATTTTTCTCCTAGTTTTAATTTAACTTGTTTTAGGTTTTCATCTAATGAATTAATAAACTCTTAGTTTATAAAGTGCTAAAGAACGGTTTAAGGTTTGAAAATAAGAAAAAAGAAAACTTAATTTCTTTTCGCGTACGTAGTGTAGAGTGAAACTTAGCAAAGTGGCTGAATTACAGACATGGATGTCGCCAAACTGGATAAAATGAAGGTTGTAGACCTTCGGAAAGAATTGGAAACGCGTGGTTTGGATACAAAAGGTGTAAAAGCTGTCTTAATAGAACGCCTGCGAGCGTATTTGGAGGGTGATGGCACTGGTAAGTGGACAATTTTTGTAGTTACTATGTATTTGAGTAGACTAGCAAACTATGTAATTTAATCTTTACCCACCATTGAAAATTTATATATGCACAAAATGCTTGTACAACAAGCAGTCTTCTATATTTTTTAGTCGGATGGTTGGGCCGAACCCGCTGGACGGTCCTCGCCGAATACTAGTGGAATCCCATAAGCCTAGCAATGCTTTCAGCTGTGCATTCGACAGGCGATTTTATTGACGTAGGCTTTTCTTCGTCAATGCTATCCGCATATGGAACTCTATCCCCAATTCAGGGTATTAGTTTCCTTTAGGGGTCAACTGCTAATAAATTAGCTAAAATTATGTGATATAGCTCAAAAGACGGGGTTCGGCCTCAGAATCACGAATCCGGAAGCGCTTTTTTAATATTTTGCTTCTCTGTAGAGATATTTGCAATCAAAGTTTCAAGTTTTCATGTGGTTGTTCTAATTTTATTAGACTGTCCCTAAAAACGTGCAACGGTTATGTCACACGTCCGGACTTGGGATGACGTAGCCCAGGGTTACTTGTTATAAGCGCAGCCGAAGGCCGCCAACTCAGAAAGGTGTTTCGCACATAAATACCATGGATTCCGCCCCAATTTTGGTATCGGGTCATTTTTCGGGTTTTTGACCATAACTTTTCACTAAAACAAAAAATTAAAGAAGCGCTTCCGGATTCGTGATCCTTAGGCAGTTGACCCCTAAAGGAAACAAATACCCAATTCAGTTCGCAATAGCTTGAGTAAAGGCAACTCTAAGAATGTTATTTTTTCTTTCTTTGGTAAGGAATATGCAAACTAAAAATTGAGTATTTTCAATAATTTTTGTAAAATAGTCACGACAAACCTCTTATGTAAATGGTCCCGGAAACAAACCGAAGTGATCAAAAATGTGCTCTAAGAGTATTTCAAAATACCGCAAAAAAATCTCAAAATGAACCCAAAATAAGCCAGAAAACTTTCCCAAATGATGCCCAAAACTTTTCCCATGTGAATGTTCCCGAAATGATCAAAAAAATTGGCGCGAAAACTACCCCGAACGACTGCAAAAATATCCTAAAAAAGTCAGAAATGATCGCGGAAAAATCCCCTAAGGGTCCCAAAATAAGACCGAAAAAGTTTCGGAACTTTTAAGCAACGATTCTGAAAAAATCTAGAAGTGATCCAGAACATCCTTTAATGGTCGCGAAAATAATCCAAAAATTGGCCCGAAATAATGCTATAACATAAAAAAATCTCAAAGAAGTCCCGAAATGATCAAAATAATTGGAGAGAGGAATTTCATCTGTTTTGTCATTTCGTATGATATTGCGAATTTTGAATTTGAGTCTAAATTATCTAATCAGTTAGTGGGAAAATGTGTTACTTCTTTAGAATAAGTTGGTATATAATATTCAGATTCTAAGTTGGTTTAAGTCATACTATATGTAATATATTTCCGTAATTTCTAATTCCTATTTTATCTACATATTTTATTCAGGTGGAGCTCCAGGAACACCAGGAACTCCAGGTCGACGTAGTCGTCGAACACGTTCGATGACTCGTTCGCCTTCTCCTTCACCAGTAAAGGCTGCGGCTGTAGAACCTGCCCTCGAGACACTGCAAGAAGAGGATGGAAATGCCGCACAGGAAGACGACGTAAAACCAGAAGAAACCATTACTGAAAAACCCGCAGTTGAAAGTGCCACCGAGGACCATGCGCCAGAAGAGCAGGAAAAACAACAAGAAGAAGACGAAGAAATGGTAGATGAACCGACACACGAAGCACAGGAGAATGGCAAAGATGAACGCGAAGTTGTAGATGCGGATGAAGACAAAGAAGAAGAGAAAGCCGAAGTTGCAGAAGAGAAAGTTGAACAAGCTCCAGCCGAAATTGAAAAGAAAATGGAGGTAGATGAGGAACAGAATGAAAAAGACGACGAAAAGGAAAAGTTGGAAGAAGAAACTAAAGAATCGAAAGAAACGAAAGAAGTAAAATCATCTCCAGATTCTAAATCCGACTCTATTAGACGTAAACGCTCACACTCGCGTTCACATTCCAAAGAACGTTGGTCTGAATCCCGTTCTGCTTCACGTTCCAAGTCACGATCGAGGTCTCATTCAAAATCACGATCTCGGTCCAAGTCTCGTTCGCGATCACAGTCTAATAAATCTCGCTCACGCTCACCAAAACGTCGCAGTGGAGCTGGCTCACACGGCACACCTTCTAAAGCTGAGGAAGCTACAAATCCCGAAGATGAACCAACTATTGAGGATAAGCAATTTGGTTTAAGTTGGTGTAAGTCATATCATATCATATCATAGGTTGAGTCTATGGTTACAAAAAACCTTAAGGCTGACTTTCTAGTCTATTTTCTGGTCGGTATTTCATTCAACCTTCAAATACGAATTTCTATTTACACGATGGAACGAAAAAATCGACCAGGAAATCGACCCGTGTAAATCAGCCTTAACACACTAAGCTACAATATTAAATTAAAACAAGAACGTCTTAATATCTAAACGAAAAATTTTAATATCATGTCTAAATTTTTTCTGCATTTTTATATTGCAGTTGATTCCGATTTACATTTACGTATCGATCCTGTAACCTTCACTTCAGCGAAACCCATGTCGCATGAGATTTATGCTTTAGTTTGGTCTGGAGCACGTACCAATTATGGCGTACGTGAAGGTAAAGTATGTTTCGAAGTGCGATTGGCAGAGGAAACGCAGTTGGCACGCAGTCATCAATTTCGTGACGAGCCAAATATACGTGGTTTTCGTGTTGGATTTTCTTTCCCAAACTCTACATTGATGTTGGGCGAAGCAGAGAATTCATTTGCATATTGCGAAACTGGTCGCAAAGCAAACAATTCAGAATTTACTGAATTCTCCAAACCGTATCAATTAGATGATGTAATCGGTTGCTATTTGGATTTGGATAGTACACCTTGCAATATTAAATACACGCTAAATGGTGAAGATCTTGGGGTAGCTTTTGAGTTTGACAAAAGTATTTTGGGTGAAAGTGATGCACTTTACCCACACATTCTGACAAAGGGCTATGAATACCATGTGAATTTTGCTGATAATGAAAATTTGTTGGTAAATGTGGAACGACAGAAACGATTGCGCCGTATACCCAAAAAGGAGAAGGAAGTAGAAAAGGAAGAGGAAGAAAACGATGAAGGAAAAGAAAATGAGAAGGAAAAAGAAAAAGAAAAGGACAAAGACGAAGAGGAAGAATGGGACAAGGAGAAGGATGAAGATAAAGAAGAAAAAGCAGAAGAGGAAAAAAGTGCAGCAACTGAAGGAGCTGAGAAAGCAGTGGAAAAAGAGGAAACTGCTGAAGAGAAAAAAGTAGAAGATGAAGATACTGAAATGAAAGAAATTGTTGAAGAGAAAAAGGTTGAAGAGAAAATAGAAGACAAGGAGCAACCGCACAAGCAGGAAGCTGACGATAAAATGGAAGGTATGATCACAAAGCAGTTATTTTTAAAATGCTGGCAGGTACATAGTTTATGTAAATATAATTTTTTTTAGAACCCAAGCCTGCCGAAGAAAAGCCATCTGAAGAAAAAGAAGCAAAATCTGAGGATGGCGCTGTAAAGGCGGAAAATGGCGATACAAGTGCCACAGCTGACGAAGAAAAACCTTCCAAACAAGAAGAAGAAACACCAAAAGAAGAAGAAGACGCTAAAGAAAAAAAGAAGAAAGATGATGAAGACGATGGACCATCGCCCAACAAACGTAGGCGATACGAAAAAGAGAAACGTCGTGAATCCTCCGAAGATGAATTTGAAGAAATTATTCCAGTGCCGCGTGAACCCGCCTCACTTTTACCCGGCTATGAACTAATCGCACTAATACCAGAAGATAAATATGTACCTGGACCACAGCGACCAGATAGTCGTAAGGAATGTGAAGTAATTTTAATGGTGGGTCTCCCCAGTGCGGGAAAAACACACTGGGTGTTGCAACACATCAAAGATAATGCAGATAAACGTTATCATGTTATTGGTGCTGATGCACTTATTGAAAAGATGACTGTAAGTAACTTCAAAACTTAATTGATAAGAAATTTGTGCTAAATTCGGTTTGTTTTTTGTTTTGTTTTGTTTTAGATTGATGGTGCACCGCGCAAACCACTGCATAAGGGACGTTGGGAACGTGTTTATGAGTTATGTTTAAATAGTTTGTCTTCACTTGAGGAGATTGCAACCAAACGACGACGCAATTTCATACTTGATCAGGTAATTCGGTACTATTCGACTGTGATTAGGGTTTGAAAAAATAATTGTTTTTGAGTCAGGGTTTCAAAGGCATACAGATTTAGGCACAATCTTATGTGAGAGTTGAAAAAGTAGGTTTAGGTTTGTTGCAAAAAGGCTAAAACTACTAAATACTGGATAAACGTAGAAGTATATGTATGCATGTGATAAAAACTTTTATGACAACAATCTTGCATATTTATAAGGTATTAAAATCAGTTCATCAACGAGAAGCGTATATGGGCTGTTGGTGCTTCTTGATTTTTATGGTGAGTATTTTATAACGCGGTGGACAGCCAGTTGCATGCTAAATTTGAGTAGTACAACGGAGCAACGAATGTTATGTCAATGTGTATCGAAGAGAAAATTTGCAAGTTATACAAGGAACACAAATTTACTACATAGTATTGAGAGAACGTGCTTCAAAACAGGAATATAACAAGTATAACTATTGACTAAATCTTTGTACGTATACTGAATTAAAATCTTATGGTCAATAAATACGCATATGTACATACATATATTTTGCGTTTACTGCATACTACTGTTTAAAAAAAATTATATCTAAAGAAAAATTGTATTATATTTAACTGCAAAAAACGATGGGTTTTATGCATACAAATTTAGCTTTTGATCGGGTGAGTAAAAGCGTTTACTCAAAAATTCGAGTCTGAGCAAACGCTCGCCCTTTTATGCATAAGGCCCAATAGGCCAGGAGGTTTATCGCCAGCTTGAACCTACTTTTTTGCATTATATCTGTATGCCTTAAAAATTAAGTTGCAGAGAGTGTTTGTTGAGCCATTTAAAAAGAATTACTTCACAACAAAATGTTTACTACTTCAAGTAGGTCTACAAATTTTTTATCAGTTTTCTTTTTTATTTTTTTAGAATCACATATTAGTTTTCTAATTTCGTAATATATTCATTACATAGTTTTTTTTTTCTAAGAAAATCACTTAAATTATTTTTCCCCTCAAACGAAATGAATGCGTACAAAAAAGCATTTTCATTTACACACTTTTCAAATTTTATAAGTATCTTCTTCTTATTTATTTTTTATTTTATTAAAATTATAAGTCGAAAATTGTAAACCCAACTGCCTTAAGCTTTTACGCAATCCCACAAATGCATAAAAAATCTAAAGTTACAAAAAGCTCAGTTAAATATAATTTATATACAAATTTTCATTCATTTGAATGAGCTTAATAGTTGTCATATGAATTATATAAAAATTTGTATCAAACGAGCTTTGTGAGCTTTTAAATTTTGTATGGACTTGGGGGCAATGTGTAAATATGTTAGGGTGGCAACGAATTACAAACGAGGTGAGTGTTAGCAATGTAAGATGCTCTTCATAATAATTGTATGCAAGTAAGTATAAAAGGGTTCACAACTACAAATGCAGCAGCAGCAAGAACTGATAAAAATTAGTGGATCGTGCGGCAAGGATGCCTGTAAGTACATATACATAGATGACTACTAAATGTTTACAAACTGTGGTGGCGTTTTCGCTTATAAATAAACATTATTTCAACTTTCAAATATCTTTTGTCCAAGCAGTACCAACACTATGCTAATGGAGTGATCTACAAACGTCTTTTTCTGTATATGTACACAACATATGTATGTAAGAAAAAGCATTTACGAATAACTGCTGCACAATTATTTTGTTTAAATTAAAACGCATAAGGTATGTTTTTAGTAATTAAGTTATGGTATACACTATTGGTTTTCGTTTATTAAAAAGAATGAAATTGCTAAGCGTTTGCCGTTAAATTTGAATTGTAACAAAGATGTGTCTGTCTGAGCACATAAACAAAATAATAGTAGAGATGCTAAGGCAATTTGAAAAAGGGTTTATAAACAAAGCAAAACAAGTATGCAAATTATGTTAGAAAGAAAATGCGCCAATCAACACTCGCAACAACTCGCGCAAACTATTTACTACTACATACTACTCTTGCTTCAAGTTGAAGCAATAAAAAGTACTATATGATAAATCAAAAAAACTCAATTTCTACAAAACCAAAAAAAACAAACTACTACAACAACTTTGTCATCTGCATCCTTCATCTCTACCATATGATCAATGATTTTGTAGACAAATGCATATGCATCCGCACAACGACGCAAAATGAAAGGTTTCGGCGACTTCAAACGCATTGCAGTTGTTTGCATACCAAATGAAGATGAATTGAAACGGCGCAGCACTGAGAAAAATGAAAAGGGCAATTCTAATACAATAAGAGAGTCAACATTAAATAATTTACGAGGTAATTATTAAAAACAAAACAAAAAAAAAAAATAACGTAAGCATATAGTAAAACTAAAAAAAAAAATTAAAACAATCTGTATGTTTTGAAAAAAGAAAAGTACGTTTACATACGTAAATTTGCAAACAAAAAAATGCGAAAAGTGTTTGTCTCTTTTACTTTAATGAAGGGTTTTTTATTTTAAATTACACTTTCTTTTCACTTAATTTGTGTTATTGTTTATTTAAAATTTTTTCTTATACTACATATATACTGTATACTGTTAGCGTGTGTAGGCTTATTTTAAAATGTTTATTTTTCTATATTTATTTTCTTTATTATAACATAAACATAATTTACAATTATTGTTAGGGTCTAAAACATTTTTTTATTGTTTATTTTGTTATTCAGGCAGTTCATATAAAATAAAAAAAGGCTCGTAAAGTCATAAATATATCAATACAAGTTTAAGAGCCTCTTTCTCAAATTAATTTTGAATTTATCTGTATACAATTTTTTTATCGTCCAGATAAATTTTAAAGTTTACTAGAGAAACCGGTTCTAAGACATTGATATGATGTATAACTTTTACAGAGCTTTTAAAAGTTTATATATGAGTCGCTCTATGACTTACTATGCATTTATACATATGTATATTTCAATTTCAGTGTTTTAGCGGTTTCATACTGTTATTGCAATATATCCTCTTTGTCAATCTTTTTCCTAAATATAGATTTGGCTTCTACCAAGCCTGTTCTAGTTCTTTCGAGTGTAGGAAAGAAAGGGAGCAATAGCGTCCTTCGCTTACTTCCAGCTATACTTCGACCCCGCCTAATTGACACTACTGATGCTGATAGATTTACACTTTTGTTCATGGTCAAGCCTTTGATACTCGCTATCACAAATGTGCGAAGTTCCATAAATTAGAAATATGTCTGTATTTTTTCTTCATCTCAGCTTGCCAATATTGAGAATAATCCAAGATTAAAGCTGCATTAGGTTTTCGCGGCTGTGTGTTTATTTTGACAAAACTATTCGCTGACTCTTTTCACGTCGTCGTAGAAGATTGTATTTTTGTAGCCGATCTATGTAGATTATTTTCATCAAAGGACCCTTGATAAACAAAGCTTTTAACTCAGCTTTTTTTGTAATATAAAACGCACTGGCTAATGAGCTAATCTTTGATGCCTATTAAATTGGAGAGCGTTTTTGTCTGACGAATTAGCTCCAAAACTTTTAAACGAATTTTAACCGCTCTTTCTTTGGATAAGCCTTCGACATTTGGCATGCAGACTACTTTCCGGTCAAGGCTGCTGCTATTTGAAGTAGCCGAAAACGGACAGCTAGTTTCCTAGGACTTCCGTTAGAAGATATTGATGACAATTTAGGCTAAGGAGAAGTACGCGTTGGGCAGGGCTACACCTCGTTAGAACAACAACAACGACCATAACCATGCCCCTTTTTTCGATATCGAAGTTTCGCAAAAAATATAAAACATTCACAGGACAGCTCAATGACAATTCGGCTATTCACATCCTGTTATTAACGATTTTTGCAAAATTTTGGAAAATGGGCTTGGCACTATTCCACTTTGTTATATAAGTTTACTGCAGAAAAGGTAGATTCGATTTTCCAAAAAATTTTAAAATGGGTGTGACATCGCCCACTTTTTACTCCAATTAAACTGCTGGCAAGTTTAGAACCGTTTACGATAAAGTTATGAAACTTGGTACGAAATAGACTTATTTGCTATAGGGCTCTTGACCACGCCCACATTTGATAAAAGTTAGTTAAAGGGAGATAGAAGACAAAATGTGTCATACCTCACTAACCGATGCAGCTAGAATACTTAATAATGTCAGCCACATTCACTAGGTAGTTTTATGAAAGATTTTTGCAAAATTCATTAAATCAAGTCAAAATGTATAAAAGCAGTTTGACCTCCTGATGTGTATAGGCATTGGAAAATGCTTTCCTTACGTAGCCCAAGCCCCTTTTAAGCAAATAAGCATGCAGTGCTTTTCTATGCGAGCATCATTTCCTTTCACCTCGCTCCAATGGCAATATTTTCTCCTCGGCAGCTGATCGACCTTTTCTAAAACTCCAGTTTGATGTTTCTCATATATAATTTCCTTTAGTATCGCTTCTGGTCAAATGATTCACGCTTCACGCACTGTTCTTTCTCTGATTATTTTGCTATAGCATACATAAATAGAAATAAAAACGTGCGAAATTGCAAAAAAAAAAAAATCATCGCATTCTTCAGTCAGTCAATTAATTTTTTTAATAAATTTGCTTACAGCCAGCTTTACTCTACCCTCAACTGATCTGGATTGGTTTGACGAAGTAATCTACACTGATCTCAGTGGTGATGAGGCTAAAGACGAAGTTAAACGTTATAATGAGAAGGGTAAGAAGGCATTAGATGAAAGCCAGCCTAAACGTAATCGGCGCGATAATTATCAACGTGATAATCGTCGTTATGATGGAGGTGGCGGCGGCGGCGGACGACGTGACTTCAATCGCTGGAATGATCGACGTGGTGGTAGTGGTGGCGGCGGCGGCGGCTACGGAGGTGGCAATCGTTGGGGCAACGGCGGCGGTGGCGGTGGAGGTTACCGTCCAGCCTGGCGTGATGATCGCGGTTACGGCGGTGGTGGTGGTGGTGGCGGCAATCGCGGTTATGACAATCGCAATAATCGTTACAGCAATGGTCCACAAAATTGGGTTCATAACAATCGCAGTGGTGGTGGTAATAATCGCTATGATGATCGCTACAATCGTTCAGGCGGCGGCGGAGGAGGAGGTGGCCGTTATGATTCAGGTGGTGGCGGCGGTGGACGTTATAGTTCGTATGGTGGTGGTAGCAGCGGTGGTGGTGGTCGTGATTATCGTGACCGTGATCATCGTGCTGGTGGTGGAGGAGGAGGCGGCGGCGGTGGTCGACGCGACAATTATCGTTCCGGTGGTGATAACCAGCGGGATTTTCGGCCTGGCCACCGCGACAATCGTACAGAAGATAGTCGCGGTGGCTATGAGCGCTCGGATGCGGCTAGAGGCGCATCGCAATCAAAGCACGGCAGCAGTAATAGTAGCAGAGCCGGCAGTAGCGGTGCCTCACGTACACATAGTGGTGGCAGCAAATCAGCTTCAAGTGGAGGCGGTGGTGCTAGTAAGGTAAGTTGTTTTTGCTCAAAATATTAATATTACGTTTTTGTAACTATTTTGTATTTATTTTTTTCGAATTTAGGGCTCATCGCAGAGTAGCAGTGGTAAGTGGAGCTCTTATGGGCAACAGTCACAACAGCAGCAGCAGCAACATCAAATGGCCAGTGGTGGTAATTGGCAACAACAACAGCAAATGGCACAACAATACCAACAACAACCCGCCGCACAGCAACAGTACTGGGGCTATGGTGATATGCAAGGTGAGTAGTAGAAATGACAAGTCTTGCTTACAACTTATACAGTTTGATCCATTTTTCATTGTTATTCCTTGTATACCCAGCTGGGTATTATAAGTTTGTCCATATAACGGGCAAAGACATAATTAGTCGAGATGTATTAAGCTTCTTAGAATGAATAGGGAAATCGATTGAGCCATTTCCGACCTATGCGTCCGCCTGTGCACACTATAGGTTAGGTTAGTAGGTTCAAGTGGCTGCCGCAGAGGCACACTTAGGCCAGCTTTGAAAGGCCCGTTGTAATACCACCAACACTAGGAAAGTCAGTCCCGGGACCAGACCATATGCACACGATATCTTGAGTAATTAAGATATCTCGTTGGAAGTTTGCACGCAGCTTATTTTCCGCCCAAGGTAGTTTGCTATTTAAAATGGGCGAAGTCGGACCATAACCCCTTTTTGTGTTGTCGAAAATTCCTGAGAACATATAAAACATTGACAAAAGCAGCTAGATTCTTTTATAAACGGTTTTTGAAAAATGGTCGTGGTACCGCCCACCTATAAATGAACAAATTTTCAAACTTGGAATAGAATAACTTCAGAACCTTTTACGCTACAATAATGCAACTTGGAACGAAGTAAACTATTTTTGAGTAGATTAAATTCATTGTAGGTAAAAAAATCGCTTTTCAACCACGCCCACGCCCACTTTTTTATAAAAGGTGACTCAAATATCAATATCTTATTGACTAATTCAGGTAGACTAAGTAATTTTAATTAAGATTCTGGCAAACTTATGGAAAATGGGCCTCATAATAACGTCCTCGTGCACAGCGCCCATATTATTGAACAAGTTCTCAAATTTCGACTGTCAATAAATTCAGAACCTTTAAATATAGAAAGCTTGGTACCAGGAATTTTATTCTCACTTGTTATTCATGGTTTCACTTTTTCTAGGCTATCAGCAACAGTGGGCTAACGCCGACCCCAGACAACAACAAGAGTGGCTAGCTTGGTGGCAGGTAATAACAATCAACTTTGTAATACAGTAGTAAATTTCTAACCATACTTGTATTCAAATCTTTTTGCAGCAAAATCAACAAGCAGGTGTGAGCGGTGATGCCAATCAACAATATTGGTCACAATATTCCTACCAGACACAAGCATCTGGTAATGGTGGCGGGGATGCTGCTGTGAAAAAGTGAACAACTTTGCGTTTATTTTATTTCTTTTCTAAGTACATACAATACGCAGCGACATAGTACAATTTAAATATACAGAAAAAAAAATAAAAACAAATTCATTTTTAACTGACTTGTACACTCGGTTAAGGCCAGTAGAGGGAGAACAACAACAAACGCGTTTAAGCAGAGATGCAAAAATTTAAATTTGAAAACTAAAAAAAATATGCGTTCTAAAAAGCGTTTGTTGTCGCTCTGTCTAGCTTCAACTTTTTACATACTATCAATTCTGCGTACGTAGACTACATCATTCACCACCAGCAACAATTTATCTACAATTATCTGACATTTTTTGTATAATTAAAGTTAAGCAAATTAGAATATAGAAAGTTTTGAGTAAAAACAAGTTTTAGTTGAACTATTTATAATAATTACAGCTACTACTTTTTAAAATTCTTTTATCTTTACTTCGTGTTAATTCGCATTCTTTTAAGTTTTTTTTTTAATTCTTTAAAGTTTTAGTTGCAATTTTCCTTAATTAAGTTTTTTTCTTCTTGAGAACTTTGAAAATGTGCACTATGCAGAACATTATGAAAACTTAAAAATGTAAAATGCATACCAAAATGTTAAACATTCTCTTAAAATTTGCCCACAATCAAAATCCATTTATCATATAGTTTGTTTCGCTATATTGTATTAATTACTTTTTGTAATATTCAAATTCCAATTGAAATGTTGTACAAGAATAAACAAACAAATGCATACATTAAACTATTATTTTCAATAGAAATAACCGCAGCACAATAGAAGTGCACGCACTGGATGAAAGTAAATATGTATTGCGTGAAAATCAAAGAACAATTCAAAAATTCATTTAATATAAGAATTAATTAATAAATATATGCCAAAAGTGGTGAACAAAAATTAAAGCGTGTATTATTTAAAATGCTAATTTCTACTTGATCATAGGGAGACTAACGTTAGGGTGGTCGTATCGCCCGATATCACTCTTCTCGCCAGTAGGGAAGACACTGGAGGCGGTCTTACCCCCTCTCTACAAATCAATTCTGACGTTAGCCGAGCACCAACATGGCTATTATTATTGGCTATAGGAAAGGAAGAAGCACAACATCCGCTCTCAATGCCATTAACACTTAGATAACTGACGGACTAAACCTGAAAAGACCTAATGATAGGACGGTTCTATGTAGTTGCCCTTGATCTGTCTCAAGCTTTTGGCAAATTCAATCATGCGCAGCTGCTTTCCGATTTGACGACTCTTCACTCCCCACCCTGTCTTAAGCGTTGGTCTGCCAATTA